>RPOG01000103.1:0-600000 GCA_008086565.1 Thalassoma bifasciatum
AGCCAGGAGACTTAGTGATTTGGGAACAAGGGGCAGCACGGCTACATTTGATATCAGCCACTGTATTATAGATAAAGAAAAGTTGTGAAGCTATGAGAGTTTCTTTTTGTGGTCAAACACCAGCCTGCATGCTTCACCCCTCGCTGCTATTTCTCTGTGCAGGATGAGAGAGGCGGAGGAGCAGTGTCCAAGAAAAGTGCAGAGTTTTATTTTGAACGGAAAGTAGTGGAAAGAAGAAAAAGGGCAGACAAAAGTGGAGGATAAGATAAAACAACTAGCATTCTCTTTTATTACGAAAAGTTTTGTTCAGATTTGTATCAACTTTGACAGTAGGGCTGAACTTTGGAATGTCTTTCATCTTAAATATTTATTTTCTTCTGGAACTGCACCCTCCAATCACAAAGGCCTATCAATAATATGTTCAGTACTAATAACATACTTGCTCCTATGTAATATGGCATGCTTTTTTTTTTTTTTGGAAAGGATTAGATTACAAATATCAAACTCTTACCTTAGCAATAACTTGATATGAGAATAGGTAAGGGTATTGATGACTGGTTCAAATAAGAATCGATTAGAAGTGGTTTGGTCCCTCAACATCAACTCAGTACTGTCAGGGCTCAACATGTAACCATGATCCAAAATTGAAGAAAACCCCAAATATAAAAACTGATCAAAAAATATAACAAGAGTGCTGAGCCTTAAATGAAATAATAATTTAAAGAGAAAAGTAGTAAAACCCAAAATGTAATAACTTGTTACAAAAAGTTATCACATTCTGGGCTCAGCATCTGTTACAATATAGACTAGTTATTGAGTTTCAGGCTTTGTTACAATTGTTTATTACATCCCATTGTTTGTAACACAACACTGTTACAAATCCAGCTCTAACAAGCCTTCATGCTGAAGGATTTCCTCGTTGATTCTCTAGATTACGTTGGAGCGGCTGGACCTTTCCTCATGTGACATGCAGTTTTTCCTTTTTTATATATTTATTTCCACTGATCTAGGATCCAGGGACCACGCACAAAGATTTTTTTAACTTAATTTTAGTTATTTGTGACTAGGAATAACCGGATCCATTGACCAATTTCATATTTATTAACTTTTAAAGTTAATAAAATGTTGACAGAAAACCTTAAAGTCTACTTTTTGTACACAGACAATTCCCAAGAGGGATTGCTATGAGAATCAATAAAGAATTGGATAGATTAGCAAAGTCGATAATGGCGTTGTTACAAATAAAATTACCAATACCGATCTCTTGAACAGAAGGAAACATGCCTCAAAATCTAGAATTCACACTAGAAAGTGACAAAACATATTGTGGGAAAATAATTGGCTGAAATTTTGAAGTTTATTTATGAACTTGCTCTGATTTTGTAAACATCACTCATCTCTAAACATTGATACTCATATTTTCTCTTAATGATGAAGACATCAGCCATGTGTGCCCTCTAAATTTGAGAAGCATTAGTCGAATGAATCAGCCGACAAAGGTCTGACTGTCAACACTTTTATGACTAACTTTTTCGAGGAAAGTGAACTTGTCATTCTGATGAAATAAACAGTGTCACGAAAATACAGTGTGTTATATTTTGTGATCCTGACCCCCCTTGTCAAGACAGAGGGGATGAAAAGAGCAAAAAAGAGATAAGAACACACACAAGCCCACATTTTTTTTTACCTGCTGCATAGTTTGATGAGACTTTTATGGAGTTGCTTTATGTGTGTGTGTGTGTGTGTGTGTGTGTGTGTGTGTGTGTGTGCATGTGTGTGCATGTGTGTGTGTATTAAGCAGGCCTGTCACAGGAACTGATCAAAGCATAAACAGTGTTTTTGGGAACTGAGCTGCTTCTCTTCTTCTGTCTTGCATCTCAAAGTATCAACAGGAAGATAATGAATTCAAGTGTCTGCTCATGTCTGAGTATTGCCTGGCAGGTTTCTTCTGCCGTTATTTGCTGTGCGTTCCTGTCAGAAGAAGAAAAATAAACCTCAGTTAAATTCACAGTGAGAGTGCCAGTAATGAGCCATCATTGACACAATTAAGTGATCTTTAAAAACATTCTCAACATAAAAACCCTACAATAGATATGTATCCATTGAGATCTCACGAAAATTATTGAAATTTATTCACTGTCATAAAAAAACTGAGGAGTGAATTCTCCAAGATTGGATTGTGCCCACTAATTGCGCCAAGAATAACTCCCATTGCATTTTCCTGCTCTCTGCTCAGTCTTACTTTCCAACTTAAGCAAAGAAGTTCAGCTGTTCACTGTAGTTTGCATCTGAATGTGACTTAGATGAGCGACATCTCCACCTTTTGCTTTGCAGAGCTGTACTGTGCACTTTTGTGAATTCAATTCATGACAGAGGTGGCACACATTTCACAGTTTATATGCAGCCAGCTTCCTAGAATGAGCCAACAAAGAGCAGTACATTTGGTTAAGATGAATGCATAATAGCTAGGGATTAGTATCAAGAACAGGTTCCTGTTCAGACAAACAAAAAGTGCAGGCTCATAGCTGACTTTGGCGTGATTAAGGCAAGCTCTTTACCTTATAGTTATCAAACCATTTATATCCAGAGATACCTAAATCCATCAACCGATTTTATATCAGTTTACTTACAAAACTCAATAAAATGTTGACGCAAAAAACCTGTAAAGCCTACTTTTTGTACACAAGAGGAGAATTGATAAAGAGATAAGTGGGTAAGCAGAACAGATGAGGGAATTGGTATCAATAAAATATCATCGATGCCCATCCTTGACAATTGCTCATCAAGTACAGTTTACTTTTTACAGAGAAGGATGTTCAGGTATATCTTCCCAATGACTGTCTGCTCACTAAACCACAGCTAAACAGACTGAATATAATCAGAGTCTGGTCACCAGCTTGTTGATTCAGTGCAGCTTTAGTTCAGAGTGACGTTTTAGGCTGAACTTGATCCTTTCGATAGCAGTAAACTCCGCTGAGATGAAAAGAAAGCATTTAAGAGCAACCGAGTGAACAAGAGCAGTAAAGTGTATTAGAGAGTGAACTCAATCAAACCCACTCTTCCTCCCCGTTCCCCTGTCACCAATCCATACCTGTCCTCTGACTGATTTCCCATGAGCCTTTGGGTGATTGTGTGATTTCTGCCAAGCTTGACCTTTTTCAACTGTGGATTTAAACACACAAATAAATACTTACATGACAAGATTTACTGTACAAATTCACATTTAAGAAGCACTCCTACACACACTCTACTGTGCTGTGTATGTGTGTTATGCAACAGTTGTGTGTGTAGTATGAGGAAGAAACTTAAAGGCAACAAGTCAAGGCTGGTCTTAAGGGACCCATGGAAACGTTGTTTGTTTTTCCCCTAAAAGATATTTGTCGATGTAGTGTGTGCTCGAGTTTACATCGTTGGGTCCGTGTAAATGCAGCAGAGCCTGCTGACGGTCTTGTCTTTGATTGTTGCGTTGTTGTAGTGGGAAGAAAATCACCCTGCGTCACCCCTGGCTGTCTGCCCACACGGTGAGAGAGAAGGAGACAGAGGCAGGCTGTGAGAAACAGAAAAACTATTTTCCATTTCTTCAGTCCCCAGATTCCCTGTTTGAGATGCTGTGATGGTGTGAGAGGTCTCTGTCATTAGAAAGAGGTGTCTCCTGCGGCCATGCTCACACACACACACACACACACACACACACACACACACACGAAGCAGAAATAGTTAAGAGTGGAGGCACTTAAGGAGCCGAGCAAGAGCAGGAGAGCAAGCTCAGAAAATTGAGTTGAGAGTGAGGTGGAAAGTTCAGCTTTGGTTCTGCTGGAGGCCCAGACAGAAAGAGAGAGAGGGAGAGAGCCCTTTAAGAAAGCTTCACGATGTCAAGAGAAGTGAAGGATTACATTAGCAGTTAGTGATTATAGTGGAGTAGTGTAAGTGGTGCACTTGTCATGATCAAAGCTGCTATTAGTGCTCTTAGCGAGGATCAAATCAAGCTCATGAAACATGCAACATGAGCATGAATGGAGAAGCTGTCAAGTTTGGAAGGCAAGGAGGGGAAGGAAAGCAGAGAGGTTTTTGACATGTTTTGTTCTTTTTGTTAAATTTAGGCTATTTTTTGTCAGGGAGTGGGAAGATGTAGCTCAAAGAAAACATTTACGGAAGCCTGGAGGGTTAAAAACATGACTTAAGAATAAAACATTTCAAAAGTTGATACACTGTGGAGCATCTTTTTAGATTTCAACTAATGAAAAGAAATAAAAATGAAAGATTAAAACAACTTGCACTGTTAACAAAATCATTCCTAGAAACTCAATATTTCAATAAAATAAAAAGAATTCAGAACACAGACAATTCACAATATGTGTTTTGTGTGTGAAAAACAAAATACAGCCTTCAAACTTAAGAAAATGAATAAAAACAAACCGTCATAAAACAAACTTCAAAAGATTCTAAAAAAATGGTAGAAACATCTGACAAACTGACAAACTGTAAGTAAAACATGTTAAACAAAATACAAAAATTGTAGGCTAAACAAAAAAGTTCCATTAAAAATTCTTCAGTACAAAAAGTGAGAAAATATAACCTTTTAAGAAAAAGATGTTTCTTTTTCTGGAAACATTTCTAGGTGAGAGCTTCTGTGTGAAATGAAAGGCTTGGTCAGGTAAAAATGTGTGTGTAAAGTTTTGGACTTTGTGAAATATACTTGTTTTTTGACCTTGAGGGCCACCATACTGATGGCTCTTTTGGGATTGATACTGGCTCTGTCTGTTTTGGGACTTTTATTCTGACCACCCTGCTTACACTCAGGTTCTGGTCCCTCTAATGTCTGGATAACCTTTGCTCTGACACTTTTTGATGAATTGTCCCCTCAGGGTGCAAGGCGTAAATACCCTCCCATCAATAATCCCATCCCAGCCCTTCATTTTCTGAGCGG
Source organism: Thalassoma bifasciatum (assembly GCA_008086565.1). Taxonomy (NCBI): domain Eukaryota; kingdom Metazoa; phylum Chordata; class Actinopteri; order Labriformes; family Labridae; genus Thalassoma; species Thalassoma bifasciatum. The sequence continues at coordinate 4,928 of RPOG01000103.1, forward strand.
AGTTTGTGCCAGCTCCTGAATGCTGCAGCACACAGCTCAGACTGAAAAGTTGCTGTAAGCTTTTTGAAGGACAAACAGCACTCTTGAAACTTAACATGCTGCACTGAAACACTCACACACACTGGTAGACAAATAGATGGTCTCATGCCACTCTGTCTGTGGATCCCCAATTAGTTGGACTTAGTCTGAATCACAGAGAAGGTGACCTGTTGTCCTCTGTTGGTTGACAGCAGTGGGACCAATGTGTCCCTGTTCTATTAGAACTGATTACTTCATTTAGATACAGATGGGCTGTTTAACCCAGCAGCTGTCCTCATCAGGTGCACCAGACTGAGCCCCCTAGTTAATGGCTCACTATGAGCCATGAGGGGGACAGGGGCCGATGATGAGGAGGAAACACACCAATTAAATATGTTGACACCAGGATGGAGGGTTGGATAGAAAGGCAACCCGCTACAAAGTGCAAAGCCTTTGTGAAAACACCAGATGACTTTTGGGTCATTTCCAGTCTTATTTGACTTTGTTCACCTGCAGAGGGCATAGCAGCTCCAATTTAAACCTGAAGTTGCTTTGAACAGACATAAGAAACAGACTTTACAACATGATGCCTGGTTATTTGCTTCAATGAAGAACAGGTTTCTGCTTGATTTTGTTGATTTATAATGTCAGAAATTCTCAGCAGATAACTTGAAGTTGCTATATGTAGTAATTTTTTGAGTTGAAGTGTAGTGTTTTGTTGAAGGAATTGAGAACCATAACATTTATTATCATTGTGACATTTTTTGGAAGCAAAAGTAGTATTGGCCCAAAATATCTGCTGAAGAAAATAAGCAGTCTGCATTGCTCATTGGCTATGGGTAATGAAAAAAATCTGAGCATGAAAAGCATGGACCCTAAAAATTCCTTACCAATCAAAACCTTTTCTGAGCACAATCATCAGCATTTTAAATTCAACACTGTGTCTAACTGGACAACTTTTAAAGTTAGCGCATCAACAAATACCCCCATTCAAGCATGTTTGTTTTTATTTATTTCAACCAACTGAACCCTTGTCTAATAGTAGTTTCTTAAATGCATTCTTGAGTCTGACCAGTGGTGCCAAACATTAAGAGGTAGAATCAGTTTATTTCAAGTGTTTTTAAATAAAGAACTACACTTAAATTTTATCCCTCCCACTACAGTTTATTCCTTCCTTCCTGTTCCTATAGACCATATGGTACCATACGATCCTTCACAACCTCAAGCTGTTTGTCAGATGAATTGCTGAAACAACAAACTACAAACACAGGAGCAAGTCAGAAGAGGAAGTCCGTTATAATGCCTGCAAAAGGAAGAAAATGTGACACCAATATATAAATGTTGCACTATATACAGCCAAACAGCCAGAAGAAGCTTAATATTTAGAATACTGATTCTTTGTTTTGAGTTGTTTGTGTCATGTCATCTTTTATCAAATTACTTGGTACATCATTTTGTATTTCATGTGCTGTATCAATCGATGCAGGTGTTTTTACCCATGAAAGCTTGCTGTATTATCATGATAGATAATTTAGTATCATTCACAAAACTTCATTTTAAATGAGAAGAGAGAAGAACCGTAATTACATGTTTGAGTTTGCATCACTGAACTTATTTAGGTTAGAGATTGTGGAGCTGTGCCACAAAAAAGTTCAATTTAATCACTGAGGAGTTGCAGAGTATTTTACTGTCACACCTGCATATCTCATGCACAAGAGGGACCTGATGAAAACGGTTCCTATGGGTCTTTCTTTATCTCAATCATCTCTCTCCTTCTCTTATATCCCATATGAGTAAATACATGTATGCACACCTTCCTTTCTCCCTTGTGGCATCTCAGCTCAGCAGCCTCATGCTTCCTGATAGAAAGGCTCCTCACTCAACCTGCTGGAGACATACTTGTAACATGGATAAGAAACATGCAACCAGTATTGTAGTGATGCGATGGTGGCTCATGGGAGGTGTGATATGAGCTGCTTCCTGTTCAGAGAGAAAACAGACTGAAAATGGAAGCTCAGATCTTTTTCTCCTCCTCCTACACAGGCAGCTGAGCTCAGGGGGGCTCCGTCTCTGCAGGGCTCTCTGATCTTGGAGTCACAAAACACCTGCTGCCTGCCTTCAGACAAGCATGCAGAGAGAGACAGAGAGGGGGAGTTTAGGAGCGGGGGGAGTCAGCAGCAGGAACAGCAGTCAAGCAGCCAAGAGGTGGGGTGTGACAGTGGGAGGAAAAGAATCACAGGCTTCAGAAGAAACACAAAATGCATGGATGATAACATGTAAAACAGGAGAGAAGCAAGCTGTAGCTGAAGGTGATGGCAGGAGATCGCTTAGGAAGCATCAGAGACCTTTCGGACTCCAACAATGTTTGATGCCTGCAGGGAGGTGCTGCTTGCCATCACCTCATTTCCAATGTTAGGCTTGACTGACTTTGCTGCCGGTTGGTGTTGTGCAATAAAGACAAGGTGAAAGCCTCTGGGTCTCCCCTGTGGGTTATTTGTAGTCCTCATGGCCCACTGATCCACTCCTCTGCTCATCTCACTCGGTTTGTACATCCGTCTCCATCTCCCTTGGGTCTGTCCCCATTCTTTTTCTCAGTATCTACACAGCAGTGGGTTCATCTCTGACTTTATCAAAAGGAATATGTGAGGAGGTCCCTTTGTGTAAAATATGAGAACTGAATTCATTTGCAAGCTGTAGACCACCGCTTGACCTTTCACCTTTATGTCACAGGACAACAGGCACTATGTTTACAGCAAAATAGTCATGTCTTTAATCACCTCAGTCAATGTCTAATGAAAGCTGTTGAATATCTCTGTATTTACCCTCCTACTCTGTCCTCTAATGGCTCAATAACACTATAGCTTTTCCACAGGCAAGATAATTAGCTTCATATAAAAGCTGGCAGCAGTAAACCGGGGCAAGACAATAATCGAAGGAGTCGCACAAATAATTGCTTTGCTCATTTGTCTGTGGTCATTACTAAGATTAGAAATGGCTTTCCCTGAACACTTTTGTAATTTGAATTGGACACCAAGCTTAAATAACCTGACTTACTGAAAGCTGGGGTAAAACAATAATGGACTTTAGTATTTGATGTGATTTGACATGCGTTTCACATCATTATATCAATCTAGTGTGCATTATTAAGTAGAAATAGATTCAAAATGGGAGAAAATAGAAATTATTGTTTTGGTGGGGAACACTTCAGTTACAGTTCTGCAGCAGCGGTGCCTTTGTTGGTCCAATTCTGCCCTCTACTGGTGTGCACTGCTCAGTACGGCTGAATAACAGGTGACAGGAGCAAAGATGAGCTCTTGGTTTCTCTTTTACTGTGATGAATGGTGCCTTTTTGGAGCCGTTTACGGCCTGTCAGTGACCTAAAATATCTCTCCTCTGCCAGAAAATATCTGTGCTTTGAAAGGTTTTATTTTTCTGCGCAGAAAAGCATGTGTTTCAATTTTTGCTCATGATGTAGGCTGTTGTTGCTCGCTGGAAATATTGATGCTCTTTCACCATAGTTCCATCTTAGCCTTTCAATGAAGTTTATGTAGCCTGTCTATGCCCATTCACATTACTAATAGGTCCATCTATATATTTTACCACATTAAATGCAGCCTCTCACACAGTTAGAGCACCTTCTGGGCACCATGTCATCTCACCTGATGTTATCAGGGTTGTGCACAGTGATGTGCAGCGTGTGGTCAAGCCACTGAGAGAGAGGAAGCGGTGAGCAGAGCACAGCAGGGATTAATATCACAGAAGATGCTTTATTTAACACTTCAGGGTTAAAGGTCCATGTACTCAACTTTGTCTGAGAGTCTGTTATCATCATCCCAGGGAGAGTCAGGGAGAATTCAGCAGGACAGAGTGAAGAAGTAATATTGTTGTAAAAATGTAGAAAAAATGCTGTAAAATATATTGGAATATTTATAGCAGGAAACAAGAAAGTCTCAATATCATGCCGCCCTAGTCTCGTTACAACAATTCTTTTTGGTGGCTGGAATCTGTTTGGCTGAAGATAAGAATTATATCCTCAGAGTTATTGTGTTGAAGGCCAAAAAAAGAGCACGTGTGGATTTAAATGACCATGGCAAGGACTGAACTGTGAATCCTCCACAACTGAGTCGGAGCACCTCTGGTCTACAAAGGTCATAGCTTAGCTACTTGTCTTAGAGGTGTCCCATCAGACCAGAGAAAGAGGTAAAATTGTACATTTTCAAATCAAAGTGTGCTACGGTCCTGTTTCACAAACAGCTGGGAGAGAAAACATCGTCAGCTCCTTCCATTTTTCTTGGCTCCTTCAGTTTCCTCTCCCTCTGGATGATTAGTATATGAGTGTTTGTGTGTAGTTCTGTAAAATTTGTGACATAATTTTCCACCATACCCTTTCTCTGTCCATCCTTACACTAGAGGCAGATGACCACTCCCAGTGTGTGGCCTGTGCAGCATTTTCCTGCAGATGGCAGCAGTGTCATGCAGCTGATGTCCTGACAGCCACTGGCGACGATATGAAATGATTGCAGGATATTTTTTCATAGGAGTATGGGATTCTGACTGAATCCTATACTGAACACTTTATTGGAAGTTTCTTCATGTTAGCTTTATGTTGTGGCTCATAATGTTGGGAAAAAATGCAGACTGCTACGTGACTTAATTTGGTGCTTTTATTTAGCCTTTATCTAACTAGCTAATAACCCACTGAGTTATCTCTTACCTAGCCAAATGTCACTAATGGCAGCAAGACATGTTATCAGTTTTGGTCACAACTCTAAAATAAATGTTAAATTAACTAATAAAGATAAATGTGCTCACAGCTTGTGCCAGAGATCACTGTTTATGAACTTTAATATTTCTACATTAACCCAGGAGAATGTGGAAAACTACTTCAATAATGCTGTAAAATGATTTTGAATGATTACGTGAGCATCAGTGTGAAGTCTCTGATAACGAACACACCTGCCAGTTTGTTAAAAATCCAAGCCCTGCAGGTAAATACGCAGAAGGTGGAGTATAAGAGGAGGTTCTGAGGACTGCTTAGCTCTGTGAAAACTTTCCTCCATTTATGTTTATATTGAAGGCCTATCAGCACATCCCTGAAGACGAGTGTTTCCACCTGTGCCTCTTACTCGCTCCTCCTCTCTTTCTATGTCTCTCCTTTTTTTCTCCTCCTTCCCGTCATGGTCACGTGTTCTTGCTGAATAGAGCGCTGAGTGGGTTTCACCAGCTGGTGCCTTTGCCTGTCACATAAATAGTGTTAAAGACAAATGTGTGTGTGTGTGTCTTTGCCAGATACTTGAGTAGAGTGTCAGTGTCAGATCAGCCCATATGGCAGCCTACAGTACACAGGCTGCTGCATGAGTCTGACTCTGTGGAAAAATCATCACACTGTTTCTTACAACAAACACATATGTACTGTGTAGTGGGTCAAATGTGGTTATTTTTACTCATATTGATTCTGACACCAAGACTTGAATGTTGACTTGCTGTCTATCTGTGTTACTCATGATGTGATACGTCATTTGTGGTACATTATTACAATACTACCATAATCAATATATTGGACAACTATCATATGATGTCGCATTGTCTATCTGAAGTTTTCAAAAACTTTTGCAGAAATAGGACTATATGTTTGAATTGAGTTCAGAAACTGAATGAAAAAAGAAAAGAGGAAGCAGGTGAGGTCAAACAGACAGATGGGTACAGATTTATCCTCCTGTTGACCTGATAGAAAAGCCCCAGATTTCAGATTGTTCAATGATGTTTGTGACAGTCGCTGCAGGGTCAAGAAAGGTCCAAGGCCTCCAGAGTCCTGTTCTTAATGATGGAACTGATCACTCAAACAGTCTGCAGACCTGGAGCTTCACAGTCAGGTCAACAGTGCAGAAACTCTGTCTGCCACTTTTCTAATCTCATCTGTTCTCTTGTGTGTTTGACCTCTCTGTTTGTTTCCCAGCAGGTCTGCCTTACTTCCTGCTTCCATATCTTTATACTTTTATATGCTTGTAAAACTTCAGTGACTTCTTAAAACATCTAGAAGTTGGCTTGATTAGTGAAGATATGAATATAAGAAAAGCAGTCAGCCTCATTAAGCATTTCTGCAAATTTATGCTGAATTCATTAAGACCTTCATTAGTAATCAAAAATCCTGTGGAGGAAATTCTAGTTGGCAGTGTGGACTCTTTCCTGAACTATTTGAGTTTTGAGTTTCTATTTTATGACTCAGTGTTGAGTTACAGAGTCTCATTGCTTTAATTGCATCGAATTTTTACAACTTTAAGATACTCCTTGAGGTTTCTCATCTGACTACTATAAATGCAGCACTTTATAATGGCTGTGCAGTAGATGCTGAGAGGGAAGTTCTGTCCAATTCTAAATTATTGACTGTTTTACAGTTAAAGCACTCAAATTACAGTCATTATAACAGTCAGATTTTACATGACTTTGTGTTTCTGTGTTTTGGGCAACCGGGTGCTTCTGTAGATTAAAGGCAGCAAGAAACAACTTATTAATACTTACTATTAGATTCACTTGTCATCATTTCGAAGAGCCAAGTATGATAAGAGTAGTGTTTTTGTGCGTGTCAGAATCAATGATCAGTTCTTATAAAGTAAAAATAATCGTGATGCTAACTTTGTCAGCCTGTTAACGGTATTTTCTATTCATAATGATGTTGAGCTGGTGGACTTTTTGCAGGCTGAAACTAAGGGTAAACTTCCATGATCAAGCTGGGCTGTTTACATCATTTTGACTGTTTGTTAAAGCATATCTATCATGTTTCTCTTTTTTGTATTTTCAGTGTTACAGTACCTTTGTTTGATTGAGTAGAAACAAATGACAAAATCTACAACAACAGTCTCTTGTTTCATGAAGAATTTGGTCTATCTGCCAAATTGGGCAGTGTTTAGGGAGGGCAGAATCATATCTGAACATGTAAAGGTAGAGTCAGCACCTCCTGCATTTTTTTTTAATATCTTTATTTTTTTCTGTCTTTTTATGCCTTAATTAGAGAGGATGGGACAGTAGATAGAGCAGGAAACATGGTCTCACCTCCAGTCTTCTTGTCAGGTTAACGTCTACATATCTGTCTCGTTTGCACATCACAAACTGGACTCACTTTGAAATAACTTTGCTTGATTTGACTTTCTTTGCTCATGTATGTCTGAACAGTTAAGGGCATTATTCCAGGAGCTTTTTGCTGAGACAATAGACAATTAAGCCAATTTACCATGCATATCTCTCTGAGTAGCATTTTAGCACTAAGTTTAGCATTGATAATAATGTCTAATTAAAGATACTTATTTCTTCTGATGCCAGCCATCCACCACTGAAGATGGATAATCTTCTACAGAGAGCCAAGGATAGACAGCTGTGGCTGATAGTTAATATCCCTGTCCACTAAAATCCCCCCTGGAATTATTTTCATAAATGCATAACATTCACGCCTCACTTGAACCCATTATGAAGATAGCTAACACAACCTTTGATGACATTTCAATTTTGATTGAAACAAATCACTATATAAAAGACCTTTGATTGCATAGTTGTTCTCTTTAATGGGTTTTCACAAGGCTGACACTATTTTTACTCATAAGCTGACTACAATTATAAGCAGCTGGCACTTACTCAAGTCTCAATCAATACATCAGCACTCAATACAAAAGGTTTTATAAGCTGATAATTGGTGCTAAAAGGCCTTGCAGTGTTAGGGGTGGGTTTCTTGTTTTTTATGTCACTAATGCACACCAGCCTGCATCTAACTATGCATGGTTCACACACTGGTGACCCAGAATTTGTCTGATAAACACTTAAAAACACAAAAAGTTAGGATTTTATGTGTATGTTGAATCCTGAAAACAACCAAGAACAAGTTGAAAAAGGGAACTTTTCTGGCACAGAAATCAAGTTGCTAAAAAGTGACTTCAAAGCCAGAAAGAGTCTTTGTTTGCTACAGCAGACAACAAATACAGAAAAACAGCAAGTAGCCGTGCATTGCTGCTACATTTACATTCACATGCTCTTCTAAAAGAGCTACTGCATCCATAACCCATCATTATACATTCATGTCCCTTCAGTATTTATATGTTTACAGCAATCACACTGATTACCTCTCATTATGCCAGAATGACTCTGTCAATCAGTGGTGTCCCCCAGCGACGCTTTTGTTATTGTGGCTTGGCCCACATTATGATTGGGAATGATTATGTAATAGATGTGTAATTGTGCAAGAGCTGTCACAGGATACGATTCAACGCTAGATGTACTTTATTTATCCTAGCAGGAAATTATAGCGTTAAAGATGCCCCCTGAGTGACGAGAGGGAGAGAATAGAAAGGGGAGAGAGATGATTATAACTTACAGCTAAGTCCCAATTCAGCAATTGTGTTCAAGCAAATATCACAGATATATCTGAAAAATTTGCTCTATCTTATGATGGGTACATTTGAGAAACAATGAAAACTGACCCCAAAAAAGCTGCATACATAGCACCATTATTGCACATTGCATCTGAAATTAAGGGCACAGAGTAATTTCCCATGAGTGCTTGCAGCGCAAAACGTAAGTACAGAAACACTGAGTGAATAAGGAAAGCCTCACTTATCACTTTATCCTATAGCTTAACTTACTTATAGGTAAGCTGCATTTTATACACTTGTGCATTAAAATTTATTGTCTTGTAGCATCTTCAGCATGTTATCATGCACGCAGCTGTGCGACTAAGGTCATAACTTGGTCCTAAAGTCACAGCTAGGCAGGGACGGCATTATGGGTGGGCCCAGTAGTCCGAGGACCACCCACTTTTCAACATGCCTACCCCAAACTTTTCTTAGAAAAATATCTTTTTTGTAAACTTTTGTTGCTTCAAACTTGTTATTGTTAGATGCCCTGAAATGAGTCGAGTTTGGCAATCTTTTAAGTCTATAAGGGAAAAACAGAAACATCCAGTCTCATCTTATGCAGGGTCTGACTAAGCTGATCTCCTGTGACTAATGTCATAGTTCAATTTCCTCAGGTGCATTTAAATATACTGACCATGACTTATGTCCCAAATTTTACAGTTATTGAGGTTTATAAGGGTAGTATGTGGCTGTCTTGTCTGCTTTGGTGTTTACGTCACAGAGCTGTAGAGGAACATCATGTTTCATAGTTTTCCTTTCACCCCTCTCCCTCAACCCACACTTCTCTCTCTCTCTCTCTCTCTCTCTCTCTCTCTCTCTCTCTCTCTCTCTCTCTCTCTCTCTTCTTTTGCTGCCAGTGTGCATCACAGTTTTTTAATCAGTGGATGGTTTTTGTGATAAAAATGACGTGGTGTTTATGTGCACATAGAGCTGGGAAATAGATCCTATCAGTTGCCAAGTCATGATCAGAATACTAAGAAGAACAGCATCCCAGGACCAGACATGAAGTATCATCACTGAATGCTGGTTCATTTTTTCGGCAGTGGCTCATGTTTGAACCCCCACAAAGAACTTGTGATGGCCAAAACTACCCACAGCTCAGGCAATCTCAGCCTCTAAAATAAAAAGAGAAGGTTAAATTATTGATGCCTTGCATGTCACTTAGTGTCCCTGTTGGAATCAGGGCCCAGTTTTAATTGAAAATGGGAAAAAATAGCCAAGATCACAATGGCTGTTGACACAGTCGCACCCTGGTGCAAATCCTGGAAATGTGAACAATACATGCAGACTTGTGGAGCAGCCATAGACCTTTAATTGCTTCCAATATATTTAATCTAAACTCTGTATCCCTTTCTTAATGTTTCAGTCTGATTACAGTGAACTGACCCTGATAGTGTGCCACTTCACCCCCTCACTGGATCTTTTCTGGTTGTCAGTGTCTTGGGCTCACCTGATGCTGCAGACAAGCTTCCCTACACCTTCAGTAAACCTGTCATATACCTGCAGGGACTCTGACATGCTCCTTGTCACCCACAGTGTCAGAGCTGCAGGAAAAAAGGGCCTGCTGTTGAATATGTAGAGATTTCTAAAAGGATGACAGATTTCTGAGTGACGGCTTATCTGCAGAAAGAGAGAGAGAGAGAGGGTGAAATTCTTGTGACTTGAAGTCTGAGTCAGATTTATTAAATTATGTGTACACAGACCTTTCAGAAATTCTTCCTGCAGATAAAAAAAACTTTCAACCTTGACAAGCTGGAAGTCTAGCAGCTGCAACGATAAGCTAATACAGCGTTTACCTCATCTGCCTTGGCATTAAAGCTCACAGTAGTGAGGGCTGAGATAACTATAGAATAGCATCTGCCTCTGCTTTCAGAAGACCAATTTACAGAGAGAGTGACTTAAATCTGTATTAATGCCTGAAGGGGGTGATTATTCAAATTGCAAACAGAGCTCCATTTCCAACCAGCAGTCTGGTTCAGTTGGATACAGAAACAATTATTTTAGTTTCAGCTGTCAAAAGTTGGAAAAAGTACCCCCAAAAAACAAAAAAACAAGTCCAAACTGTCCTACTTTTCAGGCTGTCCTCTGCTGGGTTACTGAGCAAACCACTCGGACTCAAAAGGCTGGAGCTAGACACACTGCAGATATCGATGGAGAGAGATTGTGCTGAATTATGCCTCTCCAAACCTGATGTTTTTTGATCTGTAAAAGGGTTATTCACGTGTGCTTTTGTTCATCCTTGGGCTCTCAGTAACAAGGGTCATTGCAAGTCTGTAATCCTTCATGCTACACTGATCACTCAATCTGTCACGTCCCCTATTCTGCAGCCTTTACCCTCTCTCTGTGTTTGTACTTATGTGTGTTTCAGTGCATATGTATGCACACTTTTCTTAAGCATACTATTAGGCTTAGCAAGATGGTGCTCTTCAATTGTGGGTGTGTATGTGTCTTTTTGTGAGGAAAAAAAGGCCATAAAAAATTTGTTTGCTTCCCAAACAGTTCTTACAAAAAGCTGCCTGGAAGTTAAAAGCTCCTGAAAAGAGATCATTATTCATTTCCTCCTGTCAGTCGAGCTGATCACCAACCGCCTCAAACTGTCTCTTTCCTCTCCAGATGTAAAGTATGAAAAGTTTTTGCCATTTCTAAACTTAATTTGCAGAGCTACAGATGTCCTGGGAAGTTTTAAATGAAGTTTGTTGTCAAGAGGTTTTACTTATGCTTGAAGGCACCTCTAATGGCTACATCTGCTATCTTATTTTTTATAGAATGATGCACAGAGGCAGTAAACTGGCAGAGGAGTGAAAGAGAAAAACTGATCTGTCTTCCGTATGCTCCAGTTGCCCACAAATGTCAGCACACAACCTGGAGATTTTATGATACATGGAGTTTCAACAAAGAGTGTTGTAGCTGGTTCTTCTCTCTGTGGAAACATATGGCTTACGTGACAGTTGAAGCCAACACAGCCCTCAAACTATATCTGTATTCACTACATCGAAATACAGTGATACAAGATGCCATCAGTCATCTCTGCTGGTTTATGTACGGATAAAAAAGCATCATAACAGAACGGCGTCACACTTAACTGATGCTACACACCTGGCTGGTGGTTGGTAGCTGTGCTATGACTTGGACACAGTAGAATATGACTGAGATTAGGCCGATACTTTCACAGATATTGAATACCTGTTAAAGCCATTACAAGGGCTGGGCAGTTAATCACAATATGACCTGCTGCAGTATTCTAATCACAGATAATGCACCATTTCTTCTACCTGAAATGTGTTAGAGTACCAAATACATTTGCAGTGGATGTTTTATGCTCTACACCAGTGTTATTCAGCCCTGCCAAGCCATAGAGTCAAATTATTCAAAACTTTCTTTGCAAGAGGCAAAAAAACCACCAAGAAGTAGCAATGAAAGTAAGTCTGAGGTGGCAAAAATGGTCAAAAGGCAAAAGAAATTGGCAAGAAAATTGGGAGAAAACTTGGGAAATAGTCAGAAAGTAGCAAAGTGTGGTTCAAAACAAGTGAAAAGTGACTACGATGGGCAAAAAGCATTAAAAAAAGTATTTCAAGGGTTGTTGTCATGCTGTAACCAATGTCAATGTTCATTTTCAAAAATGTGTTTGCTTAAAAATGGGTAAGATGGGAAACCTGGGAATACTTGCACAATAAATTGCAATTGCGATTTTAGGAAAAATAATCTCAATTAGTTTATTTTTTGCAAGTCGTTCAGCCCTCGCCACTACCAATTCTAATATGTACTTGTGAGGTGTACTTTTTTTTTTTTTTTTTTTTTTTTTTTTTTTTTTTTTTTTTTTTTTTTTTTTTTTTTTTTTTTTTTAAGAATTTTTTTTGGGCTTTTTCTGCCTTTAAATGGATAGTGGAGGACAGTGGATAGAGTATGAAAGGGGGTAGAGAGTGGGGAATGACATGCAGGAAACAGGCCACAGGTGGGAATCGATCCCGGGCCACCCGCTCGAGGGCGAACCTCATGGTGCGCGGCCATATCCACTAGGCCATCCGTGCCCCAAGTGAGTCGTAGTTTTAATAGTTCTTTGTACTAAACTCTTACCTCCCAAGTTTGAAGATCAAAAACAACATACTGAACTTCTTTCACTTCATTCCTCACTTAGCTGTGTGGTGTCACTGCAATAAGGGAACCTTGAGTTTATCATTGGAGAAAGAAGAAGTCAAAGTTAAGTAGTTGTTATGTAATCCTTATCCGATCATTCCAACTGAAGCCTCTCCATCTGTTCCCACATGTTTTTAAGTCTGAATCAGACTGTCAGATCTTGATGTGTGGCTTGTTTATCTGCGGGCTCTTCAGTCTGCCTGTCATTGTGCCATCATCTCTTAATAGTCTTGAGCAGCCTGCTGTCAAACACCCGCCTGAACCCTGACCCGTCTCTGCGACATCTAAATGAGAGGGAGAGAAACCAAACCTGTGGAAAGACTAGAAGAGCGCTTCGAGGGAGCGTCTGCCTGGCACTTGATTGATTTTCTCTCAAGAACCGACAGTTGTGTTCGTCCATGTAAACTCTGTGTGTGTGTGCGAGTGAGTCTGTGGCTCACGCTTCCAGAAAAATCCATGGAGTCTGAGGTTGCTGTGGTGACGGTAATCACCTTTAATTCAGCATCAGGGAGGAAGGGAGAGGAAAAAGGTTGAGTGGCAGCCATTTAGTAGGGTAATGTGGGAATAGTGAAGGGTAAAAAACAATAAAAGAGTGTCAACAAGGTGAGTGTGTTTTCTGTTTGAAAAGTGTTTACACTGAGTGAGACAGATAGAGGAGGGAAAATAAGAAGGATGAGGACAGGAAGGCTTTACATAAATACCTTCCTCTCTCAAAGCTCCTCCTCTTTCTTCCCCTCTTCTCCTTTTTCCTCCCTGTCTGCTGGCAGATAATAATCCCTCCATCAGTGGCTGCTGAGGGCTGGTATTTGTCCAACAACCTCTTTCCTTCTGACAAGCTTTTCCTCCCTTTTTTAAATTTTACCACACCAGAGACGTGAGGAACAGATATTAATTATGCATTCCCCTTTTTTGGCCCTATCTCCACCTTCCTATCTGTCTCCTCGCGTACCTTCACTTTTCTTTCTGCTCTTCTCCTCCTTCTCTACCGCTCTCTCTCTCTGTTCTGAATACTATTAATGAGCAAGCAAGGGAGGGACGGACAGAGAGGGGTGGTGTGTGTGATGCTAATTAATGGGTTTGGTTTGTTTCCTCTGTCACTTTACTCAACCTCCTGCTGGAGCACACGCACACAAACACACACATGCACACACATATGGACACACACAGAAGCGGACTTCTTTCTGAGCCATGAGTGGAGAGGAAAAAAAAAAACATCAACAAGATGTGTGCAGCTTGAGAAAAACCACCACCTGCCACTCAAGCCAGCCTCCTCGTAGTATACAGCTCATACACACATACACACACACGCCAGCATGTGCGCCGTAATTTTCCGCCACACTTTGCTCACAGCCAATCAGAATCCAGGACGAGGCTTCTCAGAACGTGAGGGGGAGGGGACAGAGAGCCACTGCCTGATTGACAGACAGCACCCTACAGGTGGAGAGAAGAGCAGGGGAGAAACAGGGAGAGAGAGGGGGCAGGACGACCAAGAGATAGAGAGAGGGGTGAGAGAAGAGGAGAAGAGAGGCAGAGGCAGGCAGACTTCCATATACACACATACACACCTACAAACACACACACACACACACACACACTCCAGACTTCCAGTGCTCTGTTCCTCCCTCCTTACCTTGAGAGAGCTCGCCTCACCCGGCAGACTAGCATCACTATCCTCACCTGCACCTCCACCTCCAGCACACACAGCTGCACCAAGATGAGCCAGTGCAGGAAAAGGTGCAAGAGGCAGCTCACTAAGGTGGCTCGATATTTCTACCACTTCCTCATGGGAACGCTCACCCAAGGTAGGCACCCAAAACTTCCAGACCCTGCACTTGACAGGTTCGCTGCTAGGTCTGCTGGAGACGCCAGGTGGAGGTGGAGTTTTGTTGTGAAGATTTAGTTTGGAGATATGTTCCAGGATCTGTTATTGCTCTATGTCTCAGTTTGTTTTTCTACTTGAGTGATTGCAAAGCAGATGTTTTTAATTTGCATAGAGCCAAAACAAGCAGACTTCTTGGGGTGTAAGTGGACTTTATTTGTGTGCTTGTGCATCTCTGCGTATGTAAACAATATATCTGAGTGCTTTTTTTTAAGTCTCTAAAAGGTGATCTGTAAAATGAGCAGAAACTCTTTTCATTTCTCCCTTTTATCTATTATCATGTGCACTGTGTGTGTACGCATGTCTCCACACATCATCTTCTCCTGTACGTAATAATATATCAAATGATCAGTATGCACGGTGGGATTGGAAGCAGTTGGGGTTGAATGAGCTCACTTTCCCTCTTCCTTCTTTTTGGCTCTTTCCATCCTTCCCCCTTCCATCACAGCTCTGTCCTTCCCTCTCCTTGTGTCCTCTCTCCTCATGCACTCCCTGTCTTGCAGTCAAACAGATTGCCCTCTGGAAGCATGTGGCATTCCAGCTCCATTGAGAATCTCTCAGTGGGAGCAAAGACACACAGCCTTTTTATCCAGCCTTTCAGCCAGCTCTCAGTGTGACATCAAATCATGTTTCCTCCTCTCTGGCTCTCCCTGCAGAAACAGACAACTTTCTAATGCAAATCCCCTGCTCTGAGATTAGATAAAGTTGTTGAAGCTCGATACCAAGCTTTGCTGATACTTAGGCAATCTTTTATGTCCTCACACTCTTTGTCTGGCTGAGTGTACTCTTGGCTGAATAAAGTGTCCTCTGAGAGAAACACCCTCTATAAAATTGCTTATTGACAGCCTGCTGCTAAGCTTTACACTTTTTTTTCTCTTTTTGTGTCCTGTGAGTGATACTGAGCAGTGGCACACACTGCCTCAGGGAAAACACAACAAAGTTGGATGGTTTCTATTGAATCTCAGCACTTGAACCAAGACAGGAGATAAAGCGATGTTTTTAGATGACCTTGTCAACAGGGTGGTGTGTGAATGCTAATTTTGACTTCTGTGCTGCTCATCCCCACCTCATCTTATTCACTTTTTTATGTCTTTAGACTTTGACATGCGCAGAACTTCACATTCAAGTTAATAAAGCAGCAACTTGTGCACAAGTGTGTGGGGCAGCACGTCTATTTAGATGAACTGAGTCAAGACTAGACAAGTGGCATTCACCTTGACAGTCATATCTAAAGAAATGACAAATCAGTGTTATGCTAGTGCAGAATTACTTCACTTTTCCTGATTCCAAAGTTGCGCTAAGGTTTGTTTTCCATTGCTGTGAGAATCTAACATGCAACCAGTAATAAATAGGAACGGTGAATCCTCTGCAATAAATCTCATGGTTAACTAAACCTAGATCCCACCAAGCTCAAGCTACATAGATGAAAAGTACTAAATGCAGAAAGCAAAAAAAAAACAAAAAAATGTTTCATGTTAACTTCCTGGTTTGAACAACAGTTCTGTAATGTATTAGTATACAGCGTAAGTAGGGTTACTCATCATCATTTTTTTGATGTTATGAAAGCAAAGAGGTGTAAGAGTTTGCAGGTACAAGGAGATTAAATGCTCAACTCTGTACTTTGATTAATCAAAGGTGTTAGGCCACAGAGGGAAAAAAAATGTTTTTAGTATAAAGTTGCATATTTACTGGGACTGTGCCACAAAGTGAAAACAATTGAATTATAATATCACAAAAATACAGGTAAGTTAAAAAAATGTAACTATAGACCAGGAATGAATGATTTATTGTAATCTACATCAAGAGACGAACATTCAAGATATTAAAATAGCATTATCAACCATATCAACAGTCTGGATCTTCCCTGCTTGCCTTCCATGAACAGCTAAAGCCAACTAACCACAACCTCATTTTCTCCTTGCCATGGGTCAACAGCTGAAGCCAGCCAATGGCAAACATCCTAGGGAGGGAGTGACATGGCGAGGACATTAAAAAGAGAAACAAGAGAAATGGACAGCCGATGTAGAATCTGTGTTGAACAGCAAAAATTAAGTAATCCTCCAATATTTGGAGGTATTACTATTTCAAAAGAGAGATCTAACTGGGGGGAAGTGTTGTTCAGATCATGTTTGGCAAAAGATTCACTTCAACTAGGATGAGGTGAAAAGAAAAGGGAAAAAATCCTCATAATAAAATTGTCTTGTTTTTTTATTTTTTATTTTTATTTTTTTAAATAGTGTTCAACAAATATCACCAGATATCTAGCATTATTATTGATGATAAAAAATTGTCCATATCATTCAGCCCTACTGTATTCTCTGGTTAGCCTTTATATTACCAATGGAAGACCAGAACAGCAGTTAGCTGCCTGGAGTATGATGAAGAACTTGGAATGATGGAATGAAGTTATACCCTAGCATTGGTTTCACTTTTTACCAATTTTTACAGATTTCCTAAGGATGAGTGTATTCTGAAGAATGGCAGACCAACAAAAAAGGCTATTTACAATTCTGCAACCACTGTCTGACATCAGTTGTTGAGTGTAACACAGTCCACATCCATCATTTTAGCACAGACAGGCTCCATTCTCAAAAAATTACAACTCTGATCTTGTAAATCTGTGTATCATAAATACACTAGTTCATTTTGTAAAATTACTAATTTATTCTCTGAAATGTACAACCTACTTTTCAAACACACATTTGTTTGTTTTGTTTATTTTGTTTATATCCCTGATTCTTCTTCCTGTTATAAACATTTCATCCTTGGTTTTTCCAGTCTGTATTTTTTATCCTGAACATGTGCAGTGTATGACTTATATCAGTGACACGACTGATTGAATGCTTTCAACAAAGGGATGTTGTTGTTGTTGATTTTACTTTGTACTATTGTACTATAGCATGTACAAGTCTGATGGAAAAGCTCAAACTCTGAATGAACTGGTTTAGTATTTTCTGTGTTGCCAAAGCCAGATCCATTTTTACACAGATGCCACAAACCTCTGCTGTCCCAAACCTGTCAAATCATACAACTGCACTCAGAGCTGCACTCAAGCACTGTACTACATGTTTCTCACAAAGAACACAGGCACTGTAGTTTATTTTTAGACAATACTACAAACAACATCCTGCTGTGGTAGATTCTCCTCCAAATGCATATTAATCCTCCACTTAAAACAGTTCCTGAATCTCTGCTCAAGTAGTGTTTACTCCAGCTTCATTAAGGCTTGCTCAAAGCTACAGGGACCAGCTGAGAAAGGAAACCACTGAGCTTATTTTAAAAGGGAAAATAAATCATTTATTTTTTCAAAAAGTGAGAACAGAATTATAAACTGACTCATAAATTTTTGGTTTTGTTTTTTACTTTGGACTTATTGACAATATGTAAAATGCAGACAAAATTCAGGACACATTCACAGATTATCAATTTCACAAACTCAAGGAATAATTTCTTATTTCATGGCTTGAAAGGTCAGTTTTTTTTAAATATTTCATAAATTGGTTCATAAATAGTCTTCCTTTTTTGCTCATTTTATTCTCTGTGTTCATTGAAATGTATAGAGGAGTTGTTGTAGTTGTCGTGATTGATGACCTGAGCATCTGTCAGCTGCCCTCTACACACACATGCACACACAGCATAAGAAGTCTGATGAGGGAATCTAAACGTGTGAATTGCCAACATTGACATCATGCTAACAAACCAAACTCCTCACCCTTCAGTAGGCTAACTAGCTTCCACAGTCTCACAGCACCACAGCTAGCTCCCATCCATGAAGTATTTATTAAAAACATTGTGTGTTTTATAGTGTGTGTGTGTGTGCATGCACATACTCAGAATGGAGTTACCATGACTACTGGCTCCTGTGTGTCTGTTCAAATGAGAGTATGAGAGAGGGGGAGAGAGAGAGAGAGATGTCTGGGCGATGGGAGCCGGTGAGGGCTGAACTGTATAATGGCTGAGCTTCATGGGGGATTTCATCAAGGCCATTCAGGGTTTGCTTTTTGGGTTTTGTGGCGTTTTTTGGCTGAGGCACAGGAGCCGAGGGACGTGCCATTTAAGTCTGGCATAGAGGGGCAGAATCCACTCTGCTGTCAAAACTGTGAACACCTCAGAGTCGTTTAACCTATGCAAACAGGGCTGATGGCATTAAGGAAGCCCCGAGTTGAGTCTTTTATTTATTCCACCTCATTAGAGAAAGTCAGCCGACCATGTTTGAAAAAAACCCGTCCTGACTTTTTACCTCGACTGAGCCTTGATACAGCACAGAGGTTCCTAGAAAGGCTCCTGTGTCTATAATTAGTACTTTGAATTATATTATAATCACAACCCCCTAAACATCCCACCATGGACCTGCAGAGCAGTCAGGAGCCTGATGTTTAGAGTGTCTTTTTCTGTATCTGTGTGTGTGTGTGTGTGTGTGTGTGTGTGTTACTGATGACAGTCATTTGCAGTCACCCTCCTTCTTGCCCCCACTTTGCCCACTAATTAGTTTGTTTCATTAGCCTCTGCAGGGGAAACAAGGCCATGCTGGTGTGTGTGTGTGTGTGTGTGTGTGTGTCCTCCTCTCCTTCTCTGCCCTCAGGCTTTGTTTGCGTCAATGTCTCAGATAGAGGGACTTGCTCTGTATAGTGCAATTAAGATATATTAAATACAGTTCAGCTTGTTTCCCGCCCTTACATGCACACATGAGCATGAACTAAGCATCCCAATTAACACACACACACACACACAAGCGCAGACACAAACACACATTGTCCTCTTTATCCCACATCACTCTGTCATATTGCTCTCTTAGCCTGAAGATGTCGTAGCATTAGCTGTATAGAATGGCTGTGTGAGCCCTATTGATCTGTCCTTTAGCACAGCTCTTATCTAACATAAACAGTCCAGGCTGACAGCACCTGCCTCGATTTTCTCTCCAAACACTCTCGTCCTCTCCTGCAGCACCTCCTGTCCCCATCAGTGTCACATAATGTACCTCTGCTTTGTGTCACTATAGTGTCTCACACAATACCTACAGGCTGCTTGAATGCAGCAGTTGTTGGAGCTTATAATGAGCATTAATTGAAAAAAAAAAGAAAAAAAATGCTCTTTGCTTTAGAAAGAAGAGTCCCTAGGATAACGCCTATGCATATGTTGAATGCGTTCTTTGCCGTTCTCACCTTTGCTCCTGTAGTACTAAACCAGTGGTTGCATGATATGCTCTATTGACCTGTATACAAAACAACTGTGACGATGGTCAGAACCCCCTTTTCAAGACTAATCCTTAGCAATAATAGTGTACAGTCAGCACTTATGGTTGCAAATTAACTTGTTGTTTTTGAATGGTCACATAATCATGCACATGTTACAAGAGGATCTTTTCAAACTGGCTTTGGATATTACCCTGTTTGACATGTTTGGTCAAATGATTTTTTCTGTGATTTAGGATTTAGAGTTTAAAAATTGACTAATGACAAAAGTGGTCTGCAGAGTAATCCATGATGCAAAGACTTCCTGTTTGCCGCCTCACACTGCATTTTGTATTTGCAATATGTCGTCACTTTCTCACAGCCTCTTCATTAATTATGTTTTCAAAAACCCACTTTGTTCGAGTGGTGCAGTTTAAACAGAAAATTGACTGTTTGTTCTGTTGTTGCTGAATGAAAAATGGACGTTTTTGTTTGCAACGACACAATGACAGTGCATTGTTATCAATTCAGTGTTCAACACTTTTTGCCCAGAAGACTTAACTTCATATACACTGCTTGCAGGCATGCTGTTTTTGGTTTAATAATAGCTCTAGCTTGTGATGTGTGACCATAAATCAAAGTTTCATGCTTGAAGATTAATGTCTCCAGCAGCTGTGGAATGAGCAGCAATGCATTTTGGTCATTACTGCATAAAGAAATGTAATTGATATAATTTAATGACAAAGTCTGCTTGAGGTGATCTGGATTGTGTGTTCATTGCAGAAACTAGCTTTAAATGACATGTGATTCATTTTGTGTTATATTCTGTCTGAAACCACAGCTGGAAACTTTCACCAGCACTCCACCGCATACATATGAGTACCAAAAGTGTTTAATTCATTTCCTCCTGCAGGGTAAGGGTCATTTGTTAGGGGCTTTGACATTTTTCTAAATGAAATTGGGTGTTAGTCTTCCTCCAGAGACTGCTGGAACTTCATAATTTCTAATTAATAATTTCTGATTATGTCTCCCATGTGCTGCACCACTGTTCTGTTGCATGAGCAATTGTAGCCTTCAACACCACACACACATAAAAACACACCTAAGTTAAAATAAAGAGACTCAAACACACTTTTTCCTCAGACCTTGTTTTTCAGGTCAACTACCTGAAGGCTGGTTTTGATTTTGCAGCTATGACCAAAGAGATTTAGTTATCAGTCTGTCATACATGAATAAAATATGTTTGGTCTGAGTCTGGCCCCGGGGATGCTGAGCTGTACTTGTATTTGTATGTATGAGAGAGCTGTGAGAACTTTGTGACGCTGTTCCTGAATGTGGATTGAATTCTGATGAACACAGGTGTACTGATGAGCCAGCCTCTGAGATAACTGCTTTTTGGCTCGTATTGGAGAGTTGATACATTATTTTACTAAGATGAAAGTAGAAAAGGATGATATTGGCTTGTTGGTCCCACTTTAGCATTTTGGCTCCTGTCTTCTTTGCTTTTCGAAGCCAGAAACAGATGTGACGCAGTAACTTGGTGTGATATTTCTATCCTGGTAAAGGCCCTAGAGAGCAACCTCTGGCTGCGAGAAATGAAGCACAAGTGCAAAAAAAAAAAGTTTGTTGAGTATCCATTTGAGGCTGACTTTAGTATAACCAGAAACCACACACATTCAAGAAAGCTTAAAACAAATATAAACATGTTCACAGCCTGGTGCCAAAATGTTTGTAGGCTGAATAAATAAAGTAAGATTAAATTCAGCCTTTCCAGTATAGCACCCAACAATGACAGGATTTAAAAAAAACCCACTTCAGAAACACATAGGTTGTGTCACAAGGATTATAACTATTTACAAAAGAAAGTGTTACAAAATCGACATAATACTTTGGTAAGAAGAATTAATATTCAATCATTGATAGCAATAAACCATCCCAAGAAGTGGGTTTATCTACCATTTGCTTTCAGACATTAGAAACTCTCATACATGCATTGCAGTCCTGAAGATGTCCTGATCATATCATGTCTGTCTCATCTCAGAATTCAAACAGCAGTCTGATTTCACTCAATCATAAAATTACGATGAAAAGATGGATGAATGGAGCAGGGATAGTTGTGAAAATTCACCTCTTCTAACAAGTAGAAAAAAACATTGCAGTTTGTGTGCTCTCCTCACCTCGGATGCTGGTTGCACCGAAATGAAAATCCTTGGCCAAAACTGAAAACCAAAATGATCAAACCAAGACTGAAAACCAAAGCACGGAGAAAAATAAATATGCCAATTATTTGTACTTTGGAGCCATTTGTTTTGTTTTGTTTGGGTGTGTTTATTTCTTGGTGCCACAGCAGGTGGCGTGAATTCCTTTGTTCACTTTCAAGATAAGAAGAAGAAGAGCCAATTAGTGGAAATGTTTCAGTAGTTGTGGAAGCAAACAGTTTTTTGACCGTCAACGCATGGTACTATTGGTTTTGTTTTCCCTGATTCAAATTAGTGGTTGTTGCTGTATAATTGCACTTGGTTGTGACAAAAGGACAAATAAATCAAGTGAGAATGTGACTTTGATGAACTGTTTTCATTTATGCTGGGAGACATATCTACTGATCTGGCTATGAAGCACCTCAGTGGCTTTCAGGATGATGTCATCCGGCAAAATTAAGCCATTATAAGTATTGTTCAGGGAGACAGTGTTTCTGCTATCGTTTTACTTGGGGGGCATCTCACCCCATCTGGAAGTCAAGTTAACTTTATTTTCTATATAGCATCAGTTTGCATCATAAATTTAAGTTGCTTCTCTTTTAGTTCAGGTCTCTACCTTGGTCTTATATTTAAAAGATCATGTCATGTCATTCATGTCTCTACATGGTCGCACATTCGTAGTTCTCTTCTGCTCTGTGTATCGTGCACAGCAAGGTTGCCTGATGCACACAGACACACGAACACGTGCACACACACACACACACACACACACTCACACGCATACACACACGCGCGGGCACACTCCTTGCAGCAGACAGAGAGTTGGGAAAATTAATGAAACCAACACAAGTGAAGCAAAAATAGCTTCACTACATCACCACAGTAGCCATCTTCTTGTTACTGCCCATGTACTGGCTGCGCCTTTTGTTTGCGTCATCACAACCTTCTGTTTCGGCCATGTTGTCTCAGTGATAAAAGTCTTTCAGCCAGAATCTGAAGATGCACTTTCAAACTGTTTTCAGTGGCCAAATATTCAGTGCATTCTTAGTTTTTAACTCTCAATCTCATACCATGGACGCATGCATTTTTTCATGACATATAAACCTTAACAGTCAGACCAGTAAGATGCCCTCTTCATATTGTGATTGCACAACAGTGCCATGAAAAAGCTCTGCTGTCATCACACTCAGATACTTTAACACGTTTCCTGCTGAAGTGTAAAACATGAGCCCTGTATGCATCCCACATGGCAGAGTTGTTAAATCACAAGAGCTATACATACAGCAGTGGTTTCACACTTGACAAACAGACCAGTGGTACCACTTCATTCCCACCATCACACGCTAAGACATGTCTCAAAGTTATGTTAAGAGCATTTACATACATTGGTTGGACAGCTGAAGAGAGATCAGAGATCAGTGGGTGAACATGTGCAGCAAAGGATTGTAGCTGCTCTACTGAGGCTTGTATAGCCTCAATATGTTTGGCATCTTAAACTGCCAACAGGCTCCACCCTTGAGATGTTTACATTTGGAGGGGACACAACAGTGGTGAAAATATTGTGTCCTGATCTGGAGATGCAAAAGGGGTTCGAGTAATGGGTCCATTTCTGAATGATCTATAAAATATCATATCTACTGTGTTAGCTTTACTTTAGAAACTTGTTGCAACATTAACTTTTCCCACTCAGTCTCAGATCTTCTCTCTGAACTTGCTCCCTTCAAACACCTGTGGAGTTCATCCAGTTAAGCTGAGCAGCCTCTGTGACCTCCTTCAACAATCTGACAAACATCATTATGTGCCTGTCAATCACTTCCCCTTCATTTGATGCATACTGACATCAAACATTAATTTAAAGTTAAATTAATAACACACAGACTACCTGTGGTGGTAATTTTTGACAAAAGTCTACACGGGTAACTGTGTTAGTGTGTGAGTGTGTGTGCGGTTCCAGTAGTTTTAAGTGTAAAGCAGTCTGAAGACACCTCATGGTGTGCGGTAATAGTGCTCACAGCTGGAGGGGGATTGTTCATTACCACAAGGATAACTCAGTCAAAGCTCAATACCCCTGCCTGTGTGCCTTACTGTGGGGTGGTGATAGACACTGTTGTCCTTATGCAGGATATGCAATATGAAGACCAGCAGGAAGCAGCTGTGGAGCCTTAAAATCTGGGCTGGCAAGACTTGTAGCATATAGATACAGAGACAAACTCAGATTGATTTACAGGATTTTGTTCTACCTGGTTTGAGAGTTATTTTCCCTGCGGCTTTCTCAGTTTTAGTCTTTTGATAACCCTGTTTCGTGACATGAAGAAGAACTAAAGAAAGGCTAGAACTTGTCAGAGTGATATGCTAGAAAAGGAAAGGATTGAAAAAAAAAGAATGCCACTTCCTCTCTGGTCTCTTGCTCATATCCATTTTAAGAACGTTTTGTCGCCAGCCATGTGAAGATTTTCACTGAAATTATCTCGCCTGTGCTAATCATTTGCTTCTGTTTCTGTCTCTCGTTGACACCTCATGACTCGAACGTTTGCAGTCAGGATGAAAACGTGGCCTAAAAATAAACTCTCAGTGGAAGTTCAAGGTCGAAGCCTTTGCAGAAAAAGTTCCTCTTTGAAGATCTATATTTAAAAAAAATACTATTCTGCTCCTCATGTGCTGCTAATTTTATGCACCAGGAGTGGCATCCAAGTTCAAGTTATTAAAAGAAAAGCGACAGTTGGTTTGTAGTTATTTGTGCACTCGGTGTATGCTGAATAATCCCTCTGTGTATCTGTTGCTTGCTTTCTTATCCTCTGTTTTTTCTGGCATCCATCCCACTGTTTTAGCCTTAATCTGCTCCATGCTGTTCACATCTCACTGCCTCCAGAGCTGAGTGATGCCAGGCGTTAGTTCTGCCTGTCCCTCAGGTACTACATTATTTGAGTGTTGCATTTGCAGTTTTGGTAACTGGAGCCACATTCCCTCCAAAATGACCCGGGACTTTAACTTTTAGAAGCTCCTGAAATGTTTAAGAACCCCTTTTCTACTTTTCCATCAGATTCTCCTAACCTTGAAGTGCAAGATGTAATGGATCACAAAGTGAGGATCATTTTTCAGCACAGCAAAGAAAAAAAGACACTTCCATATTTTTACTACTCTTCACTAAGCTTTGGCTTTAACTGAGCTTTTCATGGATTGTTAACTCACAGTGCATTGCTGTGCATCTCAGAAACAGAGCTTTCCACTCACATTATTCAACAAAAGTCTTAAAAATCTAGTGCAAGTGATCATCTTCTGTGTGTGTTTGTGTGATTGCTCTAGCTGGGCTCTCTCTGTTTATGTCGAGTGTCCTGTACAAGTATCATGAAAAAGTGTCTCCATGACTTAAATGTCTTTGAATCGGCTCACATTTGGAATTTCATTGTTCATAAGTATTGTCCCCACTCTCTCACATTGTTAATGTGAGCTTCAGCTTTTAGTCTCATTACTTTTTGCATCTACTTCTGTTGGCATTTTACATTTACTGTGCAGGTGTTTAAGTTTTAGTGCAGCACAGATAAGCTCTTCTACCTTTCACAAAAAAATCTTTGGCCAACACACAGACAGAAGCATCACTTGGTTGGTTCTAAGTTAATGCAAGAAACACTTATGGCTAAAGTTCAGTTCGGAAACTTGTTACTTTTGACTTCAATCATATTTATTCTCCATGAAATCATAATCCATTTGGGATCAGATACACCACTATCCTACAACCTGCTGATGTGTGAAAATGATGAAAACCTTAAGACCTTTGCATCAGACCTCTCTCTCATGTTTTGATAGCTAATTTTACTAGTGTTACATGGTAAAATCCTCACTGACACTTTCTTTTAGTGTGTAGATACATCAGCAGCAAAGCCAGACTTCCTGCTGCTCTACCAGTCTGTCTGTTGAAGTGAAAATGATTGCATCTTCAGGCCCTCCCAGAGCACTTGTACTTCAGAGACAACTATTCCTGGAGGATGGAACTTTAGAAGGGCTCCATGGGACTTTATTTAGACCTTGGTCCCAGTGGTGGAAAAGCTCTCAGTATCTTAAGAAGAGTCTAGTCCCTGAGGAAAGTTCCTGCAGTGGAAAGGGAGCTCCATATCCACTTCTAAAACAATTTAAAGCAGGTTACAGGTTTCTCACTTTTTTAACTTCCTCTCCTGAGGTACTGAGAAGGAGACAAGAAGCCAAAAATGAAATGTGATTAAATTTCACTTCTTGCCCAAAGCTAGTGCCGATGTGAGCGGTGTGTAATGAGATGGTTCAGTCCAGCAGCCTGTTCCTGTCATCTCCCATCTCTTTGAAAAGGAGCAGCATCATCTGCTGCCTGTTGAACTTCAGCTGCTTGTAGGTCAGTTTGCTGTGCCAGTAGGGATATCAGGTGGAAGTCGTGTCCCTCTCACAGCCTGACACTCATCTCCTCCTTTCTTTCACCTCCATGAACAGCTCTTACAGTAATGTGTCCCCTCTCACACAGCCTGTTTCCTGCCCTGCCGTCAACCTCTGCTCCCTTCACCTCCAGCCACCCCCTCCCTCACCATTCTCTTTCATCTGCAAGAGAGAGAGAGAGAAAGAGAGATGTGAGACACTGCCTTCATCCATCATGTGTATATACACACACACACCTCATACGTGCTAAAAATAAACCCCTATTAGTAGCAGTCTGAGTGTGGGGGCGGGGAGGGAAAACTAGGTGTGAGTGGTGAAGAGAGGAGGGAAGAAAATTTGGTTAACAGAGAAAGAGAGGAAAGGTTGTCTCGTTTATGGTTGCCTTTCTTTTTGTGAAGATCTTAGATTACTGTGTATTATGTGAGTTCAAAGAAGGGATGTGGGTGATGAGTTACGAAATGGTAAAATGTGGTCATCCTCACAAGTACACGCAAACCAGCACAGTGCTTGGTTAGCATGTTATTGCATCGCATTGTTTCTGAGTATTTTGATCCACAGAACAAAGATAAAGCAGATGTTTGCTAGGTCTTGCTAAAGGGACTGTGAGGACTTCTAAATGATTTTGAAAAAGTCCAATATCTAGATATATGCCTGATCGTAGATTATCAGTGCCAAAATAGTTTATATCTCAGTGCTAATTCTTAACCTCGCTGGTTGACAAAGTATGGCAGTGAAGAGGGAGATCTGTGTTTTTCTCTGCTGAAAAAATATTTCCATGATTTATTTCGTAATAATAGTAGAAACAGGAGCTGGGCTGTCTGACAGAAAAGGGACAGAAAAGCAGAAGAAAGCTAAATGGGAGAGTGATATAGCATGGGCTAAAGTCTAAAACACAGGCTAAAGGCTGAAACACTGGCTATGCTGTTGGTAATAATGTTCATCCCGACCCACTTACAGCAGTTTTACTGCAGTGGTCTGTTCAAACCTGAGTCTATCACGATACTGATACGTCCCAGAGCACCTGGTTATGAGCAGTGCTAAATGTAGCCGGCTACTAAATTAAAGTACAAACTCACAAAGTCTGCTGTCGAGTTTCAGACAACAGCGCCACATAGATCTTGATAAGTGCGTTGTATCCAGTAAAATGATTTCTTGAACAAAGAAAAACATGTGTTAAAAAAAGAGCCAATCTCCATTTACTTTCACTTTCAAAACAAATATGTGTAACCAACTCAGGCATGTGGACTTTAACCTGAAGGGAGGACCAAAAGCTGGGGGTGCTAGCCCTGCTAACATTTGCCATACTCGGCAAACCAGTTTTGAGTCATTTTCAGTGTGTGTCCTTTCAGTGTTTTCAGTCACAAAAACAAAAAATCAACAACAAGCAAAAAAAAATGAAAAACCCCAGAAAACATGTTCTAATGCTGAAAAACTGCCATACTTTTGCACATTGTTTTAAATTCCTAAATCACGGTTTATTGTCGGTTTCTTTCAGTGACATTTGACTGTTTTTGAGAGAAACGACTTTTACTTCTTACAATCACTTGCATACTGACTTGCTTTAATTTAATGGTACTATATAATGCATTTTTAGCTGTTTACAACATAACCTGGCTATCTTTTCAGCCATGCAATAAATTTAACTGCAAAAAACACACAAACAAACAAAAAGTCAAATTTAGTCTCTGTTGAGGACCTCCAGTCTCTCAGTTCCTAATCCCATCATCCATGCAGTGATCTGAGTGGGCAGGAACACATCCTATGATAATGAGATGCTTGTTGGCTGGCTGAGTGTTGTCTGAGGAGAGGGCTGCAGATGGATGTAGAGGCAGAAAATGCCAAAATAAACATGCAAAGTGTTCCTACTAAATCCCATGCCAGGCCAAATGTCTTTGAAGGAACACTGAATATTATCTCAAAGTGGATACTGATGGCATGTCTGCTGTTGTTGAGTCATGAACTGTTGGTCAAGATCCTGTTCTGGGGGTCAGCATGAAAGCTAACCCCCTTTGGAACAAGCCTCTGTGTTGAAGCGGTTAACACAAACAAACTAGCACCAAAGAGCCCACATGTTGCAGTTTTCTCTGAAGCTGGGGCAGAGTAGAGACATTTTTGATATCTTAACTCTATAAACAAGAAGCAAAGTCACAACTGAGGCCTGCCACTGCATTATCACTAAATATGATTCAAATCACTTTGTAGAAACCAGGTTTTTATCAGTAGACTGCGAACAGAAACCATATAGAGGATTTCTAGTGTCCGCATATACACTGTTGCAAGGCTGGAAAAGCAAAAGACAGCCTGGGGTGCCATTGTAAAGTTTGCAGCTGTGTCAGTGGCTGCAGGACTGCAGCAGAATATTTCATGTGGTGAAGTAAAGCTGAGTCTGCTTTCGTACTCATCCTGAATCCTAAGTCTTCATGGACTCTGTATCCAGAGATACATACTCAAGTTGTGTTGTAGATAAAGTTTTCCCTTCATTCTGGCACAATTGAAATAAAAAATGTGCGTTATTATTTGTATGAAGTGAGAAACAATTCAGGAGTGTGGTAAGTTTTTGTTTTGTAATTGCCATGCGATAAAGCAAACAGAGGAATCAGTCTGAGCATATTAAGATTTATGAATAATATTTTCAAGAGACGGTAGCGTACTGTTTTGTTTAATGTTAAGAGTCTTATAGAAAGAGCCTGACATCATTTTTCACTTCAGTCCTGCAAGTTCAGCAACATATTGTAAGAGCTGTGTAGCTCTGTCCATGGTGCTGAAATCCAGTTTCACACTCTTTATGCTCCTTTACCCTGGTCTGTTCTCAGTAATCTTCAGTTTATGAGAAAGTCACATAGTTTTGTAAAGTCACCATGTATTAACCTCTCAAAATTAAAAATTGCAATTTTTTATTCCATTATTTAAACTGATGAGTATGATATCCCTGGCTCAAGAAAGTACAGTGAAGGCTCATTGTAACAACAAGATTCCCACACATCCTGGAAAACCTAGAAAACCAGGAAAATAGTTGCTCTATTTTCCAGACGTGAAAGAAAAATGAGAAAAAAGGTCAAATATCCTGGAAACGTACTTATCCTGCCTTGTGAACGAATGCAAACAGGTTAAAAGTTATGCGCATCCATGCCTGTTGTCACCTTATCTTTTGTGCAACATTAAGACACAGTGCGTCTCTGCTCCTAGCTTGTGCAGCAAACCACTTAACACTCCCAGCCAATCAAATTTACATTTCCACAGAGAGCACTCCTGCAACTCAGTGCTTCTGATTGACTTTATCACTTTATTTTGCAACTTTTCAGACCCTCGTTAAGGACTGAGCACCTTGCAGCTGTAGTTGAAAAGTGTCTCTAGTATTGGTCTGTAATGTCTGAATGAAAATGAAAATGTCCTGGTAAATAATTTCAGGGAAAGATTGGAAACCCTGAACAAGCGTCAGTACACACAGAGAAGCCTTTTGTACAGGGTTGTTTTCTAACAGCTTTTTGTCCCTGACCCCTGACTGGACCAAAGAAATATTGCTACCTTTTTGCCAAGGGACACAGAGTAACAGCATTGCTTTGAAAGTGTCACCAAACTCTGTGACCTCATCAGAAACGTTTCAATTACCCCATTTGTCCTTCAGCTTTCTCTCAACTTGCTGAAAACAATACCTGTGTGTGTCCTTTGTAAACAATAAAACCTTCCCTTACTACAGCTACTACGGCTTCTTTCTTAACATTTACCATCTGTTTCCCTCTCTTCTATTTTTGAGTCTTGTTTTCAGGTTACTTATTTCTTTCATCCTGATGGCCGTGCCTTTACTTCCTCTCTCCTGGAGTTATTGCACCAGCTCTCAGACAACAAGACTTATAGCCCTGATTGGATATTCCGAACATTCAATTTACACCTTAATGGCTTGTTCTCAATTTTTCAGTTTTCGAAGGAAATTTTTAGTAGTATTTTGATAAATAATTAATTTTCTAATCAGCTCTTTGCAGGCAGCCCCTCAGTCAGAAGGCTAACCAACTCATGGAAGTGTTTTTTTGGATATGGTCCTCTGACAGGTGGATAAATTTACTGCTAACTATAGCTATCAGAGCAGAGACTAAATTGAAGCTATCTATAGCTATTAAACGCCTCAGGGATCTTTTCAGTGTAAGTGAGACAGCAGTCTTCACCCGACTTCTTACTTTCAATGAAGCTCTTTGTTGAAGGTATTATACAGGCTTGGTTCTGCAGTCTCTCACTGATATAAAAAGCGTTTAAAAGTTAGTGTCATCAAGAACAAAGCTGTGTTTATTCATAGCATCTCATATATATATTTTTTTGTACTTGCAGGTTGTGATGTTATAGAATGAGGATCCAAGAATATCTTGTGCCATGTTCAGATCATGTTAAATGTCTCTGCATTGTGTCCTCAATAAGGACACAATAACCTGATATGTTTAGCAGATTGTAATGATTGATGATGACTTTTTTACCTGGCTTAACACTTAAATTGTTTATGATTCAATCCATAAAAATGCCGTGTTCCAGTTTTAGCAAGTTGTAAAACAATATGTTAAGTCAAGCCATGTTTTAAAAAAATCCCCCAAGGATCCCTCTGCACGCAGTGATGTGTGGAGGCAAAGTTTTTATACAGTGGTGACCTCTATTTGTACCCGTGCACTGACAGTACAGGGGCCCTTCAGTATTTAAATGAGTCTAATAGACAAATAGGTGAACACAAACATCAGAGAGACTCTAAATCTTTTCATCCATCAAAATGACGAGAAAAAACAATCAGGTAGGGCATCTGACACCTCAGCATGATTGGAAAATGCTTGACCTGATCTGAATGATAATCAGCTGGTTGTCATGGCTGGTCCATGTGGTTCTCCCAGCACGAACAAATCACACCTCTTTCCACCTGTATGTTGACAGAGAAGCACATTTCCATGCATCCTGCATGTTAGACCTGAAGAAAAGGAAAATTTAATGAGATCCACGCCACCCGTCCTCCTTTACTCCCTCTTTCTGTCTTCATCTCTGTGTCATGCTCTCGCTAATGGACAGCAGTGGAAAGGAGCAAAGAAAGGATGCACATCTTGACTCTCCACCGGGAGGCTGGTGGTCAGATGCACTAAAAGTCTTATGGTCCCCAACCGGGGCTGAGCTGTCGGTTCTACTCAGCCATTCGAGCATGAGGACAGCAGACCTCGGACAGGGAGACCTTGAGAGACAGTGAGGCTGACCTGTGGTCAGCATGACAGTCAGGGAGCACGAGGATGTGAGAAGAGGGTGAGAAAGGAAGTGAAGGGGAAGTAGGCAAGAGGAGGGGAGTCGGTGGGGGTTATTAAGAAAGGAGAGGGTTTCAGTGCTAGTGGTTTGTTCCAGTGAGATGATGCGGATCAAGAGGAGCATTTGTGATGTTAAGAGGACATGAATTTAGATATGGAAAGTTGGGGGGAGCAGTGAAGTTAAATAGATCAAAATCTGACTCTGAGGCGTACTTTAAAGGATAAGGGTCCAAGATAGATAAACACAGTTAGACACAAATCTTGTGAAGTAGATAATGATAGAGGAAAAGAAATCAGTCTAGCAGCTCTCAAGGACATTGCACCACTATTTTTAATTGGTCTCAGCAATCTACATCCCTTCCCTGTCTCTCATTTCTCTAAAAATTAGTCACCTGCTTGTCAATTTCTTGAGCACTTGTCCGTCATTGCTTCACTCTACATCAGCCTGAAGTCAGTCAGTTTGACAATCAATAGACACACACAATAAAAAGAGACCATGAGATATTCAAAGAATTGTTTTCCATCACAGTTTCAAACACTTCTATTACACTCACACATGCTGACACAAACATGCTGCAGTTATTTTGCAAGAAAGTAGATCTTTTAAACTTATTTGATGTCTCTTTGTAGCTAAAAGAAGCAGCACAAGACCTTTCACGTCGTCGAAACAAAACAAAAAAGTGGTATAAAATGGTTTTCTTTGCAGGAGTTTAACTTCCTGTTCACTCATATTTATCAAAGATCACTGTAAATGTTTCAAAAAGTAAACAAATTTGTTCACAGAGTGTTTGTGGGTCATGTTGAAGCCTTTCAGTGCAGTGAATAAAAGGTGTAGGATTCACTTTGTTGAAACTTAGACAAAAAAGTGCACAATAAGGGCAGAATGGAGCATATTTGAAATACACGCAACATGTTTTTCTCCACAATCAAACAAAATATACTCTCTCACCAGTGTTACACAAGTGTCTTTCAAGCCTGTATGACTTTGGTAAAAGTCAAGCATGTTTAAATCATGTTCTCATCATGTAAAGCGGAGTATTCCCTGCATGGATGATTGGTCATACATTATGGTTTCTGGTCATGTGTTATTAATGTTCTGGTGTCCTTGAAAGACAAAGTGTTCACCTCACATAAATGTTAGACACACATGTCATGCATCACGTACTTTGTGTTCAGGGGTCATGTATATGAGCTGTCTTTTCCTTCTCTGGCTGCCATCATTCACTCAGCGTTAATTATTGCACCAGCTCCACCATGTTGTCATCATCTTCACAGCTGCTCGCTCCTCCTCTGGTTTATTTTTTATTTATTTATTTCTTAATTCAGCAGGTAATTGTCTCGATGTCTCTTCACAGCCTCCTCGCAGCCTTCTCGCTGTGGATGTGTGTTGAGTCTGTTCTCGCTGCCTTCACGCTGTTTTGTCAGTTTGTCTGTCTCCCAGTCTGCATGATGTCAGTCTGACTCCATTTCCTCACATCCAAGCCTCTTTTGTGTGTACGTCTGTGTGTGTGTGCATGGCAGGCTCACACACTGGAGTATGTGTGATCTCATCAGTTCCCACCTCCGCTTCTCCAAATCTGATTCCTCTCAGTGCTATTTATAGCTGTGGAGGCCCAGAGCGCACTGTGTGACATGTAATGACCTGTGCTCTGGCTCGCCTGTGAAAAAACACAGGGCATGATACGGTAAAAGCAATTTTACTAGCTGTGTGTATGTGTGTGTGTTTTCCCCTTGGGTTTTCATGAATGTAGCACTTGTCCACTCACCATGTGCTTTGAGGTTTGTAGTTGTGGTTCACTTAGTCTGTGTTAACTTTGTGTTTATACAAGCCATGCAGAAGGCAGTTCTTTCACAGTGGTTGTACTTGCAGATCATGTGTGATTGGTATTCATTCGAGGAAAGACTGAGCAGACAAAGGCTTTGTCAAGTTTCAAGAACACATTTATGACTTCCCTTTAGATTTGTGGAATCTTTATGTAGATTTCTTTTTTAACTTATATCTTTTGACCATTCTTTGGCTGGGGAGAGACAAGAAATGTGCAGAAAAGAGATAAGGGGAAGTCATGATGCACAGCTGAGGCAGAGACTACAGTGATAACTTTGAAATTGAGTGAACTAAAAATAGTTCAAGATCTTCACAAGACTTGTTGAAATGATGAGATCATCACATGAAGATCTCTTAACTGGTTCATGACAAATTGGAGGGGCGGGCCTCAAACACCAAGGTCTGCCCCTGACAGGCCTCTAGGGGGCTGGCCAATCAGAGTGAAGGGGGTTTCTGGAGCAGAGAGTCTCTAAACCAGAGCAGAGAGAACAAAGTGTTTTAGAATCAAGTATTTAACACAACCAATGAATATGCATTACAGGTTCAACTGTCAATGCCTCATTGTTTTATAGGAGGAGACTTTTTTTTCGGTAGCAGAAAGATTCAGGCTCTGGTTTGAAAAAGCCCCAGTGAGGGTTGCAGCTTCGTGTGCAGTTATTTCACAAAGGAGTAGGCACAGAAAACTGCAGGTTACAGAGGAGGGTAAGAATTACATCATCTACAAATGCAGCTAATATTCAGTTTATAAACACACTCAAGAATAACAAGGTTTGAAAACAGCACAATGGAATATCTCTTTGCATAAATTTGTTGTTGCCTGTCATTATACTTGATTGACCAAATCAAATGAGTCTTTGATTTTGACTGATTACATTTATCCCAATACAGTAATCCCAATACAAAAATCCAAAATGTAAAGAAGCAATGCACTTATATACATGAGATCTGGTTTAAAATGTAACAATTCACTTAATTTTGTAGCTGTGAAGGTTTCTTTTTGTCTGACTGACATAAACCATGCAGCTATGATGCAAACTTGAAGTAACTATTACTGTATACTGGAAGTGAGTGAGTACTTAGGAGAGTTTAAACAGTTTTATATGCAGAAACTGTGAAATACCAGTCTCTGAATGCAAATCCAGGTTTCTCTGTTTTGCTTTCCGCATTTACAAATGATGCAGAAATTCTGAGGCATCCTCAAGAGCTGCTTTCCATGTTACTCTGAAAAAGCTGTCTGTCAACAGATTTCACTGAAGCTACAGCTTTTCCCTAAAGAGACAATGTTCCTGTGAAGATGGATTTATAGAGAATTGGATATTATTTGTGGAAAGTTATTATGTTGTAAAAATGTTTTTGTGTGTGATTTTTTTTGTGGTATTATTCAGTATTACATAATCCCATTAAGTTTTCACATAGTGTCAGAAAACATTTCTGGTTGTGCATTAGATGGAGAAGTAAAATATGTTTGAGTTATTTGGGTGAAGGAATCATTTAACTCCGGGGGACAAACTGACAAATATTGTTGACCAGTGATGAGCTCGATGTGAAGGACAGAAAGGACAAATAGCTGATGAACAAACAGCACAGATGATGTTCAAAACAAAAGAGAAGGAAAAAATACTTGTCTACTTCCTCACTATAACCCCCAGAGGATGTGAGAAATTAGTGGTAGTATAACTGAAGAAATTTAAGATGTCCTCTGAATGACTGATGAGGTACAGCAGCACAAATATGATAAACAAACCTCCCCTGAAAGACATATGCATGTGTTCAATGTTTGTGTGTATTTGTGTGCAGAATACTAATGGGAGCCATAGTCTGCTCTGCCATGCTAATGAGGTTTGTCATGTCCACAAGGTCTGCTAAGGCAGCAAGACAGAAACTTACCAGTGTGATGAAACGCACATGCTGCGAAGCGTAGGTGTGTGTAAGTTGGTGTGTGTCCTGTACCTGGATCAATAGGTTCAGCAGCAGATACAATAGCAGAAATTAATGTCTGTAAGTCTGTCCTTTTTACCCATACATACAACTGATTGAAAATAAATGGGGTAGATGTGTGTGTGTGTGTGTGTGTGTGTGTGTGTGTGTGTGTGTGTGTGTGTGTGTGTATCTGTGTATGTGTAGTGTGTGTAGAAGCAAACCCGGGGAATTGATGCTATACATTGTGTCCATGACAACAGTCTCCCTCTCTCTCTCTCTCTCTTGTTCTCTCTCTATCTTGACAGTTGACAGATTTAACACAAAGAAGCGTTCATCTCACACTGGTCCACGGACAATTACAGCCTTTCCTTCTTCCCTAACTCCTTTCCTCCATCCTTCTTTCCTTTCCTCTTCATATGATTCCATGTATCCCTTCTTTCAACTTGTTTGCTCTTGTTTCTCCTCTTCCCTTTCTTTGATTTTCTTTTGCTTCCAATCCTTTGGTACGTAATTTTTCCTTATTTTTCCTCTTTAGCCCAATCATATTTCCTTCCTTCCTTCCTTCCTTCCTTCTTACTTACTTACTCTGATTTCTCCCTTATCTGTTTTTCTTTCCATTACTTTCCCTTTCCTTCCCTTTCCTATCAAATTTTCTCTTTAGTCCAGTCATCTTTTGTTTTCCTCCTCCTTTCCTTCCTTCCTTCCTTCTTTGCTTTTACCCTTATTTTCCCTTTCTGCTTTTCTTTCCATTGCTTTCACTTCTTCAAATCACTTTGTTCTTCTCTTTCCTATCATTTTTTCTTTCCTTTTTCCTTCTTCTCTTACCTTCCTTGTTCTTCTTCCCTTTCCTTCCCTTTCCTTCTTTTCAGCTTTCCTTTTCTTGTCCTTCTTTCAACTCATTACCTCTCCTCTCCTCTCTTGTCCTTTATTTTTTTCCTTCTCTCCTGTCCTTCTTGAAAGTTATATCATTTGCACTACAGAGAACAAAAGATGATCAAATATAAAATAATTATCTGAAACAGCTGTTTAACGTAAACACTGTGAATGGGTTTGATTGTAAATACAGCATATGTTAGTCAGTGTTTGATTCAGTTATCAGACTTTTCCAGGTGTGTGCATGTTTGTCCAGCACATGAATTGACTCACAGACAAATTGTCCCTGTGTGCATCTTGTTTTTGTAAACTCTTTAAAGCTTAATTTCTAGGCTAACCATCCTCTGTGACTTTGCAGGCTTCCTGAGAGCAGGGCAGGCAGATTTGTCCTCTGTATGGGGTGAATCATTTTGTGCCTTTTGATTAGCTGCTGAATCAGAGAGTATGCAGCAGGTACACGTGCTTGTTGTCGTTGTTGTCCTGATTTCTTTTGAGTCATTCATTTGGATACAATGATATGTGCTCTGAGCCTAGCAACAGTATTTGTCCTTGAACACACTGGTGTGAGTCAGAGGAAATGATCAATGATGAATCCAAGGTGCAGTCAGTTTCTTCTACAGAGGACGTCATGATGGAAAAAATGAGTTGATGTATTCTTTGTACATTTATTTGAGATGTTTTCCTGCACTGTTGGAGTAGGTCAGTAAGTGTTAGTGTACCGCTCAAGGTCTCCTCACAGGTCTCTCACCTCTGATGCAAATTAAAAATGTGACTCTTCTGTTATTACCTCCTCCTTACACAGAGCTCTCGGCCGTGTGCCAGGCTAAATATACTGTTCTCTTAGAGGTTCTGCTGAGGGCTTTACTGCTTATGAGGTGTCACAGGCTTGGCACTAACTCAAAACGGCTTCATGCTTTTATCAGCTGAGAGGATATGTAAAGAACATTTGAAAGTCACACAGAAAAAAATGGCTTCATCAACCAATGCTTTTAAGTATGTGTGTGTGAGTGCAAGTGTGTGCGTGTTTGTATTTGACATACTGTGAAATAAATGTAAATACTTTAATCTACACTGACCTCTGGTGGAAGTTGATTGAAGTTGCACTTTTTCAGGAAAAGTCCAGAATGCATCTGTTCAGGAAACTTTTTCTCCAAGTTTTTACCCATGATGCTCCTTCACCTTTCATATTTTCCTCCATTCAGACCAGTCCCTGTATTATTTTATGATTCTCTTTCCTCTCTTACTATCCTGTGGTCTGGCTTTTTTCCCTCACAACCCTCTTTCCCATTCTGTTTCTTCCCTCCCCGTAGGATTCACCTGCTCGCTGGTGCTGCAGATTTCAGAGTTCACTCACTCTGAATTCAATTCCTGACATAAATAATACATTGTTTATGTCTGCCCCTGCACGCCAGACTGTTTTTGTTCTACTTCCGTGTCCTTGCGGAGTTAAAAATTGCAAATGTCCTTCATTCCTATCCAAATATCTTAAAACAGCTACTTTGCTGTTCACTGTACCTGCACACTTTGTTTGCTTGGTGTAATGACCTGACTTTGTTGCTGGTGTTGTGTCGAGCTGAAGGAGCTTAAATACTAGTTTATATGACAAACTGTCAGAGTACAAACAGGATATAAATGAAGAGCATAATGGGCTTCATTCAGGCTGAACAGCTTGTCATTGGAGGCGGCTATTTTTAGACCTTTACAATAGCAGTGTGATCATGAGGGAGAAACAACACACAGCTTATCAAAGCAGGTGTTATATTATAATACTGCGCATTAGTGGAGAAGAACATTGCTGTCATTTCTTTAAAAGTACTATAAGGTGTTTTCATGTTGTGTTGATTCTGGTGACTCTTATGGATGAAATCAGTATTTTTTTCAGGATTAAGACCACATTTCACACCATACCCCACTGTAGTAAAGATTGGCACTGTTCTGGAGTTTCTCTGCATGAAACGACACTCAAAAAATACACATTTTTACTAATACTGCTCCAGAATCAGACATGAACACAAGACATTGTCTAACAAAAATAATTAAAGAAAATAAACTCCTCCTACCAGCCAACGTACCTTCTCACTGACATACCTAACTAGCAAACTTCTAAACATAGACACTTTTGATAAAATGCCACATGTTAACTATTTTTCTCTAAAATCCAGTAAAGATGTTACCAAATTTGTTGCTGAAAATTTCAGCCTATTACAAGTCTTGAGAAGTCATCAGTAAAAAGAGTGGATACTGTTTTGAGCAGGCTGAAAACCCCTCACACAAAAACAAGCAATATCCATGTATGTAACACTCTTTTTTAGGTTAAACCAAAATAAAATAAGTTCAGTGCAAAATAATGTTTTTGCATCCTTAAGTTGGCCTTTTTTTTCAACTAGAGGTCATACATACACCATACACGTCATATCTCTGTCCAGTTAAACCATCAAAATGTGCTGATTTATCAAACCAAATCTGCAAAAAACACCAAAAAATTATATTGGACTAAAAAAGAGCAATACTTAACAGCCGGGTGAAATTTTAAAAAAGCTGAAAACAGAGATAAGTAGAGTTATCAGTTCCTCAAGGTTGATCCATGGTGTAGGCACAATTCTCATTGATTCCACCCACAAAGGGAGGGACCAGCTGATAACATCTGAATGGAGCTTTTTTCCATCATTCACATGCTGAGGGTCACATGTGTCAGGCACCTGAGGGAGACATGGCAGTGTTTAACTCTGTGACCATCCTAACTGGGTCTGAGGAAGGCATCCGAGGGTTTTATGCTCTTGTACTCATGTCAGTATTCCCTCTGTCTTACTGGCTGTTTAAGAGAAAAGGTGAGTGTATCTGAACTTGATGACTGTGTATAAGTTTTAGTAAAAACTGTGCTGGAGTTGGGCTGTCTTTTTGTAAAATCTATGTACCTGTGTGAGCTAAAGCTGCAATTTAAGTTTAAGTTTTTGTGGAAAGACTTGTTGAAAGTTGGTTTTGAAAAAGACTGGAATCAATATTCATTCTCACTTATGACCCACAGAAGTAAACAAGACCATCTCCATAAAGACTGATTGTTTCTGTGTGGCAGAATTTAATGGGTGCACTATTGTCCAGGGAAGCGAAAACAGTTGAAAACAACTTTTTGTTGGCATATTCCCCTGCAAAGATTATCACTTAATGGCACATTCGACTGGTATAAGAAAGCTCATTTTCAGTGGGTTGTTTTGTCAGAAAAAGGGTGCTTGAGGAGTCCAACCAGTCTACATGTGCTTTGTGGATCTGGAAAAGACTTTTGCCTGTGTCCCCAGAGGTATCTTGTGGGGGATGCTCTGGGTATATGGAGTCAATAGCCTGTTGTCACGTGCTACTACTTTTATGGACAAGGTTTCTTGGAGCAGCCAAGTGGCAGAGGAAGTCAGGTTGCTGGTCTAAGGAACCCATCTCCGCCTTTTGCAGATGATGTGGTCCTGTTGGCTTCATGTAACACTGACCTCTCGCTCGCACTGGGGAAGTTTGCAGCCAAGTTTGAAGCAGCCGGGATGAAGATCAATACTTTCAAGTCTGAGGTCATGGTGGAAATACGGTGAAATCGGGAGGGAATCCTTGCCCATAGCAGTGGAATTTAAGTATCTGGGGTCTTGTTCACAACTAAAGGTAGAATGGAGATTGACAGAAGGAATGAGGCAGAGTCTGTAGTGATGCCTACACTATATTGGTTTGTTGTGGTGAGGAGAGAGCTGAGCCAAAAGACAAGGCTCTCAATTACTGGCCAGTCCCAACCCTCACTCATGGTTACGAGCCGTGGGTAGTGACAGAGAGAGCAAGATTGTGGATACAAGTAGCCGAAATGAGCTGCAAGGTTTCTGGGCTCAATCTTAGAGATATGGTTTGGAGGCTTGGCATACAGTCACTGCTCTTGAGTATCGAGAGGTGCCAATGAGGTGATGTGAGCATCTGGTGAGAGGGCCTCCCTCTGCATGCCCATCTGGGAGGGCGTCCATTGTTCTTAGCTGATGCTGCCCCACAACCCAGATCTGGATAAGTGTTGAGAAAATGGAGGGACTGATAATTGTCAGAAAACACAACAAAGTCTTCATAGGATTAAAAAAATGTACATTCAGAAAAAGCTGAATCTCTGTTTTGACTCTCCCAAATTTCTATCCAGTGATTTCTGAAATGTTTCACATTTGTTAGTTATAGCTTTTTGATTGTTTCTTTTCTGAGTTTCTGTAACAGTGAACAAATATTCATTGAGTTTTGGCTCATTGGTTATACAAATGAAGCCATATGAAGAGGTTTC
Source organism: Thalassoma bifasciatum (assembly GCA_008086565.1). Taxonomy (NCBI): domain Eukaryota; kingdom Metazoa; phylum Chordata; class Actinopteri; order Labriformes; family Labridae; genus Thalassoma; species Thalassoma bifasciatum. The sequence goes on from RPOG01000103.1 coordinate 45,289, forward strand.
TGAGGGCTTTTGGAAACTGGGATGGATTTTTCCCACTTTGTTCTGAAAGTCTAACTACTTAAACTCTCATTTTGTTTGTGATAGTTTTAGTTGAATCAGTAACAATGAAAAGTCAGTGTTCTTGAAAGTGCATGTGTGCGTGTGTGTGTGTGTGTGTGAGAGTGTGTGTGGGTAAGTCACAGTATTTGTGCAGGTATCTACCAGCACCAATTAGTAAAATGTCAAATTTGAATCCATGCACTGCTTCCCTTCATTAAAATCACCTATATTTAAAACTAATTGGTGCTACAGCGTTTGATCTTTGTTCTTTGTGCCCACTAGATGTCTCAGCTGACCCAGGATTACAGTATAGTGCTGCCTCCTTTAGCTGTCTGTTCAAACCGACTCTTTATGTTGTTTCAAATGTGTATTGATTATCTGTGAAGCTTGCTGTGTGACATGAGAACTATTGACAAAACTTTCGGCATGGACTCTATCTTGTTATTGATTTCAGGGGGCAGGAGAATAAGTGAGACCTCAGTTATCATAACATTTTTCTTAAGTTCCTGTCTGCTGTGAGAGAGCACTTTACTTTAATGTGTGTGTGCCTGTGATGTGTCTATGTGTGTGTCAGAATGTCTGTCTCCTAAGCATGGCCTCACTGAAGCACAAATCAATAGTCATGTTCTTCAGTTAGCACCTGTGGATTAGAGAAAGCAGCATGCGAAGATCAATGCAACACAACACAGGATTCACAGCTTTACTGTCATATAGTTTTTCAATTCATGGAAAATGTGTTTGTGTGATCTCTACACACCCTGAAATCTGTCATAAATCTTATCCACTGCTTCATGTGACATTGTGTCTACTCGAGATGATCCATCGGAGCTCAGATGTCACATCACTGATCCACAACAATCCCCTGAGACCTTGAGCTGCTTGGCATGTACACGTACACAACATAGAAACTGAGATAGAAGCCAATAAAGACGTCAGTTCAGTTCATCATAAACTCATGAATGAATCAGCAGTAATGTGAACATCACTCCTCACAGTTTGGCACCTATCAGTTGACCAGCTTCCCCTCAGCGCTCACGTCTCAGAGCATCTCTTACAGTATATTTAGCAGCAGGAGATATTTGGAAAAATCAATAGCTGACTGAGGAAAGAGAGAGAGAGAGTGAGAGAGGAAGTTGGGTAATTTGTGTTTTGAATTTAGAGCTGAGTGACTCTACGGGTTTGATATTAAATCTCAGATACAGAAGACAGACAAAAAGTTTGTGTTTAGAGAAAAGTTTTTGAAGGAGTCTGAAATGTGTCAGCGGGGGGCCATCAGAGCAGTTCCTGTCACTGTTTATTAAAGAGATGTGGAAATATCATGCAGGGAGTTATTTTTGTTAAAAGCTCCCCTCAGCTTGCAGCACCTTCAACCCAATAATTCAGGAAACATCCCCTGATGGTTACATGAAGTTGAACTTATAGTTTTAATTCAGTGTGGGTGATACCTAGAGAAGATATGAAATGCTTACTGCTGAAGAAAGCTGCTTAATCAGTCTGAAGCAAATTAATTCTTCATTTTTTTGTGATGTTGATGAATTTTGTCAGTGTTGTTTTTCATCTAATGTCAAACATCTGTTTGTTCAAGTTTCTTGAATGTTCAGTTTTTACTACCGTTTGTCAATCTGTAAAGCTTAGTGATCTTAAACGTGAGTTTGACAACAGATAATCATGACTTCACTGAACCTGGTGTTTTATAGTCGTGAAGTATTGCGATATCACTGTTTATATGGAGTACTTTTTCACAGTTTCTACCCGTCCTGCAAAACCTTGAAAGGGATTGGTCATTTTTCCAGTCACAGAAAACATATGGGAAAAAAGTCCTTGAAATGGCTTAGTTATCCTCAAATATCGTGGATTATCTTTCCTCCCTCTGCCTTGTAAGGGAATGGGTTAAAACTTATGCATGTGCATGTCTGTTGTCACCTCATTCTCTGGGCAAAGTTGTGTTTGGAGTTTCCCAGTTAAACATTGTAATTACAGGTTGTCATGTTAATGAAGTGCTACACTGTAATCTGTGGTTGTATTTGCATTCTCCTGGTACATTTGTCATAATGATCTTCATGAATATATCACTCCCATAGACTGCTCATCAAATGTCTGAGCAATAAATAGAAGCATTCTGGATAAATGCAAGTTACAACTGAGAAAAACGAACCGAGAGTGAGGGGGACAGGAAATGTCTTAGTGTATGACATGATAACTTTGAAAGGGTGGAAACTCTGTTTTTGTGTTTAAATGAGGCATCTCAGGGAGTACAGATATAAATTAGCTTGTAGCTTACTCTGGTTTAGTAAAGTGACTGCACATGTGCCAACATAGGTTTTATCTAAATGCTATTTCTTAGCTTCCCAGTCGGGTCGAGCAGGACCGAATTGGTGTACGGCACACCAAAGTCTCTATGACAGTGTCACAGGCTGACAAAGATTAGCGAAAGAAGAGACATCTATGTTTTTCTCTGCTAAAAAACGATAACTTGGATTTATTTAGTGGTAAGAGTGGACACTGGAGCTCGACTGTCTGAGAGAAAAGGGACAGAAAGGCAGGAGAAAGCTAAACGAGAGGGTGACAGAGCATTAGCTAGAGGGTAAAACGTGCTAAGCTGTTTGTGTAATGTTCATTCCAACCCACATGCAGTGGTTATACTGCAGCAATCTGTTCAAACATGAGAGTCTATAAATAAAATGAAGAGCAAGGTTACATTAGCTTTACATTAGACATAATCAGGGTTCACTAATGTCACAGGGTACAGATATGTCTCAGAGCACTGGGCTGAGAGTAGTGCTAAATGTAGCAAGCTACAAAACTACAGTACAAACTTAAAAAGTCTGCATGTCACAAGTTGTCTTGAACAAAGAAAAGTGTCAAAAAGGAAGATCCGATCACCATTCACAGCAAATACACACCTTTTTGCGAGTCATGCCATCACAACAGTTCGCGAGGATCCTTCGGTCAAAGGAGTTGCTGAGGTCCACTTCAAACAGATTCTCCTCACAGTCACTTTAAGTTTATATCTAATCATTGGTTAAAAGAAAGTAATAATGTATCTTCCAGAGGTTTGTTTGCTGGAGCTTGTTGTATAAAAGCTTGGACATAAAACCCACCTGTTGCACCAACCTTCTGTACCTAATAAAACTTCTAAGCTCACACTGCCTTTCTTAAAGTCTTAAAAAGTTGGCCTCACATTCCCTGACACCCAAAGAAGTGCAAATATTTGCTCCTGGTTTGTGTAAATTTGATGGGAAATAAGGAGAGAGGGGAGAGACGAGGTGAGCAGGAAAGTAGCAGAGGACACATCTGCAGGTCCAATTTTCTTTGGTGACAGCCAAAATGAGGTGAAAAATCCTCCAGGAGGTGAGATATGCTGCAGGCTAATAAAGAATAGATGCCTCTGACCTTAGTCGCTCAGGCTCTCAGTTTGTCCTTCGTTTCTTCTGTTTCTGTCGGTCTTCTCTGTCTTCTCATTACTCTCCCCTATTTCCATGTCTCATGCAGCAACCTATACATTCTTCTACTCACCCTTTCTTTACTTTTTCCATTTCTAATCCACATTCTTATTCCACTTCTTTCTTTGTCCTTTTTCATCATCTTCAATCTCTTCTCATCTTCGGTCTTTCTTTTGTATCTACATTTTTTTTTCTTTTTATCACCATTTTCTTTTTCATTATCTTCTCCTTTTCTATCTTCAGTGTCTTCATATTCATACCAGTTTTTGTCTTTTTCAACCTTATCTTCTTTTCTGTCTGATCTTTTCTTTTATCTTTTATGTTGACTCCACCTAGTTTAACTTCTTTGTTAATGACTTTTTTTGTGTTCATGTTTGTTTTTTTCATCTGCTACTTATTTTTCATTTCGACAATGTCTCTTTTGTTCTTCCTCTTATTCTTCTTCTGTATCTTTAGCATTTGTTTAATCATTGTCTTTTAATGTCTTCTTGAATTCTTCTTTTTCTTTGTCTTCATCTCCTTTGTCTTCTCAGTGTTTTTTCACCTTTTCTTTCTCTTTTTCTTCATCCTCCTCTCCTTGATCTCTTTCTCCTCCCTGAAATGACACCTCTTCAATAAATGGAAGGGCAGATATATCATTTTTAAATGTGTCTGAGTCAGATGCCTCTTTCTTTCTCTGTCTCTGCCTCTTTTTCGAGCATGCAGTTCAATATTTCTCTGTTTGCATTTAGCATGTGTGCAATCTGAGCTCAGATTCAGTGCAGCTGGTGTGCATTACCAGCAGAGAGAGGAGAAACGTCTCTGCTGTGGTGCGATGTTTGTTTGTCTTTACACCATATAAGCACAGTGACGTCGCTTAGGATTAGGTTTCTTGTCACCTTGCCTGATGTGAGGCGTGTTTGTGTGCACCGGTGTGTGTGTGTGTGTGTGTGCAGACATTAGGGTGACCCGTATGGTCCTTGGTTGACATTCGTCTCCGTAATAAGGCATTGCTGCCACACAGCCAAGTTGGAAATGCAAAAACAGGAATGTCAACAAAGAGAAACACACGGCAGAAAGAAAGGATGCAGACGGAGCAGATGCTGTCTTGCCCCCATCAGCTTTTCTTATCTGTGCAAAGACAAAGGTAGAGAATGGGAGAGTGAAAGAAAGAGTGGGCATCACATTTTTTTTCCCGTTTCTGTTATTTTTGTAGCATTAGGCAAAGTGATACCCTCACCGGGAGTCCCAGTGAGAGGGGCGCAACATCAGAGGATGGCAGTGAGAGGCCACACTGTCGATGCTTTTAGTATTCCAGCCTCATCTGACGACTGACAGACGAGTAATGATTGAAATGGGAAATGGCTCTCTGATGAGTAAATGAATGTAGTTGTACCAATATGAAGCTCCTTTATGTTTTATATAAGAAGACACAAAACATCACTGACTCAAATTGTCGAAGTAGATATTAGTGAGAACTAATGAGGAGAAATGAAATATAAGGATTGTTTTCATAAATCAATGGATGCAGACACTGTCTTTTATTTTGTTCGAGGTCTGCTGTCTATTAGCATTTCAGCAGCTGTTAGCCATGGTGTCATGTTGGTGTCCTGCTGTGTGAATTCACTCAGTGTTACAGTGTTGTGCAAGCCTCAGAGGAAAACTGCATGAGCTTCACATAAGCTCACAGCAGTGACCCACCATGCAGACCTGAACACCACCTCTCCTCAGCCCTTAGGAACAGCTACACCCAACCAAACCACCACTGGGACATTTACACTGGCGTAACCCATTAACTAACTAACTAAGTTTCCTCAGTTGGTTTTGTTTTTTTAATCATCTTTGTTACTCATATAAGCACAGCTCATAATGTGATATTTCCCCCTCACTCTACCTTGCAATTTTAAGTTTCTTAGGTTCTAGACAATGACCCACACACTGACCGCTGAAGTCTCATATATCTGTTCGCTTTATGTTTCTGTGGCTGTAGTGAGGCATCCATAAAAAACATTACTATTCTGGTGAAGCTGCAGGCGACCAGAGGGGGTGTGGGATGAGATTTAGAGGTGTACAGTTACATTTAAGCCAGTCTAAGGCCTCAAGGCAATTTTTTATGGAGGAAAACTTTGAGGGTTCGATTTTTATGAGCATGGATGAGTTTTCAGAGTTTAACCAGTGTCAGGAGAGGAACTTTAAGAAAGTGGCTGCACCTTTTTCAAGCAGTCAACTGATTCTGAATGGGATAGATTGATTCACTTGATATCCTTCCAAGTGTTGGCATTTTCTCTTGTTAAGGTGTTATATGTGTGCCATTTTGATTAATGTTGTGGATGTAGAGATCACAAAAAAAAGTCTCTTCAAGTCTTTATTCTCATCCAGATGTTGTCTGAAAGAGCTTGTTGTTCGCAACAAAATAAACAACATTTATTTTTCACTACCTACACTTTCATTCACTGCACTGTGGGATCTTTTGTGTCAACATGTCTCCCTCATTGGTTTCTACAGATCGGTTCATTCTGTGAATGACATGATGATGACCAAGCATCAATTGATGCTTAAACTTGTGTTCAAATAAGTTACTTCTACAATAAAATAGATATGTCTTTTGCAGTACAGTTGTGTGGCTCCTTTAACAATAAGAGTCTTTGTTTTTTCCACTCGTCTTTTCCACAGTTTGTTCAACAAAAAAGGGCATATTTTGCATGATCACTTAAGATGATGGTGTTAAGCTCCCGTTGTTTCCATCAGAGTTTGCATTTTCTGTACCATATCCAAAAATCGCAGCCCATTGAACTCTGATGGAAAAAAATTTGAGAAGTTAATGAGACAGTTCACTGACCTGCGGGCATGAAGGCTGCAAAGCAGGCACAGTGGACTTAATAAAGTGAAAATATACATTGAGATGAGACTCACATAAACACAAATATCTTCTTTTTTAGAGTTGATCTGCTTGTAAACACTCTTCTCCAGTTACAAAGTTTACCACATTAGGCTAATCAATGAGGGGTTTCCTCTACTCTCACCCAGCACCTCACCCACCAAACAATCTGGCTCACTTTATGTGTTTGTGAGCGACCGGCCCACGTGCATCCTCTCTCTCTCTCTCTCTCTCTCTCTCTCTCTCATTTTCTATGCAATCTCCCTCTCATCCTCTCCCCCTCTCTTTATCTCCCTCCCTTCCTCTTTCCTCCTCACAACACTCGCTTCCTGACAACCACTGCCAAAGGACTAGCCGGCGCAGCACATCCCAAGTTTCCATCACTCTAGAAGGGCCTTGTCGGAGGAAAAAGAAGCGAGGAGCAGGGAAGGACTCAGAAACAAGCCGAGTGTTTTTAGTGCAATTGTTGTGACAATCTGGGGCGCTGTGTTGCAGTTTGTGGATATAGAAATATGGTCTCGAAAATGGATTAAGAAGGTGTTTTTCAGTCTGAAGTTAGCATCCTCAAAGTGGATGGAAGTGAGGGAGTGAGCATAGGACGACTCAGTGGGACTAAAGTTGGACAAACTTTGCGGTTGGACAGTCTTGTGGTGCTGGCCAGGCTTGGCCCGGCCTGACCTGACCTGGCTCAGTGGCACAGCGCTGTGCGATGACCAACACTGGTCTCCCAAGATGTTAAGTCTGGATGGCTTGGAGATGATTGCCGTGCTGGTGGTAATGGGTCTCTTCATCAAAGTGCTGGAGCAGTTTGGAATGTTCGAGCCTGTCGGAGGGGAAGGTAATGGATATTCTCTGAGATTTGTTGGTTTAATAACGGGGACGGTTATTGTGAAGTGAAACCATGGAGGATTTTAGAGGTGTTCTGGGAGGAAAAAAAAAGACATTTATGTGAATGAGCCAATACTTTCATCTGCAGTACCTGAGTGGGCTGCCTTAGGGTTTGGGTTACCAATGCAACTGTTGGCCATGCAACACCCTGTCCCTCCCTCCCTCTCCCTCTCTCTTCCTCTCACTTTCTCTCTCTCACACACACAGGGTAACTTTAGCTGTGTGCGAGGCCTCCCTCTGCCCCTGGGGTGTGTGCTTTTACCCTTAATCGATAACACTATGGACAGAGTGGGTCTGAGTGCTGTGTGGAGGCACTTGTCTCACTGAGGGAATGTCAGCCTTACTTTCAGCACTCTCATTAGACTCTAGCCTTTGTATGGAGTCTACATTTGAAGTATTGCTTATTCTTTGATGCAGATCAGAGGTCATCACGGCTTGTGGTTTCTTTGTCTTGAGGTGAATTGACAATCACTCAATTAAAAGTATTTTACAAAGTAATCTTTAGTGATAGCAGTTGAATGAAGGCCTCAATGTTTGTGATAATTTAGCCACATCCCAGATTTTGTTGCTATTTTTTTGTTTTAGCTGAATTTATCTTTCATCATTTCACTTATTTATCATTTGGATCTATCAAATCTATCATCCACATTTCAACTCGAACCTTATCCCATCCCCATCCATTATTTTAATAACGTTTAATGATTAATATCTTGTTCTTATCTTGTATTTTGTCTTTTGCTCACTTTTTAATCATCACTTTTACAATCCAAACAAAATTAATCATTAAACAATAGCTTATTAACATGTTAATAATGTCTGCCACTGCAATAAAAGGTTGTGTTAAAATGTTCTTGTCAAGCTCAGACTCAGCTGTCAAAGCCACCACCCTGCTGGGTCTGTCTTATCCAGATGACCCGTGTTTCCCCCCCTTAGTTTTCTCTACCTTTACTTGTTCCCATTCACTTATCTCTTCTTGCGCAGTGACAACAGAAAAGATGGGATCCTTATCTCTGTTGTGTTTTATTTCCCCCTGTCATTGCCTCCCGTATAAACTTTGAGCACCTGGTATCTCTGACAGGGTCTCAACTTTTCCTTATGCTGGAGATATCAACTTTTGTGTTCTTGTTTTGAGTCACTCCAAAGAGATGAAGTTTGGTCCATTACAGACAAGAAAAAGAGTCTTTTTAAAGGATTTTCTTCAGAAGACTCTTCTCAGTCCTTGATAATAAGAGACAGTCTCGGTGCCTGATGGACCTGCTGGACTGAACCCAGTCCTCAAGGTGTGCCAACTGCCCTGTCATCCCAGTAATGTCCCACTTTAAAAATGTAGGGTCTGCAATATAAATATGTACATGTATGTGCACAATGACACACAGGAGGCTCCAGTGATGCATTTGTTATTCTATAGGCATCGCAGAGCAGATTTTAACTGCACTTTAAGGAAATCAGTATGTGTATATGTATGTGTGCCAGCTCCCTCATGAGTACTTAAGCTAATGAATTTTCTGTTTAATGGAGGAACTTTGTCCAAATGGCAGAACTACTGTATTACTGAGGCTGTCTGCAGAAACATGGGCTCACTGGTGGGCTTAGAACCAAACCAAACTCCTTATAAGGGTGTGATGATACAGGAGCATGTCCAGACTTTTTGACTATGCGGCCTGGCTGGTATGAGAGAGGTTGCAAAGTAAGTGTTATGAATGAAAAATAGAAAACGTGCTAGAAATACAAATAAACATTGTTTTGGACTTTCACAACAATAGTCTTGACACTTACAAGGAGGAATGGGTATGGACAAGATTTTTTTGATAATGTGCTTGTAGATTTCTTCATATATTCCTCCTGTGAATTTTACAATCGCAGGCTTTACAGGTTTTCTGCCAATAACACTTTGAGTTTATAAGTAAATAAATGTGAAATTGGTCAATGGTTTTAGATAGCTCTAGACGTAAATGAATGAAAATAAGTAAAAAATTGCACATCAGGTGATGTTGCTGTATTGTTTTATTGCACGGTATTGACTTGATTTCCTGGTAAACTGACATTTATGTGCTAAGCAAAGGTAGTTTGGGCAGATTGGTAGACATAAGGTTCGCCTCCATAAATAACTGATAAGGGAATAATAAAAAACAAAGTCTAAGGTTCAATAAAGGTTCAATCAATGGATTGAACCATTTCTTATCGATTCTTATCAGGAACCAGTTTTTTATGCCCATCCATACTCTCAAGGCTGGTAGCCAGTAACAGTTTAGGACTTTGGGGTTGTAACAAAGTTGACCAATCAAATTATAAAAAGGTGGTGATTATTCAAGCTCTTTTCAGGGTACCCCCACCCCCAAGCTTTCATATTTTCTCCATGTGCCTTATACCCTTGTTTTTGTGACACAAAGATGACATAAAGAAAATTAAATGTCTGCTTTTGTTTTGCGAAGCTGACCTTCCCGCTTTGGAGCAGAAAACAAGTAGATGAAATTTTAATTGTGGTGGAAGTCTCCTCTCCTTTCATTCGGAGTCATTTTCTAGTGACACAGAGCGAGACAAGCAAAATAAAGAAACGACGAGGCTCCCATTACTTTAATGAGCTGTGATGTTGACCTTCCACTAATTAAACACACACAGCCCTGCTCATACTGCCACTGCTGTTAAAGAAAGTGAAAGAGAGAGAGGTGATGTCTTGACATCCTTGAAGTAGAGGATGCACACAGTGTATGTGAGGTGCACTCTGGTCAGGACGTTTACAACACTCTGATAGATTTAAAGCTAATGGCTAATGGCTGGAGCTTGTTCTTTTAGAAGTTTACGAGGTGGAAATTGAAGAGTTGTAAGATGTGATGTTCTGGCATGATCTGTATGGCAGCGTGCCTGGGTAAAGGAGTTTCTAACAGCACAGCAGTTAAGACTACATTAGTGATGTTCTGGAAAGATTCCCTGGGTTTTTGTTCATGTTTAGTCGCTTAAGTTACTGAGTTATTAAGGTTTTGCGAGAGTGTTAGACCTACTGTCTCCTTTTGGTGGATGTGAGCAAGTATTTTGAATCATTTAGTACAGTGATTTACAATGAATGAATATATCTGTTTGGATTCAACAAAAAAATCACTTTAATTGCTTTTTTCCAAGATAGTAGTCATACATGGACAGATTTATTGTTTATACTGTATTGTTATTGGCCCAATTTTCCATCTAACCATATTTCTCTTTCTCAAATAAACAGATTTTGGGAACTGTTGTTGTGTTGGCTTCCAGAGTTCAAGGTTAAATATTTGGAAGGACCTCAAAATGTTTTCACATTTAAGATTGGCCTTTGTATTCTAAAGTTTGCAAACAACTGCTAAAGGTCTAAAGTTTATGTTGTGATCACAGAGATGTCATACTCTCGGTCACTGACCACTATGAAAGCTTTGGCTCCCCGCCACATGCAGCACGCTCTCTCTCAGCCTTTGGTTTTAGAATAAATTGAACTGGCACTCGGCTTGATGAGGTCCTGGATGTCAGGGACATGTTCCAGTGCTGCTTCATCACTTCTGAGGGGTCTATGATACTGTAATGTCTCTCCTACATATTACCTCATCCTTAATTCAGCAGCATGTGTGAGCCATATGTCAGAGCAGCCTGAACAATCTGCTCCTATAGTTTTCATTAAATAACTCCACATTGCTCCTGCTGTGTGGATTGCATCAGTGCACCGTAAATGTGGTGTGAGGCCATGAATCCTGTCACACAGTTTGGACAAAATGTGACAATCATTTGGTTCAAATTGCTGCGGAGGAGCCGAGGGGAATCCAAAGAGCTGAGCTTCAAGATATTGTAAGAGGGGTATTGATTTTTTGAGAATATGAAGGATATAAATCTGTAATAATGCTACTTCACCTCAAACTTTGAAAATCCCTTTAAAACTTGTCTGTCTGCAGCATTATCTCACTGCTTCAGAAAAACAGCACATCACGACTTCACCTTTGCTTCAACCGTTGGAACATGAAATAATTGCAGTCATGACCTCTGCCTGTATTATGGAAAATTCAGACTGTTATGTTGATAGCATGTTTGTCTCACACAGATAATACTGGTGAGGACATTTAAGTGTCAAAATATTGAGATTCTAGCAGCACGGCTCATGTAATGCAGTCGTTAAAGCTGTTTGTTGTTCACAACTTTGGTCAAGATTGAAACATCTTGATTGCTTATAAGTGGATTTCTGATGAATTGGCAAATATGATCAATATCCTCAGAAAGTGAAAACTGTAGATTTGGTTATCCCATGCAATATTTCCTCTAGTAAAAAAACAGCAGGTTATATTTCAAAATATTCCATGTGATACCTCAAACTTTTGGAATTCATGGTGAAAAACCTAAAACAGACACTCCCTAGGGGGTAAACTTTCATATGTTTTTATTCTTAAACATCCCACCATAGTTAAGTTAGGGTTTCAAATTTTCTGATTGTTGTGTTTGTTATGCAACATTGCAGTGTCAAACTGTTCAGTTCTTTTAGATTATTCCTCGACAAGAACTAATGTTACTGAAGTCCCCCTTTTGTTCTTTGAATATCGAGACAACTATCTGACCATTTATTTTGAAAATCTGCACAAATAATCAGTCAAATTATTTAACTATATTAGCTTTTGTGACCTTATCTCCTTCTGTTATCACCAGACTTAATACTTAAATTCATGTACAGGCATTTGTCACTAAATATCTGAAAGCTAATGATATTCCTTGAGCTTTGATTTTCCTTTACTCAAAATATTCCTTATTCCTGTTATAAAGTCAACTATCAGCTGATAGGATATATCTGTCTGCTATCAAAGTGTTACAAAAAAGAAAAAAAGAAATTATTACAGGGTAAACACCAGCATTGCCAAGAAAACATTGCCAACTATCATACTGTTTTCATATCATGCAAATGTTTGGGAGCCATCAGTTCATATCAGGGCATCGATTGGCATTACCATTAACAGCTGATACAGGCTTTTTCAGGGATCAATATCGAAATGGTATCAGAAAAACTCTAATTCCCAGCTGCCCCAGCTGCACTTAATGTGGAATGCATTTGTAGTATCACTGTGAGCATGTTACAAAGCTACTTTCTTGGCAGTTGGTCTTTTGCAACCACTTGATAAGCATATTTTTCCTTTTTGTCATTAAATGTAGAAACTTTGGATGAAAGTTCTTGGTAAAACTCTTAGCCAGTAAGATAAAATTGTTTTCTATTACACCACGGTGGAATGATTAGTAGGGAGTATCCTCAAGACAAGCATAATGTGACACCAAACATTTCTCATTCAAAGCTGTAAATCTGAGGTACAAATTTTCTAGTGTTTGGAGTTGTGTGAAGTTGTGTGAGTGGCTTGATAGGTTTGTGTGTGTGTGTGTATGTGTGTGTGTGTGTGTGTGTGTCTTTGGGGAACACTGCAGTTTTAGCTCCATTACCGAACAACATCCTTTTGATGTATACAACAAGCCTCAGCAAATCATTTTTCCTGCTTTAAGGGGGTTATTTGGCAAGTATCAGCACAGTGTGTATTTATGTGTGTATGGGTGTGTGTACTTAAAGGTGTGTGTGTGAGTGAGTGAGGAAATTAGACAGTATAACAGAGAGAGAGATAAGTGCAGGTAAATTGCTAAGTGGTCAGCAGAGGACCCATTTGTATTGGAGCATGCGTGCGTTCACAGAGACAAAGCCATCTCCCTTCCCAGTAATTGCCCTTCAATGGACACACACTCACTGAAGTGGAATGCAGGGAGAAGGTGTGTGTTTTTAGCCTGCTTAAGGTGAGCTAGATCCACTCTAATCTATAGATATGTCTTCTGCAGCTACCAGCGATTATGTCTCAACATCAAAACCAATAGAAACTGTCTTCTGACCTGAGGCTTTATTATTTCTTCAGAAATGAATTGTTCAAGGTTTTTGACCGTAAGCCAAGAACTCCTAAATCTACTCCACAGGGGAAAAGTGGATTCAAGTGCAGCTTCGAATATATTGTAGCTTCTTTCAGTGGTTTGGACAACAAGTATCCTGGTTGTGGCAAACTTTACAAAGAGTAATAAAGCTGTAGAGAGTGTGAGGAGAGTGTCCTTGTTGTCCTTGTCTGAGGCTCTTTCTTTTTCTGCCCCTCTAATGGCCAGCCGGCAAAGAGATGAGAGCAGGGACACAAGAGGATCAGACGGAGGATATTTAATACACAACTCCTTCTATCCTCCACCATCCTTCTTCCCCAGCTTCTCCCTGTTTTTTTGTCTCTCTCAGCCCCTCTTCTATCATAGTCCGTCTTCTTTTTTCCTCTGGCTCCCCTTCTTTCGATTTGATTGGAGCCAGTACGTGTGTGTGTGAGCGTGTGTGTGTGTGCGCGTCTATGTTAAGGATTTACTGTAAATGTGTGGCAGGTTCTCTGTGAATGAAGGACGAGGAATGTGTGACATTTTTTCCAGTCTTTTCTGACACAGGTCTGTAAAAAGATGATAACATTCAGTTCAGTGTATACATACACTCACACACACACTCACATACACACACTTTAACACATGCAGACATGTCCTTGAAAAAAATCCATCACTAACTTACTCAAGTTGAAAGCTTTGCATTAAGACAGCTTAGCCTTGTGTCTGAAGGCCTTTTTCTGCATGCAGCTTAAACAGTGACTGTTCTAGAAGTTTTTAATGTAACTCTAATTTCTGTGCTTGATGCTGCAGCAACCTGCCATCTCTTCTTTGAATTTCATACAGAGACAAAGTAAAAGTATATGCAGTAACACAAAACTACCTTTGGACTATGCATTGTCTACTTGTGTAAAGCTTACGATGTGTTCATTCTGCAGAAACTCAATAAATCTTATGGCTGACATCTTAAAATGAATGTGTTTATCATGATGTGAAAATGAGCTTTATGAACATCAAGAGTTCAAAAAACATTAAAGGACACAAGACTGGATTAAGATATGTTCATAATACAGGATAAGGGATATTTGGGGATAAAAAATGTTGTTGTAAGGTCAAAATAGTCTTTAAAACATCATGAAAAACACTCATGATGAAGCCAAGATCCTGATCCTGCCAGACAAAAATCACAACACTTTTCCCCATATCGCCCCCTAATGGAGAACATTTACCTTGGTCAGAAGCAGAGTTCCCTGATGTTTATGCAGCATGCAACACTGCAGAAAACTGACCACTTATCATCTGGTATCAATGGAGACAATAATGGCACATATATGTTTGATGAGACTTAATGATTGATATTTTAAGAAATCCGTGGCGGGTTTGCATTTAAAGTCTTCCATTTGTCTTGTCATTGTTTCATATGCAGTGTTTGTCTGCACAGATGACGGATGTTTTTATCCACGCTACTACTGTCACTTTGCTGCTCAAACAAAAACCACGTGATGTATTTCTTGAAAGCACTAATCGTCTGATTAAATGTTTGTGACTGTAGCCCAAAAAGGCAGAAGGAAACAGTTGTAGTGACGGTTTTTTAAATTTTAATGCTGAAAAGAACAGACCAAAAAATGAACAGCTTAAGTTCTCTGTCACCATCCAAGGTTATGAATGAAATCACCTGAATCCTGGCTTCCTGCTTCCATTCACCACAATGTGTCTCACCGCTGCTATTACAGTTCACATGTCTATTCACATCCATCTATTGAGCCATTTTTCTCTTTCTCATCCTCTCTAGCTCTCTCTCTCACACACAAAGTATTAACAATGACACATGAGCCTTCCAGCAGGATTCACCCAGATGAAACATTTATGTTGGGCAGACAGTGGAGATTATTCACCCTGTTTTACAACAACAAAAGGAGGCTACTGGCTGCTGTCATTCTGCCATTGATTTAACGCCAATTTGATCTCCATTCATGGCTTAATCCCAAGAAACGTTTAGCATAACTTTGCTCTTTACTGCTGCCAGCTGCTTTAGTTAAACTCTAATGTTTCACTGTTGTTTGTTCCAACAAATGTTTTGTTTGGCTGGAAATGCTGTTAGATTAATTTGTAATTTAGCTGCTTTGACATTAATCCCCCCCTAAGATTTGTTGTAATGGTCTTTTTAGCAGCAAATTTTTCAGCCAAACCTTCAGAGAGCTGAGGTGCAGACCCAGTTAGCTTGCTGGAATATGCTTTTTTTTTTTTTTCCTTTCCTATCGACCCGTTCAGGATGTTTACCTGATTTGGCTCCTGGCAGGAAACAGCAGAGCAGAGTGTTTATGATTTGATGGAAATAAGTTTAGAGGATTGTTGTGAGCGATGCAAATCCAATTTAGATTGACTTCTGTACACTCAAAAACACAGGATGCATTTTAAGGAGTGTGGCTGCAGCTGAGTGTCAGAACAGAGCTTTAAGAAAATACCACCTTTAGAGGAGTTTAATCAGAGGCAGGTTTGTAGTGACACATCTGAAACATAATAGCACACATGAGTGTACTATCACTTACAGTGTCCTATGTGTGTGTGTGTGAGAGGGAGCGAGAGAGAGAGAGAGAGAGAGAGAGAGAGTGAGGGAGAGTGTGTTCGAAATTGTTAATGGCTTGTGATCCTTCATTACTCTCCCACTGTTTGCCTGCTCTCTGGAGTAGAATTTAAATGAAGGACAACAACAAAGAGAAAGTAAGAAGAACTAGAGGTGAACTAGACTTTTACAGGCTGTTGTGTAGAGCAAATGTCTTACCTTACACTGCCCCCCTCAGGTGGAGCAGTTAACTGCAGTTTAAAAGGGCGTAAGGATTTAGGTGTCTGTTTGTTTACACAAAGAAAAGGGAAGGACAAACTAGTTTTAGAAACTTCATGGTGCACACACTTACTTATAGTTGTCCTACCATGGGGTTGATGTAATTACTTTTTATTAATCTACTAAAGAATAAGACTCCATTATTATTTCAGAGTCTTTTGCATGATTGGGGTTAGAATATGTTTTTGAGGCTTGTTGAAACTGTTGATCATGGCTGTAAATAGTAATGTCACTGATCCAAACATGGTTATAGGGAGCAACAGTTGTGTCTTAAAAAATGAGCCCTAAACCAAAATAAACAAAAATAAGTCTTTACACCAAACCTCCTCAAAAAAAGAACACAACTCTCATCCCTTTGCTCTTATTTTGAAAGGGCCTGGTCTCAGTAGAACGAATCTGTTTTGGTTCCACATCACCGTATTAAAAATATCCTCAAAAGCTAATGATCTATGCAAATGGATCTCTGCTTTCACTTCTCTAATTGAAAACACATGCGCCAAATTTTGAGCACGATTCATCAATGACCTCCTCTGTGTCTCCCTTACTGCGAGCATTTAGGCACACACACACACACTCTCTCACTTTCTCTCACACACTCACACCCTTCCTGTTAGACATTTTAATCAGTTTTGAGAGGAATAATTGCTCAGGTGGACGTCTAAATATGGAGGTATTTCAATTACTGTGTGTCTGGCTTCAGGCAAAATATGTCTCATAGAGACTAATCAACCAAGGCTAATTAACCTAATATTTTATTACAAGTGTGTGTGTGTGAGAGCGAGAGAGAGAGTGTGTGTGTGTGTGTGTGTGTGTGTGTGTGTGTGTGTGTGTGTGTGTGTGTGTGAAGGGGCTGACATCCACAGTAGATGAGCCATAAAGCATGTGAATGTCTCATATTACAGTAAATCTGAACATCTCTCTGAGTGGATTTATGATGTATCTTTACGGGCACTAGCTGTAAACCTCTGAAGCTAAATCATCATCTGATGGTTCATCTGTGACTCCTCACCCTGAAGGAAGTTCACGCTTCTGAGAGGAGAGGAACATCTGAGGAACTTTCCTTACAGCGATGTTGAATGCTGACTATGAGCATAATAATTATAATTAATCATATCACACCCTTAATTGCGAGACTGGCAATCATCAGGCCAGAGGCATAGTGGGAAGTAAATGAAGGAATTGCACTACACTGCCAGACCAGCAGAGAGAAGTAAGAAAAAGTGAAATGATAAAGCTGGTGCCATGTAAGGTGACGGATAGCTGGGCAACTTAAAAGTCAGATTGCTAACATAGAGAACATTCAACTTGTGCTGTTTTTGTTTTGTTTTGTTTTGTTTTATCCAGCATTGCAAATGGATTTGTCAAATAAAACTTGGTTGGACACAACTATTGGTGGCAAAGGGAGTTTCCAAACGTTTAACTCAAACACTTGGGTGACTGTCCTCTTGTTTCAAAGGTAGGGTCTGCCGGAATTTACGTTACTGTTTGTAAATACAACACCCAAACCTGGCTCAGGGTTGAGTTTCTTTATGGTAGAGACTCAAGAGCTTTACCCCTGACTTCCTGAAGGTAAATGAGGCATAATGCAAGCAGAGGAGGGGCTCAGTCAGAGACAGACACTAACACACATGTACGCAGAGCGGGATTGTTCCCATAAAAAAGCTGACGTTTTATTTTTTAGGAAAAATCCTGCAGACCCTGCCTCTAAACATTCAGTGTTCAAAAAGAGACCCAGCAGCCCTAACAGACAGCTTTAGATTATCAGTACATAC
This sequence comes from Thalassoma bifasciatum, assembly GCA_008086565.1. Lineage (NCBI taxonomy): Eukaryota > Metazoa > Chordata > Actinopteri > Labriformes > Labridae > Thalassoma > Thalassoma bifasciatum. Next base: position 63,004 of record RPOG01000103.1, read on the forward strand.
TTATCTAAGGAGGACATTTTGACACCACAATAAAAAGTCTGAACTTGAATGCATGTCCGAAGAATCTGTCCTTGTTTTTACTGCTGTTGTAAACCCAACAACTGCTGACACATTCAGCTGAAGGTCTCCAGTTTACAGGGCCACTCTTCAAGCTGTAACACCAAGACCTGACACACACATTGATGCCATTGGGCTCAAAGAAGATAAATTTTAAGGACTTATTAAATTGAGTGAATCACGGGTCCGTTTTGTGTTATTGAGGACATTGAGTGAAATAAAAAGACCAAATGTGCTCAACCCATCTGAAAAGTTCAGCATTGCAGATCCCAAGTCTCTGTAATACAGTACTATCCTCCAAACATGAACTTTTCCATGGGTAAATCATTTACAGTGGGACTAAATTTAGACCCTGGATTCTGCTTTCAAAAAACACCTTTGGTTTGACTCTGATGGACATTCAGAAAGAGAAAAAAACTCCTTTATGTGAATTGTTCCCTTATGGGGTTCGAACAGGGTCTTCACAACAAGAGCTGTTCATCTAGAAATGAAAATGAATCCTGATGTTATCCTCGTAACACTTTTCTGGCTTCATGGTACTCATTGTTCTGCATTTAACTCTGAGTCGCAATAATTGTGAGTATTAGGCATTTTAATCATGTGGCATGCTCATCTCAACAAAGTTCCCTTTGAGTTGCTGTTCTTCTGTACCCAGAGAAACCCAAGAATACTTTTGGAAGCAGTCCTGGTGATAGATCTAAATTACGCCTCATGTCTATTCAGTATTGGCTGCAGGTATCTTTGAAAGAGCTTTGTGAAAAGCAGCAGATGTTAATGTGTACCTTGCTGACAATCTGCTCTTAGAGGGGGTTGATTTTCACAGTAGGGAAACTGGTGCACTGTTTAAAAGCATCCACTATCATTTTTTATTGTTCGCAGGGATTCACAGGAGACTGAAGATCCTTTTTCTGTGTGATGATGCTGCATCATCTGCACATTTCTGCATGATCAGGGGTTTTCAGACAACCTCACACCTCCCTGTAAATTTGGATTGTTTATTCCTCCACTGTTCATTTGCGGCCGGAGACTGTTTAGGGTTGAAGGATATATAGATACAAAAGTCAGTGTGCAGGATGTGCAATTAGTATATCAGAGGCAACGACAGTAGCAAGTTCAGAGGTCAGTTCATTATAATATGCCTCGAATCACTAAGGCATCTTGTTGGAGGAAACTTTTACTAAAGGAGTAAACACTAAGAAAAGACTTTCTGGAGTGTATTGATCTCACTTCTCTGTCTGGGTATAAAACAAATGTTCTAATTTTTCCTAAGAGGTAATGACAGATCAGCGCTTCCAGACTTTATCTCCCCCACTTTCATCCTTGATTTGTGTCTCCGACAGCAGACTCTTTGAGAATTTACTGGCCTGAATGTGTCACCGTATTTAAGAATTTGTGTTACCTGTTTAATTTCTCATACCCATAAATGCACGCCGTCTATACAGTGATATAATCTTCTGTGTGAAGTCTTAATGGCCGACCAGCTGTTAAGTAGTTCCTTTAATTTATTCCTTTAATGGCCGTTCTTGATAATTATTTCCCCCTTAGTGATCTCATTTTGGATGATCATAAAAACCCTTTTGGGATGATGTCTGTTCTTTTATCGCCATTAGAAGCCATTTAGATCTCCCTTATTGTATTCAGAGCACTTGACCGCCCCAGTTGACTCTCTCTTTGAACATTAATCGACAGCGATTGATCGTTGCGGTCTTTGAGCTCTCAGTTCTGGGCTCGCTTTCTGACTCTGAACATGAACTCGGGCTGCGGGCTGCAAAGTTAATGCTTGTTGTCGTTTACCAAAGAGCATGAGTTTCCTTCTGATTAAGTGGAGACTGTTCAGTCTCCAGAGGTCGATTCAAGATGTGTGCTCCCAGAGGCTCTGAAGCAGCACCATGGCTCCAGGTCTCACTTTGACTCTGAGAACCATTAATCACAGAACTGACAAATCAGGTTCTCCTTAAACACCCGCAGCTTCTTCTTCATCCTCCTCTTCATCTTCTGTGTCTCTCTGCCTGACAGTGAACTGACCTGCTTGCAGGCAAAGACATAGATTCATTCAAATAAACAACCTGAGAGATAAAATGATGCTTTTAGAGTACTTGGGATGAAATATTCTCCTCTTTACCTCTCAGTGTCTGTTTAGTTCATCTCTTTTTTAATATTAAGCATAGAGTGAAAGATGAAAGTGATGAAGGACTTTGAAGCCAAGGGTTGTCACTTAGCACTTAAGATACAACTCAGCCATCTCTTATTTAGCCAACATTTTGTCTCCCAATAGAAATTCTTGAGACGGTCCAGAGGAGAACCAAAGCATCCGTCATTCTGGCAAATGCCCTTAAATAATGTGTTTAGAGTTGAGAGACCATCGAAAGTTTTCTAGTTACTTAAGTGTGTTGGGAGAGAATGGTGAGCTACAACAACAAAAGCTTCAGTTTTCCACTGAAAGTTAAGGTTTTTTACTTTTTATTCACCCATGTTACTGTATTTTATGGAGCTGTTTTCAGATCAGTAATTTCACCTCTATTTCTATTAAGGAGAATTTAACGTCACTGCTTTTTACACAGCATCCCAAACTGAGTACAAAGTGAAACTAAAAACAGACACAAGCTTTCAGTAGACTGTGCTGCATCCAGATGGCTGACTGACGTCTGTCGCCTGACAGTCAAGTGAACCCAGAATAGAGAAGAGCATATATGCTCTCTTGTACGACAGGAGGGTTGGACATTTAATCAAAGATTTGTTTTTTCCAGGTTGATAACTCATCTTAATCATTGTTTTTACTAAAAACCAACACCAGGGACTGTGTACAAAGTGCAATACAGATAAACAATGCTGCAAAATTACTCTATAAACTTTAAGACAATCACTTTACTCACTTACCACCTCCTGTTCATTTTAGATAACATTTTTGGAAAACTTGTTTAAATATATGGATCATATCTTACTTTTTATATTCTATATCTCCCAGTTCAGAGTTAATACTCAGTAATTTAAGGTAACTCCATTCAAAGTCCTTGAGCATATGGTATTCAGGTAACTATAGTGTTACTTAAGTGTTTGGACAGATGATGTTGGTCAGCTCTTAAAGCACTTACGTATGTCATTTTGGAGCAAAATTACAAACACCATAAACAAACCAAAGTTTATGACAAAGAAGATCTTATTGTAAGTAAAAAACAGGAGGGAAGAATTGAGCACAATTGCAAATACATGCAGGCATTAATTGGAAGAAAGTGGGGCCTCCCAAATGAGAGGATGAAACAGCAAAACAAGAAATAGTGAATCTAAGAATGAAACAAGGAGAATCAATAACCAAGGAGTCAGTGCAGGATCGAAAATATTAAATTTAATAGGCTGATGTGACCTAAAAGCAAGATGATTGCAACCAACAACTGAAAAACAGACAGTTGAGTTAACATGCTGCTAGCATTTGAGGATTTGCACCAGCTGAGATAGTTCCACCATAGATGGGTAGAGGTAAAAACCTAAATCTAACTCTTAAATGATGCAAAATCATTTGTAAAACAGCAATGGAGGCAGAGGAGGAGAGGGTTTTCATGCATCAACATCAGGTTCTCTGAGTCAGATCACATCCTTTAGTCATGTATGAAGGCTTTGATCTGTCCTGCTGTTAAGTTCCCATGAGCAGAAATAATCTCATCAGTAATGGTTATTCAGACCCTGGCCTGTTCAGAAACAATCAGTCATAAGAGTCAGGACTAAAGGGAGCACCTTGGAAAGAAAAGAGCTTTTCAACAATATGGACACTATGCTATACCAGTCAGGATGAATCTTGCATATCTGCAGCACCCAAAATGAAATAATGTCACAAACTACCCAGTCTCAGTTAGTGTTTTTTGCGTGTGAACCAGAAATTTAGTGATGCAAAGCTGGTGCAGCTGAAGTATCCATCTGTTTTAAAGCTGCTGAAGCTGTACAAAGATTTAAAGCCCCCTTATTAACAGTGACATGGCCAAGGGATCGCTGACACCACAAAATCCTACAACAGCAACAGGTGAATACGACACTCATACTAAAGCTGAGTGCACCCAGTCGTGAGTTCATATGAAACAGAAGAGCAGAATCTGCAGAAGGGAATTCATGTCTTATCCTGATAAGATAGCAGCGCCTCACGTCAGGTTTGAACTCTTGAAACAAATTGTCCAGGAAAGCAAAGAAACACATTTGGGGATTCCACCAACAACAGCGACTCATGTTTTGAAATTTAGCAGAGGCTGAGACTGAACATCCAGCATTGCTACATGAATTGTTTTGGAATACAGAACAGTCTAATAAGTCTCATTAAGGTCCTGTGAAAAAGTTTGGGTTTTGGTTCATTTTTGCACCCCCTAAGACAAAATGCTACCTCTAATTTCATTGCCAATTTTGAGCTACATTTTACAAAATCCTCACTCTGCTCCCTCTTGCAGCCGTACATCTCTCACTAATGCTTTTTGCAGTGACAGATCTCTTCACCTGACACCTATCCTGCAGCTGCAGTTTCAGGCTTTACAAAGGACAGCAGAGACAGGATCAGTCTTGCTGATGGTCTTGTTTGCTCGTGTAGGTAATAAAGAGACATCAATTCCAGGCTGTTTCCTGACCAGATAAAGTCCCCTCAAAGGAGCTTTAAATGATGGCAGTTTAAGATTTAGATGTTGTCATTTTGACTGAGAGTGCTATTTCCTCAATCCTTTCAAATTGTCTTGAATCCCCCTTCAATACATACAAAGCAGCTTGGGATTAGCATCATCCATCTGATCCTCTGTATTGCATCACTGCCTCTCTGCTCATATTGAGATTAAGAGTTTCCATTAGTAAAGCCCTCCTCCAAAGTATATTTCAGGTTTAAGTTTTCCAGTCTCTGTTCCTCTACCAGTGATCCAGATGTGCCATCAGTGTGTCCCATCCCATCTGATTTGGTCCCCACTGTGCTGAATTGTATATGCAAAACATGCTATAGCCAGATTTCACCTCCAGGCAGCTATTTGTGTGTGTACGTGTGTGTGAGTGTGTGATGATTTTACCCTCAGGGGAGGCTGTCACATCTGCGAGTTTGTCCACAATAGCCGCAGGGTCAGATGCTTCTCCTCCCCCTTTTTTTGTTTTTCTTCTTCTTTTCCCAGTTTTGTCCCTATTTTTGCATTTATTTATCTTCTACTATGTACGGTGCATCCCTGGTTGTGTTTTCCCATCCCTTTGTCTCTCCTCTGTTCATATCTCATCTCTTAATCCTCCCCTCCACTATCCGTGTTCCCCCTTTCTGTTCCCCTTTTCACTCTACAAGTAGTACTCCTCCCTCCTTTTCCCATCTTCCCATCTTCCCCACCTCTCTCCTCCCTTCACTCAGTCCCATCACTGACCCAATTAAACATAGGGAGGGACACCGCAGGAGAAGAGAGACGGAGGTAAGGCAAGAAAGAGAGGGAGAGGGAGGACAGGCAGCAGGAGTAAAGAGAGTTTGAGAGTCAGTGGCTGGATTAAGCAGAGAGAGTCTGGAAACCATTGCCACCAAACTGCCAGGACACACATGGTGAATTGTCCGAACTTCATCTGGAACTTAAACAGCCACTGACAACCTCAGAGGCAGCAGGGGTGGAGCAGTGAGCCGGCGGTCTTATTGCCACGCAGTTACCGCTCTGGATGAAGAAACGAGGAGAATAACAATCTACCTTCAGTGAAGAAAGCAGGCGGGGAGCCGTGCGGAGTTAGGATGACTGGGTACAGGCACATAGAGGGAGGCTGAGGAGGAGGAGGAGAGGCTGAAGAGAAGAAAGGAGAGAAGAGAAGACGGCGAATTCCTGGCTAAAGCTGAGGGGGGGGACGTGGTTGCCCTGGGGCGAGAGAAAGATTTTTTGTGGTGAGAGAGAGGAGGGGGGAAAGGATGCATCTGTTTTTCCGAGACAAGTGGGAGTTGGAGGGGCTGCAGACTGTTGGCATTCTGCTGGTGGTCTGCAGCTCCCTCAAACTGATGCACTTTCTGGGGCTCATCGACCTTTCAGCGGCAGGTGATATGGATGGTAAGAGGCTCGAGAGTGGCGCCGATTGACGAGTCAAAATGATGAATATGGTGAGAGATAATAGGAGGTCTACACTCTGTGGAAACAAGGAGAGGGGGTGTGTCTACATGTGTGTGTTTGTGTGTGTGTGGTCCTGAAGTGTTTGTCAGTGTTGAACATAAATTAGTTTGGCCTAATTTACTCACTTGAAAGCTGTCGTTTTTGTCACACCTATTTATGGTCCTGAACAGAGTGTGTGTGTGTGTGGCTGTGTATTGCTTTGTGTATGGCTTTGTCTGATACTTTAATACTTAAGTTCATCCTGTCTTTTGGTAGATTTCTGACTTACATAGAAGTAAAGCAAGTTAAAGCTGATTATTCAACCTCACTCATCATAAATTTAAACAGAAACACCTTCAAATGTAGAGATATATCATTATCTTTCCCCCCAAACATGGGAAATAGATGGCTTCATTTATGCTGCTGCTCATAATTCTGGTAATGAGTCTCATCATTCAGGACTTCAGTGTGAAATTTCAAGGTTTCTGTCTATCTGTCTGCAATTGTACTGTAGGGAATACATGCCTGTTTTGATCAGTCTCTGCTTGTTTGGGCATTTTCTACCTACTATAGCTATTTCATGCATCGACAACATTGAGCTCATTATGAAAACTGTGCAGATATATTTTATCTGTGCTGTTAAGCTTTTCAAAGTCCTAAAATACTGTATAACTTTAAAACCCCAAGTTATATCAAAGTCAGAGCTTGGGGAGTGGAATTTTTTATCGTTCTGCTATTTTTCTTTTATTTGCAGCAGTAAGGGAGATTTAGAGAGAATAAAAGTGGGTAAGACATGCTGCAAAGGTACCTGTGTGAAGTCAAACACGCATCTTTACCCCAGGACACCACTTGGCCTGACATTTAATCAGAGATCAAAAGACTCCTTCACCAGATGGTTTAGCCTCTGCATAGTGGGAGCTGCAAGATCTTGTAGTTTTGAAGCTTGGGTCAAAATACAAGGCCAAAAATGATTTAAAATGCATCTGCTATTGCTGTATTGATTTTCATCTTTCTTTTCTTGCTTTTTTATACTTTCTGAGTCCCCTGACTTCATTTAGGTGCAGTATGTAGTTGTTAGAGTACAGGGGAGGGAAGCTAGGCGGGAGAAGTAGGAGAAGATGAATGTCATTAGGTAGGTCCCAGACCTCGTTGAAAACATAGTCATGTAAAGAATCAACTGAGCAGGCGGGGTGCCTGTAGCTCTATGCCAAGAGGGCCCAGGTATCATAGCTGAGTTTAAGAGATTGCATCTGCATCACTGATAGTGTGCTTCACAGAGACTCTTCACCGTTACTGTAACTTAAATACAATTTTTGCCAGTCTGCAGAGGGGGGTATTATGGTTTCTTTGTCTCTTGGGTCAACCATCAGATCTCTTGGGTTTATGAAACAAAGTGTCTGCTAAAGCTACTGAATATTGCAAAAATGTGTTGCCACAGAGCTAAGAATAGACCTGCTTTTCTTATTTCCTGAAGTCTTCTGATGGTATGTCAGCGTACCCAGGGGTACACTATCACTCTCTAATTTGCAGGATAACTACATGACAAGCCAGGTAACAATGTAATGATGCTGCACAACAGCAGAAAAACACAGCAAGTGGCTTTTTCCTAACCCTGCCTGATGAGAGACAGAGAGTTCTGATTTTTTCGTCTAGTCAGCTGAAATGAAAGAATTTCACTCCTCATTGAAAGTGCCACTCAAAAAACAATTTTAACTTCAAAGGCATGCAAGCTAATTGATCATATGTTACTTCAAGAGGAGAGAGGAGATAGAGACTTACTTGTTTTTGAACAAAGGATTGTTTTATACTCCAGCCTTCTGGTACCTGTAATATTAGACACAACTTCAGTATCAAGGGTTGTTTCTGCATTACAAGTTGATGTTTTTAAAGTCTGCTTTTCAACATTACCAAAGAAAGAAAACAACAGCAGCTTGATTTCTCGATAGATGAGATATGATGTGATATGATATGATACCAAGTAATACCATCATATGAAAGGTGAAACTGATGATTCAGTTAAACAGGAGGCAAAACAACACAACACAAAGCAATGCAATTGTTGTGACGCAACAAGATATCACACAACTTGATGCAACACAACATGATTTGAGATGATATTGTTAGATACAGCTCAGCACTACATAGCACAATGCAATAAGATACAATAAATACCAACCCTTAATACAGAAGTTTCCCTGACATGATACAATACAACTGGTAAGATATGCCACAATTTTGTAGCCTAGTAAGCATGGTCAATCCAAAACTTAAAGCTACATTTAAGTATGTTAAAAGGATACAATATAAATATAGGCTGATGTATTATGATTTGATGGAGGGATTGATACTGCATGGTGAAAACTACACATAAAAACCCAGGCTCATTGATATGACAAGTGGGTAAAGATACTACAATTGTGCAACATTGCAGTTTGATAGAATGCCACTCAATGGACTGATATATGGGATATGAACGATGAAGTTCACACACAAGGCATTAATATATTACAGAAAAAATAGATGTGATAGGTATACGTTGTTGATGGTGATGATGCAATGGACACGACATGAAACAATGCAATGCTAGAGAGAAAAAAATAATTGTTTTTAGGTGAAATTGGTTCAAAAGATATGATAGGATCAATACAACACAGAGAAGGGTAGGTCTAAACGTACATATACAGAATAAACAATATGAGGACACATAGACACATGTTAAAGATAGATATAATACAATTCCATTCACGGATATACATGATATAAAAGTTACGCCTCAGATATAGATGGAAAGATATAAGATAAGATTAGATGAGATAGTTTGATGCAAGATGATACAGATTGATATGTAATAGAAAATAATGACACAAGATGTGGCATGATACAAAGTGAGGGATTTGAAAGACACAGTTCAAAGACAGATAGGTTAGTGGATATTGTTGAGAGATATATAATTGGAGGGTACAGCAGATGTGGAGAATGATTGGCGAGTATGTGGATGGGTAGATACAATTACTTGTTGCAACACAAAAGCAGCCACCAATACTATAAAGGTATATAAAAGGATGGTGGAGAGATCATAACAATGAAATAGAGAGGATGCTCATAAAAGCAGTTGAGAACTAGATCACGAACGCAGATATTTTCACTGAGGGATACTTGGATAGATGGAGGGTGGATGGCAGACAAAATGATTGATGGTAAGATGAGTAAGTATAGTGACAAAAAATGGGAAGATAAATGAAATGAAACTGTGTAATTCCAAATACAGCACTGACCTATGTGCTTTAGGAGCATGTTTTAACAAAAAACAGGGGACCATATAGAGGCTTGAGTGAGTGTGTGCGTGTATTAAAATCAGGTTAATTCCTCTGAGATCAAAAATCTCTATTCCAAGACAGTCTGTGCACACTTACTCGAAGACATCACAACAAGCAGGAATTTTCACCACAAGCCAGAGACAAAAATACAGAGAAGAATGAAGAGACGATGGAGAGAGGCCTGTGAGATAAGGAGAGAGGAAAGAGCGTCTCAGTCCTTAAAGACACATATCTAAGCTCTGACAGTTTCCAGTAGATCAGGCTTTTATGGTCCTTACAAGTATTTCAAGATCAGTGCTCCATTCAGAGCAGGAGTGCTTTTTAGTTTTGGTTTTTAATCTATCTTCGTCCAAGCATTCAGAACAATCTTTAGAAATTAAATTTAGTCTCCACACATCCATCAACAATCTGCATCTGAAACACAATAACAGAAAGATCCATGAAGGTTACTTTAAAAATGTATTACAAACAGATACTTTGTCAAAACTCTAATACTCTAATACCCTCAAGGGACTCTTGAAACATTGTATTTACTTCTTCGTTTTGTCACAGGTCTTTGTGAGCAGGATCTTAATGTTAAGGTATAGTTTGGCTGATAACACCCTCACTGTGGAGTGATAAACATGCTTTGGATTTTGATTTTTACCACATGGTCTTCCTCAGCAGATGGAGTTAGCCAGCTGTCATGGTGTTTTTGAACCCTGCAAGGACTACTTGTTCTTGTTGGGTCAAAATATGATCCACCCCGTTATCTAGTAGAGCAGTTTACCAAACAAACTAATCAGCTTTTAACATCTTGTTGGCAGTAAAGTGCTGTAAACATCCTGTTAAGAAGACCTATGCTCTGTGCTTGCCATCGATAAAAAAGGAGACATTAATGTAATGCAGGTTGTAAACTCTAGAGACAAGATCCAGTCTGCAAGTGACTTTGCCTGTTGACCATATAGCGAGTGGAAGAAGCTATCCTAAGAGCTACAATAGCAGTCATAACACAGAGAAAGAATGCTACAATATTTTCAGGATACCTCATTTGTATGCAGGAAGTCATGTGTATGGCTCTTGAGTCTCTCCCACATTGAAACACAATTCTGCAGGTGCTTGCTGGGCTGGTGAGTGTGTTCATACAGCTATGTCTATGAGCTACAATTGGAGGTAGTGGGTGTGCGCTGCTGCTGGCACTGAGTCATGGAGGAGGAGCCCAGTTTTGATGTTCTGTTTACAAACAGTATAAGTCATGCAGACACTACCTTTAAGTGTATGAATGAAGGCCCTGAGTGCCAACTTTATCACCACCTTTGCCAAAGGTACAGCATAGTGAGAAACATCAATTGCACATTACTGTTAGAAATACATTATTACTCTAACGACAGACAGATGCAAAAGATATAAAGATATACATGCTTACCATGTTAAGTAAAGTCCAGTTTTTGAAAGATTACACAAAGGCAACTTTGTAATGAGTCTCCTTCCTGTTCTTTTACAAATCCTCTGGTGTAGTTGATATTCGTTTCTGCATTGCGTCAGCTATTGGGTCCATTTGGAAAAAGATAATGGACTTATACACAGAAACAAAGACCCCAGGGCAGAGGGCTGGGCTTGTGCTGCAGCTGGATGCATTTAATCTAGTATCCACTGGACACTGTTCTCTGCCTGTTCTGGCTCCAAATGACGCCAGAGCCACAGGTCAGGAGGACCGCAGAAAAACAGGGTGACACATCATAGAGACAGCACAGCCAGGAGTGGAGCCACTGTGGATCTATTGGTTTACACCCCACCATGGCCTTCATCCCGCAGACCGCTGGGGTCCTGCTCAAAGGGGTTAGGGGACTGTTACCATGGAAACTAGGAGGAAAAAGTAAGTGCTGGGATTCATGTGTGCAAACGTGTTACTTCCTCCAGCTGATCGTCGTTTCCATTCTGTCAAACACGTCAAAAAGCAGCATACTGAAGTGTGTTTGCTTTGAGGAGATGTGATTTAGCAGTGTTTATAATGGGCTTAGGCTGAGGCAGTTTTGCAGAACATTTGTCTTGAAAATGACTTTCTTCCATCACCCAACTAAATCTGAGTTTAAGCTGATTGTGAATTGAAGCTGTTGATGTTGGACTCCATTTGAAAAGGAAACTTTGCTGTTTTTTTCATCAGTTTGTTGGATATGGCGTTGTGACATACGAGCCAGTCTGTGTTTTTAGGGGTCAAGCTGTGTTGCCAATACACAGCAATGTCCTCTTCTTGAAGTGGTTCATGGTCTCCCATCGCTCTGACAGGTCAGCAGGAAACTGATGGCACCAATCAGTCCATTGCATGGAGTTTGGATTTACAGGCATGTGTGCATGTTTGTGTGAAACAGAATAAACTTGCAGACTAGGGTGTGTGCGTGTGTGTGAGTGCCTAACCTTTGTGATTATGGTTGGTGATTGCAGGTAATCCTTCCAACAGCCAAACCAAAAAAACCATAAAGCAGCGATTCCTCAAGCTGCTGCCGTGCTGCAAGCCTACGGCTGCCCCCTCAATCAGTGAAAGCAAGTGCTCCTTTTCTCTCTATACACTCACTATTTTCCTGTGTTCGGTCTCTTAAATGCAAAGAGACGATTCACCAGTCATCACACTAACAGACACTAAAAGATACAGATGTCCAAAACTCTGCTGTGTTGTTAAATGTGGGTAGTTTGTTATGCAGTGAGTTGAAATATGTGCTTTCCCTGTGGGTTATGGAACAAGTGTGTGTGTGTGCGTGTGTGTGTGATTATGCGTGTGCGTGTGTGTTAGAGTGTGTTTCTCTAGCCTTTGTGCAAAGTCTGTTAAAGAGTTAAGAGAGTAATAAAGGTTCCATGTTTGATAACTGAAAACTATCCCTTGTTAAAGCTTTTTGTGAAAAAGCTACAAGTTTTTGTCACTCTTAGCTATAACTGTTATCACTGTTAGCTATCACTGTCACTGCCCACTGTTTGAAAAGCCTTTTATTTTGTTGTTCATAAATGTGAAACCTTACTTCTTTTTTTTTTACAAAACAATGTCTTCAGCCTTTAGGTTTCTAATTTCATTGCAATGTTTGCCAGATACCAATATGACAGGTGCTTAAGCTGAAACTAAGAATGAGAATGAGGCTGTAAGTCCAAGTTAACTTTATATACATTTAAAATTCATTGATTGACTTTCTGTCCTGTCAAATTACATGATAATGATAAAATTAAATTAAATAATATATAAAACATCATGCGTAATTTAGGTGTCATAAGAGAACATGCATATATACATGTCCGTACAGAGACTGTGAGTACTTTCGAAGTGATCTTAAAAAACTCTATCTAGATATATACCTGATCATAATACCCAATTTAAAATGACATATCGGCGCTTAAATACATTATTTCTAAATGATAATTCCTAGCTTCTTGAGTGGGTCAGACTGTACTGAATTGATTTACGGCACACAAAAGTTTCTATGACACTGCCTGGTTGGTGAAGTTTTGCAGTAAGATCTGCGTTTTTCTCTGCTGAAAACGACTTCTTGGATTTATTTAATAATAATATTGGACTCCGGGGCTTGACTGTCTGACAGACAGTAGAGCAGAATAAAGCTAAACAGGAGAGTGACAGAGCATGGGATAGAGGCTAAAATGAAAGCTAAGGGCTAAAACACGGGTTAAGCTCTTTGTGATAGTGTTCATTCCAACCCACATGCAGCAGTTAGTGAGAGTCCATCAATTAAATGATACGGATTCTCCTCACAGTCACTTTCACTCTTTTATGGTGACACAAAGCTCATTTAAAGTTGTCTGCTGAGATTTTGATGTCACGATTATCTCATTATCTTAACAGAAAGATGGTCTTAAAAGGATCATTTTCTGGTCATGTAAAAGTCAAAAGAGGCTTGACTGTGTTGTAAGTCAGAGCATGACATGCCATGCTGCTGTTACCAATTATCATGAGGTAAGTTCTGCCAAAAAATGTGGTTGCTTCGTGCTTTTCAAGATTTGGCATTTAAGTTGTGATCATCATTTTTCATTCAAGATCTCAAGGAAATTACTGAAATTAACTAGTTTTAGCTGAGCACAGCTGGAGCTCATTAACTGTGTGGGTCCACGTCCACTTGGGGCCTCTGTAATGTAGCTTTATAGGAGATGTAATATTTTAACTGAATGATGAGCTCATTGCAGTTTGATGACTTCATTAGAATGAGGTCATGGCCGCCCTGGAGGTTGGTGCGAGTGCACTGTTGATAAATGAGATCTGACTCTGGTCTCTTTCTCCCACAGACAGCGTGGAAGATGACTTTGAGCTTTCCACTGTGTGTCATCGCCCCGAAAGCATGGACAAGCTGCAGGAACAGACCAAGTTCACCAAGAAAGAGCTTCAAGTTCTCTACAGAGGGTTCAAAAATGTAGGTTTGGTTCAGGGAAATGGTTCTAAAGCAGCAGAGTCAGGCTGGAAACATTAAGTACATAAGAGATGTTGTTAAGAGCAGTCTAGTAAAAGCTAAGGTAGCTGTGACTAATGAGTTTCTTTATTCATATTCGTATCCCAGGAGTGTCCGAGTGGTGTGGTTAATGAGGAGAACTTTAAAACCATCTACTCCCAGTTCTTTCCACAGGGAGGTGAGTTGTCAACACTGACCGCTAAAACCTAAACCACTGAACTAGAACTCCCATCTATGTCTGTGATACTGTTATCACCATACTTTTTTATTAAGATTTTAAGTGTAAAGCCTCATTTATTTAACTCTGTAGAATAACACGTAGAGCTTTCCATCATTGCACTGGAACGAACATAATTAAGTTGTTATAAATCAGCTCTGCTGAACTATTGTACGGCACAGCGAAAAGTCAAGGCGATTTTTCATTTTTGATATTTTGCTTGATGAAATGTTAACCACTCGCCTCCAGTTTTATTTGAAATTATTCTCATATCATGCCTATATTTAGGTTTCTGTTCAAAGGCTTTACTTCGTTCAGGCGGGTCACTGTAAGTCTGTGTCTGTTGCAGATTCAAGTATGTATGCACATTTCCTGTTTGAAGCATTCGATACAAACAAGAACGGCTCAGTAAGTTTCGAGGTGAGTCTCTTTCTCTATCAGCATCCTTTTCAGAGATAAAGGCTTATTTGTGATCCTGCACAAGTTGCTGCCACAGCAGCATCTATACAAATATGAATGCCCCTAAATGCCTGCCAGCGTAGATTAATGCTGTGTCAAGACTTTAGAGATGTTAAACCCTGCTGTAAATCTTTTGATGTCAGGACTTTGTATTTGGCCTGTCTATCATTCTGAGAGGGACCATTAATGACCGGTTAAACTGGGCGTTCAACCTTTATGACCTGAACAAGGATGGCTGCATCACCAAAGAGGTAACACACATACACAATCACACAGGTTTGCTCTGAATGTCTTGGTGTAATAGCTTCTGAGTAGGCTTTGGCTAATGAAGACTATGAGGTCATTATGGTGTTTTGTTGAAAGCGTATTTAAATTTTGGAGGAAATTGAGTTGGGAAATGAGCTGTCAGGACATTGATAACCGACACACACAGACTTTTATTTTGAAATTGAAGTTCTGAGCAAGCTTTATTTGTTGTAACTGAAGAAAAAGGTGAAAGGAGCTAACTAAATTACCAATGCATATAAAATGAGAATTCTGTAATCACCATGGCTTAAATTGTATATAGTTCCTTATTATTTTTGTCTCTTGTTGTCTATTATGCAGGAAATGTTGGACATCATGAAGTCCATCTATGACATGATGGGGAAGTACACATACCCCACTATGCAGGACGACACACCAAGAGAGCACGTCGAGAGTTTCTTCCAGGTTTGCCTCAACAGTCTTCATTGTTTCTTATTACAGACATATTACTGAAAGAAATGACCATACAAAGACCCTGAAGTCCCATTAAGTGAACAATTTCATCAAAAGTTAATAACCCTTGCAAATGCAGCAGGAATAATGATTCTTCTTTATGTCAGTGGCTACCATGTGTCATAATGTGCCATTGATTTCTAGTAATTTGCTTTTTGAATCATGTAAATTCTGTTTCATAATGTATTTTCATCAGCATTTAGCTTTGATGACTGTTTTGTGTTGAACATATTTGCCCTCTGCCGGGCAAAACTGAGAAGTTGCTCTGTGTTGTTAGTTTGTTTCTTTTCTCTATGAAGATGTTATTTATTCATGTCACATGTTTGAGAGATTTTGGAGTAATTGCACCCTGCCATGTTAAAAGGGCTGCGAGGACTATCTGGCATTTCCAGGGATACAGACTCTGTTTCCCATGAGCACTTGCACCCTTAACTTGTTTTGAAGCAAATGAAAGGAGAGCATATAGTCTTTTAACACAACTTTTCTTTGTTCAAGACAACTATTTATCAGTTACATAGCAACGAGGTAATATGTTTATCAGTTACGTTGTTTGAAACGTGACAACAAGTAAACTTTGTAATAGGAATAGAATAGTTTGTAGCATAGTTTTGTAACCTGCTATATGTAGCACAACTCACAGCCCGGTGCTGTGAGAAGTGTCCATAACTTGTAATGTTAGCGAATCCTAGTCATGTCCAATCAGTGCTCATCTATCGACTTCCACCTCATCAAGTAAAGCAAACGTAACCTGGCTCTTCATTTTGCTCAAAGACTCTCAAGTTTGAACAGACCATTATCACAAACAGCTTAACCTGTTTGGTTTTTTAGCCTTTGCTGCATCACTCTCCTATTAAGCTTTCCTATTCTCTTCTGTCCTTTTTGTTTTTGTCAGTCCAGCTTCAGTGTCTACCATTATGATGAAATTAATCCAGGAAATCATAGTCAGAGAAAAACACAGATCTCGCCTCTCCTTCCATAACTTTGCCAGCCAGCGTGGTTGTCATGGAGACTTCGATGTGCTGTAAATCAGCTACAACATTAATCTCTGTACCGAAGCATTTTTTTTAGATTATAACTTTTTCTGATTTGAATTATTTAGCCTTTTACTACAAAAAGCTGACTGGGAGAGAGCTAATGACATCAGCATGGTGGAGGAAAAGTCAATGTTTGACCCAAATGAACGCATGGCAAGAGGAAGCATACACAACAACATGTGCAAACAAGAAGATAAAGTGGATGAAACAAAACAAAAGTTCACTCTGTGGAACTTTTTGGTCTCTGACAAATCCTCAAACATGGAATACCTTTCCTGTTAGTGGAAAAGTGTACAGTGTCTCTCTGTTTTTTTCCCCCAGAAAATGGACCGGAATAAAGACGGGGTGGTCACTGTTGACGAGTTCATCGAGTCATGCAAAAAAGTAAGGAAGAAAAGTTTTGCAAAATGCTGCACATTGTGTAACTTTATCCTGAACTTTATTTCATGTTTAAACTAGATTGGATACATCTAAAGATAAAGTCAAACTGCTTCCTTATCCACACTTCTTTCCTCTGTCTAGGATGAGAACATCATGCAGTCCATGCAGCTGTTTGACAATGTCATCTAAGAGTCTGAAAAACAAACAACACGGGCACCAGGGAGGGGAACGTTTGTGTGTATGTGTGTGCGCAAGAGGAATTTAGATAAAAAGTTTTTGAATGTGCGTGCGTTTGTGAGCTGTGATTCCTGAGGGGTTTGAGATGCCCTCTCCCTCTTCCTGGATCCCGGTGGCATTACTCCAAGCAACAACGGAAGTATCCCGACTCCCTCGCTCATCAGAACCTTAGTTTCACCCAGAGACACAGAGGATGACGACAAAGCAGCAGGCACAACCAAGACCGCCCTCCTGTTGTTCTTTTTATTAGTCTTTATTTATCACCGTTACCTACAGAGGAACTACTTCAGCCTTTAATGGTAATGGGATTATGTTCTAGGATTATTTCCCCCTTTTTCCTTGAGAAGGCCAAGATTTGGAATTCAAAAATTGGATCCTGCCTCTGTGCATGTGGCTGACACACCTCCCTGGAGCTGCCAGACTGCTCAAGCCTCGGCCATGGAAATAGAATTGAGTCTGCCACCATCTAGTGGAGAGAGGAAGACACTTCTTGAGGAGCAACTTTCAAATTTGAGATCCCTATGATCCTGTTTCATGGGGGTTTACCACAAGAAACTGATTTCAATATCGCATGATGATGTCACTAATATCCAATTATGTATTTACAGAGATACTCCAAAGTCTGCTTGTCTGTCTGTCTGCTGTCCCCAGTCATTCACAGGTGCCTCACCCTCTGTGTATGTGTGCGTGCATGTGTTCCAGAAAGAGATGTCATCCATCATACCAATGTGAGACTCCAACAGGATCCCATTCACAAGATTCTGGTAGAATAATGACCGGCCTTCCAAGCTATTCCAGTCCTAGCTGTAGGTGTCTTATGACTGTTGTACATTCTCTAGCATTCCCAGAGGTGTTATATTAGAAAGTACAAGGTGGAGATTGCACTATAGTAAAAGTATCAAGCTGTTTTTACCACCCCATTTTGAACACAGGACTGTCATACTAATGTCAATTAACATTCAGAGGGAGTTAATTAGATTGCAGATTGTATTTGTGAATTTCTTGTAATTGGAAATGTCATGTGGTTGTAGCAGGTTCTACCACTCCCCCTCCCCTCCAAAAAAAGGAAAACTGAAGACCCTTTTTGCATTAAATTAGGCTCATTCAATAGCAAATAGAAATAGTATGTATGTACTGTTAGCACGAGAGACAAGGTTTCACTACATGTTTTTTTTTTCAGCCCAATTTCATCCATTTCATATTCTCCCTCTCTCTGCAACACCAAAGAGGAGATACAGTATGATGAAGCAAAACAGCCAATTATAGTTATGACATAAAGCCCACCTTCGGGTGAAGAGAGAGGGAGACGCTGTGTATCAGGGGCAAGGGGCAATCAGAGAAAAAAAGTTCTGTTTTAGTGAACTTTCAGAAGAGTTTACTCAAACGCTTGTGTTCCTCATTAATGGATTAATTATTCAAAACAAAATCAACAATGTTGGTTTACTTCTTTTCTAGCAAGAAAAACCCAAATACAGTACAAGCAAACAAGGCACCAATTCTTAAACCAAATAGGTTTGACAAAGAAAAGCAATAATATTTTCTTCACAGATAGGGTTCTCCACAGGAGGGTGCGTTAAGCCCCTTCTGAAATATGCACTCTCATCCATATGATTTACTTCTTTACTTGATTTTTCAGATTTCTTTCTATTTTATACAATGTTTTTGTGCGCTTTCATTTTTTTAGTTGAAACATATCAGGGAGACAAAGTCAGACTCTGATTGCTCCTTGCCAGCAGTCTTCAGCTTCCAATCTTGACCACATTTAAAACCTGTCTATACCCGCATGTACTGTGTCTAGAACAATGGAAACCTACTAACCCGCTGTACCAACTGTCTAGTTAGCTAGCCTCGACTGGTTGCATTACGTATTTAAATTGTGTATATTTTGTACAGAGACAATAAAAATCACAGTTACTATGCAAAGACAGTCTGGTGTTTCAGTTTTACAGGCTGTGCATTATCGTCTTTATTCAAGTCGGACATTGCCTTTAGCTTTACATCTCTACATAAACAGTACAAAGCACAAATCAACACATTTTATCTTATAATTTATCACTCTAGAGCAATGTTTCATAATTTAAATATACAGAAGTATACATTCAATCCCAGTAGCCACATTTGATTTACTCACAGGCAGTATATGAAACGTTGAATCGTAATATCCTGTTTAAACTGCATAAACAAAAAGCTGCTACCCTGTCAACTTTGCACATTCCTGCAGAAGTCTGGCAAAGCAATACAAAAAAAAAAAAGCACCCTTCAATCAAATCCTTCTGATGCCCATTTACATCTAAATAGAAAGTGAAATTTATTTTCTTCTGCTTTGTTCATCCTTGTTCGATTCCCTGCATGAAAAAATATCACCTCAAACTTACTCATCCTCTTATCCATCATAGTACTCATTCATGAGTGGATTCATCTCAGTCACAGCCTTCTTGATATTTCAGTCAACAACATTCACAAAACATCTTTGCTTTGATCAAGGCACGGCAGGAAAAATGCATTTAAGTTGAGTTATGAACTTAAAATTTTATCAGCGTTCAGTGCCACCTTCTTCTGGAATTAGTCCCCAAAAGTCTAGCTCCTCTCACTCTCAAAGGCTGAATGGTGTGGCTAGCTGGGATTGGATTTGTCCATGATAGAGCAGGAATTTACTTGGGCATCTTGCGGAGCTCTGCCAAAACCCAAATCGCTAGCGATAGAAGAGCTACAGAGCCAGACTGGTGTGTTGCTGCCAGTGGAGTGGGAACATAGAATAACAAGGTGCTGATACCCAGGGCAACCTGAAGAGAAAAAAACAGATTGTAGACATAAATTAAGATAAGGGATGTAGTTTATTCCTTATATCCAATGTTTGGTGTCACTGACAGCCTACCTGTCCATAGGCCATTGCGGTGAGGAGGCTTATTGCAATTTTAGCTCTCTTGGGGAGCCTCATCTTCCTTGAGAACAGATAAAGGCCTGTGATTGCAGTCAGGGAAGAGATCGCCTAGAAAGAGATTGATACATAGGAAAAAATTAATGAACAATAATCATCTAATACATTGACAGGGGAGTGGAAAGTTGAACACGATGTCTCATTCAAATGAAAATATACTTTGATTTTCTTTGAGTTTGAAAAGTGCATACCAGGACTCTGTGGTCAAACTGCACAGTTGTGGGATTTTCAAAGAAGTTCTTGAGAGCTGGAGAGAATGCAAGTAGATCATCAGGGATCCATCGCTCTCCCATTTTAGGGAAGGAGTTATACACCAGGCCAGCATCAAGACCAGCAACAAATGCACCTGAGTGAAAAGATTTTAAAAAAGGACATATATAGCTTGCATCTAAATAAATGAAAATTACTTTATATTCATACATGTTGAATTTTTAAACAAGAAATTTAAAAGTACCTGAAAGAGCAGTGAGGAAGACAAGACCTCCAGTACCCTTAGCAAACCTCCTCAGCTGCATGATGTTTTTGGTTTCTGCAATCTGTCAAAGAGATGCCAAATAGAGCAATGTTAAAACACTCATAATTAAAAATGAAAACAGAAACTGTCACTGATGTTTGCCTGCAGGAAAAGGATTCCTTCTGTACCTTGTGTACAGGCAGCAGCAGAGTAAGACCTGTCCACAGACTGGCGCAGTAGAGCAACAGGGCTGAACCAAGGTGAGCACTCAGACGGTACTGACTAACACGTGGGATGTCATAAGACTCAGGCTTCTCCTCCAGACCACTTTTCACCATGTACCACCCTAAGAGACCCTGGAAGACAGAATGAAACAGTTTTTCTCAAGTTTATGACATGACCTTAACATCCATGAAAACAAACAGTGAGCTGAGGATCAGCTTCTGTCAATACAGGTTCGCTCACCTGAAAGAAGACAAATCCACAGAGCCCAAGCACCTTTCCCTTCATGGACCGAGTGAAATATCCTTTCCTCCAGAAATAAATGGTGGGGAGGATGTATGCAAGTCCGACCAGCCTTCCCCACATCCGGTGACCCCACTCCATGTAGAAGATGAACTTAAACTCTGGCAGTGTCATGTCATGATTCATTCTGCGAGAAAATATTGTCAAAAGATCATTTATCTTTAAATCAAAGACTCACACAACAACTTTAGTGATACACAGATCTGGACAGAGGCAAATAAGGAACCATTCTTAAATTCACTGAAAGTAAAATTATTTGAAATCTAAGGGGGAAAAGACAAAAAGATATTGCCTTACATTTTGAATTCAGGAAACTGTTGATACTTAGAAAACTCAGCTTCCCACTCTGCCTGTGACTGTGGTGGCTTCATCTCTCTCACTAGATGCCAGTCAACCATGGAGAGTCCTGATTCTGTTAGCCTGATAGAAGCAACCCACATTAGCAACACTTCAGCAAAAAGATAATCAATAAACACATGAGCATCTTTTTTTTTTTTTTTTTCACCTTGTGACACCTCCCAAGACAACAGCCCCAACCACCAGCCCGCTGCACCCAAGTAACCAACGACCTAATATACGGTTTGTGGCTGCATTGGGGACTGAAGCTGCACCTGCAGGAGAGGAGGCACCCACCTCGGCTGTGATGGTGCTTTGATTTCTCTTCACAAGCCATTGCCGTAGCTGTGGATTTCGCTGGAGAACAAAGACAATAGAGGTAGAATAATAATTCACAAATCATTTTCAACATCTGCATTCTTAAATTTGATATTTCGATGTAGTGTGCTGAAAATCTCAAGACTACAGCAAAATAAATAAATAAACAAGATAAACCAATTCAGATTTGAATTAAGTGTTATCCTGCCCTTGTGGTAGCAGAATGATCAATGTGTGTCCTTGTTTCACTACACTAATTCGAACAATTGTCTATAAAAACAATCGTGATTCGCCACTATGATGATCAGAATAAGGCTGAGCAATTAATTAGAAATTTGATTAAATCACAATATGGCCTGCTGCAGTATTTTAATCTCAGGCAGTGAAATATTTCTGTGACCTGAAATGTGTCAGAATACCAAATACAACTTTTACAGTAGATGTTGAATGCTCTACACTAGTGTTAATCTATACTGCAAGTAGAAAAAATGATCCAAAAGCAGAAGAAAAAAATCAATGGGAAAACAAGTAGCACAAGTAGCAAACATGGTATTTCAAAAGCCTTACTTTTTTTACATAAAATATCCTTTTTCTTGGCCTCACTTAATGTACTAATTTTCTGAGACACGTGATTTTGGGTCTTTATTATTTGTAAGTTACAACTCAACTCACAACAGATATGATTCACCTCAACTAAATAATAATAATAATAATAATAATAATAATAATAACAACAACAACAAAAGTTCAACGCACTGTACTGTAAGATTAAAAAGAAAGAGGACCACCGAGTCAGAGTTTGAACATGGGAAAGGGAAATCACCCTGACTTTTTGGCTTTGTATGAAAGAATACACATATGTGTATGTAAATATGTCAATATAAAAATAAAACCGGGTCAAATGAGGATAATGTAGCTGTTCACATCTGGGGCAAGAGTACGTGACCTGTGTCTAGTCCAACCGAACAGGTAACGTAGTCTGTTTTTCTGAATAACTATACGATTTCAGTTCACCACAGAACACCTAAAGGGAATGTCTACTGAATTAGTCTTTGATTATTCCTCACACATTTCATTATTTTGCTCATGCTTCTGTCTGACCTTTTTCACGCTCGTGCTAGCAGCTAACGTTAGCTACATACTCACATTGCTGTGTTGAAATCCTTTATTAATGTGTCTGCAGCTGCAGAACATCGTAGTCCGTACTGTAGAGAGCAACATTGTTGTGTCTTGATGTTATCCAAAGATGAGCTGGTTCTGCAGTGATGTTGTGAAAGCAAAAAAAGCTTAGGTAAGAGCTGCTACTGGATGTTACCAAACCATGATGCTTCTGTGTTCAACTGTGACCTCCTGACGTCACGAGATAATACATAGTCGACGCGTCCATTTTTCATTTTATTTATTTTTTATTAGAAAATAAATTTGACATACTACAACAAAACAAATATGATAAAAGAATATTTTTTTCTAAACGATATATATATATATTTTTTAGAAATGCAGGATATCTGGATGGTCGGGATACTTTCCTCTTTTTTATGGCGCATCCCACGCGGGCGGCCACCATTATCCATTTCACGCAAACTACTGGAGTTCGTGTTGCACCGCTCGTTCAAGAAATCCCTTGTTCTGAAATCTAACGTACCAGGAAAACACTAATCCACTCAAGTGGCTGTCGAAGCAGGAACCTGTCAGTGCCATAAACAGCATGTATTGATTTCATATCGCTTAGTATGCGCTAATGAATCGATCAGAAGTGGATTTGACAGGTAGTTGTGAAAGTCAGAATTGGTAACTGAAGGCACGAGAACAAGTTAGCTAACAGATTCACCATGAATATTTTTGTCCATGTCTGTGTTTCTGTGTCACTCTGCAGACTGTCAGCATGGCAGAGGGGTTTTTAATGGAGGTGTGTGTGGACTCCGTGGAGTCAGCTATCAATGCTGAGCGAGGAGGTTTGTAACCTCAGAGTAACTAACAATGTAGTGTTTGTGTTTTTCTGGAGAAACCTTCAATCACATTTTCTCCTGGGGAGTCGAAAAATTCTTCTGTAGTTCCTTGAAATCCTTGTTTCTGTAGTCCTTTAAATCAAATCAGGGATGAGTCTAGGGCTGATAGATTTGCAAAACAATAATTGCAGTTATTTTTCCCTACATTGCATCTGAGAAATTATATTTTTTATTATTCTCATTTTGAATTAGAGAAAAACATACACAACGGAGATGAGAGGCATTTTTGCACAAAAAAAAGAAAAAAAAAGTTTCAATCAAAATTCAAAAATTTTCAATCTGCCATTACTTGAAAATTAGTATTAGAATCAACAAAAGGAAATTTTAAACAGAAATGACAGGCCTGTTTTGCTACTTTCTGTCCATTTTCTAAGTTCCTCCCAATTTTCAACCATTTCTGTTGTGTTTGAATCATTTTTTGCCACCTGCCAATGCATTTTTATGGCTACATCTTCACATAGCCACTTTGATTGTTGCTCTTGCAAGGCTCTTAGGTTGAGCAAGGTTGAGCTCAGGGTTGTAGAGCATAAAAAATGTATGCAAAAAGTTTTTTTTCTTGCATATATCTGATACATTTCAGATCATAGAAATATTACACTGTCAGGGATTAGAATATAGCAGGTCTTGTTGCAAAAGATACAATCAAAGTGTTGCCTCACAGCTCATATTTGAGCTCAGCATGTCATGATGTTTCATCTCCCAAAGGTAATCAACAATCAAGATATGCTCTTGAGCTTTTGTATTCCCTTACAGGTGCAGGTCGACTTGAGCTATGCTCAAGTCTCCTCGAGGGTGGGCTCACTCCCAGCTTAGGTGTGCACAATCTTGTTATTTCAAATAAACACAAAACAAACCCTGTGTATCTGTTAAGGCAGAATGATGAATACAATAACTCAGAAAAGACACCCTTTTCCCCTGCAGGTCTGCTGCTGATAGCGAAGCAGTGTGTCAAAATTCCAGTCTACGTGATGATAAGACCCCGTGGCGGAGACTTCCTGTACTCAGATCAGGAAGTGGAGGTGATGAGGAAGGACATAGAGCTGATGAAAAGTCATGGGGCTGATGGACTTGTGCTGGGAGCCCTGACAGGGGATGGACGGGTGGACAAAGAACTCTGTATGGAGTTTCTAGGTAAAGCTTAACGAGACACTGAACAAAGGAAACCATGATCCATACACTTAATGTAAGGTAACATGTCAGAGTTACAGAGAAGAAAAGAAAAGACACAATCAATGGAGAGAAGAGGTGCTCTGTCTAAGACGCCATGTTCTACTTCCAAACATTTTCCAAATCAAAACCCTCTTCCTTAAATTTATATTTTGAGTTTTCATTTGACAAACCCTTGCATAGCGGATGTGTTCAATTAAGGTGTTCCAGTCTCAGGATCTTTAGTCGGGAAGATTACTGCACTGGAACACCAAAATCGAACTTGGGCTTTGATGTTATTATCAACTTTATTTGCCTTTCTTGCCATAAAATGATAAATCGTTTGCATTGTAAAAGCCTTTTCTGATATTGAATTGAAGAAATGAGACAATATTCAAACATTTAATGATTGAAATAATAGTGTATATTCCCAACTCTGTATTGAAATCCCCAAAACTTGACTTATGATTCCATCTTTAAAAAAATCTCAGGTATTGCTTCCAACTTGTATGCCCTAATGTATCCCACTTAAAGGGGAACTTGAGGCTATCAGATGTCTTTGCCGCCTTGTATTCACTGGATGTTAAAGCCTGTAAAAAATATGGGAAGTCAGATTTTGCTTACATTACATTTATACTTCCCTGAATCACACACTCAAAGCATATTCTGAGGTCAAAGTCTTAACTTAGTTCTGTGGATACTATGTTCACAAAGCTTTCAAAACTATATTTCACTGATTTAAGGCTATAACCCGTCAGTTATTGTACATAAGAAGTCTGTATGTTTTGCATCACAAACAAATGTAAGAGCTTCATAAAACTACAATTATATGATAGTAAGATAGCTAGAAGATTGTGCATGTGATCATTTATTATCTAGTTTTCTCATGAGGGAGTAGCCTTCTTGCCTTCATAGCAATAATAAAAATGATAATGGCGATTAGTTTTTCTTGTAACTATTATAAAGCTTCAAAGTTCTCTGTAAACAACAGATTATGAAAAGAAGGCAGATGAAAAAACACACAGAAAGGACTAAATAAAAGATGGGATGTAAAGGTGGGTAAGAACAGAGGAATTTTTAGGAGAATTCTTAAAACATTATTTTGTAGTAATTAAGCTCCACAGTCTGTGGACTCTAATTACAAATGCCTGGTCACCCTTTGTTACCATGTAGGATTTAGCTTCAACCAGCAGTGCTGCAGCCACTGATGTGATATGACTTAGAGCAGAGAGGCTAGGAGATCACATATGGAAAAGAAAAACAAATTGGCTGCTAGGGTTGTCCCATGTTGACCAAGATTTTAGGTTACATGGCTATTGTATAGAGGCTGTAGGATACTAACCTGAATTACTTTGCTGTTCTTTATTCCTTACCCTCTCTCCTATTTTCCTGCTCTATGAACTCTCATGTCTCAGAAATAAAGTCATAAAAAGCCCCAAATTGACTTTATAAAAAAATGGCAGGCAGTGTTGGTGGCATTAAGTTACCAACTTGCCTTGTGGAGTGTGTGGGGAAAAGGAAAAAAGCTTAGAAATACAATTCTGCTCTTGTTTTGTAACTTTGTTTATGTTATGTTTTGTTTGTTTCATACCCGTGTTCTTATAAATACCTTCTTCTTCTCCACTAGCTGCTGCTCGGCCTCTTCCTGTCACCTTTCATCGAGGTAATATTCTTCTTCTCTAAACACACAGACCAAGAGATGTTCTTATGTAGGAGGCTGAGTGAAGTAGAAGTGCTTTAGAGTGCTTTCATGGTTGCTTCATTAAGAGATACCTAACAGGTAGATGAGGATTCTTGGTGAAAGGGGGGTGGGGTCTCAGTGTGTTCATTAAAGTAGTATTCATCCTTGCTGCAGCATTCGACATGGTTCATGACCCAGCTGTTGCTCTGGAGACTCTCGTTTCATTAGGCTTTCAGCGTGTGCTAACAAGCGGCTGTGACACGTCTGCTTTGGAGGGACTACCTGTCATTAAACGGCTCATAGATCAAGTATGTAAATTTTTTATCTGCTTACTTTTTTGACTTGAGAGAATGTGCTGTTTCTTTTTTTTTCTTTTTGTTGCTTCTTATTAGCTGTACGGAAAGAACTTAGTATTGCCGTGTAACTTTCCTTCATTTTTGTTCTTGTCAATAGGCAAAAGGAAGAATTGCCATCATGCCAGGTTGGTACTATGTTTGAATTTGTGTGCACTTTGTCCGTGCGTGTTTTTAGCAACCTGTTTATCTTGTGATCACAGGAGGAGGTATCACAGAGAGAAACCTGCAGAGAATCCTGGAGGGGTCAGGGGCTCAAGAGTTTCACTGCTCCGCCCGTTCCACCAAGGACTCTGCCATGAAGTTCAGGTGGGATTTATTTCAGCCTGAGCTAATACTCATGAATATTCAAAAAGAAATTACCTTCAACGATATGAAACTTAAAGAGAAACTGTTGGTGTCTTCCTCCACGTGCAGAAACACCTGTGTGACGATGGGTGCCTCTTTCTCAGCACCTGAATACGGCCTGAAGGTGGCAGATGTGTGCAAAGTCCGCACCCTAAACGCAATAGCCAAAAATACATTGTAAATGGGTGCAGCACAGTCACAACAGACAACAGATACCTCAGACTGTGATTGTAAGTGATCATACTGATACTGGATATAAGATTATATTTCAGGAGTCTGTTTTTCTCTGTTTTAGATCACTGATAAAACTATCTTTTGTAAAGTTTTGAAGTATTTCCCTTTGAGGAGTAGTTTATATTTTTCAGTATCTGGCCTCACAAAATTTGAAACTTTTGTTCCCCTAAAAAACTAAGATGAGGACTAATTAGTGGCTCTGATGATTTCAAATTGTATCTCTACTCTTTATGTATGAAGTGTGAAATAAAAAGTCCTTGTTTATAGCAGAGGATCAAACTAAGCTATGAGGTTTTTTTTTTTACAAGGACGGATATGATGAATGATTGTTTATAGAAATTACCTGAATCAAAAGAGGAAAATCAAGTCTTTCATGTGCTGTATTTGCTTTCAATGTCTTTCTGCATTAAAAACCATCTCTTGTTCATTTTATTGAATAAATTCAGCATACAAATGCAGAATAATGCATCAGTCATTCAAGCGTATTTAATGATGTTCAAAAGGTTTTAAATTTACTGTATCATCTTTTATGTACCCGCTGATGTCTAATTAAGCCAATTCTTTAATGGTTCATTGAGGTCTCATGGAGTAAGATGAGCAATGTTTATACTTCAATTGTGCATGTTAAACACACTTGAGATTCAAGAGCTGTCTAAAAGGAAAAATGAGAAAAATAAACTGAAATAATATGAATAATGAATAATGCTCAATGAAAGAAAATAAAACAAAGTGGTAAAAGTATGAACTGGAATTATAGTTGTAACTGTGCACATAATGAAATAGATACAGTTAGAGTACAGGTTTAAGTTGACTGGAACAAAGTAAAATATGAAAATATAAAACTGAGAGTACAAATTTTTATCTTGGATTTGAGAGAGGTTGGAGTTGAAGGTAATCTGAGATCATCAACCTATTTAGTTCTGCAAAGAGATGTTAAAAGCTGACATCTTCCCGGAGAAGAAAGAGCCTTACTGGGTTTATTTTCTTCAAGGAAATCACAAATGCATCTTCTTTTGACAGTACTGAGTAATTTGATGTCTGGAAACAGCACTTTTATATTGATGTGAGAAAGGTGAATCCAGTTCAAATATGCAGAAAGAAGGTCAGTTCTTGTTTTATATTTACTCCGTATGATGATAGTGATTCTAGGGGCATTAGTCACTTGAAGAAGCTTCTGGGAACATCCATGCTGTCTGTGCAGCTTTGACAAAAGATACACTGTGTTGTATGTATCGACCCACTGAGATAATTGTAGAGAGCGAAGAGTTATACCCAGGGTGACTTCACATGGTATAATGATCCTTTCAGGTTGATCATCACTCACTGTGACAATATAGAGTCTGAGGATATGATCCCAACTGTTGAGAGTTGACAGCTGTGTTCCAAGCCATTCACAGTGAAGAGACATTTTAATAACTTGTAACTTTACCCACAAAATGAAAATTGAGCTTGTATGGCTAAACTTGAAATTTGAGGCAAAATACCTTCTCATCATTTCATTTACCTTTGAACCAGCAAATATTCCTCAAGTGGTTCCAATTTAAGCAAATTAAAGTCTCTAACCCAAGCACCAAAGAAATGAAAATAGAAAATTAAAAATACACCAAAGGAAAGTAAAGCAATAAAATAGGCAATGCAAAAATAGCTTTGAAAAGCACAGGACACCAACACCTAAATTTACACATTTTTGTTCAAAATAATCATGAGACCCCAAGAACAAAAGTAACAGGAACTGGAACCAATAGGGAACCAAGGTGAAACTGTAAGTAAGAAAAAAAGGAGAATTCAAGGCAGTTTCTAGTTGTTTCTTGCTTCTGTCACAGTTATACTCATTGTGGTCTCATTTTTCTCAAAGTGAAGTCCTGCTCTTCTGTGGATTCAGGAAAACCATGGCTATAATTTGACGTAGCTATGTCTTTAAGCAGTGTAAGCAAAATTTAATCTGATATTTTTCTTTCTGCATAAGAGAGGTATCATGCCAATCTGACTGCAGTTTCTGTCAATAATGAGACAGGATGAGGAGTGGCTCTGAGCAGAGATATTAGCAAGACAATACCATGGAGAAAAAAAATTCTAAGAATTTTTCAAAGGATTGCTTAAAGCAGTGGGAAGCATGTAGTCAATTGGTTTTTACAGAGTTAAGCTAAAGGAAAACAATTTATCTTCTGGAAATTCCCAAAGGAGAAATGAAAATTAAAGCTTTGTCAATGAAATTATTGTGTCTTTCACAGACAGTTTAGGAATAGTGCTAATGCCATTGGTGATACATTCAGGTTCCCTTGTTAACTTGAGACTTGAGGGGGAGCTCTTGAGGTTTTGGCTTCAGTCAGGGTTGTTGTTGTGCCTTTCATGTATTTATACAGCCTGTAGGTGAGGTATCAAATGATAGCATTTTGAAATTTTGGACTGTGATTGAACTCTTATCAGGGTACAGTAACTCAGAAAATTTTCACATCAGCTGCACGAGGGCTGCACAGTGGCAGGTGATGTTTCCTCCCTGTCCCGCCAGATAGGGAGGGGGATGCATTTCTGTGTAGAGTTTGCATGTTCTCCTCGTGCTGGATACCACTTCCTCCTGCTGTACAAAATTGCCCTTGTGGGCTGTAAGACATGACCAGGTTGTACCTCACCCTGCGCATAACAATAGCTGACTTAGGCTCCAGTCGCATGACCCCAAAGGGGAAAAGCTGTAGAGATAGAAGATAAATGAATGAATGGGTGGATTGGTGGATGGACAGGTCCACAAAACTGCTTTACCCTGACAAAAAAACAAACCTGTTTTAGCTGCAGTGTCCTGAATTTAGCTTTTAAAGTAGAAGTCAATTTATTATAACCCTGTTTATATAAAGCACTAAATATCAACTCATCGATGAATTAAGTAACTGCACTTCATCATTATGTAACAAGCAATCTGACTCAGCTTTTTGGTGTCAAGGCTTATTACCATCACATGTAGTCACCTTTATGCTGCTTTACAACAGTATAATCAGAGTACTCCAGTGCTTGACAAACTATGTACGAGTCCATCTCACGTGTTGCTGCTGGCCTTGAATCTGTGCTCATACAGTCAGCCACATTACAACCAACCTGTTATCAAACATGTAATGATTAACCACCATGCTGTCAGAGCAATCACATCTGGAGTCATCAGAGTCAGTGGGGAACTTATCATACATTAATTAAGACAATTAAAAGACATGTCTGCGCCAATGTTTATTTATGAGTTTACTGCACAACTTATCTAACTTTGTCATGCTGAGTAATATTGAATTTCTTATGTAACATGAGCAGGTTTTATGACAGTATTTGCTCTTTGCACTAAGGAGAGTCATGTTTACAAGGCGATTCAGGGGTTCTGTGTTATGTACACCTGC
Organism: Thalassoma bifasciatum; assembly: GCA_008086565.1. Taxonomy (NCBI): domain Eukaryota; kingdom Metazoa; phylum Chordata; class Actinopteri; order Labriformes; family Labridae; genus Thalassoma; species Thalassoma bifasciatum. The sequence continues at coordinate 93,655 of RPOG01000103.1, forward strand.
CCTCGGTGAACAGGATATGATGTGAGGTGGGATGGTACTCACTTGTGTGTGATATCATGAAAAAAATCATTCTGGAGATAAAGTCTATGTCAAGGGTTCTTTCACCCTCTTTCATCCCACACACAATCCTGTTACTGAAGTTAATGTTCAGCTTCAGTCTGGGAGTTTATTTCCTTGGTTTCCTGGGATTAATAAAAGCATTTAATTTCATTTTGAAGAAAACTGTCCCTTTGCAACAAAGTACTGAAACCTTTCCTCTAGAGGTGTTCTTACCCCCACTTAAATCTGTATCCTGAATCTGTTCCTAGTCCCCTTTTGGCTCCAGTTTCATGTAAACAGACCATTTTGGTTGTTTCAGCCCTTCTCCTGTAAACAATAGGAAACAGACAGAGGGCAAGAAGCCAAGCAATCAGCTTTGTTCTCTTTCCACCCAAATTCCAACCACTTTTTCTGATGAGTTCTGCAGTTTCTTCAGAATCTACAAGTTTCAACTCAATGACTCTATTTGTATGCATGACCGTATAAAAGTGATCTAATGCAACTTGAGTCTGAGGGACTGCATGCAGAGCAGAAAAGGGAACCAAACAGGAAAAGAGTCTAATGAGTGCACTCGCTCACTCCCCTCCCTTAACACATTCCCACTTCTGGTGGGCCGTCCCCCAACATGAGGGAAAACAGCAAGTCATTCTGTCTCTGTTTTTATCTCTCTTTGATGAGGGCATCTGTTTGAAAACTCGAACTTTAGACACATGTGAGCGTTAGGGAATGTCTGTGGGCTGGTGGGAGGCTGGGCTTCTGAATGACTTTGACTGCAGATGTTGGATTTCTCAGTTGCTCATCAGGAGAGCAGCACGGCTGTTTATAGTTTGGCTGCAGAGATCAACAGAGACACTGAGGACTGCTAGAGGACAACATTCAAACTCATCTGAAACAAACCAAATCAGACCTTCAGTAAAGCATTAACCCCTCACTCTTGGCACTGATTGTGTTCATCTTTGACATATTAACATCTTGTCTTTGCACAAAGGAGGTCGTAAGCTTTGGTTTCTGTTTAAAAGCTTCATGGCTCAAAGTCCCTGAGGGTCACATCCTGCGATTGTCTCTGGAGCGTGAGTGGATAGGGGAGAGAGTGGGGGTGTCGGAGTCAACTTTGTAAGCAGAGGAGAAGAAAAAGAGAAGAGGTGTCTTATTTTCTAATCATCAGAGGGGCGACTGAAGCCACCGGAGTGGACCATGAGTGCTCGACCTCACCCTCTGGAGGAGTATTGTGGGTCCATCTTCTGGGTGAGTTCACAGGCACTCTTCATGCAGCTTGAGAGAAGCAGAGGGATGCCAAGAGAAAATATTTGCTTTTTGGTCTACTGTTGACCTCATTTAACACTAAAAGCAGAAAGTACTTCAATATTCAGAGCAGAGTGAGTAAAATATAATTGAGGGTTGAGTGAATAAAACACAGTTGTTACACAACATTTTATCTTTATGCAACTGCAACCATTTCTCAGGTTTCTATAAGATAACTGTATTTCTTAAGATTTACTCCAAAAAAAGCTCCACTAAACCTCAGCATTATAGATGCAGGTTTTATATCATGAGCTGCTTCACTCAGAGGGGCTTCATGACCCTTGCATCATGTTCATACCGCAAATTGTGATCTGACATAAATTCATGTGCCGTATATGACATTAATGCACCAATGTGGTCTTTTTGATGACATTCACATTTAAAAAGAGAAGTGGTTTGTTTAACTATGGAGATACTAATGGTTTTATTTGTTCACCTCTGCGCACAGTGTGGCATAAGTGAACATGTGATTCTTAGGTAAGACATGACTCAACATGTCCATTTACCACATCACATGGTTATGAGCTATAATTTTGCATCCTTAGGATAGGAAAGTGTTATTTCTCTACTTTTGCTTTTACTTCTGCTAAAATATTCCATATAAAAAGAAGAGAAAAGTCTCTTTACATTGGAAAAGATAAACAAACATAAAATCTATAAAAGAAGTCTGAACAATTCTTTTCTCAAACAGATATCATGTGCCACTTCTTTAAAGCTCCATTGAGAAGTTTTAGGATGATGTGGAATTTTCTGAAATTAATATTGATAACTTTTCACATTCTGCAAGAATATTGGCTGTTTGATGCATTTACGATAGTGATACATTTAAATATAAAAATAGGCCAGTTTGAGATTCTTTTAAGTACATATAGCCTAATTAAACATGTACAGAAAAATATTTACCGAAAAACCTTTGTCAACCCCAAGGGATATCAAAAGTGGCACCAGTGACAGTTCTTTACAGAAATATTAAATCATGTGCCCTGTGAGACACACTACAAAAACTGAAATATGAGCCACACTTACCTGACAAGCCAAGAAAAATGACTTGTTTAGAACTATTTAAAGACAAAATGATGTCTGAAATGCGTGTAACATGTAAAAAAAAAATCTGCCAATGGTGTAGGAAAAGAGTTTCTTGATCAAGATAATTCTCATGTCAAGAAACCGGACAAGTGAATTTTTCTTGTCCCAAATCAAATCAAGACGTAATTTTTGTCTTTTTTTTCATCTTGAAATAAGACGTGTTTCCGGACTATCAAGACCAGACATGTTTTAAAAAATAAGACAAATGCTTACACTTTAATTTTTCCCATGAGAAATGTCTGAGGTACTTGGGTATTTAATGATACTCCTAATCACACATTTTGAAGAGCTAACCACTCTCAGCATCTTGCACATCATACACATGATTGCGGGGTACAAAAGCATACAAATGTCCACTGGACTTAAAAAGCTTGAGTGTGGCCACATTGGGTCAAGTCTTCTCCTGGTGATAGTCTGAGTGCCAAAGCAGGAAAACATTTTCTTCTAAATTAAATAAATAAATAATTTGGAAAGCAGTTTCTGAACTATGTCAGATTTCTTCTTCAGTCCTCAGAAAATTTTTTCATCTTGTTCCAACAAGCCTAGTACTTAATATCTTCACAACTTTGTCCTTTGAAGGCCCTTATTTCACGTGCTGCTATACACAGCTGCATGTGGGTATATACAGTTTAATTACATTCACAATTAATTGAATTTCTTCTCAGAGAGACGTGGTGTGTCCCCTTGGTGTGATATCAAATAAGCTCTGTAGGTAAAGGTGTGGGGGTGTGTTAGTGTGGTTAGCTCTCAATTTAAGATTAAGTTTGTGTTCTGTATGAAGCTGTCTCTAAGTGAAAGGCTATTGATAACATCTATGTGTTATTGTGTATGCAGAATGATTCATATCTGCAAAGTGAGGACCCAGACCTGCCAGTATGTGTCGAGCAGACGGTGCTAGTCTGGATCCCCCTGGGCTTTCTCTGGCTCTGTGCTCCATGGCACCTGGTGTCTCTCTGCAGGAGTTCAAAACTGAGAGCAAAACACATGTCGAAGCTCTACCTCTGTAAACAGGTAACACTCATAACAAGACAAGAAACTGTCGGGCACTTTTATCTGTAACATTTTATACTAAGAAGAGGGGGCTGGTTTGGTAGCATGAAAAGCAGCAACAAACATTGTGATGATAAAGAAATCCTGGTTAAAGATGCTGCCATTGATCTGAGTGTCAGCTATGACAATTCATACCCCCAGATTTGCGGATGAACACAGTCGACAGAAAAAGGCCTTTCTACCTCATTGGCATGGGCAGAGGCAGCATGTGGCAAGTGGTTGTCTAGCTTATCACCACCATGTTGCTGTGTTTTCAAGAGCCAGAGAATCATCCTGTTACTTTGAAAACAAGAAGCAAACAACCTGTGCTACCTTTGGATAAAAAAAGAAAAAAAAATCGGTTTTGATGGGAAAACCAGCTTATTTATAATGAGCTTAATAGTCAGGATCTCATGATTACCCCTTAAATTTGCACCTTATCATAGGAAAGCAGCATAATTGTAATGAGATGAGAGGAACAGGTCAATATCTTTAGAAAACATTAGAGAAGACTCATTATAATAGGAAAGAGTAATAAGAAATCTAGCATACTTCTTATTTGAAATCTCCCCCAAGGAACGAGGGAGATTGACTACATACAGGATTATAGTGCTTTGTGAAAATTTAAAAATTCTGAAGAGGGAACGATGACACAGAGTTGAAAAGATGGAAGCTGTTAGTCATACTGGGGCATATAATCTGACAATGTGTATCATTTCAGTGCCGTTTACTCATTTGCTACAATTCAACAAATGCTGATGTCATGTTTCAATGCCGTCATTTCCCAGATGATATTGTTGTTTGTGTGGACTTTGGTCCCTTCCTTTTATTGGGTCAAACGCTCGTTTTGTTGGTTTGCTAATTAGTCTGTTTCTCCCCTCAGCTTGTGGTCTCTCTGCTGTTCCTGACGGCCATAGCAGCCCTAGGTATCACACTAGGAGAGGACTTTGGTCCTAACAGTAACTCAGAAACAGAGAGAAATCCAGGTGTTTATTACGCTAACCCCGTGCTGTTTGCGGTCACATGGGTAAGTATTGGTGGTTTTACATTTATACAATTGCCTCCAATTGAGGTCAACACGGATGGACACCTGACACGTATTTTTTCTGTTTTGTCCTGTGATCTTTCTTAGATCCTTGTGCTGTTGTGCCAGGAAGCAACACGCAGACAAGAAGGAACAGTAGACTCCGCAACTCTCTTTGTTTTCTGGATGCTCCTCATTCTATGTGACATCTTCCCCTTTCAGACCCTCTTGCGAGAGGCACTTAAGCTGGTAGGAGACATTAGGTCAAGTTGAGCGAATGACTTCAAAGTCCCCCAAATTCACTCCATTAAATGCACTTCATTGTGTTTAGAGTTTTTCTTTTTCTCTGATATATTCTTATTCACCCATCTCTAACAGGGAGAGGTCCAAGATGTACCTCGTTTCTGCCTTTTCTATATTACCTTTGGGCTGGAGCTGGTTGCATTTGTTCTTTCCATTCTGGCTGATATCCCGCCTGAAGATAAAGAGCTTGTGAAAAAGGTATTCATGTGCCCAGTTGTTTTAATCTGTTGCTCTTTTGTAAGGCAAATGTTGTGGTGTGCAGAACAGAATTCACTTTCTTTAGCTCATCAAAATGTTTTAATAAACCCTATTTTTGTCCACAGAATCCTGAGGCAGGAGCCCCATTTTTGAGCCGAATCACTTTCAACTGGTTCAATAGGTAAATTAACAGTTGCATTTATGAAAGGACAATAAAACATTCAAACACCACCCATGAACACCACATTTTGAACTTTTCCTTTCATCCCCAGCATGGTTGTAAAGGGGTACAAGAGGCCCCTGGTTCAGGAGGACATGTGGGAGCTCTATGACAAAGACAGCACTGCGCACCTCCACGAACGCTTCCAGCATTTCATGGCGACAGAGTTGGGTGCAGCTCGGGTCCAGTACCAACACAGGTTACAGAAGAAACAAGTAAAGAACAAAGGGAAAGTTCCAGAAGAGACCTTTCAAAATGGTCTGGGGAAAGGAGTGAGTCAGGATGTGCTGATGATGGTAAGAGTGTGCAAATGCATTCAAAATAGGTTAATAAGCACCTCTGCACCTGGTGAGCGTGGTAGTGGCATACTACTTTCAATTACCAGTATCTGTTTTTTTACAGGAGGAAAAGGGGAAGAGCAAAGAGGAGAAAAAGAAGAAAAAAGACAAAGAGAAGGATGAAACTGACTATCCGAGTGCATGGCTTATCACCACCATCTATAAATCCTTCAAATGGATTCTTATTGAATCTGCTTTCTTCAAACTACTACAGGACTTGCTGGCTTTTGCCAGTCCACAACTTCTCAAGTGAGTGAGGTTCAGATTTAAAACTTTCTCAGAGGCACACATTTGAAATATCACTGGATGTTTCATTTTGTAAGCACCTACATGTTTGGCTGCTGATTTCAAAACATTAAGTTTTTCTAGATAAAAAAAACAAACTCATCCAACAAAATTCCACCATATAAATGTCCTTGAAGCAGTTTATCTTTTTTCTGCTGATTTCTGTCTTCTGCTTGTCAGTGTTAATCATTGATCCAGAGTCAATGAACTCAAAGCTTAAGTTTTGTCATATTTTAAACTTGCAGTATTGACCCTCACACAGCACCAAATGACTGGTGACATCACCAGGAACAGTTTTTCAGTGCCCTCTTGAGCTTTTTGCCCTCACAAGGGTTTGTTAACAGACTGTAAATTCAAACAAGCTCCTCTTTAGAGCTCTCAAGATCCCATTATAAAGCCCTGTGAACCATTTACCATCTTTCTATAGTTGAACTTTAACATGTTTTCATAGCACCAGGGCCTGAGGGGTGTTGGGAGACTAACATGTGAGGAGACAAAGTAAATAGGACACAAATTAAGATGGATGGATGGTTGTGGAATCCATGGTTTACTTAATCTTCAGTTAGATAACTTGATAACTTTTCTTTTTTCCAGGTTAATGGTCTCCTTCACTCAGGACAAGAGCAGGTATACCTGGGAGGGGTATGTGTATGCAGTGCTACTGCTGGTGGTAGCTCTTCTACAGTCTCTGTTCCTGCAGCAGTACTTCCAGCGCTGCTTTGTTCTTGGGATGAAGGTCCGCACTGCCATCATGGCTGCCGTGTACAAGAAGGTAATGCAGGAATGTCACATCACAGGGCATTATCATCATAACTTGTTGTTCATCTCAGTCAGTCATAATCAGCAACATTGCCTATTAAATTTGAGTTATTATGTACATTTTTATCTTTCAGGTTTTCTTTTTTTTTAAGAAGTTGTTTTAGCTGCCTTCAATGTCACAGGATCTGAGAGTCACTTCAGGTTACACTGATTGATAGATGAGCCTAAGCATGTTGAAACAAGTCATAAGTTCCTCTGTATCATTCCACTTTCTATTCTCTGGAGGCCAGAGTGGCTGCTCTGTAAGGTCTTGACTTGTGAACCAGGCTTGCTGGTTCAAGTCAGACATTGGCCACACTAGAACAAAAATTGGACCCGTAGCTTCAGAGATATCAGTTCACACCCACGGTGTGCCAAGAATAAGGCATCAAACTCCCAACTGCTCAGGATGTTTCTCCGTGTGCTCACGTCCTGTTACTCAGATTGTTCTCCAATAAAACATGTCCAAGGGATGTTTGTACATTTACATATGTGTGTATTTTAGCCAATGTGCATGTAGCATAATAAAAAACAGTCAAAATTGACTGAGTCTCTCATTAGTGTTAATTAAGTTCATCTCATTCTTCTTGAATGTTCCACTAAACTGTTGCCTCCTTACCACCTGCTTTCTCTCACAACCTCTTCTGTATTCTGTATTGCTGTCCCCAGGCTTTGGTGGTCTCAAATGATGCTCGTAAAGAGTCAACAGTGGGTGAAACAGTGAACCTGATGTCAGCGGACGCACAGCGCTTCAACGATGTGACCAACTTCATCCACCTGCTGTGGTCCTGCCCCCTGCAGATCATCCTGTCCATAGCTTTCCTGTGGCTGGAGTTGGGGCCCTCTGTGCTGGCAGGGCTCGCAGTCATGGTGCTGATGGTGCCCATAAATGGCCTGCTGGCCACAAAGGCCAGAAACCTCCAGGTATAAAAAAGACTTGGTGACATTTATTCCTAATCATTGCACTCGGTTTGTGATGGAGTTGGTTGGATCTCTAAAGGTCAGACATGACCATCATTGGCTGCTTTTTATTTAAAGACCACTTTCTGGAAATATGCCAGACTTTTACCTGTAATCGACAAAGCAGCTTTAGATAGACAGGAACAGGAAGAGACAGGGGGAATGACGTGCACTAAATAATGTCCGGACCAGGAATACATCATTTGACCAGTGATGAGGACTATAGTTTCTGTACTGAGCCTGCTCTATCAGCTCAGCCAAAACAGTGCCCTGGCTCCTGTTTTTGTGCTTTAAAGGTCTGTGACTCAGGTTTTAACAATATTAGCAGACTCTTATTCCCTGTGGCTCATTGATGGAGCTTATTTTTCTTTACAGGTTTAATGTTTTGTCATTATTAGAGCAGTTAGTTTGTGAGAATTTAAATATCTGTCATACAATAGGAAAATTAGAAGCTTCATGTGCAAGTAATAACTAATGTTATACAAGTTATGGTTATACACCAAACTGGAACATTATGCCAGAATTTATGTGCACTAACAGTTAAGGTAGTGCCATGTTGGTATAAGGTGAAAAATGAGCTCAAGGAAAACATTATCTGCACACAAGTTGTAATGCATGTAAAAAAATAATTTGTTTGCTTTGGATGAGACGTTTTAAGCCTTGGCTTACTAGTGAAAAGAACAAATAATGTAGAATGATGAATGCACAGACTTTAAGAGCACTGAGTACAGCTCCTCTGCAGCTAAAGAGCAGCACAAAGACACACCACTTAAGAAAATACTACCATTTGCATCAGTAGAGATATTATGAATGAGATATTATGAAAAGCCTTATCTTGATGAATCACAAAGCTCACACTATGTAGATTCAATCTGTTTTTAGGGGGAGTTGGGGGGTGTAAAGACTGTACCTGCAGACCATGCGCTTAGTTGTCTTAGATAAACAAGGTTTATATGTCAGACTCTAGTTATAAATATGTGTTTTTATCACTCTACTGATTTGAATCATGTCTTTTCAGATTGAAAACATGAAGTTCAAAGACAAGAGGCTGAAAATCATGAATGAAATACTGAATGGTATCAAGGTGAGTACCCTTTTTAATCAGATCTTAAATTTTAAGATGTTGTGAGATCACTGCCTGTTTTTATTTTTTTTCTGCCTGTGTTGATGTCTTCCCCACATTGAAAGTCTTTAACTCAGTTAAAGGCAGAAATGTTGGCTCAGAAGACTCTATTATCCAGCATCCTCCACCTGTAGCAATACAATCTACTTAAAGTATAAAGCCGTGTTTCTGTTCCCCCACCCTTTCCTTTTCCGTACCTTCTACAATGCCCTCTACTTCCTCCCCCTCCCCCCTCCCCATCTCATTCCTCGCCTCCTAACAGATCCTGAAGCTGTATGCATGGGAGCCATCTTTTCAGACTCAGGTGGAGGACATCAGGGGAGAAGAACTGAAAGTCATGAGGAAGTTTGCCTATCTGACTTCAGTCTCCACATTCGTTTTTAGCTGTGCTCCAGCTCTGGTGAGTTTTATAGAGGAGCAGAGCACATCAAGTGTCATAATGCATATACTTTTTCACATACTGTCACTCTCTTTTGCAGGTTTCCCTCGCCACTTTTGCCGTGTTTGTAGGTGTGAGTTCAGAGAACGTGTTGACAGCTGAGAAAGCTTTTACTTCTATTTCTCTTTTCAACATCCTCCGATTCCCCCTGGCCATGCTGCCCATGCTTATTGCTGCTATTGTGCAGGTCAGAACACTTAAATACACCCCACATGTGAAATATGCAAAACTAAGGTAAGCAAAAGCACTGACCTGTTCTCTGAATCTTTAGACCTCAGTTTCAAGGAAGCGTCTGGAGAAGTTTCTGGGAGGGGATGACCTTGAGAGTGACACTGTTCGTCATGACCCCAGTTTCAGTATGTAAACTACCAACATTTCCACCCTGACCTCTGCCTCTGGTCCATGTTTTCTCCCATGTGTTCACTTATGGTTATTTCTTGTTTGTTAGGCTCTGCCATAAGTATCGATGATGGTTCCTTTGCATGGGAAAGAGACGCAGAGCCCCTGCTGAAAAAGTAGGTTTTTTGAGTCTGACATATAATAATACTGTAATTCACATTGTTGCAAAACATCCCATGTGTTGTAAGCTACTGGAAGTATTGACTGTTTGTGTTTGCCAGTGTGTCCTTGGACGTCAAGCCAGGCCGCTTGGTCGCAGTGGTTGGAGCTGTGGGCTCAGGGAAGTCGTCTCTCATATCGGCCCTCCTGGGAGAGATGCACAGCACAAAGGGTTTCATCAACATTCAGGTGAAATTTCATTTCCATCATCAAACAATACGAGTGTGTTGAGCCAAGGGCATCTATTGTTCAGAAAATTCTTTGATTAGCATTTCATTAAAAATGATCCCTTTGAAGTTTAAGTGTACAGAATGGAAGGCGAAAGAACAAAATAAACTTCATTTTTTTTACAATCTGGAAAATTGTTTTTGACTGTGTGAAAAACATTAAAACAAACAAACATAAGACCTCAGTCAAAAACAAGCAAACATTCGAAGACAATAAAATGAGAGAGCCCCTGTTGTCATAGTCACATAATTACAACTTAAAACTACAATACAATACAAGTACAATGTTTCAGAGTTTTAATGGTGCTTTAAAACTGAAAATCAATTAAGAATAACTTCACAAGCATCACATTATAAAGTGTAACAGAACATTGGGACATTCACAACTCCAGACAAAATTTGCAGATGTAAAATGCTTGTTAGTTGATATTTCAAGCATGCTGAGAAAAGCTTTCTCTGCCCATTTGTTCAGATTTAGTCAGGATATTTATAATTGTTTTACCTCTCATGATTTAAACCACTTGGTTGGAATAAAAAACTACTTCAGTCGTCATAAGAAATCAGAAAAAATCTGCAAGTTCCAGACTCATTAATGCTCGCTTTCCTCCCCTGTTAAGAACATCGCTGTTAGTCACATAGCTTCCTATGAGATCACTTTGAAGTAGACGAGCAGCAAATTAAATGAATGTCTCTATCAATCATAGCCAAGACAAAAGAAAGCTGGTGTAATTGCGATTTAGCTGTGAGTCAGTGAATCCCATTTTCTAATCTTCTCTCTGTTTCTCTGGGGGAACTGAGAGATAGAAAATATAGTCTTACTGCTGCTGTGGCTTGTGAGAAAGTGAGGGTCAGTTACTGTATTAAAAATCAGAAAATTGATTCTCATTGTAGGTTGATGAGATAAGTGCTGCATAAGTGGTTTTCATTTAGGATTACATTGAACTGCATGCTTGTGTATTGCATGTTCAATTTGACCATACCTTCCTTTATTACTGAGAAGAGTGCATTATGATTCCAAATAAAAGCTACTATTACAAAAGTTTAAGTTGATGTTAAAAGTCATAATGGACAAAGGTGTCTTATCTCGTGTCCTGTACAAACATTAACAATGTTTTATAACGAAAGAAAAAAAAAAAAAACACTTTCTCTCTTTGACATTCAATCCTTTCTCTCACAATGTACTCAAACATTGTATGCTATCCTTTTTCCTTCTTATCCAGCACAAACATCAACAGTGTTTTCTGAAAGAAGTAAACAATTCTGTCCTTCTCTCTTTAACTGTCAATCATTACTCTCACAATGTACTTAAACATTGTATGCTATCCTTTTTCCTTTTTGTCCAAACAAAAACAGTGTTTTCTGGAAAAGGAAAAAACCTGTCCTTCTTTCTCTAACAGTAAATCATTTCTGTCACGATGTTCTCAAACATTGTTCTTGAACCTTTTCAACTAAAAAGTGTGTGTTAGTGTTTTTCTAGTCAATAAGGGGACAGATGTAGAAAAATACATACTCTTTTTGCCTGACTCAGTGTACCTCTCTTTCCAGGGTTCCCTTGCATTTGTGCCACAACAGGCCTGGATCCAAAATGCTACTTTGAAGGATAATATCTTGTTTGGTTCTCCCGATGAGGAGAAGAGGTTTCAAGAGGTGATACAAGCCTGTGCTCTGGCCCCTGACCTGGAGCTCCTGCCTGGTGGTATCCTCACTGAGATTGGAGAGAAAGTAAGATTGAAGGGTTATAAGGATTCATATGACACAGGCATGGGGTTTTTGTTCTTGTGAAAGTCTCAGTTGCAAAAAAATAAAATAAAATCATCTTCCTCCTCTCCCCTCTTTTCCTCCTCACCTCTCCTCTCAGGGCATCAACCTCTCAGGAGGTCAAAAGCAGCGTGTGAGCTTGGCTCGTGCAGCTTACAGCCAGGCTGATATTTACCTATTAGATGATCCATTGTCGGCTGTGGACTCTCATGTGGGAAAACATCTCTTTGATAAACTGATCGGGAACAATGGGATACTTAAGGACAAGGTTTGTTCTCAGCACAGTGCAATGAACGGTACTTGATGAGTCACTTCAAAAGAACAGTTGATGTCATTGATATTATTCAAAGCAGCACATGGATACGGTGGCTCCTTTCAGTTCACGGTATCAACTCTAAGTAAGAAGAGGCAAAATATAAGTGCAGCAAGATCTGTCTTACTTCCAGAAAAACAGACATTTTGAATCATAGTAATTGTGACTAACAGACAAATATTCTGTCTGCACATTTAAGCCTGAATTGTGTACTCTCAATGCCACTAACAGATCAGGTATGCAATAAATTGTGCATTTTATTAATCACAGTCCTCTGCTTCGGCATGGACATAAAACAAAAGATATTTTTAGGAGTAAATGAAGGCTGAATGTAATAAACTGATGATTGAGGTAACACACCATCAACATTGGATGTATCAATGCATATTTGAACAGATTCTTTCATGAGGAATGGGACAAGCCTGGAGACAACTCCAGAAAAAATATAATCTGTATATGTGAAATCATTTCACAGATTTGATGGCTGTCAACTGATGGATGGACAGGCAACTCAATTTAATGACAGAATCATAAACTACCAATAGGTTTGTTTATATGATCGAGTTGGAGCATTGTGTGTCATTGATTAAGAGATGTAACTCATCTATCTTTGCCTCATCTTTGCAGTGTGCAAACATCTGGCCACAAATGATTGAACACAGTATTTTCAGGAGCTGGTGATGTGTATGAGGGGATTTTAGGCTTAAATGCAGTCAAAATAGCTCAAAGGTGATCAGTTGAATCTTTTGTAAGAAACCTAAAGTCATACATATCCCAACACACGCACACACAGGATTCCTTTGAGGCTTGCCCTCAGGAGAGGTCATACTAGAGATAAAGTAGTGACTCCTGAGCCATCTCATAAACCCATCTCTTTGAAAAGGATATGATTTAATAACCCTTTACTGTCAGTTGGGCATTATCATTTCACAGCTGAAGTCAATGGTGTCTTTGCTTGTGTAGACTCGGATCCTGGTGACTCATGGAGTGAGCTTCCTGCCACATGTTGATGAGATAGTAGTCCTGGTGGATGGGAAGATTTCTGAGGTTGGATCTTACAACAGCCTTCGTGCCAGCAAAGGAGCTTTCTCTGAGTTTTTGGACACATATGCCAAAGAACAAAGTAATCAGAACCATTCAGAGTCAGGTAATGACACCTTTTCCCTCTGCAAAATGGATGTAAATTGCACAAAATGCAGCACTCTTGCATCAAGATGTGACTAGTGTGTGCGTTGGGGATAAAGCTATATGTTGGATGGCAAACTCAGATGTACATACTGTGCAGGACTTTCTTTAACAAAAGTTGCTAGGCTGTCTACCAGTATGTTTACCTTGAGTGCAGTACATATAACTCATTGTGATGTTTTGCTATGATTATTTAAATTGTGAAATGTATGTGCCATCTTTGCTTAGAGGCCTCCAAGGATATTGCTGATATAGAACTCATCCCTGAAAGAGATGACACTCAACCTGACTCTCCTCTGGAGGACACAGTCTCTGCGACACTAAAGAGAGAAAACAGTATTCGACGCAGTCAGCGGGGTGGAAGGTATGAGCACACTACACAGTCAACAAAATAGATACAATAAATGTGTCATTTTTCCATGTTTCTCATTAGCTCTTTTTCTTCAAGTGTCAGACTGAGAAAAGGAAGTTCTTTAAAGAAAACAGAAGAAGCTGTTGACACGAAAAAAGGCCAGAAGCTTATTGAAAAGGAAACTATGGAAACAGGACAGGTGATAAGTGTTCTTAACCAGTCTATTTCTAAAGAGTTGAAATGATTGCTTTTCCTGAGCATTTTTTTTCTTCTGTAATAACATCCAGGTGAAGTTTTCAGTCTACCTCCAATACATGCGAGCCATGGGATGGGGATACGCCATCATGGTGTTCGTGGTTTACTTCATCCAGAACATCGCTTTCATCGGTCAGAACCTGTGGCTGAGTGAATGGACCAATGATGCAGTGACGTACTTCAACAAGACATACCCTAGCTCCGTAAGAGACATGAGGGTGGGAGTGTTTGGAGCTCTCGGAGTGGCCCAGGGTAACTACGTTTTGTCTTGCATTTTTTCAGACTCATCAGCCAGCATCAAAGCAGTCATAAGTAATATATTTTTATTATTGGTAGTATCCTCCTACCTGCTTCTTCAGTTAATACAGAAAGAAATAAACAGTTTGATCTGAAGCGGAAACTGAATTTGGTCTTAAAATCTTAATTCTACATATTTCCCCGCTTAACGTGTTACTTCTGTTCCTTTCCATCACAAACTAAAGCTAGTAAAGGAAAGACCTATCAAAGCCAAGTTAAATTTTTTCTCTCTGGATGGAAATAACTTTCCCCTCTGCCTCATGTATGCTAGACTCATCTCACAGCTTTATGTCTGCATCCTCAGACTTGACACATGAAAGAGCGAAGAACCTCAATCCCAATGAAATCTCAGTGAGAGTTTGAAAAGGCAAAGATTTCGTCTGTCACTCAGCAAACCATTTGCTGTATGACCTGGACTGAGTGCAAAGGGGCATATGAGGGCATTTACATTTGCAAAGAAATAAATGAGTGTAAATGCACACTCAACAGTGGTATTTTTTAATTACTGCAAAAAGACTCTTTGCAACATGTTTTTAACCAATATAAAATACTGAACAACTTGACTCAAACACTTAGCATTCAAAGCTGGGTAACGTAACGTCTCACTCTGTAATCAGCGTCTCCTAGACAGATTACTGTTTGAGATTGATCTGGTCCTCTCCTTAATGGTCCGTTCTTCATTCATGGTAAAGCACACGTGTCAAAGCCTCATTTAACACACTTGATAGATAGACATACACCAAGAAGGTGGTATGTGGCTGTGAATGCAGTTCAACAAGTATCATCCTTGATCTGAAATGAATCCTTTAACAACAGTAAATAAGTCTGAGTCATCCTCTCCATCTTCTGAGTCCTAATGGAGTCAGTACTCGTATCCAAGCCCATATCAGCATTGCCCTCGTACAAGTCAAGTCATGAGCTCTGAAAATCAGGGAGATGAGGTGCAGACATGCTGCTGTCATGGAGGCGGAAACCTCCAATGTGTTGACAACAACATATCAGTTTTGTCACGCTTGTGATTAGCTTCCTGACGTGCTGATTTCCCAAAAGGATGGAGGTTTGTGTTGAAGTAAAGATTGAGCCATCTGTGTTTGAAGGCAAAATCATGACACATTAATGTATCCTCTGTTACACAGAGAAACCTAACTACTATAGCAGGAAAACTAAAGATTGTGGTTGTATGCCCCTTTCTAACAACTTTGGACACATCAAAGGATTACTACTCTTTTTATACCTGTAAGGGTGTTGTTGAAAAAAGTACAATGCATCTTCTGTTAGAAAGCCAAGCCACTACTTTTTTTTCTGGCCCCGGGAATGCCAAATGATATACAGCTTGTGGCCTCACACTGATGTTGTTCCCAAGAAAACTTGCTTGAATAAGTACACTACGTTTCTCGAGGTATATACAATAGAAAAACAATACATAATCAGCAGCAGTTTCAAATATGAACACCTGATGAGGTGTGTGGGCATTTACAAGTAGCTGTTTAGCAAGCTAGTTTTTACTGAAAGAGTATGAGACTTTGAAAGCAATCAAGCTTGACTACACTACCGGCATTGAACTAACACATGTAGTGAGTTAATAAAGGCAATCCTCTGAACTCACTGTAACGTGGAACAAACAAGAGGAAGCTCTGTCATGTGCAAGGATTTCTCTATTGGTGCCTTTATTTATCTAATGCACAGACTCTCTTTGTCACATAGGTCTCTTTGTGTTTCTGGGCACTCTGCTTCTGGCCAACGCTTCTGTCGCTGCATCTCGCATCCTGCATTCAAGGCTGCTGAATAACATACTGCGAGTTCCTATGCTCTTCTTTGATACCACACCCATTGGGAGAGTCGTCAACCGCTTTGCAAAGGTAAGCTTTACCCTCTAATGTATTCACATCCAAATAGAGCAAATGAGTAGAATTGCAATGAGGTTCTTTGCATAGCAGGGAACTTGTAGAAAGCTGATTGTGGCAGAGCGACGTGATGTATTCCGGAAAAGATGAGTGTCCTTGGAGGGGGATTGATTGTAGGTTGCATAGAGAGCTGGACCTCACTAATGATTGGGGCTCATTCAGAAAGAGGTTGGAAATCATCAGAAGAATAGATGGACAAGTACAGAGTGGCTGAAAGAGCAACCTGGCAGTTAGTGAAGGTGAAGCAAGGATCCAATATTGAGGCAGATGAAGACTTCAGTGTCAAGGCCTTGAAATCTTATAGACTGTACTAACATCAGGTGATCTGTCTGTGAAAGCAAAATATGGTATAGAGATGAGTTCAAAAGGTCTGCCTGTTTCACACCTGTGGAATCAGGAATTATATCCCTTTGAGAGGTTGGTAACCTTTCTCTTCCCTAATGACTTAAGACTGACTTTCTTATTTCTGCCATCACAGGACATTTTCACAGTAGATGAAGCTATTCCACAGTCTTTCCGCTCATGGCTGCTGTGTCTGCTGGGTGTGCTGGGGACTCTGTTTGTCATCTGTTTAGCCACTCCTTTCTTCACCATCATCATCATTCCTCTGGCCATTGTCTACTTCTTTGTGCAGGTAAGTTGAATAAGTAAAACTGAAACTTTTGAATGAGTAAGCTGAGGGGAAGGAATGCAGACCAAAATAACAAGAATGTTTTTGTTGTTGCTTTCATGAAAACAACCTTAATGAATCCTTGATCTGTTTTTTTTCACGACATACCCATATCTTCTCTCCACAGCGCTTCTATGTTGCTACTTCAAGGCAGCTTCGTCGCTTGGACTCTGTGTCCCGATCTCCCATATACTCACATTTCAGTGAGACTGTGTCAGGTCTGTCAGTGATCAGAGCATACGGCCATCAAGAGCGTTTCCTTAAACATAATGAAGTCACCATTGATGAAAACCTCAAGAGCGTCTACCCATGGATCGTATCCAACAGGTCTGATTATTGAGTGCATCCTCTTTTGATAATGATCAAAATTGCACACATCACTGATGGATGAGATGATCAGGCCTTGAAGACAACAGTTTATCTTTTACTCTGTAGATGGTTGGCTATCCGTCTGGAGTTCCTTGGAAACCTGGTGGTGTTTTTTGCTGCTCTGTTTGCGGTCCTTTCCAGAGATACACTTGACAGCGGCTTGGTCGGCCTTTCTATATCCTACGCCCTAAATGTCAGTGACTCATACAAAAACATCTTGCACGCAGATTTCTTTTCATAATTTTTAAATGCTACTTTCTCTTCAATTTGTGTTTCTGCAGGTGACTCAGACCCTCAACTGGCTGGTGAGGATGACCTCAGAGCTTGAGACAAATATTGTTGCTGTGGAGAGAGTGAGCGAGTACGCTGAAATTGAAAACGAGGTATGTCAGAATGAATGCTTTTGTCTCAGATGAACAAAAAAGTCTGCAAACACATTTGTAATGAAAGGTTTGATTGGGATAAAATATTATTGCAACCTTTAACTCCCATTAAATCCCCCTTCCTTTAATGTCATCATTTTCATGTGACCTGATTTCACTGCAGGAATGCAGCATCTTAGCAAAAGGCAGCACCTACGTAGTCAGTCACTAACAACTTTAATAAATTAACATTAATAAATGATTCCATTGAATCAGCATTGTACATTAGTTAGCTGCTTATTAATTAACTAATATGCGGATTGAGTCTATTTCTTATAATGGATTCATTCGATAAATTGCTGTTTACAACGTTCATGAAGGGATCCTTACTGGAAAGTGTTACCGAAAACATAAGTCAGAAATGTTCAATCCAGCACCATCTCTAACACATATGCTATTCTTTTGCTATTATTCCCTTTTCTGAAATGGGTGCCTCAGTTGATTCCCTGACATTTGATTACCTAAGACTGTTTTTTGAAATAAATGAGATGACCTTTAAAGCTTCTCTGAGAATCCAGTGACGTGAAGTGGTTTTTATATCACTTAAACGTTGTCTTGTCTATGACAGGAGTTTTAACTTTTTTCTCAGACAGAAAAAGAAAAAGTTCAGACATCTTTTCTCATTTTCTTGGTAGCTACATTTTTTAAGTCTACCGTATGTTGTCTGAATGTGCCGTGTTCCTGCAGGCTAAGTGGATAAACAACAATCGGCCCCCGAAGCAGTGGCCAGAGGATGGAAGAGTTAAGTTTGAGGACTTCAAAGTCCGCTACAGACCTGGTCTGGACCTGGTGCTGCACGGAATCACCTGTGATATCAAGAGCACTGAAAAGGTATTTATCTGTATGAACCCTCTTGTGTATAGGCATTATTTGTGAGAAACTGTTCACAGTGATGTTGGTCCCCAGTCTACCAATACACTCATTGAACTCAGCAATTGGACAGCAGAGAAAATAATATCTAAAATGATTATGATAGAAAAAGTTGATTAAAAAAAAGAAGCATTAAATAATGGAACAAATGAAGGACAATATAAAGTGAACAGGTGCCAAACTTTGTTTTGGAAGTTTCTGTTGACATTCACCCAACCAGTAACCATGAATGAAAAGTTTTTGTGTTTTCATTCATAATCTCTGAAAAATGGCCAAAAAACATAAACTCTGGGTATGTAAACTTATGAGCACAGCTACACGTATATGTACCCTCTATTCCAAGAAGAGTGAGATATGAAAATAACTTACACTTATTGATATTTACAACAGTCAAAAGCATTCATACTTAATGAAAAAAATTCTCAAAAAAAAAAGGTTGACGTTAAATAATAGAAAATGTACAGCACTATGATAACATTCCAATCCTCCCAGCTCTTATAAACACATTGTGTATGCTGCATAGCATACAGCAGTTCCTAGAAACCAGCATTTTTTTTTTTTTTTACATCTGTCAAGGTTAGACATCCACACAGCAGAATGAGCTGTACATAGAGTATAAAAGACAAAAGGGACATCATGTCTTCATGTGCTACAGATATACTTGCACCATTCAATACAGATCCATCAGAGGTGGTGGTGTCATTTGATATCATTTTCTAAAGGCAACTCAAAGCCAGCTTGGCATTCTATGCTACTTCTGTATCCAGTAAAGAGAGTTAACCCTCTGAAGCCCAGTAGCTTCTGGTAGTTTTCTGCTTTTATCACATTTCTTACTCATTGTGGTTTCATTTTTTTACTTTAATATGATGTTCTACACCTTAATGGGTTCAGGACAACCATGGTATAACATAATCAAATTTCAATAACCATGACAATAGTATTACAAGCTATTTACAGAGAGGAACAAAGGCTTCATGCCAATCTGCAAAGCAGTTTCCGTCATTAATGAGACGGAGTGCCTGCAAGACAATGCCATGGGAAGCAGAATTCAAAGGGCAAGGCATGAATGCAGGGCGCATGTCTATCATTTGGGGTTTTCTGAAAGGAGTCAGAAGCGTAGAATTGTTTGGAAATTATATGTGGGGTGTGATTGGAAGATGTTGGGTTAAAATCAAGATAAAAAACAACCTTGTGTTTACCTTTTGTGTCTCTGAAGTTACCTTTATACTCCAATACAATCTGTTTACATCCAGACTGTCTGAACATTTTTGTGTTTAAACATGTAAAGAAGGATGCTTCTCTATTTTCCTGTAACTCTATTTGCTGTCTCTTTCTGAATTCAGATCGGCATAGTCGGGCGCACAGGGGCTGGTAAATCAAGTCTGACGAACTGCCTGTTCAGAATCATTGAAGCTGCTGAAGGTCGAATCTTCCTCGATGATATAGATATTTCAACGATAGGCCTTCATGACCTTCGAAACAGCCTCACTATAATCCCACAGGTATACATATAAACACTCCAGCACTCACATTTCCCCAGTTTATACTGCTAAATTGACCTTTTTAACCCTATTGATACAGGATCCAGTGTTGTTCTCTGGGACACTGAGGATGAACTTGGATCCATTCGACAGGTTCAGCGATGAGGACATCTGGAGAGTGTTGGAGCTCTCACATCTGAAGGACTATGTGGGAGGGCTGCAGGAAGGATTGCAACACGAAGTTGCAGAAGGAGGAGAGAACCTCAGGTGAGGGATAAAACGAAGTATTATAGGTAATGAAAAAGAAATAGCAAAAGTCAAAAACTGAAAAAGGGCAATTAATACCTGCCAGCGTGATGGATTCAGCCCTCTACAAGCCACTGGACACCCAACCTCTACAAAAGCTTTCAGATCTGTGTAGGAGATCCCTTTTACTGAATAGAAAGCATATAATTTTACGCCACTTTCTCCAAACCCTGCTGAGAGATCCCTTGGGTCTTTACAGGTGTAGAAATTTATTGTGGTAGATGCTAACAGAATACATTCACCTGGTTGGGTACCTAGTTTTTTAGAAACTTACAACTTTCGTTCCACAACATTTCAAAGACAAATGTTGCACTTTCAATTCCACTACGTTTGTAGGAATCTTGTTGTAACACCTCATTTTATGCTCAGCATAGCTCTGTAGTCAGCTGATGGTGTTTTCTTTTCTTTTTCTTTGAAAGTAAGTCCCTCAGTATTTTAGGTTGAGCAACTTTTACTTGTAGTTTGACCACGAGTATCAATACTGTGGCTCATGTACTACAGTTGAGTTCTTATTACATGTGAATACTGATGGCCTTGATTGCTGAGGTTGATTGCAGTTACGTAATTTTGAGTACAAGTGGTTGAGGAGCTATTTTTTGCACTTGGGTTTTGCTAGAGAGCACTATTTCATGTTACCTAGATATTTACGATTTGAAAAATGATCTTAAGAGTCAGATGCTGTCACTTTTTAAGTCAACACTAACTATAGGCAAAAAAGGCATTTTGTAACTTAGAGACAAATCTAGATGAATAATTTTGGATAGCAGGGCTTTTTCTTCCTCCCATGATTCTGGTCAAACAGCTCATATGAATGAAGAATAAACCCCACTGATTGTCTAATGAGTCCTTTGCAGATGTACCAGACACATAGCAATCAAATGTGCCCTGCCACAGGCTTTAAAATGATTAAAGGAATGAATTTGTCTGTTTTTTAAAACAATGATTTATTTCATGCGTACTTACATGCGTACTTACATGCGTTCACACACACACACACACACACACACACACACGTATTAGATCATGAGTGATAATTGTAAAGCTGAAGGTGTTTGACATCTTAGGTGTTGACACTTCTGTATGAAGCCCAGTGAGATCATCAACAGAAAGCAGATTAGCCAAAATCCATTTTCATTTTTTAGGGATGGAGACAAGTTGCAATTTGTGGGTTAATTCAATCTCTGTGTGCACCAAAAAAACTCATCTCATTATGTCTCTCTCTCTTCCTAGTGTTGGACAGAGACAGCTGCTGTGTCTGGCGAGAGCCTTGCTGAGGAAGTCACGCATCTTAATCCTTGACGAGGCGACAGCAGCTGTTGACCTGGAGACAGACGACCTGATTCAGAATACGATACGCAAAGAGTTTGCACATTGCACAGTGCTCACCATCGCCCATCGTCTGCACAGCATCATGGACAGCTCCAGGTGAGTCCTTTGATATTAAAACTGGATTTCTCTGTCCTCTTTTCTCTTCTGTGAATGGCAGAATCAACTCCCACTACATTTAAGTCTTGTACACGTCCTATTGGAACCCACAATGGTAACCCCCACCCCCCACCACCGTTTCATTTTTCTTGCCAGAGCACATAAAATGAAGAGTAGTATTGAAAAAAAGTACTTGCCAGGTTTACCCTCGATATTTTTTGAAGGTTTAGTTCACTCAACACAAAAACTGGGAAGACATCAACATAACATGATGTTCTTTACAAGAATAATCACAGCAAAGGGGTCGTGGACTTCATGTTTCTACTCTGAACCCTCCCTGTGTAAATGGACAGTGTAATAAAAAGCAATTTCCTCTAAAAGAAAGAGGAAAGCACATGCATGAACATTTCCACTGAAGGATCCTTGTTCTCTCTGCCAGCAGTGACGTGTACACTTCCTAATGTTTCACTTGTCTTCTGTGTTTTCTTTTTACAGGGTAATGGTCCTGGATGCTGGCAGAATAGTAGAATTTGATTCTCCCGGTGAATTGCTTCAGAAACGAGGCCATTTCTATGCCATGGCAAAAGATGCTGGAATATCTGGAGAAGAAGTATCTGTTCTTTGATTTTGCTTGTAATATTGATTATGTTCCAAAATTTATTTTGTATTTGATTTGAAAAGTTGGGTTGTACTTTGTAATAAAGGTGTCTGTAATATTTGTATTTATATGTAGAAATGTGAGGAAATCATATTATGTATGCTAAAGATTTTTGTAACAGGACAATAAATATGTTTTCTCAAATACTGCTTACTTGTTTTTTCCAAGGGACAATAACTTCTGTAATTTAGTATTTTTATAACAACCATTTTTTTTATAGTCCTCGTCTTCAATTGGCAGTGAATCAGGAAATGTCCCCCCCACACATACACACCATGTAAGATTTATCACCAAGAAGCAATGTTATATAAGAGAAAAAAATCTACCAAACACAAATCGCCTTATTTTTTTGCCATAATTGATTGGAATTGGTTGCTGGGCAACAAATGAAGAAAAACATAAAAATTGAACAGCACTGTCCAATAAGTCTGGTGTTAAACACAATGAATTCTTGAATTATTACACTCAAATTTTCTTTTTGTGTTATTACTGAATGTTCTCGCTTACTAAAAGGTCCAGAATCATGAGAGGAATGCACAGTTTCTCTGAAAAAAAGTCCTTTGATAAAGGATTGGTCCAAGGGCGTATATTAAGCTCAATCAGTGTGATTCTCTGTCTAAGTAGCCAAGCCTGTGCTGCTCTTATTTGCTGGAAAAGAGAAAAACCCAGAGCAATCATATAGTGTTATATAGGTGACTGAGAGATTGTCTGTGGGGCAAAGTTCGAATAATATGAGAGGTCATGGTGTTTCCTTCAGTTATTCAGCACTGATCTATATTTTTCATTACACACTTAGTCAATCCCAAATATTAAAAAAGCAGCAATGAACAGGATTTTCTATTAGTCCTGACCATCTGTATCAGCGTGAGGATCTATGGGGAGGTGGGGGTTGGAGAGAGAGTGTCATGGTGGAGAGAGAGTGAGAGCCACAGAGGGAAAGGGGAAGGAAATGTGTTATTATTCTCTCCCTGTGAAGAGAAGTGCTGGGCTTCTTCCTCCTCAGAGGGGTAAGTCCAAAGAATCTTGATTCATTTACTACCACGCTTGCATGATTCTGAAGCATTTGTCATCTTTACTATACAACTAAATTTATATTTAGAGTGACATGTTGTACTGCTTTTCATGTAAAATTTAATCAGAGCTGTGGCATTCCCATTTAATGAAAGAGGACTACAGGACAGATTGTTTTAATTGCACTGCATCCTCCTCGTTCATACATTTTCTACCTTCTGCTCTAAAAGCAAATGCTTAAGTGGTTTGTATAAGATGTAGAAAATGTTTTAAGAAAGCAACAGGTTTTAGAGCCATTGTATTCCAGATAACTATCATACATTTGTTTCTGTGTGCTGATTTCTCTCAAGATTTGCCTTTTTAGTTGCTTATTTGTTGTGTTACCTGTTATGAAAAGATTCAATTACTGCACTATCTGAAATGAATTGTCATGGACTTTGAGTTTTAGAATACCACTGGGTTTTTTTTTCAGAAGGTAGAAGTTAAGATGTGCATAATATGTAATAATCTTGTCACAAAAAATACAGTTACAGTTAAGAATAGCCACAGTATGCCAAAAAAAGGGTTAACATGAATCATGCTGACAAAAAGTGTGTAGCAAAGCACAGATTTAAGAACCATTTTTATAGCACAACAGTGGACAACAGTAATTGTTTTTGAGAACATTACTCGCAGTGGATTTATACAATTGTTGGAAAACATGATGGAAGAGAATAGCCCTATAAACCTTCTTTTTTCCCAACCAGTTCTCTGACGAGCTCTTTCACCATGAACCTCTCGGAGCAGATTAAATTCATGTTCAGCTGTAATGTCAGCCCCAGTGAAACACCTCAGCTTGATATAAGCGTTACCAAAAGTGAGCCACTGGTGATTGCCGTTCCCATGACTGTCTTCTACAGCATCATCTTCTTGTTTGGAGTATGTACCTTTGATTTACAATCAACACAAGAGCCAATACCATCTTCTGAAGTACATCACCTGCTTTTGATGGAACAATATTGCTGCATCTACAGAGTCCCTTCTTAATACATACAGATTGTGTTCTTTACTGCTCCACAGGTTTTATTTAATGGGGTCAGCATACTGACCCTCATCCTGGATGCTCATATGAGAGTCAGTGCCATTCGTTTCTACCTCCTCAGCTTGGTTATTTCAGGTAAACATTTCAATTAACTTCCATACACTTTTCATCATATCATGCATTTTATGCCTCATATTTACCTGTCTGTGTTGTTCATATATATGTATATATATTTGTGCTTAAGTGTTCTTTGTGGGATTTATTCAGTCTAAATGAAATACTGAATATCTTATGATGTCTTATGGTATTTAGCAACAATTTCAGCATTTACATTTTTAAATATCTGCATAATTGAACATATAATTACCTGAATATGAAAATGCCATTCTTTCTGATTGTAAAAACTTGAAAAGTGGAGGAGCTTACTCACCAGGCATACCAAAGAGTTGCTCATGCTTGAGGGCCACCATTGTTACACTGATTGAAGGATGAGGAAGTGTTTAAAGCAAGACTTCTGATGTAGCAATGGTATGATGTGGAAAAAAATAGATGTGATGATCCTCATTAAATAGGACCAGATATGTGGCAACAAAGTATTGTCAGGGATAAAGTGAAAGGTTTCTGTGGGCTTTGATCATCACTTGAAGAGTATGTGGTCCAGTACTGTTAGGATGTTTCTAAAGGAAATGTAGACCCATGTTTGTTTACTACAACTAAAATTAGAAAGCTTCAAATGCTGATTTATGTGCATATTAACTGTGAATGCCATTTAAATGCCAACAAGCATCAGGTACTGCTTAAGTTTGGCTATAATTAGGAGACTGAAGATCAGAGGGTTACTTGGGTGTTTCTTTGCATTGTCTCACTGAGTTTGCATGTGCTTAGTTGCAATTATTTTCCTATGTCTTCAAACCTTAGACATTCTGCAGCTGCTGACCATCCCAATAACCTTGTATCGATACTACTGGGAGAGCTATCCCTGGCGTCTGGGTCAGGTCGTGTGCAAGGTCTACTTCATGGTCCGTCAGGTGTACTGTGCAACCACAAGCTGGGTTATCATGATCTTCACTACTGAGCGTTATGCAGCCATCTGCCACACAATGTGGTCCATCTCCAGCCTCAAGGTTGTGTACTTAAAAAAATGTACCTCAGAGCTGTCCAGAATGAAGTGCTAGAACAGCCAAGAAAATGAAATGCAAAATAATTAAATAAAATTGTTTTTTTTTCCCCAGTATCATTCAACAAATTTGGCAACAGCTCTCTCAATGGCTTGATTTTGGTTTTGATTTTTTTCTTTATTCCTTTAAAAAACATTTGAGAAAACAGTGAACACAGCAATGCAATGTGTGATTTGAAGATATTGAAACTGAAAAGAACAGAATGGTGTAAGAAACTATAATTAGTGCAGATCAAATTCGGCTTTCTATAAACCACTGCAAGTTGAATTTCTTTGTTCTTTTCAACAGAAGTCCCGGCTGCCGTGCCTACTCTCTGTGTGGGTCATCTCCCTGGTCTCAGCTGTGCCCTTTGCTTTGGTTTATGACCAGGCCAGTGCCTGCATCCTAGACTTCACAGCTGCCAAACAAGAAGATGCCTTTCATGTGTCCACAATGTGTGAGATGACAGAACCAGATCCTGCTCCCATCTACAAAGGAGCTTTACTCCTGAGGGCAGGGTTCTTCTTCCTGGTGAGATGAGTGGTATCCTATAGCTTTTTAACTTATCTGATAAATAAGGAAGTATTCATCATGCCTCTCCTGCCACAGGTTCCCTTGGTCACCATCTTCACTCTATACATGCTTATTCTGCTTTACCTGAAGAGGAACGGGCGTCAGAGGAGGAATATGGGTCTGACACGGCCAGACCCACAAGGGAGGCGAGATGTCCAGTGTCATCAGAATGGAAAGCTGCTGTTAAATGAAAAGAGAGCTCTCAAACTCATGGGTGAGCCAGATCATATCATGTTGATCATGTTGTGAGGTTATGGCATTGATAAACTTCAAAGGTCTTTAACCTATTTCAGACTGATAGTGTCTTCATGAGGAATACAGTTTCTTTGTTGAAGACCCCTGAGCTGACCAAGCCAATTATTTCAGTGATAGGTTAACTCTGGAAAAAAAAAGAATTTGTCTTCATATGAGGTCTGATTCTCTACCTCTCTGTTAAATACAGAGTGTTTTGCCCTTTTATCCATTTTTGTCTATTTTTGGATTGGCCTATTCCTGTATTCCCACTGGGTCGCTGGTCTCAGGTATTGCTCTTTTAAGGTTGTTGGCTAAAAGTTTGGGAAACACCTGCTCAAAAGCATTTGATGCTATTACAGCTTGGTGTCCAATGCTAAAATCTATGCAAATAACCACAGTTTGAAGTCCGATACAAAAGGGACACTTGAAACTGGTTGCTCATATTGGTTCTATTGTCCCTCTCTTTATCATTTTTCCACAGTTGTACAATCCCCAGAGTTCAATGTTAGAATATTTATTCTGAGGAAATTTACATTTAAATGAAATGAAATTATTTGAGTGATTTTGGAGTGAAATTCAATTACAACAAGTGCCCTTCTGACATGACCCTGCATTCTCATCTGCTGGATGACCATTAGTTCAGACAGACCATCATGATCTGTTAATCAGAAGAATAAGAAAATTGGGAAAATAAAGAAAATACAACAGAAAAGTATGTTTCAAAACAATGGTTTGGTCACCCATTACACAAATGTCAGGACACATATAGCCCTCTAAGAATTCTTTGTTCTTTTTTCAAATAGCTGTGTCCCATAAAAGAAAATTCCACCATAGCAAACCATGAATAAGATTATTATTTTCATTTCCAATGCCATGATATTTCAGAACCACGAAAGCAATTAAGCCATTGAATCTTGTGATAAGACCCTCCTGCAAACGCTGATTGTGATTGCCTTGGGCTGAGGTTACAACCATTCTCTTCCAGCAAAGATTGATGTTGTTGCATCTTTGGTCCTACCAGCCTCATAGTTTTGATTGGAAGAATGGAACAATGTGTCTCTGCCTGATCATGTTTGGCATTGGTGATGGGGTTGGGTAGGGGGTGGCTAGTCCTTTATGAGTAGGTCATCTTTACAGTGTAATGACCAGGAAGTTCAGGGGCTGATGCAACCTATGAGAGACATCACAGTATCTGTCCAAAGACTTTGATGCTTGAAAACATGCAAAATCTTTCTTTTTAATTATTCCACTAGCTTTTTACAGTAATCTTTGTCTTGCATTTCAGGTGCAGTCGTGGTAGCCTTTTTTGTTTGTAATTTTCCAGACATTGCCTCGTCACTGATGCAGGTCTACGTGGTCATTTGGTCCGACACTGTTCACTCAGTCTATAACGTCCTCAAATCCTACTTGTCTCTCCCACTGTGGTACATCAACGGTGCTCTGGACCCCCTACTGTTCTGTATTTCCTCGCACACGTTTCGTAGGGCCTGTTGGAGGACTCTTGGCAGGCTCAGACCTCACTGCTACCTCAGGTATGGGAGCATGTCTTGGCTGTGGCAGAGGAGTTCTCGTGAAGAAGCTAGCACGTCAGTGAGAGAGAGGACCGATGGGAACTTGTACAAAGAGAGGACAAGTGACAAGCGAAGCAAAGTCTCCAACAAATCAGATTGGAAAGGTGGTGAGGTTCATGTAAGCACCTCAAAAATCAAGACGCAGCCTCAAGCGCTCTGAATTTATAATTTCTTCATCGGACTGTTGAGAATTCTACAGCTGAGTCTACCCAGTAAATGAAAAACATGGTTTTACTCTTGAAAATGTGTTTTCCTTTATTTGATCTGCTATGTTAGTTTCTCTTGGATTGTTATGAAAACTTGCTTATTTCCCATGTTTTTCAAGTACATGTTTTAAAAGCTTGTGTGAGAACCTTGAAGCTTGCATTAACCTTGGTATCTCCTGTGGACAGAATAGTAATTGCAGTCTTTGTGCAAATGTAGAGGTTTTTTTTCTTCTTTTTTTAATGAAAATGGATTTTTTTATTTTATTTTATTATTCATTTATTTATTTATTTATTTATTCAAATAAAGCTGTTCTGGCAGTGTGATGTGACACTACTTCCTAGTAGAAGTTTCATGAAGTGATAACCATGAAGAAATGGTCAGTATTGTTGCCACTGGTCTTGCTAGCGTTTGTTTGTTATTAAGTGACACCAACATTCCTTGAAGTCTGTTTCCAGACAAAAGCTTTTTACTGAAACTTCTTAAATATTTTCTGGGTTAGAACATATAAATCTTCTTTAAAATCTTATTAATTAATTGATTAATTAATTAATTTATAAATTAATGCATTTATTTATTTGTATCATTTGAAATATATGTTGGGTGCTTTGATATGTGTATTAATATAGAAGATTAAAAACAAAAAATAGTCTATGTAAAACTGCAGCGTGTCCTACAACAAAGAACAAAGAGGACAACATGTACTTTAGGATGTTATGCTAAGTCTTAATTTGTAAACCATCAGCTGTACTTCTCATGTGTAGTACTCATGACTCTGCAAGTGACTCACCCACTTATGTCCAATCTAGACACCAAAATAGAGGGGATGAAAATGGCCAGCTGAAAAAAGTGATGGCTTGTACTTTGCTGACGTGTTCATAAACCCCCACTACAGTGTTTGCTCAACAATGGGCTGGCAACCTGAATGAACTGCGGATGTGTTGCTGGCTGACACTATAGCTGCTGCGCTGTAAATATAACTGTGGGACTGACAAGTTTGACCCATAATGCTAAAGAAAGCTCATATGATCATTTGTAAGAGGAAAGAATATTTTACAACTTTGTAGATCATGCAAATTCCATTCCCAAGGAGTTGGTACATTGTGTCAATGTTCATTAAACTCAGAACTGTTGTAAATCATTTCAGGTCCTATAATAATTTGTTGAGCAGAGATGGCAAAACAGACCGTATGTTGAAAGAGAAAAATATTTTGTTTTAAGTATATTAATTAAAAATATATGCTCATCTTAAATTAGATGCTAGAGGAAGGTTTCAGTAGCAATGGAAACAGAATCCTGAAAAAGTTATGTCATGCAAGAAAAAAAATGAAACAAAATCAAAAACACAAAAAACCAAACATGTTCCAAGTATTACATAAATCAATGTTCAGTTAGCAACATGACTAGAAACACTTCAGAAAGGCTGACATTCTCAGAGAGATTCTTCACTTTTTGAGAGGAAATAGTTCTGTCTTTACAGAGTAGTATCATTGAGAGTAACAAGGGCAATACATCTTCAATTTTTACCTTATACAATGAATAAAATTATGAAAGAATCTAAAGAAATCGTTATGCATCCTTATATTGAGGTTAATGGTTGTGGTTAAAAAGAAAAAAAAACATACATACATGACCCAGAGATGCAGACAACCCCCCCTGAACCCATTTGGAAAGGACTAAGGTGAAGTGAAACTGTTGTCGAACTAGTAGTCTGATTAGTTTGACAAAATTAGGCAAGGCTCTATTAACCTTAACTTTTGAGCAGCTTCAATCCTACATCAGATAAGACTTGAACATCATACGCTTTCAGCCCCACACACATGTACAGAGTGTTGTCAAGAGACAGAGTGAAGCAACACTAAGTTTAACATTCTGTCCCAAGTGTTTGGCAGTCTGTTGGCAGCATTAAAATTTAAACAAGGAAATATTTTTCATTGAAGGGAAGCAATCTTGACTTCCAAACCTGAGTTGCATTGTCTTGGCAATTTTTAATTTGATGTTTGTTTCAAATCAGGTGCAGTTTATTGAAATCTGTTTTAATCAACATTTTACACAAAGACCAGACTCTTACTTAGTTGGTGTTATTAATGAATATCCCGTTAAAGATCTGACTATTGGATTGTGTTACAGAGAGGAAAAAGTCTGAAGTGTTCTTGGTCTTCAAAAGCACAACACTTAGCTAATCAAAGTGCTCCAACCAGTCCCCATCAGCTGTATGACGTGGACACTTATGAAGCACAGTGTGATGTTTTCACCACCTTACCCTGCAGCTGTCTGCCTATTATCACCTTAAGGGTGACAAACTCTGTTCTTAGAAAATATGTTTTAGTGTTTCTTTTCTCCTCTTTCATGACAGTGTCTAGAGAATTTTTACAAAAGGACCATTAACCAGACAGCTGAGAAAGAACACTTGGCAACACTTAACATAACAGTGCTTAGAACTTTTTGATCACCGCCTGAAACATGAAATGCTGCATTTTGTTCTGCTGTCGGCTATGATTGTGTTGGGATAAATGCAGGGAAATTCAAAGGGAATATGAATATCAATAAACAAAGCAACCCATGCAGTCTCTTACATTGTGAACTCACGGCAGTGCCAGCAATAATGGTGCTAGTTGTGCTGTAATAGCTGACTATAACATGAATCTAAATGGATTGACACAAGAAAGAAAGGATGGGAAAGGGAGCTGGAGAGACAGGATCAACCCATCTACCTCAGTACCATGATCGGGCCAATTTTCTGCCTTTATTCTCAGAGGTTTTCATAATATCTAAAAAGTTCTTTAAAATGTGTGTTTCCTGAGAAAAGTGAAGAATTTCTTGTTTCCCTGATTTTTTTCTTTACTTGTTTGTTTTTCTTACACAAAGCTGGTATGTTTTCCCTTCTATTAAGGCTTCTTCTTTTGAGTCTAAAAACGAATGAGGCAAGCCGTGATTGTTAGCAAATTCTCCACCACTGCCTCTTTTTTTTAAAGCAAAAACAGATCAATCAGTGTAAGACAAGTTAAAATACAAACCCTCACCATTAATTTCGTAATCAAAATCCACTTTCTCTCCTTAGTTATCACATAAACTTAACTAGAGTGAAATTTTATGAAACTTGAGGACTTGTGTTGATAATATTTGTGTATAAACACATTTTATGCCTTCAAAAGAAATGCATTGCCAGCTGACTGAATTCTTAGGTGTTGCTAGGTGACCAGTACCATCACTGACCTATGAACATTACCCTTCCTTTCCTTTAAATACAAGAGAAATCAACCTAAACTCAATAACAAGAGATACGATTGGCAAATGTAATAATTTAAAAAAAAAAAAAAAAAAAAAAACTAATTTATTCAACACTGCTCTGGCTGGTTTTTTTAACTTTTCAAATGAGATCAACAAGCTTCTTGGAATCTGTTCTGCAATACAGCTTTAGTTCAATTCTTTTCAAAGAACTGTCCTTGGTAGTTATGGAATTTCTCTTCTGCTGATTGTCAGTATTGTGTGACCATTTTTCTTAACATAATACAAATCTGTTTTCCAAGAAGAGGTACAAGACCTTGGACTGTACATTATTCAAGAATATAATATCAGATAAGTGCAGAAAAATAACAGCCCTATATTGCATCTACTGAAAAAGTGCAAGACCTTTAAAAATAATGTTTAATGACATGTTGTAAGAGTCATGAAAGTAACCGATGAAAATGAATGCGAAAGCACCAACACAACAGCAGCTAAAAGAGGTCATCGTTGGTAGTTTTCTAATGGAAAGTCACTCCAACAGACACAGAAAAGATGTGAAAGTAATTAACACATATTTTTTTAATAACTTCAGCTTTGATAAATAAAGCTCTGTAGGGGTCTCACTTTTGTGATAGCCATCATGGTGCTACTATTTCAGTCATACTTTTTAGCAATGTGTCATCTTTTACTCAGTAATGCTGTAATATCAGCATTATAGTATTCGTGTTGTAGCATTTGCCTTTATGTTTTCCATAGGTGTTTTTTTTTCCTTTTGCAAAGCTTTTTTAATTGCAAGTTGTCTGACAATTCCACCATCTGGAAAGTTTAAGAAAAATAAGAGGGGACATTAATGTGATGCACTGTCATTTTCCACAACTCTTTGAAACCAGATTTAAAGAGCCTTTCTTATCAGGAATAAAAACAGCTTTTTTCTCTCATTCTTTCTTTCTGTTGAAATACAGGTAAAAAAGTCACTTTCAATCCTTGCTGTGCGATACAAGTACTGCAGAACTAACAATAAGGCTACCTTGAACCTTGATCCTTGAAAAAGGAATCTTTTCTCTGTAACATTACAGGTTTTCACTCCAACTACAACTGTCACTTTAACTGGACAGAAATTCATGACTGTTTGACCTGAATCACCCTGTGTTTTTGGAACAAGATACATCCGTGAAAAATTTGTGTTTCCTTACAATTTCTTTTTTCTGTGCTATTTGTGTTCATTTTCTTGAGAGGCTATCAGCAAAGTCATTTCTCAGCTCTTTTTGTTTGCTTGAAGGCTGCAACTCTTCAGTTTTACAATATTCTT
Organism: Thalassoma bifasciatum; assembly: GCA_008086565.1. Taxonomy (NCBI): domain Eukaryota; kingdom Metazoa; phylum Chordata; class Actinopteri; order Labriformes; family Labridae; genus Thalassoma; species Thalassoma bifasciatum. The sequence continues at coordinate 126,157 of RPOG01000103.1, forward strand.
ACATCAAAGCAATCTTGTATAAAGTACAAAATAGGAAAAATAAACATTAAAGACATTCACAAATAAAAAACACCATGTTATCTTTGCTCCTTCTGATGGATGAATTTGTCATCAGCCATCAATGGGAACCAATTTTCTGACAGACAACCTGTATGAAGTGGGTTGCAGCGACTCCTTTGACCATTACAGATCTCCCTTCTCACTGCTGAACTTTATCAGTCAGCATGGTAAAGCAACCTTATTTGATCCCATTTTCACATCAGAATAGCTCACCTCGGACAGCCATATTGGAATTGGGACAGGTGAAGAGTGCCAAAACTTACAGCCATTGGGCACCCGTCGGTCACGTGACTCTGATTGGGCAAGCTCTCGATCCTAATATCTTCCAAACAACCGAGTTAGAAAAAAAATCAGTGTGTGCTGTTAGCGAAAGTAGCGATCCAGGCGGGAGACAGGTTTTGTACCAGGCTTTGAATATGCTAATCTCAGCTCTGAAAACTGCTTTTTTTTGGCTTTGTGTGTATGTGACTTCTGGTACTTCTGGAGCCAACCTCAAGTGTTCACTTGAGGAACAGCAGCTTTTCAGGACTTCTGCATTGTCTCATTTTTTCAGACCTGAATGCAGCTTGATTGAATCTTGCTTGAGTACAGGATGGTTTGAATTGCCAGTGTGACCTTGCCTCAGTAAGTCCTCACTGTCCCTTTAAGGTGCAGTCTGTCCTAAGTCGGTGCCATTTCCACAGTACCATAGAGTTAATACCAACAATACAGGAGCACCCTCTTCTTAATTGAACAAACCATGGGAAATAAATTAATTCTACTACAGCTGTTGCTGCAATGAAAAGGTTTTTGTTTTGGTGACGTCATTATATCACAGCCAATCAAACCAGAGTGGGCGGGACGGAGAAAGAGGCAGCGGAAGATTCAAACTGAGATGGCGGCGGCTGTGAACGATCCCCAAAATAATCACAAACTTAACAGAAGGTACTAACTCTTTGTCTATCAGTCATGAATACGGGGTTATAAAGCTTTCTCCTATGTTCAGTGGAAAACTGTACTGACTCCAGATACTTCCGCTTAACTCTGTGGGGATAATCAGACATTTTAGCAACGATGCTAACCAAGCAACAATTTGTAGTTAGTGTAAGCAAACGTACATCCTGTAAAACAAGTGAAGACTTTCTGTTTTAACTTCAAATATTATGTTAGGTTACAAGCTAGCAACCGTTTTTGCACTGTATACCAAAATCAACTCCTCACAACAACAAACCCTCTTTGTTTCTCTCAAACAGCCAGACAAAATGCACAGTTTTTAACAGTCGGGGGAAAACAGACGCCAGCCAGCCTGTGATATTTAACCCGGACTTCTTTGTGGAGCGGCTACGACATGAGCATCCGCAGATATTTTTGGATCTGATTCTCAGCAACATAACTCGACTCATAGATCTTCCTGGTGATGAATTTGCTCAGTTCACCGGAGAGTCAGAGCCCAGGGTCCCCTATGCCACAGGCCTCCTCCGCTCCCTGAACTTCCTGAAAAGAAAAGGTACCAGCACAGCCAGTCTGAGAGTGACAGCTGTCTTTGACAAACCTGGCACTTAAGTGGCATCTGCATTGTGTTTTCAGGGTTCCTACACATCCTTGAAAAGTCTTAAAAACTCTTAAATTAATGTATCTAAAACGAAGGCCTTTAAAAGTCTTAAATTCATTGAAATGTCATATTCTGGTCTTCAATAAAAATGCTCAAAGGTCTTGGATTTGTCAGGACAGGATTTTTTAGTGTTTTATCCCTTTTTTATGGACATTTTTGAGATGTAGAGAGGATACTGTCACACAAGCTGCTGATATTATTTGTTATCTGCATCCTGAGTCACTGTTTACACTTTTACAAACATTTATTGAACCAGAGAGCACTGGGGATCACTGTATGTTCAGTGAACAGACAACAAGTAAACTTGAATGGGTCTCATTGAGTGACACGCATACCACAGCTGAGGTTGCAATAAGGCAGGATCCCCCAACTATCAACTATATTTATAGTGTTTTTGGTCCTAAATTTTACTCAAAGTGGCATGAAAAAGGTCTTTAAAAGTCTGAAATTTGACTTGCTGTAACCTGCATGGATCCTGGTTTTTACATTGCAGTAGAAAGCATGAATACTTTTGATACAACACTATCCCCATTAAAAAATGTACACAAATAATGTATATACAAATGTTTTACATAAGTGTACTTCCCACTTTAATTGTTACCAATGCAAATCACACTTATCTTTTTCAGTTGCTGTGGTGTTTCTACTGTTGTGAATTGTGTAAGTGATATGCAAAGGGTGTGCTTAATCTAACTGCTCAATTTGATGCTTCCAGACAAAGGATTGGTTTTTGGTGCACCTTTAACAGAAGAAGGAATAGCCCAGATATATCAGCTCATTGAGTACCTGAGTAAAAGTAAGTATCACTTCATTTAAGGGCTGAACAGCTGTCTGTTTTGCAATTTTCTCCAATTTACAATTTATTGCCCAGCCCTTCTTTAAATGCATGTACAGCATCTGTCTTTGGCTGCACAATATTTTGATTCAATATCACTGAGATATGCACACGTGCAAAATTCATATTGCAAGGTATACAATATATTCCCCCATATTTGAGCCTTTTTACAGAAGTTTATTTAGCCTTATGCCCGATGACATTACTGATAGATCTAGATGAGCATCCATTAAGATATTTTACCACATGACATGCAACAACTTACACAGTTAGAGTACCTTCTCGGCTCTGAGTCATCACACCTGCTGTTATCAGGGTCGGGCAGCAACGTGCAGCGTGAGTGGTCAAGTGACTGCAAGAGGAAGCAGTGAATGTGGACAGAGCATAGCAGGGATTTTATCAACCCAACACTTTGCTTAAAGTTATTATCACATAAGGTGCTTTATCTAGCACTTTCAGGGGCAGTGGCTTCTTGATCCGTGCATTTGACTTTATGTGAGAGTCTGTCATCATCATTTCAGGGAGAGTCACAGAGACTTCAGCCGAACAGAGTGAAGCAGTAAACTTTTGAAAATGTCACAAAATATGTCAAAGGAAAAAAAAATGAAAAGTCATTTTTTTCTGAATATCATGCATCCCATACATACACACTGAGGACACAACCATCTGATGCCCTTTGAGATATCCTACACACATGTATTTTGCGTGTGTGACCTTAGGGGACAAAAGTTTCTTTTACTATGACTGATCTTGTTGGATCAATCAGTTATGATCACTTAGCTAAAAAAATCCTGTAATTTTATAACTCATATTTCTTAATGAGCCTGTATTTGATCAACTCACATTTATTTTTGTTTTAAACATTCAAACTACATTTTTTAGCTTACATCTCAGCCTTTAACCAAGACGATTACCATGAGGTCATGGTTTATTTCAAGAAAGTTATGATGTCATCTGCTGAAAGTGGACACTGGGTGCAAAAGCCTCAGGTCAATAATTTATCTAAAAGCACTTTGCTCTTGCTGTCTCCCTCCCTCCATTTCATTCACTCTGCTCACTTCTGTGTCTTTGACTCCCTATGTCTCCTCCACTCTGTGTCTACCCGCCTACACTCTGCCTCACCATCTTTCCGTCCCATCCCTCAGACCTTCATGTGGAGGGGTTGTTCCGTGTGCCAGGCCACAGCCTAAGGCAGGCAGCCCTGAGGGAGATGCTAAATGCTGGCACAGAGATAGATCTTGACGCAGGCGACTTCCACCCCAATGATGCGGCCACCTTGCTCAAAGCCTACCTTGGAGAGCTGCCAGAGCCGCTGCTCACGCACAGACATTTCTGTGCGCACCTGAAGATCGGAGGTGTTGGCTGATTCATACACTGACCCCCTTTTGTGATTCATAAAAAAATATGTTCATATATATGAAATGACCTCCACAATCTTATGTGCTAATTTTCTTATCTTGTGTGTCCAGAGCTGACTCATTTTGATGAAAAGGGGGATAAGACAGATGTGCCCAACAAGGAACGCCAGATTGAAGCATATCAGCTGCTTTTCATGCTGCTCCCTCCAGCCAATCGCAGTCTTTTGAAGCTGCTGTTGGATTTGCTGTACCAAACAGCCCGCAATCAGCAGGTCAACAAGATGTCTGCTATTAATCTGGCCACAATGTTTGCTCCACACATCATCTGGCCCAAGAACGTAAGAACCCTGGTGTCATTGTGTTACCTTGTTTTTTAACTAAAGCTACTGTGAGGAACTTAAACTTTATGTTCATTCTGATTCTCTTGTGTGGAAAAACATTAACATCATTTCTGACCAAAACAACCCCTGCTTTTACTTAACACTTAAATGCGTCACTTTTTGTTGAGTTTTGCTGTAAAAAAAAAAAAAAGTAAAAAAGAGGCTGTCTTGCCTGCTCCCCTCACTTTGGGATAAAATCACAGCAATAATAATATCAGTCCAGCAGGTCACATAGAGGCATCAATATTTCTGTTTGTTTCACTGACAGCAGAAGTCCTCATAAGGGTGATGGGGACATGACCAAGATTTTTCTAGAGTGGTGGTTTTTAGTCCTGGAAGTACAAAACTTAATGTTTTTTTCAAAACCACAAACAAAAATATGCAGCATGACGTTCCTAATGGAGTCTTGAGCTTACCAAAACCTTATGTAGAAAACTTCTTGAGGGTAAACTAGACACAACTTTGATCACAATTTTTGTAACATCAGATAAAAATCATGAATCTGTAGCTGTATTTATTTAATTTATGAATTACAGCATCAATTCATTGCACATGTAATGGTAGCATTAAACTTGAGTAAAGTTTACTTTGGTAGATTGTCATTAATGTCAAACTTTCTCTCTGAATTTTCTCTTTGGCAGGTAATGGCAAGTGATATCCAGGAAAACATAGAGAAACTGAATAAAAGTGTAGCATTTCTCATCCGGCACTCTCAAAAACTTTTCAAGGTAAGTAGCTTTACCACCTGCTTGTTGTTTTTTTTATGAGTTGAAAGACACCTGGATTATTAGTTCCAGTCAAGTTCACATGCCGTTTAGTTTGGTAGTAAATTCTTTTGGTCGCCAAAAGAGTGCTGAGCCTTAATGGACTCATAAGACACCATGAAACTAAACAGACCAACAGAGAGAGAGAGAAGGACACAAAATGTGCAGCCAGGCATCATTTACCACAGACTGGGTGAGCTAAAAGTCTTCTTGTATAAAAGGGTACGATGGCTTTTCTCTCCGTCATTAATGAGAACAATTTTCTGACCTTTTGCCAAAAAGCTTTTTAAAGTCACAGACATAATGGACTTATATTAAACACAAAATACATTTTATTTTTTAGTCACAGGGATCAAGTTAACGTAGTAATGATCACAGCAGTAACACCGTAAGCCTATTGTTAGCCTTACTGGCAGATTTAATTGTCTTTCTCCTTGCTGTCATTAAGCCTTTCAGAGTCCTGTAACATGCTGTTAAATCTGCTCATTGATTCAATTCCTAAAGTAAACGTAGCAGCACATGAAAGTGCAGATCCATGGGTGTTAATAATGACCAAATCCCTTTAGGACTTGGGTTTCTTTTGCAAGACCAATCTTTAAAGAATAAGTAATTACTTAAGATACCTAAAATGTGCGTTTCCCATCATAAAGACATTCAAAGCTTGTTTAAAAAGATTAAAAGAACCACTATTAACTAAAGCGTTACCTGTAACCAGTAAGTTTTAAATGTGAGAATAAATATTAATGTTGTCTGCTACTACCCAACTCTTCCAAACCGTGGCTTTGATCGCTCCATTTTCATCTCAAACTATGAGGACATGTTCTGCTCACAGTTTGTTCTGTGTGAGCTTAATTGTTGCAATTATAAAACCAAACATACACTTCTGTCAGAAAGACAACAGACTGTATGAAATGAAAGTTCCCATGAGACCAGCTTCATTCAGACAGAGCCTCAGTCTGTAATGTGAAAATCAGTCAAACAGATGCTGAAATAGTAGTCAAGACACTCATCTGAGGTCTGGCTTGAGTTCAATGATTTTTAAGGCTGCCCTGAGTTCTCACAGCTCTCTCTGTCCTTAAATTCAGAACACAACAGGGGGTTATCCTCAGCTCAGAATAAAACACATCCGAAAGGTTGCCTTGTCCTTTTCATTTCATTTGACATTACAAGAGAAAACCACATCTTTAAATTGATTTAGGTGGGGTAGGCTAATTATGTAATGTGTTTCACAACCAGAACATTTACAAAATTACAGTGGAAGAAACGGTCCATGGTGCAAAAAATAAATTGAAATTAGCAATATATCAGTAAGAAGTGTAACAAGACAAAATTTAATTAAAACAGAACATTTACACTGTGGCAATGTATAACACCTTTATTTATTTTATTTTTAATTTTTGTAAAATTATTGTGCATTTTATTCATTTATGTTCAATTCTCTGTGCTTTAGTTGTTGCATCTGTCCCTCAGAACATCCAAACCTCCATCTGCGTCTTTTTCCAAAATGGGAAAGACTCCTCATTTTTATCTTTTGCTTTCTACTCTTTTTTTTTGTTCACTAGGAACAGGAACATGGAGACTGATTTGAGAAGTTTTATTAAATCTGCTGTGATGTTAAAAAAATAAAATAAAATACTGAAAGGACATGGGGACGGAGTGAGGCAGTGTCGTGTCCTCATTTGCTTTGTGAGATGTTTCAGCTTTACCTCTCTTAGCCCGCTCCTAACAATGATGATGTCAGTGTTTCCAAGGTTACCAGAAATGCAAACAAGGACAGGAGGGGGGCTGCAAAATTTTCATGTGAATGAAAACACATGAAGGCAATCTGTTGCTGAAAGTGTTGCAATCAGAGCTCTTTATTCCAATTCAAATGAACTTGTTGTTCACCTGCTACTTATCACACCTTCATTGTATCCATTTAAATTAGAAGGATAACAAAAACAAGTAAATATTCATCAGATCAATTCGTGGTACACAAGAACATTGCTTTTGAATTATCGTTTGCTAATGTTTGTTAACTTTCCAGGCACCTGCATATATCACAGAATACACCAACGTGTATTACAAAGGATCAGACACAGTTCGATCTAAGGTGAGTGCTTTTGCTATCATCTGCTTTTTTATAAGAGTGTGAGCACAGATACACACATATCTTCTCATATATTCTCAGAGCTCCCAGTTTTTTCTTGGTTGCTTACTTTAAAATCAAGTGATGTCTGAGAAATTCTGGAGAAATTAATAATGATTAATTAATTATAAAACTCTTGGTACCTGCTCATTGTATAGATTGTTGCTGTTTGTTTGCCTTCACAAATTATTTAAAAGCACGCACGTTGTCATTTTCTTGTGACTTTGCATTACCCCAGGGTTGTTTTAGCCAATTATCAGTCCTAAATATCTCATCATATCTTCCAGGATGACTCAACACTCTGTTATGGTAAAGACAAACGGACCATGCCTGCCGTAACAGCTGCGTCTCCTTCTCCCTCAATGAGAACAACGGAAGGTGAGGTCAGCAGCACCTGCACCGCCACATCTTCTGAAGCTCAGAGTTATACCGAATTTGCTCTCAGAGAGCTGTACGAGCAGGTCAACAACATGCCCGAGTCTGCCAAAAAGAAGAAACTCATCAGACAGGTACTGCAGGTCAGAGCATCCATGAAAGGAAGACCTTTCACACTAAGTGGCAACCTTTCACAGATGTGTTTTCTTTTTGTAGTTTGAAAAGCAGCCTTTGCTGACACCTTCGGCTGATTCACGGACCCCTTTCAGCAGGAAACACTGGCGTTCACGCTCTTTTGGTGGAATTATTAAGGTTTGTCTCCAGAAGTTGTTTTTTCAGTGATTGTTGCTTTGCCCTCAGGTCCTGTGGTTCAATTTATTTGGGAAACTGTTTTTGTCATGCGCCCTTCCTACTGACGCAGGCAGAATCTTGGGGTCCCCATTCATGCTAGTGATGTTTTAGAGACACTTCAATCATGCAAAAATGCATACAAAAAACAAAAAATTAACAAAAAAAAATCACCATTCTCAGACTCTTCTGTTTACTGAACCAGCCCCTGAAATTTTATCCATCTCTCACTTTTGATTCTTAAACAGAGGAAAGTGCTGGGGAGCCATTCATCGACGGAGAAGGAAAACAGCAGACAGCAGAGTCCCTCTTTCGATGTAGATGACAGAAACAAAGGGGAAAACAGTCACTGTGATGTGGTAAGTATTTTTTTTTGTCGCACTGCCACAGAAAATCTATAAGCCTTAATGGCATAACCTTTGACATGTATTGCATTAGAGAACCCATCAAATAGTAATCAAGCCTTTTGGCTGTTATTTGTACATAATTACACTCCAATATACAGCCAAGAGGACTAAGTGCTCTGTGAAGAGTTCTTATCTGATTGCAAGACAACAGTGATTACAGACGCCTGCCAGTGAAATATAAAAACACATGAGATCATTGGGAGGGTGATTGACCACTCCTATATAACGATATTTTTTAGCTTCTAGCTGCTTCTATCAGGTCTCAAATTTCATTACCTCTTAAAAAGTTTCACAGAGCATGCTTAAAAGTTAGATAAATACTGCTCCTGTGTATCCCCTACTTTCCTCATTCACTAAAGGTGCAGAGAGATGCATTGAAATTTAGCAGATATGGTGGGGTCACTTCAGATCAAGATGTTCTTTTCTCCCAGTGTGTCACATGAAACCACGCTCATTTGTCATGACACTGTGAGCTGATCCCCACCTATCAGCTGTCAGCACACATGCTTTTTTGTACTTCTGACAGAATGTTCATATCAACCTTTTTCTGTCTATGTTGAACAATAACCTTCACACAATGAAACAACCTGCAGTCTGTTTATGATGTGTCCTGCTTACAACTTCATGGACCATTTTTAAAAGTAAAATGCATCACTCTTGAACCACATTAACATTTATATTGTGTATCTGATTGTAAACCTTGTATCAAACCACATTGAAAGCCTATTATGCTTTTGAAAATTTTAGATACAATTCTATGAAAATGATATACTTATTTAATCTGATACTGAATATAAATATGAAAATAAAACCAAAAGGGTCATGAAAGGAGAATATTTTTGTTCTGCTGTTGGTTAATTATTTGATTTGATTTTAGTAAGCGACCTTCAAAAAACAAATGAAACGTAAGCTCAGGATTGTTACACAGTGATATCCATTTTATTAAAGCTGATCTTGCTATTTCATCTAAACACACGTCGAGCGCATTTTCCATGCTCGCTTGCATACTGGCAGAATAGAAACGGATGTGTGCCTTTCATTCTCATATACCTCCAATATCCCTCCTCGACTTGATCCTTTAAGTGGCATTGAGAGCTTTGGATGGTGGGTCTGTAAGTACCTCTATTTACTTGAGTACTGTAGAGGCATCTTTCAAAGATTTTGGGATTCAGGGTTAGCCAGATGGCATGATACCTGTCTACAAAAGGTAGATTAAGATTAGAGTTCCCTACAGTAGTTCTAAACAACAAGGAATATAAGAAATTCCCAAATTTGAATCCTCTTTAACTCAAGCTAAATATATTAGAATGTAATCTCTAGAGCAAACTAGTGACAATTAGTTTACAAACTAAATTATACTGATGTTGTTCATGTCCTAACTCTGGCTCTGCAGTTCTTGTACCAATCATGCATGCTTTACTCTGTCAGGACAAAAGGGTACTTTACCATTGTGTTAAGTATTTAACCATTTCTCTCTCCATCGCTTTCAGGACTAATCATCTCTGACAGAATGTTCTCTTCTTTACCTGGACTTTACCTGGCGGACTGTTACTAAAAGGAGTTATACATGATCTTCATGAGTTACCATTACGTTTCCATAACTACTTGTTGGGGCTTTTTTCAGAAAGTAATGTCTGAGTCATTGAGGTAAATGAGGTAAAAATGAACACGACCAAACTTTTTGCAGCGTAGAAAGATCATAAAAGTTAAAAAAAAAAAGGATTCAACAGGAACAGTGAAGATGTTACATGCTTCATTATAAATCAACAAGTTATCATTTTCCTTACCCAGTCTACGGTTGTCATATACATCCCCCAGCATTCATTGTTTTTTTTAAAACGGTCTTTAAAATGCAAGTTACATGGATTTATAGCTGTAATCTGAAGTTGTTCTACTTTCTAATTGACTGAAACTTGCTTATTTAATTAACAAAACTTATTGTATTTATTTTTGATAAGGTTGGGTGTTTTTTAAGTCCTGGAATCCAGTGCATCAATAAATTCTCATATGCAACTTTAATATTTAAATTTAATTTAATTCCAGCAGTCTGTTTAAGCTGTTTAGGACAAAAGATGTGCCTTAAAGTGATATATCTTGAGTTACTTTTGGATGCAGTTTTTATTTAACTACTCCTTTTTTGTCTTTAAATTACTAGACAGCTTTTAAGAATATGCTCTGTTAGAGACATTTAGAAATGGTAGAGTAAGAGGTGAGGATGGAAAGCCTGTGTACATGTTTTATATATATTTTTGTTTACGTTTGAGCCTACATCTGTGTCAAAGCTGTGATGATCCCAAATAGTGCTACTTAACTACGACTTGTTTTGCATTTTTGTGTTGTAGTTGTTCTCAGGCCAGATTTATATGCAACTTTTAAGCATTTATAAAGCATATGTATTTGTAATTAGCTTTTTTAAAAACTTTTTATAGCTTTTACATTTTTAAATGTTAAGTGTTTGGTGACATGCAAGTGAAGAAGTATATTTAGTTAACCTTCTTCTGTGGTTGGAAACCTGTGTTTTCTGGGAGAGTTCCAGTTCCTCCTAAAACTGTCTTGTTGTCTTACTGTTTCAGTTTCAGTTTCCACTTCCACGATCCCCCAAAGAAACTGTAGCAACCAAAATATGGGGTGATGACTGAGGTTGTCAACTCCACCAACAGTGTAAACTTATGAAATTGGTGATACTGTGAAACTATGCAATCCGCTGTAAATAAAAGACAACAAGCTGAGATTTGTATTTGTGTTTTTATTGAAAATGAATTTTCATCCCATTTTTCCTCATTTCCTAAGAGGTAGCAATGAATTCATACACACTGACACAGCTGTATTAAGGAGTAAGATGTTGTTTTTACTAACAGCCATTGGGTGGTGCTGTTGAGTTAGAGACCGTTCAACTACAAGTACAGCATTTTTATTGATCCATTCACAGTAGAGGCTAAGATATTGCTCATTGTCATGTGAGGAGAACCTGATAATCATGCTCAGCTTAACACCTATATGATGTATGAGTGAGGTCTGTAATTGACAAAAAGAAACAAGAATAAAATATTTCTTCATTTATTCAAAAACCCTTAAAGACAAATGGGTTTTTGTTTGCCTCTGTGTTTTTCTTTCTTGATTTTTTAATATTAAATGCTGCAGTGCTGTACAGTCCAGGGGCAGTCTAAACATGAAATTTATGGACTATGCCTAATTAGGAAGTATAAGTAATGAAAGAATTATGAGGCCAATGATATGGAATTTGCTCAAATAAAGTCCAATAGAAACATTATTTTATTTGCACTTAATGTCCAGAAATTAAAGTGATAGTCACCCAAATGGCCACCTCAGGCGAACATCAAACTTGCTGTTTGCAGTATGTGCACATATTGAACATATTTAATGTAGTTGGTAGGGTGAGTGGGTGGATCGTAAGAGCGCAGGCAGCTCTCCACAATAGGAGGAATGTCTCACTGTGTCATTATGGTGTCCATGTCAATGCATGTTTGGTATTGTAAGTATATGTTGTAAACATCTGTGAGAATGGGCCTGCTTTTTCTCATGTTCTGTAAATAAACAAGAGACAGCTTCCATGATAGGAATAGTATTGTTTTACAGCCAAAACTCCAGAGGGGTTTCATTTTGAATTCCTTCAGCAGAAAGAGCATGATGACTGTAAAATGAGTCAGACATACTGTAATCAACTTTACATTATCTAGGCTGCACACAAAACCACATGCATATATGATGAGTGGATGTGATTGTGTTTTAAATGTATGTACTCGGATGCCTACGTCTGTGTCCAGCTACAGATCCTGGTATTTCACTAAGCTATGTTAGATTGAAGGGAAAAATAGGTTCAAATTAGTGTTTAGATACCCTGGAAGACAAATTGAATCAATGGTTAGAGGAGATTTTCTTTTCTCAGTTGCAGCTCTTTTTAGTTTGCAATACAAATAACTTGGGTTTGAAGCATGCTGTGGATTTTTCTGGTCGCTAAATTTGGATTTGTCTGTTTTTTTTCTCCCACTCTCCATCAAGCACATTTCAAGCATGCTGAAGCTAATTCAGTCACAGGCAGCTGCCAGCGTCTTGATGAAACTTTGGTTCTTTGATTGCTACCTTTGAGTACAAGCTGTAGAGAAATATTTATTGACCTCCATAGGCTTCAGGAATATTCTGTGTTTTAAATGGGGTGCTTTTCAACATTAATTGCAGTTTGTTCCTCATCAGAGTGAATTGCTGGTGGGGTCTTGTGTTTAGCAAACTCCTCTCTCAGTCTAATTGTTAATTGCTGCCATGTCCTCCCACGGCTGTAAGAGAGGCAGAATAATTCCTGTTGTGTATTTGTGTGCATTCCTGTCACGACTGTAAGAGCTGAGGGACGTTACCACCACCCCCCATTACCACTAAACACCACTGTCTCCTCTTTAATTAGCCATTCATACAGGGAAGATCTACACTGCTCTGACGCTTTTATTGGGACAGATGGAGCCTTTTTCCCCCTGAGGTGCATGCATATATGTGTTTGCACCGACACCTGCATGTGCATATACATTTAAGCACATGTTCCAAGCTGGGCAAGCAACAAGGCAGATGCTCCCAAATGTTCCGGTCTGCACCCTCCAGCCAAATTTTCATTCAGTTAGGGCTTTTGTTTGTTGAAGTTGCTGATTTTTTTAATGTGTAATTTGTTGATGTTTTGGAAGGGAGCCTCCTCTGAAAGCAGAGAACAGCCTTTGTTTCAGATGGATGAGTTTTTTTTCTGATTCTTCTCTTTTAGTAAAAGGAATATTGAGTGTTTGTGAAACAGACGGACATCATCAGTGATGCCTTTCTTTTTTATTAAAACCAAATGAGGATAAAATTAAAATTTCTATATTATGGTTTTTAATTACTTCTACAGCTGCGGCAATCATTGTACATGATAATTTGGGACATAGTAGAGAAAATACTGATGTGGAGCTCTATTTGACAGCTAAAAAGTAGGAACAACGATCAGAAAACTCACCTCATAGTAATACTAAACAACAACAACAAAGTTATAAAGGGTGTATTACTTTGTCAGCAGGGAGCGCCAAATTCAATCCAGTTAAAACAGAAAAATATCCTTAGAGTAGATTTAGTAAACAAAATATGTCACTCATAGGTTTTGAAACCTTTAGATAAAAATGATGCAACTAAAAAGACAATGCAGAAATCAAATGCTCATTTGACCAAACAAAAACAGCAAAGTTATAAAAGGGGTCTTACTTTGTCAGCAAAGAGGCACCAAATTCAACCCATTGAAAAAATTCTTATACGAGTTTTGGTTAACCAAATATGTCACTCATAGGTTTTGAAACCTGTGGATTAGAAAAAATGGGGCAACTGAAACTAACGCAGAAAAGAAATTTTGACAAATAAGAAGATATGGATGCTAATGGACTCTAATTTTTTTGTGAATGATTTTAAGAACATACATACCACACATATCAGTCTGTGTTCTATTCCTTGGTTTACCTGCACATCTCACTACTATATAGGACTTGTTTTGCTGACTCGTGAGCAAAGAGCTTCTTCATCAATATCATGTTTCAACTTATCTTGCAACTGTTTTTGTCAATTTTAAAAGTTCACTGGTTGCATCTTTGAGCCAACGACTCTGCAACTCAGCAAAAGACGACATTCTGCAAGTAATTCATATGCATGCATCACAGGAAAGTGACCCAAGTATTTGACATTGGTTTTATGCCACTTAGCAGCAGATTCAGCAGTAACTGAAAGAGGGATCAGTATGCAGTTATCAGGGATCTAATCATTACTCACATTGGGTCAATGAGGAAGACCACAAAAAGTGCTTCTACCTGCTCTTTTCTCCATGTAGCGTCTCACCATTTCTTTACCTTTGTGTAAATTATCTTCTTTCTCTTTATCCCGTGGATAACTGTGAACAATGCATTTTGGACTGAACTCAAAGAAAGGGGTCTGTTTCTTTCCCACACCCACAATTGTGGTTTACAGTACCATGAAATGCAAATCAATATTCATTTGGGAAAGTTAACAGAAAGCTACAATTACAATGTCAGCAGCAGCTGGGCTGTAATACATTCACTGTTTTAACTCAGTGTCAACCTGATATTTATTAAGAATTCTTTTAAAGTAAATAACGGCCCACAGACACTGCCCATCACTCAATTTTCTGCTCTCAACATGATCCAGTTTATGCTTTGGAGTCCTTTTCAGGGAAGGCATGCTGCTTGCTTTTTGAAAGGGATTATGCTGCTAGTAACAGCTATAAATCCACAAAACAGAGCAGGTATGCTTTTGAAAGTAGCTGTTTGTCTTTTGATTTGTATATATTAGGATATAATCTTGGTTCCTGTGCATGTGCAGATCTTAAAATATATAGTGTTGACTTACTTTTTATAGATGCAGTTTGCCTTCTTAACAGCTCATGAATATCTGTGTGTGTGCGTGTAAATGTGTCTACTTTTCCACCCCTCTTCCTCGCCACAGCCACACTTGATCTACATGTTAAGGCCCACATTTACGGGTTATTTATTCCTGCTTTTTGCCTCTGAGGACCAAGGTGTTGATTCCTCTCCTCCCCAGTGGATTCTCCTTCGTTACATGCACACAGACTCACACTGCCCGGTCTCCCCACAGTCTCTCTCCCTCCGGGCGTGGGGTTATGCAGTGTCATGCAGGTTAGGTCTCTCTCTGGGGGTCTGCCTGGAGGCTAACCTGAGAGAAAAGAAGAGGTGGAAAAAGAAAGATACTTGGAGTAGATTTTTGTTGTGAATAGAATCAAGGGAATGAAAGAGGGATCTCCAGAATGAGTGTGAGTTCAGGCAGGGTTCTGGGGGGGCAGGGTGTGGGGGGGCTGTTTTGTGAGTAGGGGGAGGAGGGGAGGGGTAGGGGTGGAGTCGGGGGGGGGGTTCTGCTATTTGTAGATCCTTGTGATGGATGACTGGTGTGTGTGTGTGTGTGTGTGTGTGTATGTGTGAGTGTGTGAGAGAGAGCGAGAAAGAGACTGGCTTTTTTTTTCCTCTTCCCTTTCTGCTCTTTCCCTGTTCCCTCTCTCTTCAGGCGAGCAGAGCAGAGCGGGACTGACTGAGAGGAGGACAGAGGCGCAGACGTGTGCACAGCAGAGCTCTGCAACTCCACAAAGACAAGAGGAGGAGGAGGAAGAGTTTGCAGGGGAGAAAAGAAGAGAGAAAAAAAGAGCTTTTATATTTTTAACATCAGCAAACTGTGGTGGATTTCATACCTACATCAAAAGAAATCCTGAGGAACAAAAAGGATTTGCTTTCTTCACATCAAAAAGGAAAATATTAACAGTTGTTAGAGTTGTCTTTCTCTTTATATTCACCACAGATTTATCTTTATTCTAAAGGACTTGAGAGCTGTAGGAGGACTTTTGTTATCTGCAGAGAAACAGAGAGACAAAGGTGGACAGACAGAAGAAGTGGTTTGCTGGAGAAGATTTGACTGCAGAAGAGGTGAACATGCCCGTAAGAGGAGGCTGCTTTGGGGCAGGCATGGGCAGGCTGGCCGGGCAGCCGCTCTGGATGTGGGTGGTGATGCTCTCTGCTCTGCTTACGGGCAGTGCCAGTGCCTGCCCAGCCCTGTGTACCTGCAGTGGCACCACAGTGGACTGCCATGGACTGGGTCTCAAAACCATGCCAAGGAATATCCCCCGCAATACTGAGAGACTGTGAGTACCATCTGTACTCTAACCCCGAGTGTGTGTGTTTGTGTGTGTATGTGTATGTGACACAAACTCCCTGATATTGTCTCTTTATCTTCTTTTCTCATTATTTCCTTCATTTTCAATCCTATACGGAACTGCTTACCAAAGCTGGAATATACTGTAGCAGTGCACATGACTTTGCTTAGCCTGTAAGAGAACAATAGCCCTGCCTGTGGAGTGTGTGAGTGTTTTTGTGTGTCTCTGTGTGTATATGTGTCAGTCAGTCACTCACTGGCATTCCAGTCAGGTATAAATAGGCATGAGGGACTGAAAAGAGCAGGAGCAGATGTGTGCCTTTCACATGTGTCCATGATTTACTCATACCTGCTTAGGATTTCCTACTTCATGATATCTTAAAAACTCAAATACATTTTCATACACATTTCGTCTATACTTAGCATTAATATGTCGTCAATGCACAGATAAAAAGTAAAGTTTTTCTCAAAGTTCAAATTTTTTACTGCTTTTTCCCTGAATTATTTTTGGCCCTTTGACTTAACTTAGTTCCCGCTACATTTACAAAAATGTTTCCCAAACTAAAAACCCTCTCTTCATCCCTGTTCCTCTCCTTTCTTTTTACTCTCTTCTTCGCCTGGGCCACAGACTCCCCTCTCCCTCCGTCTCATGCCCCCTGAACACTCACTCCACAAATTGTTAAATCATGTAGAAAATTAAGCAAATCTGCTACTTAAGTGAATCTTGCACGAGGATCACGTAGCTGTCTTCTAAAACAGAGGGGCGGATGGGAGACAGAGAGGAGAGGTGAGGCAGACGCCGGCTTGCAGAGTGGAGTTTCTCTGTCTATTCTGACATTCCTTTAAAATATTCATCAGTAAATCAGAAGTGAGGAGTGCAAAGGGAAATAGATTGTTCTATTTCAGCTTTTAGAATATCAACCTTGAATAAAACATGTGGTGGGAACGGAGGAAAGAAAGCCTGTGTCAGAGGCAGCGTTGGCATATTGGGAGCCAGCTGCATATTTTATGCTTTTCATATTTAATTTCTAAGAACACCTTTTTTTTTTTTTTTTTTTTGCCTGCATGGCGGTCTGCATGTTTCCGGGTTGCTTATGAGCGCATGCTGCTGTAACACTGAAGCAGAAGGGAAACATGGTCATTTTGTGGTTTCCTTTTACATGAATGGCCATTCATGCCCCTCCACTCAAGAGCATTTCTGTGTAAAAAGTTGTTTGTGCATTCATAGCTCATGTACAGCACAGGGTTTTATCATTCTAACATCTCTGGGTGCTTTAAAACTCATCTTGCAAACTGCATTTTAAACACAACCAGTGTAAAGGTCATGCGTAATTTATTCCTGGGTCACTGGCTGCTTGATTTTTGAGGTGTGTGTGTGTTTATGCACCATAGTGGACTCTGTGTGTGTGGGTAATGTTAAAGATAGCTTGTCCCAACAGAAATCTTCTACTTAACAATAGTGACTGTATCCTTCTGCTTGTGGTTAAATAGGGTGATTCATCAAGGTGATTGTGCAAGTCGAAGCAGCCCACCATGCCGCACATGATGGTCCCATGTGCATAGCAAGATTTATGTGTTAGTATTTCCAAAATGTACGTTTATGAGAGCGATATTGTGCAAGCGCTACCGGGGTCAAAGATGAATGATGAGGTGGTCAAGTTTTTGAAGAATTGTCCCTGAAGTTGGTTGCCCTTGCTTTGCTTTTGGGTTAAAACTTTTGCTTTGTGAGAATAAAGTTAATATTGAAGATTCAAAATATATGATTATGAGGAATATGTTTGTCTCACTTTGATGGAAGGAGTGGTCATCGGAGCAGTGTGGGAAAGGGAAACAGTTGCATTTCACTTCAGGGGTCTGCTTTGCTGTTTGTTTAGGGATGTCTGTGTGAAAATAATCGGTGTTTTTGCACTAGTGTATACAAAGTGATGCATTTGGGGATAGAGTGTGTGTGTCGTAGCAGGAGGGGGTTGGTTTTTGGGGGTAAAGTGTGTGTTTGCAGGGTGGGGTGGGGTGTGTGTGCGGAGGGTGTTGAGACAGACAGCAGAATCCCATTTGCACTTGTCAGTGTGGGTTTGGATCAGATCTGACCCCTGCGCTCCTCAGACTGAAAACTGAAATGAGACTGTGAGCTTGGTGTATTAAAATGACACCCCGCCTTGTACGGGCCACGGGGTGCTCCCTCCCCCGCTGCTTCCTCTCTGCAGCTCTGCATCCCTTAGAGCTTGTCTATATTCATCTGCTGAGGCTAAAAGCTCACGATAATCACATTGATTTCAGGCTAAACTGAGGGAGAAATCAGCATTTGTACGGCTCATTGAAGTGACTTTAAAGCAGACAGTAAAGGTTGAGAGAAAAGCTCGAGGTGGACAGGTATCGACCAAACCTGCAGCCCTTTCTCTGCCTGCTTATCTCCTTTACAACCCCACTGCTTAGATTAAGCCTGTGTCTCATCTGTGAATGAGCTGATTTGTAAAAGGGGAGGAGCTTTCTGTGTGTGTGTGTGTGTGAGAGAGAGTGTGTATACGTGTGTGTGTGTGCTTTCATCTAATTACTAAAAGCGAGTGTATTGATAAAGTAGTTTTACTGCCTGTGCTGAGATTTGAGGGTTTGTTGGAGCTCCTCCAGAACAGAGAAGGTGGAAGCTGTGCACCATATGTGTTTCTGTGTATGTGTGTGTGTGTTTATACTTTCATGCATGCCTGTATAAATCTGATGTTGACTTGTGTTTGTTCATAAGCTTGCCTCCATGTGTGTGAGTGTGTGTGCATGCGTGCAGAGAATAAGTAATATTATGAAACACACATGAGGTTTGGTGGTGGTTAAAGATGAGAGGCTCCCTTGCTTCGATAGTTATGGTTATGTATTTGGGGGTAGTGTGTAAGTTGTGTGTGTGTGTGTGTGTGTTTGGGTCCATATGTGTGCATGTGCCAGGGAATGCCTGCGGTGTTTTTGGCACCAGCACATAGCTGCCACAACTGACAGCTCACCGGCCACCTGATCCATAATTTACCCTGACAAGACTGAACACAGCCTGGCCACTTGCTGCCAACTCTGGCTTTTTGACTAACATAGAAGGAATGAGATGAGAAAAGACACAGAGCCAGGGTGACGAGTGCTGCTGTGAGGGTCCAGAGCAGGATGAGAACAACATTCACGGCCAGGTTGGCAAAGTTACTGGGGGGGTTTACACTAATGAAAGGATTACAGCAACGAGGAGTGAAGAGACATGTTGCTCAACCACAAAGCTCATAAATGAATAAACAAGATTATGTTATTTATTGCAAAGGGTGAAATAGGTCAAGCCCTGAGGTGGACTAAATTACACATAGGTCCGTTTTTCACAGACTAATATATCCGTCCTCATAACCTGTAATCCCGTGAGGGGTGATAATGCCTGGAATGAAGATCATTCAGAGAATGTTTATGCTCAGTGGAGGATTGTGAAATTACAGGCCTGGGACTCAGTCAGTCCAATTTACTGCCTGCACTTACACAGCTGTGCTATTTTTCTCTTGCTCTTATTACTGAGGTGGACGCCATCGCTTGCTGGCTTTAGAGGGTTGTATTTTTTTAGCTGCTTCAATAGAAATAATGCAGTTTTTCATCTTTGTGTTGAGGAGGAAGTAATAAAATACTTATCATATCATCATCGTCAAAAGTTCCCTGCCAGTGCCTAACAGCTTATTCTGCTGTTGCTATTGACTATTGTCCCAAGCTTCTGTAGCCCTTTGTGCCGACAATCAAGCACTTGATTGGCAGTGCCTGTGAACTTGGGCCCTCCTACACTGGTCTGCAGGAATGTTGCGTATATGGCTCCATTTAAAGGGACTGTGAGGAATTTGTACATGATCTTGAAAAAGTCTGATATCTAGATATATGCATGATCATGATTCCCATTTTAAAATGAGGCTATCTGCGTTAAAAAGGTCATTTTCAAAAGGTAATTCTTCGTGTCCTGTCTTCATGACAACACCGCGCCGGATTAAGTTTGGCAGTCAGAGGGGAGATCTGTGTTTTTTTCTTTGCTGAAAACAATTTCTGTGATTTATTTTATAGTACTAACAGAAACAGGAGCTAGACTGTTTGACAGAAAAGAGAAAGAGGAGCAGGGAAAATACAAACAGGGGAGTGATAGAGCACAGGCTAAAGGCTAAAACGTGGTTGAAAGCCTAAAAAACAACCTAAAAGCTAAAACACAAGCTAGAGGCATGTGAAAATGTCCATTCCACTCCACATGCTGTAGTTTTTCTGCAGTGAATTGTTCAAACCTGAGAGTTTACCTGTAATATGAAGAGTCAGGTCACATTTGCTGTGCTTGGTAGATGAGCACTGGTAGGACAAAGCCAGAATTCACTGAGGTTCCATGGTACCAATTCATCTCAGAGCACCTGGCTGTGAGAAGCACTAAATAAAGGCAGCTAATGAACTACAGACAAACTCACAAAGTTTACTTGGTGTCACGTTTCAAACAACAGCCTTACAAAACTGTTGATAAATACATTACCTTGTTGTGCTGTATCCAGTAAAAAGTTGTCTTGAACAAAGAAAAGTATTGTTAAAAAGAAGATCCGATCCACTTTCACTGTCAAAAAAATAAATCACACAGTTTGCGCAAGTGGTAGGCAGAAGGGACTCACTACAGTCCACTTTATACAGATTCTTTTCACAGTTACTTTGAAAGTGAAATAAAAGGTTTTCTAGCAGTATTTGATTTATTGCCATGAATCATTATTGCAACCAAGAAATAACTTACAAAACATAAGTTGCTTCACTTACTGTGCTAAGTTTTTGTGGTAGGGTAGATTTCAGATTGAAGTGGTTCGTCCTGTGGAACTTTGTTTTCATCAACTGTGTTGTGAAATTTCATTAACTTCTTACATTTTACATAGAGGCATCATGATCAGAGTGTGAAAGGAGACTGCTCAGCTTTACAGCCAGCTGTTCTCTGTCTGAACTCACTTCAGGCACACTGACCTCCTCCGCTGATGAACCCTGCTACTTTAAGGAAGTGTACTAGACCTGCACACAGCCCACTGACCCCATCATTCAGACACATGTGTGTGAATGTCTTTCAACACTAATGCAAGTACCTTTTATTTTTTATTTGTACTCATGCTCAGGTGGGGTGCGTGTGTGCATGTGCATGATTACCTTGCACGCCTATCTTAGAGTGTCTGCATCTCAGCAGACCGTGAAAATCGAATTTGGAGAATCCACATAGATCACCTTTCATCTCTCTGAAGTCCATCTTTCCTTTTAACCCTCCTGGCTAGTCAGTGAGAAGCTGGCGATGGAGAGTGAAGGGGGTGGGTGATGTGCATGTGTGTTGAAATGCACATCAGTGAACAGTCTCCTCGCGTCGTAGATTTGCTTTTATAATCCACATTTCACGCCAGTCAAGGTGCTTTTGATGTGATGCAAGTTTGAGAGGAAATTATGGGCAGTGACCAGATGCAAGGGGTGCATGTGATCTACATCTGTCTGCAGATTAATCGCATCAGTGTAGTGTTCAGTGCATCAAAAAAAGAAGAAAAAAAAACACTATATCAGGCCATTGAGGCCATTCTTAATTTTTGAAAGAATCAACAACTCAAGTAGTTTGCTGCTACAGTATGGTCAAATTTGAACATTTTTTGTTGATGAAACTAAAAGAAATCCTTTGCTGTAGATGGAATCAGGGGATATTTGGTATTTTACCCCCAGTTTTCTCAACAGATACGGAACTGTTTTCTTTCCACTGACTGATTACTTAAGTGACCTGTGTTTCAGCTTTCAAGTGATAGCACACAAGCTTATCTTCACTGAGAGCTGTAAGAATGCAGATATCAACGTCCTCAGTGGGGGAGACAGTTGAACATAAAATCACGCTTTATACTCTGGGATCTACAGACAGATTTAAGCACACATGCCGCATCAATCAAATTACTGGTCGTCAGCTCACATCTGTCAAGCAAACGTCTTCTCAGTCTCCAGCTTGAAATAACTGAAATATAATAGATGTTGCAGAGCAGATGTTGAGTCCACATGATACACTCTCAGTCAGTGCGGCGCTCACACAGCCTGAAAGCCTTCATGCGGGGCTCAGAGCCACAACAGAACCTCAGCGTCTGTCAGTGAACAAACTACAGATACTGTACAAACCATGAAAGAGCCTTCAGTCTGCTTCTACTACAGCCATGTCTCTGTGTGTGTTCTTTTTTTCCAGTAACACACATTGGAACAGATGTTTAATTGATTTGCTCAGGCCTGGGAGAATGTCATAAGTTATCTATGTTTGATCAGAAAGTGCCGTTGTGCTACTTTCCTCCCTTGTCTTTTCTCTGGCTTTCAGTCGCTCTTTCGTTCTGTTTTGCTTACAGCAGCAAGTGGTACACGATAAAAAAAAACCTCAAGGTTGTTCCTGTGCTGGGAAGGCCGTGAGACTGAAAAAAGGCAGATATTGGGGTTTTGCTCCCCAACTTCTACCTGCACACAATTATAAAATGACAGAAGCTGTGCAGATGCTAGTGCAGACCTTGTTTGGGTCAAGGCCCAGAGATGAGGTAGTGGATGTTTGTCTGTCTTTCGTGTGTAGGATCTGCTGGATGTTTCCCTCCTCTATCGGTAATTTTGCTCATGAGGCCTAGCTGAGCAGAGTGAAGACTGTAAATAACCCTCAGAGAAGCACAGGAGCTGGGAAAATACTCTTACCTATCCATGCATGCACAAATGCACACACACTTACACATGTGGAAAAAAAAAAAAAACTTTGAGCACACATACATTAAAAAACGGACAGCTGAAGCCTTAACTGCTGGTCTGAAAGCCACATTTCATTAGGAGGGAATGTTTTGTTGAAGCTGAGCAGAAGTCTGACCTCTTAGTGTGGATAGAAGTGATCCAGTCAGGGTTTAAGAGAGTGTTATTTTGGTCACAGTGGTCCGCTTTCTCTCTCCCTCTTTTTCTCTTGCTTCCAAGTCTCTCTGTCTTTGAGTAGGACGCAGACCTGGATGGTACTGCCTGGTCCCGTAGCCCTGCCGGACCTGCAAGTATGTAGGTCACTTTTTTCCTCACAGGCCTCATCTCTCCCCTGACGTTTCTCAGACAGCCCGTCAGCTCCTCACAGCCTCTCAATGCAACACTCCACCACACTGCTCCACACCGTCGCTCTCAGGCAGCTAACAACACTGTCAGAGCGGCTCTGTCGTCTTTCTGTCTCTCAGTGTCTCCCTCTTTCCTCCTGCGTGTTTCACGGCTGTCACGTCCATATGTCCTAGAGTCTGCAGGAGGAGAAGAGCCTCACTCTTCCACAGCTTCTCAACCTGTTCACTTCATTCATTCGGGACGATGCTTGCTGGTCTGGTCAAGTCATCAAATTATAATCGTATGATTGTCGTTAATGAGGATTCATTCTCAGGCTGTACAGGACCTCAGGGCTCTGATCATTAGATTGTTACCACAGTGAGGAGTTTGGGGAGCGCCGTGCTTCTGATCCTCAATCAGCACGCCTCTGTCCTCCCTGCCAGGCTAAAGCTGTTCAGGACAAATGGTCCTGTGGCGCTCACAGCAGCAAGACGGAGTGACGGCACTGCAAAAAACACACCTTAATAAGACATTTATGACTAATTTCAAACCAGAGGGGTGATCTGCTTCTATTTCCATTCATTATTTTACTTTGCTGGCCATATCAATGAACTTTAACTTGCACAGACTCAATCTTTTCCTGTTAAAATCAAGATTTAGGGGATAATCATTGTCCCTGGTTGTAGCATATCAATTAATTTTTGAGTGATTGACACCTGAGAAGAAGTTCACTGCTAAAACTCAAATATGACCAAATGAACTGGTCTCACTTCTAGCCAATAATAATTCAGTCAACCTAATAAAAGTCACAATCAAATGACAAGTTCAGATAAACACTTTTGTTCTTAAGATTTTGAGTTTCTTGATACAAGACATTATTATTAATAGAAGCAACTTAACAAGTAAATTTGTCCTCTGAACAAGCAGACAGTTTTTCTCAGCAAAGAATGTGGACTTTGATACGTCTAATTTGGTGGGTTTTTCTTTTTTTTACCAGAGATAAGAGAAATGTTTTTTCTAAGATTTCATTTCTAAGATCTAGGACACCCTCAATTCAAATTAGACCCCAGCAACAAAGACTCAGTTGAAATCCAGTTTAATTTTGATCTGCACGCTCACCCTCAAAATTTATTGATACTACAGCTCACATGAATGAGGACCACTTGTCCCGTTCGCTGTTCAACATGAGCATGAGTTTTTAAACATCAGGAAACATGGTCTTTTTGATGTTCCCTGTTCTCACAATTTTGATTTCAAATGCATTTGTGGCTGGCTCGTGAGCTGGTCTTTGCATTAGAAATACCCCGTTAGGTTTGTTTAATATCATCTATTTGCAAAGTTGTGAACTGTAAATCTTAAAAGCTTTCTAGCTCATAGACAACTGAAGTGGTTTTCATAAAAAATGTGCTGCTGGAAAGAAGTATTTCCATTTGCCATGTTGCAGCAAAAACCTGCAGAAGTCTTTTCTGGTGCCTCCATGCCTTATAAATAAGTCATCAGACCTTATCCCTTAGTTATTTTACTGTTTCAGAGAGCAAATCCAAAAGGACATATTGTTAGCACTATTTTAGGGTGATAAGCAGCAGCATGGATCTAGAGGATGACGAAGACTAAAGGACATTAAAATAGTGTGCCCTTTTTAACCTCTGAAACCCCTCTGCTACCTTTAAACCTGTCTGGCCTACAGTTTTTGCCACCATCTGTCTAGAAGTTTTGCATCGCCAGCTGTTTAACAGCTGCAAACATGAAACCATTGAACTCAGGTTTAGCACCAACTGTGACCCACCTTAATGTGTCATGTCTGGATGAAGTTTTGGGACAAAGCTTTTTATTCAATACAAAAGAGACTGTGCTGGAAACTTGGCTTTTGTTTCGCTTTAAGTAGGTCTTCTTTATTATCCTTTGCTGATCCAAACTTTCCCCATGTGTATTTATTTATTACAATTCTGCTGGGCTTCTTCATAAATTAGTTTTGTTGGTGAAAAGCAGTAAACCAGTGCGGTAGTTTTTCTTGTAGTTTGTTCATTTTTATGACTTGGCCATCTCCCAGTTGAACAGAATGACCCTACCCGCTGTGTTGTTTGAGAACATCCCAGTAGGTGTGCTTATGTGTGTGCTCCTTGGTACAGTGACTTGGTACAGCCTTTGTGTATGTGTGTGAGAATCAGAGCACATGTGGATATCAGCATCTGTACACAGGCATCAACAAACCAGTGTGTTTGCTTATCGTCCCTGCAGTCTTGAGGTTTTATTCACGTTATGTTGCTCAATTCGAACCAGGTCCCCTCAGCAGAGGAACTCCAGCAGCTGGCAGAAATAAACATAATGAGTTTTTCAGCATTGTAGCAGGGCTCTGAACCCCTTTGAATTATAGAGATGTGGAGCTGTGGAGCGTAGCCGCTGCGTGTCAGCCCAAGGGAAGGTGCATCAGGATGTATTCACGGGCATCAATCAAACAAAGATGGAAGATGAAGAGGGATTAGATAGTGATGGCATAAATCTACCTGCACTTCAGGAAGTGTGTTTGTGCGGAAAATCTTTGCAGAAGCTCCAGATGAAGTAAATGGATTTGAATGATGCAGCTGGAGTTGGAAAGTTTTTGTTTAAGGAACTGAGACTGATATCTGATCATTTACTAATACAGCAGTAAAAGTGAAAACCTGCCCATATCTGCTCTAAAAAGGCTGTCAATGAAGTGTGCCTAAACGCTTTTCACTGCTGCGCCAGAAGTCATTGCTTTACTTCTTTTGATTGTATTCAAAGTAGATAAAAGATGCTGGATTTTAAGCTTTAAAGAGCACATCTTTTTTCGGGGCATTGATATCAAACATGTTTTTTTTACACACACAGCTAGAACTAAATATAGACATGCATAGCTGACAGGAAACAGGACTGAAAATGTAGTGTCAGGTTTATGTGAGTTTGCCTGAATATGTGCTGAACAATATATCTATGATAAAAAAATCAAGTCGCCCTGAAAATCAAACACTTTGGAGTGCATTTTGAAAACAAAAGAAGCAGCAAGCAGAAAGTGTAAAGTTAGCCAAAAGTTGCTTTGTGAATCCAAAATGAACAAATAAATAACTTACTCAGCTCAGCAACTTTCTATCAACCACAGAATGACAGCATCCTCACAGGTGGGAGTAACTCAGATACAGAGACAGAATCAGCAGACATCACAAGAAGGGTCAAACACCAGGAGCTTCAGCACTTAATAAGGAAGATATGATCTTATAATGTCAAGTGCCCATGATTCTCTTTTGACGCAAAGTGTGTGCATGGGCACCCATCCCAGCTGTGCTATTCACAGCTCAAGAAAAGTGTAACTGCAGAAGGTCATGTCAGCATACTCAAGTCATAGATCCTTGAGGCAGATGAGCTGCAGAAGGTGCGTTATTACCAGGGCAATTTTCAAGAAACTGTTTTTCACCTGGGCAATTTAAAGCACTTCAAAACTTTGCTTAGTGTCTGTTGCAAAATGTCACAGGGAAAGGTCAGAATATGTCATAAACAGTGTGAATCCTGACTGGTTAAAGCATCCTCGGCTCCTGGTGGCATTTCACTGTAAATGTCACAGCATCTCTCCACAGGTGCATGGGCAATATGGTGTTAAAGATGGCCACTTCAGCAGGATAATGCAGTTTCGTCTGAAGACATTTGAGGGAGCGATAAATTTAGATCAGTCACCAAAACTTGCAAAACACTTTGAGAAGTTGTTGCATAACTGCTTTTAACAGGCAGAAACTATGGCATGTCATTTATTAATGGATAAAGGAAGATTCTGTAGCCTGAGGAGAAAAGTGTGGTTTCACTTGTTTGTGTGACTCATTCTTCCTCATATTTCCGCCCCTCACTTTAACCATCTCTCTTCATTCTCTTCTCCTCTCTCTTATTTCTGTTTCATGTCCTCTGGGCGTCATCAGCAGTGACCACCCTGAAGATAAGACATTGTGAATCCAGAAGTGTGTGTGTGACTATCTGCGTAAGCACCTGTAATGAGCACCACATGTGTGTATGTGTGCGTGTGTGTGTGTGTGTGTGTGTGTGTGTGTGTGTATTAGAGCCCAGCCTAATGAAGCCCAGGCTATTATTTATTTCCCGTGGCCCTGTCGCTTGGCCAGTCGATGCACCTGTGCACACACACACACACACACACACCATCTGTCAGTAATGACCGTTTTCTTCCTTACTGCATAGCGCTACAGTCCCTGGAGTGGTCATTAGACCAGAGAAGGAGAGAGTGACTGAGGGAGGGAGACCAGTGCTCGCAGCTCGGACTTGGAACTGGTTTTTTGGTTGTTCTTTTTGGGTTGGGGGGCTGGTAAGTGGGGTCAGGATAGGGTTGACCAATAAACCTTGAAAAAGTGCAGTACCACAAGTGTTGTTGGGTGCCTTTCCTGTGTCTGAACAAGGAAGTAAAAGTGAATATTTCAAAGCAGCAACAAAAGAAAAACTTTCTTACACCAGATGAGATAACTGAATCCAACATGATGTAAGCTCAGCATGCTACAAATTATTATATTGAAATAACTATCATCAGCCATATTGTAGGAACCCAAGGGTAAATCTGAAACCTCTCATTGATTTTGTCCCTCCTTTCTTTTGCAGTGATGGCTAGCTCTCAGCAGGGAGGCCGCTCCTATTATATCCACGGCACTTAGCTTTCTGGCCTTGTGGCCCTACCCAAATCCCCTTCACTGGCTCTTGCTAATCCACCAATAGTAGAAGGACAGGGCAGACAGAAAGAGGAGGGGGTTGTGGGTGTCGGTGGAAGAGGTCTGGAATAGAAAGACAAACAGGCAGCTCAAATGTGGCTTCCATTTAAATGGGACTTCCAAGTATCCCCCAGTGGAGTTAGACCTGTGTGTGAACTCCCCATAAACCAAACCTTTTTAATTCCACCCATTAATATATCGCATATCATGTTTCACATCTCATCTCAAGTCATTTGCATTTCATGAAGCAGCCGGTAATTAGAACCACCTCAGTATATATCATACAAGCAGCATGCTTTAGCAAACAGCTCAGGGCGCTGTGTGTGTGCAGACCATGTGTGCATAAAGTGTGTGGTTGTGTGCGTTGCAAAGCTCCAGCTTTGACTCAGGTATCAGTAGTCTGAGATGCCTCCATGCCTCCGTCTGCTCCTTCAGTCACCAGGCTGAACAGGTTCAGAGGGAGAATAAACATGAATTATTCAAACATGTTTGCGTGTCTATCTTTGCAGGGAGCTGAATGGGAATAACCTCACACGCATCACCAAGAGTGACTTCGCTGGACTCAAGTACATCCGAGTTCTGTAAGTACTTGCCTCCATGTTCGTGTAGAATGACAACATGTTGGTCTGTGTACCTGTCGTGCATGTCGCTGTCTGAGTCGATCTATTCATGCAGACCTGAGCTTCAGCTAACCTCTCAGCTCATGAGTTGAACAGACTTGCAGCTCAAATTAGCATAAACCCAGTGAAGTGGAGATGCTTCTGTCGAGAGTCCTACTCCAGAGTACATTAAGCTACAGCAGCCAGTGAAGTAATGGACTTCTCTTTCACTCTTCCCTGACTGTTGTAGTAGCACTTTTTGCCCCTTGGACGCACGCACACTCACTTGGCCTTTGTTCCCACACATCAACATGTAACATGTACACAAGCACTGTGACCAAATCTGCTCTCCACACTGTTAACACGTTCAGGTGAAACCACCAACTCCCTCTGAGTTGAAATTAAACACATGTGACACCAGATATTAAAGGTAGTAGTAAAACTGTCCCTATGTGTGCACCCCTGTGTTTGTAAGACTGAACATGTTTTGATTGTAACAAGAGCTGCCTGTAATTCAAACTTCTGTATTGTACATTTTCTAGCTTGTTTCTTCTCCATGTCCCCCCCTTTTCTTCCTGTGCATGACTCTATTTTTTGTACCACCTCCTTCCCCCACGTGGAGGTTAAATGCCTCCATGTCGGCAGCTTGTCACTAACAAGTAAGAAGGAAACAACTCCTTGCTAGGGGCTGTAAAGACAGCTTCCCTTGCTGGAGAGCCTCTGATTCCCTGCCACCACTGCACTACACTTAATCTCAAAAACACACTGCTTGCTTTTGAAATGTCCACCAACTGTATACATGATGTGATTAACTTGATATAGGTACGTGACATGCCTCCCTCTGTGCTCTGGGGGTTGACCTCAGCAGCATTAAGACTAACAGCGGGTCAACCTCCTGATCCCACTGACCCCAGGCAACTCTCAGAAGAAGCCAAACAGGAACAGAGGGTTTATCTTTACAGTCAGCTGCCATCTATCCTGTCAGTCTAGAATCAACACAGCTGATTTACCTCCAGACGTCTGGCACTGGGTGTTGGGCTGGTCTAAGTCAGCAGTGGGTGTTTATTGGGAAACATCTTGAAAAAACAGAAAAGAGAAATCAGAGACACTGAAGACTGTATGCCCTTTGACTGTCTCTGAAAAAGTTCTCTCAATCCAAGAGTACTCATCACAATTTTTTCCAAATCCATCTAAATTCATGAGAAAGAGATCGGAGGTGAATTGCACTTTTCTCTCCATGTTTATGGAGTGAGAGCAGTGATTAGCATTTATATTCGATGGGGAAGGAAGCCCAGACTGCTGAGTTGCAGCGCGCCATGGCCTCACAGGAGACATGAGAGGTTGCCTTCAACACAGAACAGTTGTGTTTGTAATGAAGGAAGGTTCTTGTTGCTTCTAAAGCTGCTGGACACTTTTCTCTCCCTCCTGGCCTTGTGTTATTGTAACACTTCCAAAACCATCCAGGCCCCCTTTTTTGAGCGTTAGCTTTGGCAATGCAGGTGAGGAAAGGATGTGTTCCTGCTTGTGCTGCATGTTTGTGTGCGTGTATATTTGTTTGTGTGAGACTAACAGCCTTGATGCCCTGCCTGCGACTTTGATACTGTCCAACCCTGAGCACACACAGGCTACTTTCCTTTGATTGTGCCAATCATAAAAACCTTGGAGCCCACCTCGGTTTCCCCTCTTGCACTTTCTGACCTTCTGCCCACCTTTAGTCTGGTCCCCACCCAGTCGCGAAACCCGAAGGACCACACCAGAGCCTGGACCCACACTTTGCGAGGCACCTTAAAAAACTTTCCTGGCTGCTATTTCTGCTTCTTCTGCCAAGATTCCACACTATGCCCTCTGCACTGCCCTGTGTGTGTGAGAGTGTGTGTGGGGTGTTGAGTATACTGCACCCAGCTTGAATATACATAGTGCAAGAAGTCTCGCAACCCAAACCCCCAAATAAATCCCCATTACTTTGTTAAAGCTTGAGTGATCGTCCACAGACTCATAAAAATGTCAAAGCCACACTGTGTCATGTCGTTTCTAAGGCTCTCTTTCTTTATGCTCTTTTTCTGCAGGCAGCTGATGGAGAATCAGATCACTGTGATCGAGCGTGGGGCTTTCGATGACATGAAGGAGCTGGAGAGACTGTGAGTACCACTCAAGGGTGTGCGTAGATTTGCGGACAGAAATAACACATTTTTATGTCTTTTCTGAACTTCAAATAAAATCCTACCCTTCTGTTGCTCTGATTCAATCCTTATATTAGTTCACATAAATGAGACTAGCAGGAGGAACCAGTTGTAAATGGCTTATTAAATATGAGGCACTTCCCTGTCATTCCATTGTGGTCAGGTTGGTGCAGAGAGGGTATAGCGTGGGCTCAGAGTATTTTTTTATTAGCTTAGCCTGACAGGAATGTCCTCAGTGGGATGTGTGGGCTTAAGAGGCCTCCCCCACCGCAGACCCCGGCTCATCTGGACAGCACCAGGACTCCCTGACAGCTTGTAAAGTGGCTGGGAAAACACACAGACAAACACATTTAACCACACCTCAAAACCAGCTTATTAGCAAATCAATAGCACTACCCACACCAGAACCTGCACAGCAGATGACTTTTTGGACACATGCCGTCATGCACACGTAGTGGTTAATTTATAAAAGACTTTTCCCCCTGATCTGAAACCCACATTAACAATTTACATTACCAAGCCCTCAGGCCATGTACGGATCCAAACATTGGGTAGACGTATTCATCTGCCAGACCAATGTGGAAATTAGGCGGCTCATTTCTCCAATGTTTAAAAGCCACTAACCCACCAGCAGGTACATTTCACTCAGTGTGAACAGAGAGGCAGTAGACTATTAATACCAAATGCACACTAAATCTCCACCTCAGCTGGCCAAGCACTCTTCTCAGTGTATACAGTTAGTGGCTCTACTCCCAACATCTGTCTGAGTGTGTCTGAAGCAATGGCATCACAACGGCCTCCAGATTCACAGCCACAGCAGTTGCATTTGCTCCTGTGAGCCTGCAGTGGGCCTTTCAGGGAGGAGAGAGTTGTGGTTTCCAACAGATTAGCCACAGTCTGTTCCTCGTTGTCTTTATTGTTGTATTTGCATAAAGCCTGCAAGTGTTGGACATTAGTTGTTTGACATGGAGTCTCTTGCCAACCAACCTTCCCGTCAATGCTTCCTTTGGCTTGAATCGGCTCATCCTTTTCTCTTAATTTTATTTAGAAACATCTTGTTTTAATGTATCAGCCCAGATAAATTGTGCTCATGCTCAGATAAGTGGTGGATGTAATTCACTTGTTTAAATAGGAATGTTGCTTTTCCATTACTCTGGGAAAATCTGCAGAGCAGTGAATCTACTGGGCACAGCGTTGTAATTTAACTGTGCGGAGATAATTTACGGCGCTGTCTCTGACTAAAGTTTAATTCCCCTGAACTTTCAGTCGGATATTTATGTGACATTCAGTGCACACTGAAACACAATAGCCTGTGGCTAAGCCGATTCTACGGCAGCAAGCAGAAATTATTCACAGCCTACACAAGGGCACACATGCACAGACACACACATACAAAGTCATCGGTTGATCGTATGTTTTCCTTGCTGCAGGCGGCTGAACCGTAATCAACTGCAGCAGCTTCCTGAGTTGCTGTTTCAGAAGAACCCTGGCCTGTCTCGACTGTAAGTACATTCACTTTTTATTTCAAATGTGCACGTGCTTATTTGCTCTTCCTTGTCTGTGCACATGTACTCGCTCTTTGTCTTCTCTTTAATATACAAGCCAACAATGTGAGCCACAACAATGCAGTGTGAAGTATGGTTTCAATATGTCTGATGAATCTTGGCTTTGGCTTGGTTTGCTTTAAACACTTCTAAGAACAATTAGGATCTCCATCAGGTCCCATTAGCACAGCCTTATCGGGTTAAGTGTGTGAAGTGCAGCCTGTGATCTCCTCTGTGCTCACCGACTGTAAGACAAATTGAACTGCATGAGTGGAAATCAAAGTTCTTTGCACATATTTTGGCTTTCATGCCAAGTCATCTGCTGTTCCTCTGTGCTGGTCTGTCTGTGAGAGAATCCAGTGGTGACAGGGAGTTGGTGTGACACTGGGACTTGAAATAAGGGACGCTGAACTAGACTTTGAACTCTGTTCAAGGTGAAATGATGTCTGTGTTACTTAATGAGGTCTTTTTATGTCATAGGAGACGTCTGCAGAGCTCATGGCCAATGGAATCATATATCTCAATGTATGAATAAAATGTGTCATCACGGCTTTCACTGGGTTTCCACTTGCTAAGGCCAATCTCATTTCATCGCACACCCACACATCCTGACACTCACGAGCCCCATGCAGTGAGACAATCCCATAGTAACGCTAAACTTTTATTCCCATCTGCAACACGGCTCAATGTTTTTATACTTTCTTTGAGATAATCAGTGTCCCTGTTTCTCGCTGATCCTTTCAGCTTCCATTATTCCAGTTCGGATTACCTGAAGCATCTGGGAATAATAGAACAGTGGGACATGGAAAAATCATTTCCCTTCCCTCACTCCAAATCGTAGTGCTACTAACCCATGATCCTGGCCTCAGCACCTCCATCTGTTTATCCTGCGTTTGATGTTCAACACCATCTTGAATCTATCTGTCACTTCCCTGCAACTATCTCCTCATGTCACCTTTCATAACGCCAAAACAACCTGTAGAGCTTCAGGGGGAAAGTCTCATCCTGAGGGGGCGAGGCCACCCTGTTGTGGGTTTCTAACACTGAGCAGCGCTGAGTTGCCTGTTTAGCTGGAGCAGACACAGAGCAGACTGAGGCCTTCCCGACCAGCGGATGGCCTTGAACAAGCGTGATTAGTCCATCTGGAGCAGCGGGGCTCTGCCAACAGCCAGAGGATTGTGCTAACACAGCTCCCCTGTTTCATCCAATCTGACTTCACGCTCATTATTCTAAACCCAGCGCTGGCTTTTTCACCACGTTCCCTAGAATGAGACTTTGTTTAACGTTGCTTAATCGATTCGCTATGTGCCTGTGTATACACTCATTTGTCCTTTATCCCTGCCTGGATTAGAGAGAACCATAATGGACCTTGAAGCTTTTCAGGTGTGGAAGTGCGATACATTCTTCAGCAGTGAAAACAAATGAACAATTCTGGTCCATGGAATCAAAAATAATACTATCGTTACGGCTCTTGTGTCTGATTGGCAGTTGCCGTTTTATGAAAGACTCCAAGCACTTGTTAAAAACGAGGTCTGGTAGCCTGGGATCAGGAACAGCAGTAGAAGACAAAGGTTTTTCCTAATGTGTCTCTTAACTCCTGAGTGGTGTGTCTAGGCCACACTATGGGTTCTGGTTCCAGTCTGATGCGGTTAGGTTACAGCCCTGTCTCGCTCCCGCCAGCAGCTTTTAATGGACTTAAAAGGTTCTCGGCTCCCAGGGGACGACTTTCGCCGCTGTTTCATGCTTGCATTTGTGTGTGTGTCTGAATGATGACGGACAGAGGGAGACTAACGGATAGATGTGTATTTGTATATCTTTATTTTTGTATGTCCTCAGACTCACTTGCAGCGCTCACCAGGCCTTGTTTGCTCTGTCTTTATGATCCTGACAAGAGAGGTTAATGTGAAAGCCCGCTGCCCTCAGGTGGAGCATTAACCCAGATGGTTTCTCTTCTCTTGGACCCAGGATTAATTGCGCTTTTCTCCTTTTCTGTACTTTTACATTCTTCTTCTCCGTCTCTTCCATTCCCCTGATTTCTCTCTCTTTCTCTTACTCTAAAGCGAGGGTTTGGGTATAAGCTTGTATAACAAAGTGGCTATTTGTCTTTGGAACCCCACTGAGAGGATGAACAGAAAGACAGGCGTCAGGAATAGAGGACGGAGAGTTCACAAGCGAGATCACAGCTCTCATTAAAACTTCTGCGGAAAAGCTAGCTGGGTTAATAAAAGACCGTCGGTTAAATGAGCAGAAGACTGTTGTTTTGCTGGGAGTTTTAAACACTTGACCCCCATGCAGTCATTAAGCTAACGGGGTAATGAGTTTCATTACAAAGGGACGATGCAGGATTGGAGCAAGATTTTGGCAAATGTTTTTTCGTCCTCTTGGTTCTGCACAAAATCAGATTTTCAAATTACTCTAGAGCTTTGCAATATTCCTACCAAAGTTTGAACCATGTGGGGCATTTTGAAAACAACTCATTTGCAGTCATTAAGCTAACATAGTTAGGAGTTGTACTAGAAAGAGATGGAAATGTAGTGTAAGATTTTGGAAATGTTTTTTCTTTTTGGGACTTTTGCTGAAGTCTACTTGAAGGAAAATGGAATAGATTGAGATTTACAAAACTGAGCATGAAGCTTTGTATTAGTTCTGTGGATGTTTTTATGGCTTTTGGTTGAAAATGTACAGTATTTGTTGTCTCACACAGTTTAAACATTCTGAAAATGCTTACAGTATTTTTCTCTCTGTTTCATGTTCTGCCTTTGTTTCAAGAGCTCAACTTATTATCTACACCCCTGCTCCTCCGTCTCACCCCACCCCTGAGAGATAGCAGCGACACTGAATCATGAGGGGCAGAGCAGAGATAATTGGAAGTGATTTGAGATGATTAGAGATAGTTAGGGTTTGTTAAAGCCGCCTGTGATAGATTGCTCTGACGAGAAGGCATGGGAACGTCAGCTCAGAGGTGAGAGCTGCTGCACAGAACACCAGCGAACAATAACAGTGAAAATAGAGTTGCATTCATCACTGCTAACGACCTGTTGCCCCCCCTCCCAATCTCACCACCCCTGACTTCTCCACATCCCACTTCCACTGCTCTTCAGATCTGTAATCTACTCATCCACGTCTGTAATTAGTGTTTTTTCGCAGTGGGAGAGCAGGAGGAAGGAAGGAGCACGGCATGGAGGGAAAAGAGAGGGATAGGTGAGCGGAGCAGGAGGAGTGCAGAGTAGTTAGCCTGATAGCTTACCCCTGGGGGATAGCATCTGGTTTGGGCTCAGGATGGGGGGTTGTGGGAGGAGTAGGCGAAGGGGTATTTTGTGGTTTTTGATTACCGTGTTGCTTGTTGCTGCCACAAACAAATACCAGTGACAACACAGGCTTGTTTGAAGGGGTGTTGCTTGCATTAATGGCTATGACGTGGTGGGGTGAGGGGATGGTGAGGAGAGGTTTTCCCTTGTGTACCTCGCCAGGGGGCATGAAGATGGAGAAGGCGGGGGGGAAAGGCGTGGTGGTACCTGCTCTACAGGGGAGATGAGGAAACCTTGGCAAAAGATTGAAGCGGATAGGTGTCTCATCTTTCTCTAAGATCTTTCCGGTAATGCTTGACAACGAGGATTTTGAAAGACACAAACACACACTAGCTGAGTGACACACATGAGGGAGGAAAAAGAGGGAAAATGTAAATAACACTAATTAGACAGAAACACACACAGAGTAACAGTATGATTACATCTCTGTGCGCTAATGTGTGGATGGCAAGCATACGCAAGGGATTACGTTCCTTCTATGACTGTAGATAAAAGAGCAACTATGTGCTGATGCCGAGTTGCCTGTTTTTGTGTTTGTGTTGGAGGGATGCTCTGTTTTCTGTTTGTTGATGGCTGGATGCTTAGGGAACAGTAGCTCAGAGTGAGAAGAAAGGGATGTTTGGGGGAAGGAGATCTAGAATAAATAATGTGCACTATCATTAAACATATAAATCATCCCTCTGTCAAAGGATTCCCACTTTGTTTTTTTGACTTTGTTTCCATTCCCTATCTCCCCCTCTCATTTGCTGCGGCTTGTAGAGTCGCTCTGGTGTTCCAAGACTTATCATGCCACAAAGAAAGTAAATTAACTCTTTCAACAGTTGACTGGCTGTGAGGCTGGCTTCAGTATGTGTTTCTGACTGTTTGTAGAGTGTGTGTGAGCATGTGTGTGTGTGTCTGGCAGGCTCTTAATGGTCCAGGCTGGTCTTGTCGTTTACTTCTCTTTGTTTCAGCTTATGAATGACCCGCCTCGACGTGCTTGCGCTCTCTCTCTCTCTCTCTCTCCTTCCCTCAGAGGACCGTTTGGGCCCCTGCTTGGCAGCAGTCCCCATGGCAACTGGTCTTCATCAGGAGGTTTGTGTGCTGTTGATGGCAGACATCCTGATTTCTTGACTGTGGTTTGTCTGACACTGAGTAAATAGAGATGGCAAAGGCTTCAGTGTAGAAAGTTAACTTTGGCTTTGTGGAAAGCAAAATACCTGCTGGCTGCAGGGAAACTGTCTGTTTAATGGGTTAGTTCACTCAAAACCAGATTCAATGGAACTGTGAGGACTCGCTTATTGATCCTGAAAAAGTCTCAATTCTAGATATATGCCTGATCATAACCCACAATGTCAAATGAGGTTATTAGCAGTAAACTAGATTGTTTCTTAATGCTACATCTTTGCTTCCTGATCAGGTCGGACTGACCCGGCTTGATTTCTGACACGTCGAAATCTCTACGACAATGTCACACAGCAAAGTTTAGCAGTGAGAAGAGAAATCAGTGTTTTTCTCAGCTGAAAATGACTTCTGTAATGTATTAAGTAGTAATGATGGAATTTCACAAGGCTAAAACACAAGCAAAATGCAAAAACATGGGTTAAGCTGCTTATGATGATCATTCCAACTCACATGTAGCAGTTTTACTGTAGTGATCTGTTCAAACCTGGGGGTATGTCAATAAAATAAGGAGCCAGGATACGTTAGCTCTGCTTGGTAGATAAAGACTTTATTTACTTGTGGTTTTCCTGTTACTGGTTTTGAAATGTGTTTTCTTTGTTTATAATCATAAACTATCTCAAACTTTAACTGTGAGTGAGAGATGGCAGAACTTCATCTTGAGGCTTTTGTTAAACTGCTGTGTGTAAGACGCTTCCTTGAAAAGGCGTAGAGGGGGAGGTGAGGACATGACACCGAAAACACGCTGCATAAGCCACAGTGTCATGTTTACAGCACGATGGCGAAGAAACCAACAGTCTTATTCTTACACAATGTTCTCATCTTAGAAATGTATTTTTCAACCCCAGCTGTTTTCATTCATCCCAGCTCATTCCAACCTCACACTGGCAGAAAAAGGTTCGAGAAAAAATCTGTATGTTTGCTTTCTCTCATGCAGTCCGACATTAAAACTTCTGCGTGGCTGCTTTAAAATGTCAAGAAAGAGAGAGTTGTCAGTTTCTTGTGCTCCAACAAAATTGTAATTATTAAGGTGTATTTTATTGTTGCCATACATCCTTAAATTCAAACCAGGAAGTTCTGAACATTTTTGTTTTGTCAAAGAAAGGCATAATTTTAAAAACTGACAGGTAAAAAATGAAATACATTCTAGAAGGTGGAGTACACAACTTTTTTAATAACCTTTAGTTTTTTTTAAGTATATTTTGAAAACTTAGAATGCTCTGAACTAAATTTAAAGCCTTATATATATAAGATATAAAAAGTATAAAAGTATAGTATATAAAGTATAAAAGTTTATTAACAATCAGAGATAGTAAAGCCTCGATGGACAGCACCTTAACTGTTTGGATAAATGTGCTCAACTTGGGCTGATACACTGTTTGCCTCTTCTTGAGTGAAAGCACTGTTTCTTTTTAATCATCATTTCCTATAAGAAGTGCTAGATTTTCTGATCCAAGTCTGAAATGTCAGACCTGGTAGCCAACTAAAAAGTCTCAGGCAGGCCTCGTCTCTGTGCCCCTGCCCTTCTTCCTGCCCCTGTCCTTGTCAGCTGGTAAAAGTGGCTTTTATGGCTTGTCGCTGTTTTCTTTACGAGTCGGACCGTGTGTGAGAGAGAAACGCAGACCAAACCATGTGAGGAGAGCGGAAGCCAAAAGGGGGTAATTTAAAAACCACTCCGCCATCTGAAATATTCACAACCGCGAGCACAACGGGGGAGAGCGAGGGGGAGAGAGAGAGAGAAAGAAGAGAGGAGAGCAGGAGAAAAGTAAGAAAGAGGTGAAGAAAGTGAAACAAGAGAGAGGGAGACGGTCAGAGGTGCAAAATAGAGGAGCCAAGTTGTGGCAAAAGCAGGAGAGAAGCGGCGGTGTTTATATTTACTAACGATTCTGTGTCCTTCCTCATGAATTATGGAACAGATGGATTGAGGCTTGTTAAATATTCACACTAAAGCGCTGGGACATCAGTGCTGTTTTTTGCGTGCGTGTGTGTGTGTGTCCGGCGTCTGGTACACATTGCTCCACATTGCTCAGCCTGATGCTCTAAATATTCCTTTGACCAAACATGCACGCACGCACACAAGATCCAGTGATGACCAACCCAATCAAACACATGTGCACATTCCTGTTTGTGTGTATGTGTGTGTGTGCGTGTGCACAGTGGGGACTGGTCTGGTCATTATGAATTGATACAGCATGAATAAGACATCACAGTGTGGTCTAGATCCGTCATGAGTATACACACACAGGGATTTCACTCGCTGAGCTGCTGATGGAGGCCTGCACCTCCGTTTCCTCCTCCCCTTCTCTGAGCTGCTGCCGACAGTTTGCCTCTGTGATGGCTGTCTTTATGTGGTCCAGATTTGAACTGGCACACACTGGAGAAAAGTCTGCCCTCATGTCTTCAAACACACACACACACACACACACACACACACACACACACACACACACACACACACACATAAATACACTTGCATGCAGTCTTACTCCTTGGAATCTCAGAGCAGGGCTTCTTGGAATGCCGCAAATCCAGCCAGGAATAACAACCTATATAGTTGAGTTCTCCTGCTTATATGTGCATGTTTATGACCACATGCTTGGTGGACATATGTGTGCATAACTCCTCTACACACATGAGCAGTTTGGTGTATGAATGCAGACATCAGAATGAAAACTCCATCTCATTCATCAAAGGCTTAATAGAGTGCAATCTCCCTGCAATAGGTGTTGCCTTCACTCATTGCATCTGTCCATCTCGTTACGGTTCAACTTCAAATCTGGGGTTTAGATTAACGCTATCTGTTCTGCATGGTCATGAGGAAGTGTCGTGTGTGAGGAGCTTAGCAGGAAGACTACAGTGTCTTTGTGTAATCGCTTGTTATGAGCTGTTAGGGTCTGGACTTGGGAC
Source organism: Thalassoma bifasciatum (assembly GCA_008086565.1). Classification (NCBI taxonomy): domain Eukaryota; kingdom Metazoa; phylum Chordata; class Actinopteri; order Labriformes; family Labridae; genus Thalassoma; species Thalassoma bifasciatum. The sequence continues at coordinate 165,568 of RPOG01000103.1, forward strand.
TCTGGAGCAGTGCGTTGGAAGTGACCCAAGCAGACCCAAACACAGCATCTCCTCTCTTGGGTGGGAAGGAGAGGGGAAGAGGGAGGGAGGGGGTAGTGGTCAGAATCTTTCTTGACATCATCCAAAAGCAGGAAGGAGAATAAGATGACTACACTGGTGAACACGGAAAACACACACACATGCACTAAATGACCATTCCAGCCTTATCCTGTGGCCTCAGGCTCTGTCTCTGATTCTGAGATTGAAAAAGAACAAACAAACAAACTACAGGGCAAATTATGCTTTCCTACACACACACACACTCAAAAATGCAACTGCACACTCTTATTGGCATCTCCTGCTGGTTCTCTCCTGGCTTCAAAATTGTATTCAGTTTGACTTTTTTGGAGCAAAGATAGAAAACGTTTGGATGTGAAGTAGTTCAAAAAGTAGCTCATATTTTCTGGATGAGGTGTGAGCACATTGCTTGGGAAAGTATTGTGTAATGGATGGAAAGAGATTTTTGGATTTTTGAGTTTTGTGTGTACATGTAATTATAGGCTTTAAGATGCATCCCTTTATCCTCTGGAAGAAAAGTGTTTGGTTGAACTCCTTCCTCTTCCCTGTGGCTATATATATCTCACTGCATGTGTGTGTGTGTGTGTGTGAGCTCTGTGTCTGTCTCCTCTCTATCTGTGGTGAGCAGGTTCATTCTTAAAGCTTCATAATGAGCACACCTCCAGGTCTTTTGTTACTGAGGCTCTATGTGGAGCTGCTGTGACACGACTACCACATGAAAACTCAGTGACTAAGCGTTCCACCTTTTGAAAATGATGTCATGTGTGCATTTAAGGTTAAAGAGGTCATGAGGGTAACAGAGAAAGAAACTGACATGTGAAAACAGGTTTGCTGGGTTAAATCAGAGAAAGAGGCATGGTGAGAGGAAACATGCAACGGTCTATAGCTGTCTTCAAATTTTGAATCTAACAGCAACTTAATTATGCCTCACAATCATTACACTGTTGTACTTTTCTATTGATCCTGCAGCTGCATAATGAGTCCCAGTGTGGGGTTTCACATTATTTCAGCACTTCAAGCCCGAGAGGTCAGCGCATGGTGTGAGTGTCACATACAATAACACACAACTGGGTCTCACCCCTGTGACTTTCATAATGAAGACAGGATGTTACAGAGATGCATGTAATGCTCCTTCAAAAGAGCTGTTGAGTTTCCCTTGAGCCACACAGACTCTTTTTTTATGTTGGAGGCATAGCTGATCATCTGCAGTTTTTGCATGTCGAAGTTTCCATGTATCATAAAACCCTGAGTTTTTATGCATTCCAGTTTTGGCAAAGGAAAAATCAATACAGCATTGAGATTCATGCAGACTTCTCAGATCAGGTCTTGGTAACTTGATATTTTATTAAACATTATGAGTTACACTTGCAATTTAAACAGATAAAACTGGATATGTTCTGCATTTGAATTTGTGGAGGCAACCTGGAAACCACAGTGAGGAGCACAGAGTGGTGAGTTAGGACAATTCAGTACACTTACAGTCAATCAAAGATTTATACAGTGGTACCTTTTATAGTCAGCACAAGAATTATTGATTTTTTGGTCTTTTAGGGCAGGACTCTAATGTTTGCTTTACATAGCTATCTCTGCCATTGTTGTATGAATATTGTATCAACAGGTGAATGTGATCTATCATGAGAAAAGTGCTTTGGGCAGTCAGAGGATGAGTAAAGCACGATATAAGCACAGTCTGTTTATCATTTGAGTGGCTCTAATGTAGGAAGGCTGTGTCAGCCCCTGTTTTTACTTATGTTTATTGGCTTTTTTATTTTCCTTTCAGGGAACCAATTTACTCCTTCAGTGTCCAATCTAGTTCTGTTAGTGTATCTGCCATAATCTGATGTTACTCTGAGGTCAACAAACAGAAGTCTGAGGGGGACTCAAATTAAACTATTACACGTGAAATAGATCCAAATGTGTATTTTTATAGTTTCCGTAAACAACTTGGAAATTACTGTTATAGAATACAAAATTATAATCAGTCTTTCGACTGATACTCTAGAGGCAGAAGTCATGTGCACAGGAAGCACGAGCACTATCGTCAGCACAGAAGACTTTCTCTGAATCATGCAAACACTTCAAATGACCTTTTAAAGTCATATGTGGTTATTCACAAACAGTCTTGAGTCATGTTTTCATGTAAACTCGATCAGTTTGACGAGTGGAAGAAGACAAACAGGCTTGGTCACTGGAAAACAAAGTTTAAACATGAATCCAGCCAGAGCCGTCTGTCCTCCTTACTTCTGCCTGCCGCACTCTCTACAGCCATCTCACTTTCTCAATAAACAAAAGACACTTGTCTGCTTCGGTAAATGGACAGCCCACATTCCAGTAAAAATACATATTGCACCGTGCAGAGCTGGTGAGCAGGGCAGAAAGGAAAATCTGAACTCCAGTACAAATGCCTATCTGTTTCCAATATTTGCTCCCCTCTCACTACACACTCCTGCTGCTATCACAGTACGGAGCAGTAATCTCATTAGCCCCAGAGTGTACGAGTACACCGACTGTGGGGATATTTTTTTATGAGAAAGAGTATGTTGTTCTGGGTAGGGGGTTTCTTTCCTCTTTTTTAAGCTTTGTACTCTATGACAGGAAACAGCTGGGGGATCGAATCGATTCTCTGTCCATGCTGTTACAAGAATTAGTGTCCACACACACCTGCTACACCCAAACAAAGCTACCTGAGCTTAGTTTCAAATGAGGCAAGATCTGAGTGCATCACTTTAACGACTTATTTGCAATGGACTAATGGCGGAGCTTGAATTCTCGTCAATCTGACATCCAGATGAGAGGAGCAGAGCATTGATTTGTTAAGAGGGAGTTGCAGAGACAGACTGCACAGTTGGAAAGCAGAAATGAAAGAAGTCCAGCGGGAGAGGAATATAAAACATATTTTATGTGTTATTTATTCAGCTCGGAAAGTTGTTTTCCTCCCTCATAAAATTCAAATTGTTGTTTTTGGGCACTTAAAAACCCTTCCCTCCAAATTTTAGTGTAGCGCAGCAATTTAATTGAGTAAATAGGTGGAGAGCAAGAGCAGTGGAAAAGTATAAAATGAGTTAGAGGGCAGTAGAAGGACCTGGAAGTGACAGACAGTACCTGCAAAGCAATAAATAGTGCAAGGATGGAGTAAGTGGGGTTGGCAGATAAAGCATAGGAAAGAGAAGGAGGCAGAGAGAGAAGAAAGATTGGTCTCATCTGTAGACTTTGAAAGGATTCTCATCTCTTCTCATCTATGTGGCCGTGCTGGGAGACAGTGAGGGGAGAGGCAGCCAGGGGCACCTGCAGCGGAGCTTTAGCCAAAAGCCCCATTATCACTTCAAAGCTGGACTCTGCTAGAGGAAGCCTGAGTGACACCGGGGCCCTACAGAGGATAAAACACTACACAGAGATAGGAGTAGAAAGCCTCCACATTTTCCCCTCCGTCATCCCCCCTTACCCTTTTACTGTACCTCACTTCTTCTCTGTCATCTACCTTGTCCTACCTTCCTTATCGCTTCCCTTTGCTCTCCCTCGATTACTTCCTCCCCGGGTCTTATCTGCACGGCTAACACCTGGCCGCCTGGATGGCAAGCCCTGTATGAGATCTATTTCTCTTTCCTCCTCCTTCCTGGCTGAATTTCTCCATCCTCTTTGGCTTATAAAAGGCCCGAGGACTTGAGGCCCCGATGAGCCCCAGGCTGTGGTAATGAGCTCGCTGGCTCTTTCATGTGGAGATCAAGCTGATGGCTGGAAGGGGGTGTTGTTGGTGCTGGTGTTAGTCGAGTGAATATTACCAGCATTGGATTTTGAGAGCTTGTTGAATAGAAAAGTTGTAGGTCAACCCAAGCCTGGCCTGGACCTGCAATTGAAGACGGTTCCCATGAAGTGAAGAGTGTCCCCGCCAGACACAGAGACATACAACACTGTCACAGAACAAATCATTCTACTCTTTGTAGGTTGTAGCATTCCTCTGTCCAATACATTATCCCTGAGACCTTTCCTGATATTTGCAGGCCACAGAAGGTCGGATACTTTAAGCAGGACAACGGCCTAGTCCAGAAATCAATGGCAAACACACAAACTCATGCATTTTCTAAAACTGCCCTCCACCCACTCTTTGAGTGTGTCAACACTTCATAAACTTGCCATCTGAATAAGCTCAGGGGCACACAGAGAGCCACAGAGGGATATTTGAACAACGTCTGATGCGCTTTGATTTGACTTCACCCTGAAGTAGAGCCGCCACTCCTTAAATCCTCCTCACCCACCCCTGTTAAATCCCCCAAAACCAATCTATGCATGTGTGTTAATCCGTAACGCATAGTCACACACTATTATTGCTCTCCCTGACACCTTAATTAGACCCTCTGACATAGATGACTTCTGACTTGTAGATAGACCACTTTACCGGCCACAACAGAGTGGAGCCTTTTTTGCATGAGTTGCAGTTTTGTCTGTTGCACATAAAAAAAAAAAAAAAAAAAATCTTCCCTAATTCATCCAGCACAAATTGGTTGTTTCTTCCATCGAAAAGCTCAAAACTCCAAATGAATTACAACAAAACTGAGGGAACCAAGCTAGGAAAAAAATGCATAAATGTACCACTAGGGTAGGCTAACAGCATAATGTTAACTTAACTGACTCATACAGTCAGTTCAGTGTTTGTGTGGTTTACACTGGGAGTGGAGGAGATATGTCCCCTTCATTAAGGTGTTGTAAAAGAGGGGAGGCCATACAAAGCCAATAGAGATTTCACATGAACAAGTTAATAGACTTGAGCTCAATGGTCTCGAACACTTCCTCCACAACTATGTTACTTCATTTTTCTTTCCTTTTCTTCCACTAGCTGTGCTATTTGTAATTTACCACTGACTGTCTATTTTGGTTTCAATTAACTCATATCTTCATTGCGCTCTGGAGGGAGATAATGAGACTAATTCAAGATACATGTGTGATAATAAATACTTCAGTTGAATCATTAGAGCAAGCGACAGTTGTCTTTTCTCCCAGTCTTTGTCTTATAATAGTTCAACTCTCAATAGTTTCTATGGAGACTGAATTTGCAAAGTTGATGTTTTGCTGCATTCAGTCCCTCGGCAATCTCACCCTCATTCACCTTTCTACGTTTGTGTCTGGATATAGACAGCTGAAAGATCATGACCTACTGTTGTTAACATCCTCAGTTCTCCAAGGTCAGAATGATGTAGAACTGTTAAAGGTTTCTTTTACTTTTCATTTGAAGTCAGAACCTCAGGGCTTCATCAATAATCAAATAAGTTTAATTTCTAAAAAGCCTGCTGGGGTTTTGAAAGTGTTGTGAAATTCTAAGCTAGGCTGCAAAAAGTGAATAAATTCTTTCTGATCTTAAAGAGACATGCAGGCAAAGAATGTAGAATGATGGATGACATGATGCCACTCTAAAAACGAAGCCAAAAATTAAAGTTTTTTTCATGAGACTGTCTCAACCATTTTTGTGAATCTGGTGCTGTGAGTAAAACTAGCTTAAAGCGTTCCCTTTAAAGACTTTCCCAGCTTGGGGTTTCTTTGCTTAGTACTCAATCACTTAATATTTATTATCATTATTGTTAGTACTATTTTGGTTAGTAAAAAGGGCAGGAGTTCAATGTTTTGGTTCTACAAGTCAATTTCTGCTGCATAGACTGAAGCTCAAAGAAGCATCTTCACCAGCAGGGGAATTTGGCTTCACTTTTGTACAGCATAAAGCGGCTGAGAGGTGTTGTCCATTGTTATATAATCAATAATGTCTTTGTCATCCCGGCAGATTACGTAATCTTATTTTTCACTGCTCTTTCCCCTCTGGCTATTCTGTGGCCATCCCTCCACAATGTAGTCAAAAGGTGAAGTCAAATTGTTGTCGTGTTTTCTTGAGTTGCGAGGGTGAGCTGCGCTAAGGGGAGCAGAGTTGAACGGAGACGTCCAGCGGGGTTAGAGAAGCACAGCCTTGTTTCCCAGGCAGGCACCTTCTTTGTGACATGGTTAAAGATGTGTCCTAACACCATTCCCATCACCCCGCGTCCCCCTTCTTCTCTCCCCCCGCCCTGCCTCCCATTCCTCCATCCCTCCACCCCCAGAGAATAGCCTGCCCTTTGCTCAAGCCATTCCGTCTCCTTGGAGCCCATTGTTTCCTCGTCGCTAAGCAATAGTGGGGGCCTCATTTGGTCACCTTGGATACAGGGGGGAGCCAGGGTATTTGGTTTGGGGTCAGGGCTGACAGAGGTGATGTGAAGGTGTGTGTGTTCGTACAAGGTTGCATGCGCACATTGTTAGCCATCACCAAAAGAGTTGGTGCGTGGCGTCATGAATGTGTGTGTGTGTGGGTGCATGAATGTGTGTGTGTGTGTGTTTGGTTAAGGGTCAGGCGTGACAGCCCTGGCACAATAGTATGGGGTGTGACCAACCCCTCCCTCACCATTTATTAGCCTATTCAGTCACCCACTCCCCTGCTCCGAGCCAGGCTGGGCCAGGAGGCAGCCGGGCTGTCAGTCAACAGGGAGGGGGAGGGGCAGAGAGGGGGGTCTCCGAAAAACATAATTAATGTGGAACACAAGAGCGTTGTATCACCCAAAAGAGTTAATTACTGAAATGAGCAGCCACTGTAAAGGCAGTGCACCACACTTTGCTAGGTAACTCTCACTGAACATTTCCAGGGCTTCTTGATTGACTAGGATTGACAATAGATGGAGAACAAAACAAAATACTTTGAGACCCATTTATTATTGTCAGACAACAGCTAACATTAGTATTCAATATTTTCCTTGTAACTGTTTTGCTGTGTTCCGACAAAACACAAATACTTGCCATATTGGTGCATGCACATATTGCAGTGTTTTGGGTTGAGTTGTTCAATTTGGGCCAAATATTAAGCCATTCATGAGTCAAAAAGATGCAAATCATGTGACAGGGAAAGGATCCCCTCCAAACACCACTCCAGTCTGCTGTTATCAAACAAGGTTAGCTTTATTATGTTGTAGTGCAGATTATGCTAATAGGATCAGTGCTATCTGCTCGCAAAACTAGTAGCTTGAATGAAGTCACAAAGAAAGGTTTTCATAACTTATCTGGCAGTATCAGACAATTACCTGCTCACTCTCATCACAAAAAGAAGTGTCACAAAGTTCACTAATGTGCCATTTTGCATTGACTGTGAACGTAACGACAGACAGGCATTTCTTCTTTTTTCATTTTGCCCCAAGAATGTCTTGGTAGTTTTGAACCTCCTGTCAACTTGCTGCCTTTAAGTCGTGAAGCTATCATTAGCAGCTAATAGCAACACTAGCTGGTGAGTGGTCAAATACTAAAATAAAGTTGCTGTTTTGAGGGTTGTCTTGAGGTTCTTCCAGCATCATTCTTTTTGATAGTTGCTTATTGTCGGAGAAGCTCTGAAATGTTAATATTCTTTCTAATTCATAAAATTTGAGTGATCTACAACATTAAACACAGCAGTAAGGCACTATAACAGTGTTTGAGCCTGACGTCGAAGGAAAATGTCTGTCCCGTAAATGTGGTCAATTACACAGCACTGAAAAGACCACCATCTTCGAGTTGTTCGGTCTGTGGCAGGCACTCACACCTGCTCTCTCTTTTATCCCCTTCTTGCTCTCTCCCTCATTTATTCGGTTCATCCACACTTTGCATTTCTCTCATTCTGTAAAAACACACACCAGGGGAGACCCTCTTTGTCAGCTGCCTTGCTGAATTCCAATCCTCAATCGTCAAGCTGGCCCTTGCTGGCTGGCTGGCTGGATGGTCGGCCTTGGAGAGTCCTAGAGTGGCTTTCAGAAGCCTACCTAACACACACATACACACACACACACACACACACACACACACACACACACACACATACACACGTGCACACTCTCTATCACGCACAAAAACAAAAACTGAACCAAACCTGAAGCACCCATCAAAGGAGTACAAGTGGTGAAATGAGCAAAACGGAAACTAACAGTTTTAGCAAATGAACCCCTATTTAAATGAAGCTCAATTGCAGCTCGGTTTTTCTACATAACACTATCTGGTTGCACTTACACATCATTGACTTTTTTCTTTTTTGCATAGGCTTGCTTGATAATGTAAGCTCATACAGGATAGGTCTGTGCTTTGTGACGATACTGGCTCACCCGTACTCATGCTGACTTCTTGTGACTTCCACATTTTCAAAAGAGTAGGACACATGTTTAAAAAAAACATATTGAATGTGTAGTTTTTAGTGTGATGTCAGTATGAGTCATCAGTAGTTGGTTGTGCAAACTAAAACTATTCATCAAGAACTTTATCTTCCAGTGCCATCCTCCTCTCTCTGGATCTGCTGACATTACAAGACAGTGGCTGTTTGGTCCCACCAAAAATATGAGTAGTGACAAACAAGCACCAAAAATGGATTTTGCTGTGCATTGCAGAAAGCCTTTGTGGTTGCTGAGTAGCAAAAGTATTCCCTTGGGAATTTGTTTCCTCCTGCAGTTATTGCCTGTGTGCACTCCAGAGCCAACCATGGAGCATATTTCCAGCTGAATCTCAGCCGAGTGCTCTCATCACTCATAATGAGTCAGTAGGAATGTGTTGTCCTCACCTGTGCTGTAACCGACAACAGATAAAAAAGAAGATCCAACATGCCCGCACAGAGACAGAAGAAAGCCTGGTACTGTGGAGGGCATACCTGCGCTGACAGTCAGGGTGTGTTCAGCCTCACAAGGTTAACCACTCTGACAAAACCACAGCGGTAATGCAGCAGAAAATGACTCTGCAAACTGGCACATAAACTTTGGCTCAGTGTGACATCCCGAGAGTTTCCGGAAGAGTCATTAGAGAATCATTGAGTGAGGGAGCAGAGGGTTTCATATTCATGGAATTCATCAAAACAAGTTATTGAAAGCAGCCAATGCATTCATTTAGTGGATCGGCTGAATTCATGCATTGGGTTTCATTGATGTGGTGTTGACCTCGGACCACAGTGAGCACTGCTGTCGGTGCGGCTTTGTTGGTGGAGCTGTAACCTTTCTTTGTACGCATGTTTGGACCGGTAACCTTGCTTTGTGTTGCTGTGTGTATCAGGGTGTAGTGTGACTCCCCTTCTCCATAAATCACTGTCAGATTCCAATGGTACCAAACAAAGCCCTTGCCTGAAGCTGGGATAATGGGGTTGTTGGTGTGTGTTTGTGTGTCCGTACATCCATGTGTGTCAAGCCCTAAGCCCTTGGTTAACCAATCAGCGCCCTAACTGAGTTTATGAAAATTCATTGAGTGTGAGATGAGCTTTTTTTCCTCAGATGAATATTGCACGAAACGCAGCATTGGGTGACAAAACACTCCATCGATTTCAAGGAAGGAAGGAGGGAGGGATTGAGGGAGGGGGCGGAAAGAAAAAAGATGAGGGAATGAGGTTGATCGCTGGTGCGTGATGGAATAAACTGCAGAATTTCTGTCACTGCGTTTGTGCGCGTATGTGACTGTGTGTGTGCCACACAGGGGGCTAATAAATAAATGATGTTTGAAATGAGAGCAGCTCTCCGTAGACCATCTCCACTTCATGAGAAGCGCCTGTTTACAACTCCACACATACACACACATATATGCACAAACACACACACACACACACACACACACACACACTTATAAAGGCATCACATCAACATCTACCAGATCTGAGTTCAAACTGCTGCTCTCCTTTCCAGGAACATGTCTGCACCATGAGCATCGAGGTGTGTGTTCCCACTCTCAGGCCTTCATCACATTACATTCTGCATTCCACCCATGTTGATGGTGAAGGGATGGGAAGCATTACCATGCAGGCCAAAGCAAACACGCACACACACATGCATATAAACACCTAGCTTGTGAGAGAGGCCGGAGAGCATTAGCGAGCTCAGAAGAGCAAACACAGTGATAAAGGCTGGATTTGGACGGATCCTAATAGGAGGAAGTGGTGGGGAAGGGTAAGGATTTACCCCCAGTATCCCCGCAGGCCTGGGCACGACAGAAGCCCTGAATTTTGTATCCAAACAGTGTGTGGCGCTGACTCATGGTTCCTGTATTTGCTCTGCGGGCTGTCCTAACATATCATTAGTTCTCTCAGGAAAGTAAACCTTCTCCTCCGGAGAGTCTGGCTGCCCTACCACCGAGACAAAACCTGACCTTTTACTTTCTCCCAGTGGTAAACGAGCTGATGCCATTCTCGATGAGCTGTTAGTGAAAATGAGAGGTGGAGGTGGGTGGGCGAGGGGGTTCTCTTAAGACACATAGAGAGAGTGAGGGATTCATGGGTGTCAAGAAGAGGGCAGTCATAGCACAGAGGATTCCCACAGTTTCATTGTTTTTGGAAGATTTTCAAACATCCCATTTCCAGGCAACTGAAGCAGAGGTCAGAGAGGAGGAAGGAAGAAGGGATCACAGAATAGAGGAGATGGTTTGATGGTAGGGGATACAGGCTGGAATGCTGCAGCGGTTTTAATTACAGACAGAGGAATAGACTTTTTAAATATTTAGAGCGCAGATGATCTCTTTGGCCGTGTGTGTCGGGCTGTATGTGTGTGCACGATCCACTTGTATGTATGCAAAGTTATGTTGTGTAAAGGGCTGATTGATTTCCAAAAATGTTCTAATTGCATCATTTTTCCCTGTATTGCAATTATTTTTAAGTTCCCCATCTGATGTGTTGTTGAACTAGCACATTTCTGGAAATAAACATTGACAATAATAGTAGCATGACAACAACCCATGACATGTTTCCAGTTTTGCTACTTGTTACTGTGTTTTGCCCATTTTGTCGCTTTTCACTCATTTCTGCCACTTTTGGCCTATTTTTAGCTACTTTTCACCCTCTTATTGCCACTTTGGGATCATTTTTTTTGCTACTTATTGACTATATTCAAAATTTTCTCCCAATTTTCTTGCCAATTTTTACTGTTTTTTGACAATTGTTGCCAACTGGAACTTAGTTGTAATCCTACCTCTTGCTGTTTTTGCCACTTCTGACCACTAAAATTGTCGCTCTTGCAAAGGTAGTCTGGCTTTTTGATTGAGAAGGGTCAAGTAACACTGGTTTAAAGCATTTAACATCTACAGCACAAATTGCATCTGGTATTCTGACACATTTCTGGTCCAAGAAAAGTTGCACTGTCCATGATTACAGCATTTCAGCTGGCCATATCGCGATTCAATGTAATTTGCCATTGAATGCCAAGCCCTAGTTGTGTGTATGGTTTCAGCCCTGTGGGTTTAGTAGATTTTAATTCTTAGAAATCAGCCCAATTAAGTATGCTTAAGTGTGACACAAAATATTTTCAAACTTAAAGCAGTTCTGGGTAAGAAAAGCCCTTCTTACATTACAGATCAATAAAGTGTGCCCTAGTTGGATCAAAACTTAGCATCAAATTCTCCTTCTGTTACAAGATAAGTTCTTGTCTCTTTGTCAAACACACCATCTTTCAGACTTTTTCTGTTGGGATTCTTGTGTGAAGTCCTCCAAAACATATGCACACAGATTTTGTCTTGCTGATACTTCCCCTAAAATCAAATTCTGGCACCACTGGAGAGACAGACGGGGTTACAAACAGCATAAACTAGAGTGATTGCAATACAGATTTTCTTTCACAGCACTTAAACCAAAGTAGAGAGCCATCAAATAGCAAGGACAGGCCATAAAAATCAGCTATATGAGCTGGAGTAGGAAACAAAACCAGCCCCAGTAGACAGTCATAAGATTCAAGAGGTGTTAAAGGTGCTAAGTGCTAGAGCTTGACAATGTGGGTCATGTTGTGAGAGACAAGTTTGGAACTGCTCTCATGGTTTTAGCACTCTGCCTGGCTGCATTTGTCTGACTGACGTTTAGGTGCAAAAAGATAGCAGGGCTGTAATCTCCTAATCATTAAACAGGAAAGTACAGGATGTAAAGAGATGTGACTGCTGTCTGCAAGCACTAAGCCAGAGGAAGTTGGGATGCCAGAGTTAAGTGGAGCAATATCCTCCTTCTATGTGTGAGGGGGCTTTTGTTAAAAGGGTGCTATCATGAGCAAACAGGCTCTGCGTCTCTTGCTGTATTGTCCGTTTGTTCAGAGCGATGCCAAGGCAGGTCCACGCTCAGACCTACAACAGTTAAATGGGCTGTAATTTTGAAGCAGCGCTGCCTTCTGCAGGCTCACATTGATCTGTCATTGACAAAGTTAATGAGTGTGGACGTGAGGCACGGAGTCTCGCCACAAAGACATCAAAGTGCTGCCGCTATGCCTGGCCTGCTGTGAGACTGGCCCGCTGTGAGACCGGCCTTCAGGCAGACACCCGGGCTGCTGCAACCCCAGACTCCCCAGGAGGTGAGAGGAGGGGACAGAGTTGGAGGAGATCTTGGCAGCATGTGCAAGGAGTTTGCATATCTTCATCCTCTTCTGTATCACACATGCAAACACATCTTGGCCTATGTTTGCCATCTGTTTGTGTTTTAATGGGCGAGTGGTAGCAACTTTTGAGCTGCAAATAAGATTCTTAAACTTGATACTCCTGCTTGTGCTCACCACCTGCTGCTTGGGAACCTGCTGGCTACACACACACACACACAAACACACACACACATAAACACAAAGTCTTGCTACTAGGTAACCCATTGGTTATCTGCCTTTTCATCCCTCTCTGTCAATAGCAAATAAGAGAAGGGGAAAAAGCAAAATCCAAGAGCAAATATTAGCTTGTGTAGACAAAGGCATTCCAGACTGGGTTGTCACTCTCACTCGCTCATCCTTAAAGTCCCATCCTCCTCCCCTCACACCCTTTCCTTTACACAGACAGTCCTGTTCCTTTCTTTATTTTTTCCCAAGGTCTCTGTTCAGGGGACAAGTCAGTGGTGACACGTGCTGAAATCTTATCTGAGTTGTTTTAGCAGAATTCACCCTTGGGATGAATATTGCAGTGATTTTATTTTCAACAAACTAATATAGACTTTATCTACAACTTTTTTCTGGAAACAAATTTGCCACAATCTCCTAGATCCAGCTAAAGAAGTAAACCCACGACCATTCATTCAAGCTGACAGGGCTAAGGGAAGGAAAGGCCTGATGTCAAAAGTAACAATTTCCCTCACAGTTTCAAACAGCTGCCTGATGGAAAAAACATCCATCATAAAATGTGATTACCTGAACTTGAGAAGCATATATTTTACCCATCATAGCCCTTTTTTCCTGCTTTGTGCCACTCCCCATCCTATTCGTTGTCCCCCTCCCTCCCCGGCCTCTGGGGGTTCAGATGTCATCCTCATCCTTGTCAGAGGAGTCTAATGGATCGGTCACGCTCAGGGCCCTCCCAGCCTGACTCACAGAGCCGGGGTGAAAGGTCACAACTGGGTGAGATAGAAAACCTTGGAGAGAGGACATCCGCTCGGCTCTTCCCAACTGCGCCTGTGTGTATGCGTATGTGTGTATATGTGTGCATGTGTTTAGGAGTGGCTGTAGTATTTTCTCAGTGTGCACGATTTGCGCAGAGCAGTAAAACACACCAACCATAATAAATAGCAAAGTTCAACTACAGGATGTGGCATTGTCAGGCAGGCATACAAATGTGTTCTTACACACACACAAATGCACACACCATGTCTGGCATATCCATCATAGCCTCTCGGGGCCTCCTGTTCTTTCAAGAGGTCAGAGTTGAAAATGGTAGAGAGGACGCCTTCATAGATATACAGAGTAGAGTCTGTGTGTGTGTTTTCCTCAGTGTGTGTGTTTTCCTCAGTGTGTGTATGTAGGTGCCAGACCTGTGCACAGCCGTAGTGTTGATTGGGTCTAGACTGCTGGGGTGATCTATCGCCATCACAAGAAACACAAACCAAATGTATGTCTGGCAACACATTGAGTCAACACATATGATGATATATGACTTGAAGTTCCGAGGGTCAGCAGCAGTTTTTCTCCCGACAGTTGATGCTCTCTCTTGTGGTTTTTGATAGTTGCCGGATTTTCTTTTCGTCACTTTCTTTTTTCCCCCTCGAAGAAGCTTGGGTGGAGAGGAATCTCGACAGGCGGCATTAATGCAGAGCACATTTTCATGCCGCTGTTGGAAATTTCCTTTTGTTTTCTTTTGTTGACTTGGGTGATTTTGTATCGCCAGCTTATTATGTCCTGTCCTCCCCTGCATCTTTATTATCCTTTGTTTCGCCTCCGCCACCCTTCTCTGCTCCTCCTCCTCCTCGTCCTCCCCCTGACTCTTCCTCTCCCTTCTTTTCCCGGGTGGTGAGTTTTAATTTCATGCCCCCTGCTCTGGCAGTCGATCCTTTAGAGAGTGCCAGGGTGGCTTTGTGACACACAGCTCCCTCTTAGGCTACCAGTCTCTCTCTCTCTCTCTCTCTCTAACACACACACACACACACACACACACACACACAGCCACAAATATGCATGCACTCAGCCCCAGGCTATGCATCGGCATCCATGCAGAACTTATGGCAATAAAATGATCCAGAAGTTGCTTTTAAGAACACACAAAGAAACATGCTGTCAGAGACGTGATTACACAAGCGAGCACGGTGGCGTGTTAGCACAACCAGCAAATGGACTTGACTCACTGTTCACACATATGGGACAAAAAGCCACTGTATTCCCACTTATCCATCAAAGTTAACATTGTTTCAGTGATTCATCTGAAGGTATTGGCCTCATCTGGCTAGCGACAGCATGCTAACTGTAGTGGCATGCATTAATTACTCCGCACAGACAAATCTCAGCCCTGGGGAGTAATCAGTCTCTATGCTAATGCTTGAGGATGATGATGGATGCGCTTCAGCTCCCATTGTGTTGGACTCTACTTGTAAGAAAAAGGAAAGGCTGTTTTCGTCACTCAAGGATATTTTTATCTTCAGGCGCTGTTGTCAAGATGACTTACAATGATTATGTTGAAATACAGTTTTGAAGTGCTTCAGATTTTTATTGGATCAACTCAGATTAAAGATGAAGGTAGACAAAGAGACGCTGCAGCGTAAATCTCTGTATGGGTGTGTGTGTATAATCGTGTGTGTGTGAGTGTGTGTGTGTTTGACCCTGGTGGTAATAATCCATTCCTACGGCTGCACCTCTGCAAGGGTTCATTAACCCTGAAACCTCACCCTTCATGGGCCTCATCTCTATCTCCTGAGCATTGCAGATCACATCTGCTCCTCCAGGCTGGTCACTCATTAAGGAAAACACCTTCAGGCATGGTGGGAGACTTTTCTGGTGCGCTTCTTGCACAGCCATGATGAATTTTCAACTTGGCTCAACACTCTGGTTATTTACTCCATTTTTTAAGTTTGCCTTTACTTCTAAGCAGTCACTGCTTTGCAGAATAATAAACCATCAGTAAAATTCAAAGATAACCTTCAATGCATTTGTCTTTTAGAACATTTGCCCAGCTTGCTAGTGTGTTACCTCGCTGGAGTGTTGTACCTTTCCTTTCAAACTGGCTCACAAAGATTTATGGGACATGTTAGGCAATGAAGGATGCACCTGTTGTATCCTCTGCTGTGGGGAAAAATCAGACAAGTAGGAAAAATGGAGGAGCCTTGGAAATGGGATAGCCCTCAGTTTTCAAACACAACCTTGCAAGGCTGCAGCTCCTGGGTTGAGACACAGCTGCTTTTGCAATTCCTGAAATCATTCCCATTTCAAATTTATTGTCTCACTCACTGTGTTTGATAATTCAACATCAACAAAAATATATTTCCACCTTTCCATCATGATGCAAATTTGCGCAAAGATTTCTGTTGTTAACCAGATGCAAAGCAGGTGATTCAAATTGAATTTACTGAAGTCAAAATGAAGAGAAATGACTTAAGAGCCTTCCAGTAACAGCCTCACTGTAATGGGGGATCCCCAGACCTCACAGTGAATAGTTTTCTTTGGAGCTACTTTCACCGAAGAACAAGATCCAATCAAAACTGTTCACTTTGAGGTCTACCATAATACTAAATTATTTTAAATGCCTTTCTGGTTGTAGAGCAGATCATCTGTATCCAGCTGAAAGGTCTTTGTCTGTCATTATGTGGTGGTTGTAGTTTTGCTTCACTCTCTCCTGCTTGTGACTGTAGGCTGTCAGTGTGGGAGGATGAGGGTCTACCAGAGCGGCGTGGACGGCAGAGTAAACACCCTGAGCAGTCACTCACGGCCATTGTTTGGTTCTTTTTCTCAGGACGACTCCCACCCACTGCAGCACAGCTGGGACCCACGCCATTGTCCTCTCCTTCCTATACCAGTCCCAGTCTTTCTTTTACAAACAGAATACACACATACAAACACACCAAACACACACTCTCATACACTCATACACTACTTTCAAGGCTTAGCCACAAATCCAGCTGGGTACCTTTTGTCTCCTAGCAACCACTAACTCTGTGATTCCTTAAGTTTGGACCGAGGACCTTTCTATACACACACATGCATCCATACATAAATACAGACACACTTTTGACTGTTTGAAAGGTAAATTTGGATCTATGAAGTCTTAGACTGATAGCCTTTGTTAAGCAAAAAAGGCAACATTAAGTCTAAAAAATTGGTTAAATCCAAAAATAATAGGAGGCCTTCTTCAATTTCCTGGCTTCAACTGAACTCGGATAAATCACCAAGTTTCTAAGTGTCAGTGTGTAGTCGGTGTTTCTTATTGAGGCCAGAACAGCTGTTTACCTTCGAACATCCTCATGTTATATTCATGAATGTTTTACCGGGGTGTCAGAGACCCTGGGGTTATTTATTCATAGTTTCATGAATGCCTTTGCTGACCCCTGACATGTGCACACACCTGTCTCAGGAAGGAAACGCTGCCTCTTCAAACACACACACACACACACACACAAACCCAAACATTAACACACAGCTAGCTGACCAGTTGTTGACCTTTAATCCTTTACTTATGTAACAGGCTGTTGAAGAGAATGAGAATACAGATTCAGACATTCAAAGTGACTAAATCCTCCTGAGTAGACAACCCAGGTGCTGCTATTTGATATGCATCCTCTGTGCACAACTCCAAGGAATCCTTGTTCTCCGGAGAACAAGTGTACTGGCTGCTTTTTTAAGTTTCTGTACGACATGTAACAATGGAGCCTGGAAGTACTTGATACAATACTCCAGCCTTTATATTTCACACCTCAGAATGTTTATAGAAGAAAGAAAACTGTGTATTTTGGGAAATAAATTAAGAGTAATAATAAAGAGTCATAAAAGTTCATTTAAGTGAGCCATTTTTCAGATTTTATCCCATCTTTTACCTTTCGTCATCTAAACTGAGATGATGATAATGGAGTACAGATAAGACCAAGACTTTCAGAAAGTTACTTTTGAAACCAGTACGAGTGTCTTCGCCTACTTTTATTGAAGCAAACTACACAACATTTTTTTCTTTAGGGTATTATAGATTCCTATGGCTGTGAAGCTAACAGACTGATGCTCCACTCCAGTATCCCGCTTTCACCAGAAAAATAATAATAAGTATGAACAGAAGAGCTCTGATTGGTTTGACTGTTCAAAACAATTGACTGTTCACTAATTAATTGAAAACAAAGGTTACAGAAGTTGGGTCTGCGAATAATGTCACTGAAGGGATGTAAAACAAGAAAAGAAAGAAAAAAGGTAAAAAAAGACGTCAAAACTATGGTAACTCCAATCCTCTCAGCCTAAAAACACAAGCACTTCCTTGTGCCTTTAAAAATGGAACAACTTATTAGGATATAGAAATAGAATGCAGCATCACTGTGATAGAATATGAAGCATCTTTCTTCAACTTAAATAGATAAGCTGCTAACATAAAATCTTAGTT
This sequence comes from Thalassoma bifasciatum, assembly GCA_008086565.1. Classification (NCBI taxonomy): domain Eukaryota; kingdom Metazoa; phylum Chordata; class Actinopteri; order Labriformes; family Labridae; genus Thalassoma; species Thalassoma bifasciatum. The sequence continues at coordinate 183,400 of RPOG01000103.1, forward strand.
TAAGCTCCAACAGGTACTAATCAGCAAAAATAAAGCTGTTGAGCGCCTTTCAAATTTATTTTTCATCAGCATTTGAGAAAACTGTGCACTTTTCTTCATGATGAAAATGGTTTAACTGCAACAAAAGCATGTTTCATTCCTGCAGGTGTAATCTAATGTTTATAAATCAGTACCTATGCTTGAGGAACCATTCGTTAGACTACAACATAATGACGCACAAGTCTTGTTTTACCTGTTATCTTTAACAGACTGCTTGTCATCTTCACTGTGAGGAGAAAGGAGTGTAAGAGGCCTGATTCACTACTGGTTTTACTGCTGTCCTGCTGCTCTAAGATAACATGTTTGGAGGAGAAAGCCTCGTTTCTGTGAGAGTGTGTGAGAGTGTGTGTGAGTGTGCATGTTTGGCGAGTGTGTCCTGCGAAAGATAAGGTGATATATGCTGGGGTGAATTGTTGACTTGATGTCAGCCACAATGCACCTGTCTCATACATCATAGTGAGCGGGAGGAAGCATGGGTAATGAATGGAAGAGCCTGCAGCCTTTATTGTTCATCACTTCACCTCTTTGCTCCGTGCTGTGGGACAACTCAATCTCCCACCTCGGCCATATCTTTCCCACGGCAAAACGATACATTGATGATATAGATAGGTATAAAATTTTGCATTTTCAATAGAGTAGAACTGAATTCAACCTTTTGAGAACTTTTTAGTACCCTTTAAATGTAAAAATTTGATTTAGAAGGTAATCTTACTTTTTTGTCTTTTTAATGAGTTCCTCTATTTGGGCTAGGTGTCCTTGACTGTGCGTACCGAGGCAGCTACCTTCAGGCTGTTTTTAAGTTTAGCTTTCAGAGGGATTTCAACAGAGAACAGGCACAATAAAAAGGTAGCTACTCTGCTCACCTTCCCTCTGGCTTCGTCCTCTCTCCTCTCCTCTCCTCTCCTCTCTGTCTTTCTCTCTGACAAACTTAAAGAAATAACTGGGAGGTTCCACTCTCGATTACAGTGAGTCCAGAGAATAGAAGAGGTTTGTGTATGAGGGAGTCAAAGGAAATGAGAAGATGATCCATGCCAGGGTTCAATTTGGTCAACATTCATCAAACCCCCTTCTGCTTCTGTTTCATGTTTCAGTTTCTTACCTTATTTCTCCTTGGAGCTTTTTTTTTCTCACTCAGCTTCTTGTTGCAACTCTGCACTGCTACCAAGTGCATGGAGTCAATTAAGTGTCTGGAAGTGTGTTCAGTGTAAGTGTTGATTGAAATAGCTCCTGACTGTGTGCGTCTTAGTGGCAGCCCTCTGATCTAGTATCAGCTGCCTGTGGTTCAGTGCTGCGGATCTGTCATCACAGCAGCTCAATAACTCTGACCTCAGACCAGCACTCTTTCTTCCTGGAAGAGCCGTCATCCGATCTTCGAGATCATTTTTCCACTTTGTAGGTAGCCGGCTGCTCACAAAGAGGCATCTTTAACTAGTTTAGTAAGACCACACATTATGTGTGTGAATGTGTGTGAGAGGAGTGAGAGCCGTTACCAGGATGGGCTTTGTTGTGTTTCTAAATGGCTGTCTCCTTCTCTTTTTGCTGCCGTACAGGCTTAGTGTAAAATACTAGGACAATCCAGAAAAATGATTCCCAGAAATTGGAATTTTTTTCTGCTCTGAATCCTTACGTGGTGGTCTCAATCTTGAGTATGCCATTACTCTGGTTTCTGTTTGATTTATGTTTGTAGTTTTGGTGGTTTTGACCTATCACATATCAGCACACTTTGATGTATGCAGGAATGACAGATTGAATGGAGAGTGAAAGCAGGTGGGATATAACCCGCAGTAATGCTGAACTGGTTCACATTTGCAGTAATATTTGGACACCACCCATCAGTTACTAAAGAGTCGTTTGAAGCTAAACATTGGAAATTGCTTTGGGAATGTTGACTCTTGAAACTTTACAAAATATCTATTCAGTTTGAAAATGTGTTGTGAAAATGGGCGTTCAACTAAATGTGTGAGAGATTACTGGCTCTTGCTGCTAGCCTCTAGTGGACACTCAAGGGACAGCATTTTTTCACACTTCAGCACTGACTCTTCCTAACACTGGAGGTTAATACTTGGTCAGGAATGATTGATTCAATTCCATTCTTCAATATCTGAAGTAAGCCCAAGTTAAGCCTCAGTGTAATTTACCATTGACAGTGAAACTGAGACTTGCCTGAAACAGGAAAGATGTAAAGACACGAAAATTCATGTTAATTATACAGATAAATTGACTTATAATGGTCACACTTTTGCTCTTAACAGCCTCTTATGCCTTGTAACTGGATTGTATACAATGCACAGCATGTAAAGAGAAGTCTTTTATGGAGGTGTTACTTGTCATAGGAGGGTAACTGATAGGTCACAAGATTGCTCACTGGCTATCTCAGAGAAAGGTATCTGAAGTGATGATGGACCTGTTGAGAGGTGTGTTTTCCCGCACTCCCTCTCCCCTCCTTTTTCTGCTTCTCACACTTCCCTCCTATTGTCCAGCAGGTTCACAGACAGCATGATGGATGGATATATCAGGGCTCGGCTGTGTCCGCTATCGTACACCCTGCCGTCAGTTGATAGCGTCTGCAAGCGTTTGTCGTGATCGATGCCGCTCAGCCCCTGATCCATCACTCAGCTTGACTGCCAATGAAAGGCTTGGACACACTCAGAAACACAAGTAGACATAATGGTGGGGAGAAATTAGGGTGAATTTAGAAGAGGGATAGATTTTCTCTTTTCTTTCTTCACCATGTTAACTCTTTCATTTGCTTCACGGGTGGCAGGAAAGCCGCGGCCAAATGTATGTGCTCATATGGGGTTTTAAAGCCTCCAAATACACACCGACATCATGAATCGTTTACAGTGAAAGAAGAGATGTGGGCAATGATGAAACTAGCCCTGTCTCTGTTGTGTATGTGTGTGTGTGTCTGTCAGCTCTCATGTGGGCTTGATAAGTTGCACTGACATTGTGTTTTCTCTTGGTGGTTGTTGAGTGTTCCAGTCTGCGAGTGCTGTGTGTTTCTCGTTGGTTTGGTGAGCTGGAGATGATTAGAGCGGAGTCCATCCATGAAATCCCCTCTAGGTCCCATCGAAAAGAAGACAGTTTGTAGATGCGTGTGTGTTTTGAGAGAAAGACAATGAAGGAGACAGAGGGTGTTGTGCTTGCTGGGTTTTTCAACATTGAAATAAATCGAAAACCTTCTCCAGATGCAGCCTCCTCTTTCAGCGTCTACAATGTTTGAAGGTTAATCACATAAATGTGCTTTCTGCCATGGGAGTCTGTGAAGCTGGTTTGAAATGAGATAATGCTGCTTAATGACTTATTTCCTGAAGTTTGTATAAATAAATAGAGAAAGTGACGCTGCAGAGGCGCAATCGTAGAGAAGAGCGTGCAGCCTATTTCCCTGGCTGTTTGTGCCAGTTTCGGTGGACTGCTGTTGACTTTAGCTTTCAAAAGAGGAATAAAATCCACAAAGACAAGCAGATGCTGTTGAATAATGCTGCTTTTGGTATCAGTTCAGTGTTTGTTTTTCATTAGGATCCTTTGTAGAGTCTATTTTTAGGCCAAGGCGGGAAACAGAAAGGGAAAGAGAAGCTTTCTCTCCTGGGTTTTTGTGTGCGAGTATTCCTAAAGCAGCCTGTTTATTCCACTTTTTATAAAAGCAGCAGTTTCTTCCCACCATGCTTATCAAGTCCTCCTCCCTCTGAGCCTCTACCTCTCCTCCCTCTCCTCTCATCTCCGGCACAAAGAGACTACAGAAACACCTTACACACCCTGCATGTGCGCATCTGTGCATGATAATTTGTGTGAACATGAATGACGGATTTTATTTTTAAGGCTGTGCTTTGACCTCCGGATGATAATGGTAATCATGATGATGATAGTAGTTGGTGGTGGCTGGCTCCCTCACCCAGATTGCTGCGTACTGCTGCGTGGAGGTAAAAACTCTGAGGGTGAACAGGAGAGAAAGAGAGTGCAGGGAGACACAGCCAACAGGCATGTTTATCATTTATTACAGCGAGACAGAAAGCATAATGTGAAGGTGCGGAGAGAGAAGGATGAGGGGGGGGGCACAGGGGTGAAGGAGGGAGGCACAGATATTCATGACCGCACACAGAAACACTCAGTCACTCACTGCGGGCCACACAGATACACTCACATTCATGGCTGTGTTTTGGCAAGCACCCAAAGGCCCTGCAGCCTCAATCCATACTCCTTCTCACCTCGTTCTCCTTATCTTGTTCTCCATTCTCAACACCTTCCCTCCTATTTTATTTCTTTATTTTATCAGCCTGACACGGTGGGTTTGTTGTCTTCTGCAGATCTCTGCACATGCACCAAAAACATGTCTACACAGTAATTCAGCATGCTTACAAAGCCACTAGTTTTTTGTAGTGGGCCTTGACTGAAATCCAGTTTAACAATCAGCTAAATAAGTTGCTCATCTGCCTGCCGATCTTTTATTTCCAGCCTCATTTGTTCCCTTCTTTTGTTGAAGTTTCTCATAATTTGTTTGAGACTTCACTTGATTGGTTTTATTAGTACAAGCTTTCCCCCAGCAGATTCAGAAATAAAACCAATATAAAAGTGCCCAAATTGTCAGTACCTCAAGTGGTCACTTGAAGCTGACCCCGAAAGTGAGTCAATCCCCATTGGCCAAATATTTAAAGGTGGGGTCTGCAGGAAATTTCTTTAATGTTTATAAATACAATATCCCAACTGTCTCCTCCTGCATGGCTCAGTGCCAGCTGCAGCGCATGCCCACTGCCTCTGATTGAAGCTAATAGCAGTAACTACGTGAACACACTCACCAGCCCAGCGAGCACCTGCAGCATTGCGTTTCTACGTAGCAGAAACTCAAAAGCTGTACACCTAACTTCCTGCTAGTAACTGAGGGATCCTGCAAAAATTGTATCATTCTTTCTTTTCAGTTTACGGTCAGTTTTGTAGCTGCTCGGGATAGCTTCTCCCTCTCACTATCATCAACATGCTGAGTCCCATGTGCACTGGATGTGCTGTGATTGGCTGGGGTTTTTACTTTTCATTTGTGTCTTAAGTGTGGTGTTTTTGTTTCCTTTAACTCACTAAATAAAAACATTCTCTTCTCAAGGCTTGATGGGCTGCTTGTTTCTATTTTCTTCACTTTCTTAGTGTTCTGGGATTCATCCAAGTCAAAACCCAAACTCAAATCAAGAGTTCATGCCTGTGACACAAACAAACACAACAAGGATCAGTGTTGAGTTTGCATGTTGAGTTTGTTCCACTTATTTGAATTCATTACTCTTTATTTGCAGCATCCTGAGTCATTTGTTGGTACATTTCCAGGTCCAGCCACTTCTCTCAGAAAAGGCAGCAGTTTATGTGTACGGTTGTTTATGTGTGTGAGTCTACTTGTGGGTTTTCACTGTGCAGGGAGGAAAGAAGTAGTTAGCAGTTAGTGGCAGCACACTGCCATTCTTTTAACAGCCCTCACACACCTCATTAACTCACTTAATGAGTAAGTAATCAAACACATTCCCCCTTTCTCTTTCTGTCCTTTTCTGCTGCTTTAAATGGACAAACAAAATTAGGAGCATTTGGGGAGGATAAACATTTTCTTATCATTCAGTCAAGTTAAGACATAAGAAAAACAAACAATCTATTTTTAATGCAGACACTAAAATAAATGCACTTAGAAAGTGACAGGAACAATCATTTTTATCAAGGGTCTGAAGTTATTCCTCAGATCATACTGCAATCATGCTGGTTACAAACTGTTTTTATAGCATATGGTTCCCCAGTCAAATTGGGTCTCTGATAGGACACAGGAATACGTTATGTCGTTATGTTGCTGACAGGGTCTGTTGTTAGAGGAGCTCAGTTCGCTGACATTTGCAAGAGTGTAGCAATTACAATGTGATTTGATCAAGTGTAGCAAGTGTTAAAATGAATTGTTAACGTTGTCGTCTTTTCATTGTTCCTCCACACAACATTGTAGCACAAATAATAAATAATAATCACAGCATTTCCACTTAGAAACAAAGGAGGAAAAGAACTGAACTCTTGGCATCTGCGTTGCTGTGTTCTCGTTTGGATACCACATAGTTGCCAAACCTTTTATGCACATAAAACCCAACCTTAAAAAAATCTCCTAATTTGAACAATTTCATGCAACATTTATCACTCACTTTATGCTAAAACTCATTTGACTGTTTATTGATATTTTTGGGAAAGACGTCTTGCTGTAAAAGATGATTTGTAGAAGTGTAATAAAAGTAACTTAAGGCTTTGTTTCTTCTTAATCCACATGACTTACAGCACATTTAGTTTCCCAGAAAAGTGGAAACAAAGACAAAGGCAGGAAAAGAAAGTAGAAACCGTGTGAAGGGGGTCATTATGTAGGGGCTTTATTGCAGAGTGTATACCTTAATATAAACCCTTAAATAGCAGTGTGCGTCTTCCTTCAGTGAAACCTTTAAAACCCACACATCAGAGCATCACATCATCTTGTCTGATTTATGATCCCCTGCACAAGCCGCTGTTGTCAACCAACTGTGGAGGCAGAAGTTATGAAATCTTTTGGGTATGAATGAAGCAATTGTTGGTCTTAGTATGCAGGCATGTGTGTGCATGTGTCTGTGAGAGTGTTTTCATGTGTGCATTACAAGTTGCATATTACTTACTTACCCACACTGTGAAGCTTGAAGCCCTGAGGGGTTTTACCAGAGGAGGTTGTTTGTTCCCTCCCAGCATCCCCAGAAACTCTTTTATATCTTGCTCTTAGAAATAAAGATGAAAGAATTGAAAGTGTCATTATCATACGCATAAAAACTATGTTAATTTCCCATTGGTTATGCGGCCACAATAGGTATTTATGTCCTGCAGAGGGGTGTTGAAGTTGTGAACTGTACAGCATTAGTGCAGTGTACTGAGATAGAGATCAGAGGTTAATGATGTGAATCAGACAGAAACCAGACATTACCTTCAGTGAGTAGCTAATCTGCAGTCCAGGCGCCTTGAGCTACGTCTGATAACATTGCTAATTATTCCAGATATAGACTCTGCAGGGATTCTTGTAAATAGGCATATCAGTGGCTGACTTTATTGTCTGAGCACTTTTCCTTTGTGGTCGGGTACATGTGAAACTTTAAAAAGTCCTGACCGCAGTGTGTTAGAGGCTGCAGTTCATTCGACATGGACACACCTGAAAACATGTGTGTTACCTCATCATTAGGGCTACAATGGGAATGAACTGTGAGCAACGTCAACTACAGAGAGCCAGGCTGCATTAATGAACTAACTGCCCACTTGGAGGGATGTAGTGCATTAGGGTAAATCTATACCAGGTCTAACAGCACTCACTTTCACTCAGTCAGGCACCAGTTCACACACCTGTAATGAAAAAGGGCTGCTCGGCATGCTGCGCACAGAAAATCAGGAAACAAAAAAAGTTGCATGTCTGACATCATAACAGTGCTCTTTGAGATGCCAGGGGGGCCTGGAGCGGGGCTGGAGACTGGAGCCATGCCTCAGGATATTCTTCATAAGACTGTAATGAGTGTAAGGAAGGGCAGCGGAGAGAGCAGCAGCACTCTGATGCTTTCCATGAGTTCTTGAACAGAACTGTGCAAGTATGTGGGTCAAGAAGATGTCCCTTGGCAGGACAACGAAACCCCAACTACTGCACCCTCAGCCATCAACATATGAATGTGATGTGAGAAAAGGAATGTGACCAGTTGTCAAAAAGACAAGAAAAGTACACCGTAAGCTCAAATCCATTTACAGCATCAGACTTGTGCTCCTTTTTTGCTATTTTATCATCTCTCTGCTCTTGCAAAACCCAACTGTTTGATGACCCTGAGGTTAGCTGAAAGAGGGGTTTTTGGAAAGTGTGTTTTGACTTACAAAGATTGTAATTAGAGACAAATAATTTCTGTCTTTAACCAGCAATGAAACCACTTCTGTTTAATATGGAGACCTCTGTTTGACCTCCAAAAGCAAAGCAGACAATCAGCATGGAAGCTATTTTTTCATAGTTACTTTTAATGCCTGTCACGGATGGGAAGCATCCTGAAAATACAGTTTACAGCAGCAAGCCAAAAACCTTTGTTAGCATTTTCTCCAGAAAAGATTCACAGTGGGTTTCACAGTTAAAGTGAAACAGACTTTTCCACATGAGATATCACTTATAGAGAGAGCGATCAGCACGGAAATAAGATGTGCCACTTTATCAGTAGGGTCAACCTAAGTTTACGAAAGCTAATTTTTCTCAAATTTCTGCTTTGCTTGAATGTGACATTTTCTAACAACTTTTTACTTTTGTTTACTGCACAGGAATGCAATTTCTTCTCCCCTAACCGACTAAATATATGACCAGTTCCATCCTAAACAAACTGGAAAGTAGCACAGAAAAGAAGATTTCCAAAAGCAGATTTTGCATGTTCAAAAAGTAAAGAAAGTCCCTGTTTCTTGCAGATAAGTTCTAAAGCTGTACTTTTATTTCACCAAAGTTTTCTGTCAGATAAAGTATCTGGCTGTCTACTTAATAGAGAGTGCCATCCAGTAAGCTCTGTTGGCCTGACATTTAAAAGCAGATGATTTAATACAGAAACAAAGGACACTGAAAATGGAAAGCTTTTTTTGTCTTTGCCATTTTCCCTCGTGCCAGTTCAGTTGTTTACTAAGCTCGACTGTTTCTTAAGTGATGCACTGTGGTGGTATTTGCTGATGGGCTGCAACATTAGATTTACAGTTATGACTCAGTAATGGAGCCAATGGTGACCATTATCCCTCTTTGTGGTGACTGTTCTCACATAATTGTGTCTCTTTTGGAAGGGATCAGTGCTTCCCCGAAAATTTGCCTCCAAACTAATCAGAAATGTCAAAAATCTCTGAGCCAACACGGTTGAGGCTGGGCTTAGAAATACCAGCAAGGGGCAACCACAGACTATGTAAAATACAGCATGGTCTCCCACAGAAATGTCCTGTTTGCCGTTTTAAGAATGTGTAAATGCAGAAATGTAGTGTTGCTAAATTTAATATTGCTCTGGCTCCCGTAGGAGTGGAACTCATCGACATATCCTTGAGGGACATAGAAGACTGCAGACTCCAGACCAAGACCACTGTGGTTACTCTGTTATATGTGTCAGAAAGAGAGAACAGACCAGGGAGAAATAAATAAGATAAATAAGAGAGGCGGACTCACTGGCATGATGGGTTGTACTGTTTTTTGGGGCACACACTGTTAGAACACAACAGTCCTGCAGTCACAAAGCAGCCTCCCAAGACCTCACAATCTAATCCAATCAAAAAGCACCATAAGTGGAAGCATATAGATCACTCTGGCCAATCGTGTTATAGCGTGCTAACAGGATTATGAGGGTTTTAGTGTACGGATTCCACCCTAGAGCTTTTATTTTACATCTGTCTGAGGATGTCATTGTGCTCTTATTGTCAAAGACTTACTGCCACATCTTGCTCTCCAGCGCCTCATGTCTGTCTTCATTTTTCTGCTTCTTTCTGTCTCCTGATGCACTTTACTGTAACTTCTGAGTCTCCAACAATGGACCATATTCAAAGGCTGACATCTTACCAATGCGTCCCTGTTGAAATTTGTAGTAACCCCACAACTTGAATTCTTTTTACCTTTCTAGTTGGATTTGTGCTTTTGTCATAGGAAGGTGATTAGAAGGGTAGAGGTCTAATTGGTCATCAGATAGAGTGCATGGCCAGGTAGACCAAAGCATTCCTCTCCGATTGAACCGCCTTGATAAGAGGCTCCAGTATAGCCCAGGTGCCAGACAGACTCAGCTTTCATTTCTGCTCAGAGAACAACAAAAGAGCTGGAGGGTAGAGCGACTGTTGCAGCTCTCATGCTCAGTGATTTGATGTTTTGGATATGATCCCACAAACAATGGCAGAGTGGATCAATTATCGTTGTGTAATTGCTTAAATTGCCTGCTAACTGTGTTGCTGGGATACCTCTGTGAAAGCAGATGTTATGCAAATCTGACGAGGAAATAAAACTCAGATGATAAAATTAGAATGTGCCATTAGAGCAAATATTTATTCTGTCTTTGAACACAAGCCAGCGATGTGTGTATGTTTCTTTTGCTCATCTGTACATGCACATCAAATTTTTATGAGCAAAGGAAGCTATTGTCTGCACTGGTGAAATAGTGCAGTTTACATAATTGGACTGCTTGTTTATAAGTTTATCTTGTGTATAAAGGTGCTCGGTTTATGGCTTTTTTTATTCAGTGTCATGTCATGTTAAATACACAACTGTCATCAAGCTTTACAGTGGAACAAGACCCATCATGTTTAGACTAGTACCAATCTGTAGCATGAGCTCTGTAATGCCATTCTGTTCTCAGTACATGTTTTAATTTTCCATGGCCAAAAACAAACAAACAAACAATTCCCATATTTAATTATGGTGTATTTGTAATGGCTTGCAGGGGGCTGTTTTAATTTCTTCTGCACCATAAAGGCGCAGCCACCCATTCATTAGCTAGATTGCACAACACGACCACTGTGGTGCTTTGTGCTCCCTTCCTTTGTGCCCAGTTGAAACAATGTGTGTACAATGTTTATCCTAAGGAAAGTTCTGGAAATGATGACCCAATGGAGACGCTATGTGAGACTGATGTGTCCCCTGAGTCTTGGGAACTCATTTATTACTACCCCATGGGGCTTTTATAAGTGTGGATACTTTTTGTATGCATCATGGGAATGTGTGCGGTGGTGTACATTAGAATTGAAGAAGGAGATGTCATCAAAGTCTGACACAGATCAGTTGTGTTGCGTAGTTTTATAGATTGTGGTGTTCGGCTTCAGCCTCTTTATGGGCGACTATAAGTACTCTGTTTATGTCTGTCCGAGCTGTGGGAGCCCTCCGAGTGTGAGTGTGTGTCAAGACAGGAGCCTCACTGGCAGCACCCTTCAGTTTGTGCTGTATGTGTGTGTAGAAGAGGGCTGAGCCTTTCTGAATGAGGTTAGCTCACCATTTAAACGACAGACAAAAGGCCCTGCTAATTAAAACTATGGCTACTTGTGTTTCACTCACTCTCCTCCCCTCCTCCCCTCTCTGACCCTCCTCTTTCTCACTCTCTTCTTTCCACACACATGCACTTTGCAAATGCCTAATTTGTGACCAACGTTAAACCCTGAACACACACATACACAAATTACTAAAAGATAATATTCCCAGTGCAGCAGCATCTAAATGAATCCACCCCGCAGGCAGTGAGGACTTCTCATTGGTTGCTGCCTTTCTGCTTCTTTGTCATTCTGTGTGCAGGCAGTGAGCAAGGCACTCACACCACAGCCTGGTCAGAGCGCACAGAGGGACAAATTATAGCATGAGTGAACACTGGATAATACAGCCACCGTAAAATAACTGCTCCATTGTGAGTCCAGCACTCCACGCAGCACCACACCTCAGGGTTTTGGCACTCACTGGAGAGACACAAAATTACCCTGAGCTTTCTGTTATGCACCGATGAGTGTGGTCAAAGAGGGAGTGACTCTGAATAGAGTGTGAGTTCTGCTGGTTGAAAAACATGCTTTAAACACTGGAAATCAAATGCTAACAGGAAATTGTTGAAACATGTTAATTTTGCTTCCATAAAAAGGTACATGTCGAGGAGTACACACCCTGCTGAACCAAGCAAACCAAATGAGGCCATCTTGGGCATAACTCATGAGTAACAAGTGCTTTATTTTGTGTTTCCACAGAGATCTGAGCGAGAATCTCATCCAGTCCATTCCCAGAAAAGCATTCAGAGGAGCCACAGACATCAAAAACCTGTGAGTACAAATCAATATGTGATGTAGTGATAGGCTGTTTGGCTTGGCTATGCCACAGTCTAAGTTGACAAATACTGCAATCCAAATTTAAATCCAAACAGATGTTGAGAATTTGACAATTTCTCACAGGATGACAAATATAGATCTGACAATTTTCTTCCTAAAATGAGATGTTTAATGATATAACCAGCACAATACACCACACACAAATTTAATTCACCAACTATCAGAATCCCAGCCCTGAAAACTTGAAGCCTCATTTATTTTCTTGTGGTCAAATTTGACTTTAGAGTAAACAAACATGGTACATCATGGCTGTCAAGCTAAACTCTGCAAGCTGCATAGCTACTTGGCTCAACCGCTCTGGTTGCAATTTCTGTTCAACTCCTCTCATTTTCAATTCAGTTCTAGTATGATTTAAAGGACAACTTAAGACAAATATGAAATATTTGGTTCTTCATTTCTGAAGTCCAATCTCAAGTAACCTCATGTCACTTGTTTGCCATTATAGGAATGGCTTCATGTGCCGTAACCTTCCTATTTTGGCTAATTTTTCAGTTATCCAGGGCAGACTGGATAGACTTTCATCAGCTCTAGCATGTGACTATCTTTCTTCCTCTATCATGTTCTTTACTTACTTGTGCTTAATTTGACTGTGGAACTTCCATCAGCTCATCACCCTGTCCCTCATCATCACCTGTGGCCTGATCATGTTAAGGCTGCACAGCTGTCTGGCTTTCACGAATCACGGCCTTAGCTTCTTCTGCTCCTGCAGGCGCCAGCAGCTGGCATCCAACTTAAAGGCACATTGCTACCACCTACTGAAATGGAGTGCAAAACAGTAGATTAGCAGGGAGAAGAAAACAGATGATGTCTTCTTGGCGAGTAGCCACTCGTTGTCCTGGAGTACAGGACGTTCAGTGATTCTCACACAGATGGCCAGTTTGCCCCTGTAGATATCTATGATTCTGTTCCATGTTACAATCCTCAGAGTGCGTACTCAGGTATTCTCAAGGCTTCCCTCATATAACAAGATAACATGTGACCGTAAATCCTGCAGGTCTGGTAGTTAAATTTCAAATTGATGTGGCTACTTTTATTTTGCTGTGTATTATCATAACAAACCCACCAGTACTAGTGTGACAGATGCGATTGCTCATATGACAGTATCTACCATCAGCAGGAGCAAATATGTACTTTTGCAGAATTGTTTCTTGGTATCAAAATGACCTTTCATAAGTCTACGAAGCTCTTAAAATATATAATTCTAATCCTCTAAAAAAATTTAAAAAAAAAATCAATTTAAGGCTACTCATTGGCAATAAACCATACAATCATACATTTAAATAGAACTAAAATGATCTAAAGTCAAGAATATCCCCCAGGGCCTACAGTTAGTAAACAGCAGAAAATATGTCATTATTCACAACTCAATGGGAACGAGTTCCAATGTGTTGAAATACAAATATTTATCTAGCTAAGCCAATGTCCCTCAGTTACAATAAAACTTCCTGTGCATTTTTGTGAGTATACATCTCCAGTGGAAAAATATCCCTCTGAAATTTAAGAGACCAACTACCTCACATACACACAAATGCAGCTCCCCAAGGATGGCTTGTAGCAGCAAAGATTTATATCTTCACAAGATCGTATGCACATTCACACAGATTTATGAGGTGCATCATCACAGATAAACAATCAGTACAGTCCCTGACGGTTCCTCGTGGGGTTACATGAGCTGTGATGACCAAACTGGTATCGATTTACCATAGGCCATCAGTGTACCACTCGCTGTATCGATGATTACAACTACCCCAGAGGGAGAGGAAAAGACTGGGTATGTGTCTTGGATAACAGAGCTTTTTTCTTTCTCCTTTGTTTTAACAGTCAGCTGGATAAAAACCACATCAGCTGCATCGAGGATGGAGCATTCAGAGCGCTGAGAGGCTTGGAAGTGCTGTAAGTATCTGAAATTATACAATCCTACCCTATATCATTCCATTAAAGCACTTAGAGAAATGAAGATATTGTTTTTCCCTGATGATAACCATAACTAATGTATACACAAAGTGCATAGCTTTAATTAGTGTGGTCCCGGTTATTATGCCAAAATACCCCCAGAGGGCCTCATGAGGGGGCCTGCATCATGGAGACCAAGCTCCATTAACTCATTGTTCCACACAGTTGACAGCACCGTTCCCCTCCATCACATTAACACGCCCACTCCTCCACCTTCATCTACACCCCACACACCCCTGGGCGAGCTCCCGTCTGACAACAAGCCTCAACCATCCTGGATCAAAACTCCCATTCAAGTTAGCATTCCAGCTTGGATGCATTGGTGACCATGCTTCAACTGTTTTTTTTGTTTTTTTTTAAAAACACTCTATTAATCATCCCCCTGTCAAAAATCATAATCACAGGCCTCTCCACCTGGAACAATGTAGACTAGCAATGCATGCTGAGGACAAAGACACGGTGACAGCCTCGTTATTTCTACGGTGAAAGACTGTTTTGTATTTGTGAGGTTTTTTTAGGGGGGTTGGGAGACAAAAAGAGCCATTAATGGCTGCTTTCAAGGCATGGATGGATTGCAGATGTAGTGATAGGGTTGTCATAATGGCCAAGGTGGAGTGGAGGGAGGTGGGGTGGGGGGTGATGGGTTTTGCATGTATGGGGTTTTATGGAGGGGGAGGACAGGTTGTTCTAAAAGGGAGAGCAGGTTGAGAGATGGTAAAGGGTTATTAGGCTGATTGAAATGACCTGATTCTCTCACTGCAGCTGATGCCCAGGGTTCGAGGCTGTGTCAGAGTGTGTGTGCGTGCATGCATATTGGGTCTATGCTTGTATGTGCATGCCTGACTGTATGTGTGCGTGGGAGGTGTGGGGGCTTCCCATCTGTGTTGAATGAGGTGTTACATTCCCAGCAGGATGCCACAAAGAGAGATGATGGAGAGACGAGAGGGGGGATTTATTTGAAAAGAAGAAAGGAAGGGCAGAATGATTCCCTTTTTAGGTGTTTCTGTATTCCTTTTTACGCTTATGATTTGACTCTATTTGCTCTTTTCTTCCAACAGAACAATAAACAACAACAACATCAGTGGCATCCCTGTCTCCAGCTTCAACCACATGCCCAAACTTCGAACCTTGTAAGTCATTCCAGCCCAGTCCCCCTTATCATAATCCACATACATGACAGTTATACCAATTTTATTACTAGTTTATTTCACAGCTCTGAGTGGTTGTATACGTGGTATATTGGGAAGTTCAGTCGTCAAATGAACCAATTATGACCATCAATCAGGCACAAACATTGTGCTTACCCTTTGTCCTGAAGTAACCTCAACCTTAACTAAGAAGTACAGTCAACACTTCTCCGATGTATTGACATAAAAATGGAAATGTTGGCCATAAACAGTCTACAGAATCTTTCATTGGTGAGGCTTTTCATGTAAGATATTCTCAAACTTCCAACATCGTACTGACTCTATCTCACTGAATAGGTCAGGTTGCGCTGTGCCTTGGTTAGTGTTAGCCATCATCACATCCTAAATCTTCTTGGGAACATCTCTTTATCACTGCTCTTTTTTAGAAGTCATGATTAATTCATAGTGGCTGAACAGCGCAACTTTGTACTTTTTTTAAAGAGATGTGTTTATTTTTCTCACACTAAATAGATTAAAGCATCATATCAATGCAAATGCAGGATACTAGATACAGCTCCCACGTGTCAGGCCAAACTGAAAGCCCTTTCAGTATCTCAATAACTCTGATCCCACATCTATGCAGTTACTGTAGAAAGTGCTGAAGTCTCATGATCTCGGTTGGACCAGATAGATTCTGTCGTTCCAGGCAGTGTTGGGAGGCAGCCATAACCGCAGCGCACCACAGAAGGGTCTGTAGCAATGCCAGAGGCCATTATCTCCTTCATCTAAGCACACACTACAACAACTGGCCCAGATAGACGCAAATAGCTCCAGAGGCCTATTGTGTATTGTGCATTGTATGTGCTTAGTACACCTAAAATTATGTTCAAATTAAAACAATTATGCTTGCTAAAACTCTTAGAGCCGTGACTCTGATGTTCTTGTGGTGGATTTTTGGGCTTCCTCGCTCCCAGTGGGGTGTTATTATACCATATAGCTTTTCTGTATATGTGTCCACTATGTGACTGTGCACATGGGTTTGCAAGCGAGGAAAATCTGCTCAAGAGGTCCACCACACCACAGTGGGAGCTATTCTAGAAAAACGCAGCATTCCAGGAAAGGAATGTTTGGAGAAATGGGTTTAGAAAAGTTCTCTCAAGTGTTCCTCTTTTTTTCAACTGTGCCATATACAATCAACCATGTAGCACATCATTTGGTGCGTTTTGCCACAGAGATTCAATCTGATGAGAAAAGAATAGACACTTTTTATGCTATTTATGCCCGATGATGGAGTTATAGATAGCAAGGGAGGCAGAGCAGATCTTTTAATGCAGCTTTCTGTCTTTCTCTTGCAGCCGTCTCCACTCCAACAACTTGAACTGCGACTGTCACCTGGCCTGGTTGGCACAGTGGCTCAGACAGAGGCCGACAATTGGTCTTTTTACTCAGTGCACCTCCCCTCCTGAGCTCAGAGGACTCAACGTGGCAGAGGTGCAGAAGCATGAATTCAGCTGCTCAGGTAAGGAGTCGAGTTTAACATTGAATTTCATAAAACCAAGACCACAAGATCACTGCTTTCACACTGTATCTTGTTTATTTTGACATTTACATTCTCAGCTAGTTTTACATCTCCATGAGCGATAAGATGACAACCTTTTTTCTTACAAATATGGGTGCTCGTGAAAAATCAACCCCTCCCATCTCTTACATGGAGAGCTTTTTTGTGAGTGCATTCACCTGGCAGCCACCTGACAGCTCCTCTGCCCCCGAGCAACCCCACGGCTCTCCTCTGGCCTCTTTCATGTGTCTCCAGCTTCCATGAGCTGGCAGCAGGGCCAGGAAAACTGCCCTGACATATCAAACACACACGGAGTAGTAGCCTTCTACCTCAGTCGTTCTTATTATTCATGGCCTCTCACCTCCTCGCAAAAAGGATTATTGTGGCTTTGAACTCTATGTTTCTCTTGATGTGTGTGAATGTGTGAGAGAGAGATGGAGAGAGCATGTGCATGTGGGCGTGGCGGGTTATCATATCAGGACAATGGAAAAACAGCATGAGAACTTTACTCCCCACAAGGCCATCTTACTCTCAACACCAGCTGCGACGGGTGTTTGTGTCTGCGTTTGTGTGTTTGTGGGTGTGTCTCTCCTTTTCTCTCCTTCTCCCTTCATGGGTTGTGATTTTTACGCAGCCATACGGCGTGACAGCACAGATCATTAACTATTCATCGCCCAGGGAAAGAAAGTCAAAGCGTGGGAGCGTAACGATTCCAGTTTTCAAAAAGGGGCTCTCAGAAAAACTTTGGGATGTAGAAACAGAAATTTATGTTATCTGCAAAGTACAAAATACACTTTTCTTAGCTTTCATAATTTAAGATTTCTGATGAGGTGTTGTTCTTGGGATGCCGATGCTTATTTGGCAACTCGTTACTTCTATATATTCATGTCTCTCTGTGAAACATGGGCATGCATTTTCACAAACACACTCTCAGTTCTTTCTCGAGTGGATGACTGACCAAAAGTTGAACTCCCGGTGAAAGGCTCATTAGGGACTGGCTTGCTGGCACCCACACACACACACACACACTCGTCCTTTTTTCTTTTTGTATGTTTGCTGTTCAGTGTTGTGTATTTGTGAGTGCAATTTGTGTTGCGATCAAGCCAGGCCACCTGCGGGGGATTTGGGGTGGGGTGTCGCTGTGTCGGAAGAGAGGAAGTAAAAGAGAAAAAAAGATGCATGCTGCTGTTATGGGAGAAAGAAAATAGGGTACAGCGACTTATGAGCTGAACGAAAATATCATGAAATTCTGTCATGACTCACTGAGTTTTACTCAAATGTCTGTCACAAAAATTGTACATTTTCATCTGAGGCAACACGAATACTTCTTCACATAGAGAAATATTTTAACATTTTCCAAGCCGTCATCTGCCAGTGAGAAAATAAATTTAATTCCAGTAAATAACCCAAAACTTTTATAATCTTTTTTTCTAGGAGAACTGAATATTAAGTTTCTGTATCCGTGTTTCATAATTTAAAATTCGGGTGAATAAATGATTTGAGAGTTATGTTTCTGGGGCAAACATTTTTAATTTTAATCACTTGCTCTGCTGCATGACCAGCAGCTTATTACTGTTTTCTGTTCAATTCATGAATTTCATGTTTTTGAGCTTTTCTGGCCAGAAATTGATCTTTTAAAAAAAAAAAAAAAAAAAAAAAGTGAATTAAAAATCTAGAAAAGGTCTGTCTTGGCCAAACACCTTCCCCCAAGTGTCATAGCCAACACCCCTTTTGTGCAAGTTACTCATTATCTGGCTTTGACAGAGTGAGATAAATTTCTGTCTGAGATTTTCAAAACAAAAGTCCATGCAACCCCTTTTTTTTTTTTTTACATTTTGCACCGCTTTGTAATTCAAATGATATGTAACATAAGTTAGGACCTTTTCATGCCAATTTAGGATTATGTGACAGAAAATGGATGACTATTGAGTGAATTAATGCTCCAAAGGAATAATAAATGAAGTCAAAATATTATGTTTGAAATGAACTATGAGTAATAACTTGCTTCGGGGCTGGAATAAAATACGACTCCTGCAGTGGGAAATGGAGAAAGAGGACTGTAGAAAGAGTGAAAAAGGGAAAGAAACGTTGTGGCCAACTGTTGTGCTGAAAGGGAATTTGAGAAAAGAGAGGAATGGGGAGACGCCAGGGATAACACTTTGAAATAATGATGAGAGAAATGAGGCAGAGTGAGGTTAAATGTAAAGACTTGCGAGAGAAATGGACGGGGGTAATGGGTTCGGTGACAGTCATTGGCAGAGATACGTGAGCGAAGAGGCTGAAAATAAGGACGCAAAGAGGAGAGAGAGAACAGCTGGAGGAGGGGAGAGCGATAGAGAGGTGAAAGCAAATAAAAGAAGAGAAGTGGGACGGGAAAAGGATGGTAGAGAAGGAGGATGGGAACAAGATAATGGGGAAAACAGCACTGGGAAGAAGAGAGGGACGAGCGCACATCAAACAGCTTCACCTCAAGTATACCTGTCAGAGAGCTGTCATTGTTAAGGCCGCTCCAGCTGTGCTCTGCACTCTCCCTGATCCCAGACCTGTCAAATGTGCCATGTTAGATCAGAAGGGAGTTTTTCCCTGCCCTACACCTGATCCCAGATCTGTCAAAGCTCCACCATCCCAGATCACAGGGCCTCGCATCACGACAGTGCGGGAGTTGATTTGTGCTTTTCCTGCTATTTGTTGTGTTTACCTTATTCCCACATGTGTCAAAGCATCCTCAGGTGATTGATTGTGATTGGAAGAATACACAGGGTCTGACCTTAAATATGGCTTTTTAGCTAAATGTTCCCAGCGCTGGAGCCAGTGATTTCATGGTAAATGTTTGGCAGGAGAGGAGATTTTTAAAAAATTGTGCTCTCTCTGTCACTGACTTTCTCCATCACTCACTCCCCCCACCCACCCACCCACCTCACCCCACCCCTTGCTTCACTCTCCCAAGTGCCAACATTTTCCACACAAGCTGAGGGATAGATAGGAAGGTCATCAAATATTCATGGTTTGAAACCCGGATTAGTAATGCTGTGTAAATGAGGCCATTTAAAAGTCTGTTTTATTCATTTTAACTGGGTTAGGCTTACATGCACACATCCTGAACACACACACACACACACACTCGCCAAAAAACACAGCACCGACAGTGCAAGCGCCCGCTCTTCACCGTATCGTTGACGGTGCTGCAGCTATTTGAACAGGTATCTAGAGACATGTGATGTGTTGTGTGCTCTGTATGCAAATTGAAAAGTTGGAGTGTTTTAGAACAAATGGAAGTTAAGAGGTGGGGAGTGTAACGCTGAATGTGCAGAATGGCATCAGCTCCCCCCACAGAACGCAGACTCAGGAGGAAAATTTGCAAAGATCAATGGATGTTATTGGGAGGCCTTCAATCGTCACCCCAACTCTATTATTCATGTCCTTCTCCTCTCAATATACTGTGCTTCTCCTTTGATAGATAACCTACTTTCTTGCCCATTGATTCTCAAGGCTGAACAATAAATTCAAGAGCTGGATGTTTCATTCCTTTCCTCAATGTCAAAACATCCCTGGGAATGTGTGTTCATTTGCAATTCACTTTATAAACCACAAAAGGATGATGACAGGAACAGCAGCGGTAGAGCTTGAGCTTCACATAACAGCAAGAGCCGCTGCATGTCACCAAGTAAATCCTCTGGCAAACAACCTCACCCTGTAATCCTGCTTAGATTCGTGCTGCTCTCACTGAAACCAACAAATCCACCTGTGTTCACACACACCTGTAGGAGCTGTACTCTCTCCTGAAATCAGATTTTCCTCTCTCATGGGTTTTTCTCTCTTCCTCTTTTCTCTGTAGGTCACCAGGACTCCTCGGGGCTGCAGCCGTGCAGCATTGGAGGAGGCTCCTGCCCGGCCATGTGTACCTGCAGTAACAATATTGTGGATTGTAGAGGGAAAGGTCTCACTGCCATCCCAGCCAACCTGCCCGACAGCATGGCTGAAATGTAAGAAGAAGGACATTCAATGTTTCAATGCACTCCTGAACTAACTGCCTATGCATACAGTCTATATTATGCCTCAAATACTAGGGGTGCACAAAAATGATTTCTTTTGGCTGTTGTGTACTCCTGGGTCTTGGCTTCTGCTCTCTCTGCCTTTGCTGTTCACGTATGCACATTGGGGGGCATGGAATTACAGGAACAAAAGAATTCTATCACATAAAACTATTTGCACAAATGTTTCTTTGACAAGAGTGCCCCTGATTGAATATATACTTATTATTTTATTTTTGGTTTGACTTGCAACATACTCAACCTAATCAAACAACAAAAGTCATTGGATCATAATGCATCCTGTAGATAGTAAAAATCCCAGATATTTCAAGATTTTATTTTTTATCAATAGTGACAAGATTGTGACATAAAGTACAAGTTTAACAAAAGACAAATATTGATGCTATTATAACATACTGTACAGTGCAGGAAGAATCAGAGACATCCACAGTCTTTGAAGAATAGCGCTGCTGGGTATTTGTTGGTATATGCACATTAAGGATGCAGATATGTTTTCATATGCATGTGTCTGTGCATGCAAACACAGGGGTTTTAACAGGGCTGAGAGGATTCAAACATGCATGTTTTATGTGCATATGCTGCTCTGTCTTGCTTTACTCACCGTGCATCACTCAGCAGGGAGACATTCATCCATTTGCACTACACCAAGAAACACACATGCAGACCTGGAGCAGACTCTAAACTGTGAGACTGCATGCTCTTATCGGCTCAGATGGCTGTGAACCGCATGTGAGCGCTCTGCTGACATCCCTCCTTCACTTTATCAGGCCTCCAACATCTGTCTGCACATTAACTGTTTACGGCCCACATGCTATCAGGCTATTATAACTCCTAGGAATTCCTGGCTAGACTTTTCAAGGTAGTGCTGTTTTTATCAGCAGTTTAACGTCATGGCAGGAGTCTGAATTGAAGGTGCAGAAATGGGATTTATTCATGGCGAGAAAAGGTTTGGATGAAGGGAGGAAGCCAGCGGCTGCGTTGTATGTTCTTCCAAGGAGCATGTGTGTGGTTGAGAGGACACAGCTAGTTTCTAGGTCTTCTGCTCCCCATGGGGTCTGTTTATAAATACCCAGCTAGCATGGAAGTCACAGATCCCATGTTCCCCTACAACCCTGACCCATTTCTAGTGCAGTGCTGTGCTCGATTTCCTAATTTGGACGTGCACTTCACACTTCTGTGTGTCTTGTCTAATTGAATGACCACCTGAGAAATAGTTTAAAGCTTCTGTGAGGAACTTTAGGGTTGTGTTGATTTTGTTGATCCCCACAGGAAAGGCAGTGGGTTTAAGACTTTGTCCTGTACTAACTTGTCCTGTATCTGGTGTTTTCTGACAAAAATCTCATCTTGCTGTGTTTAACTTTCAAAACACACTTGCTGTGAATCATGAGCTTGGAAATGTTAACAAAGGAAGTGTGAATCACTTTTTTTTGACACTGACGAGGAAGCAGCAGTTAAAGGCTTTAAAAATAGCTGTATAAATATCATCCGTCCTATTCCCAGTGGTTGTATCTGCTTTTGTAGCTCATGCAGATATATCAGTCGTAATTTTAGTCAGTTACATAACCCCATAAAAACTCTACTTGGATACTGAGTATTGACCTGTAAGATGTAAGTAACTCTACCTGTGCATCTCAGCTTTTGCTGTTTTATTGTTTGTAGACTTCTTCAACATGCCCTCCAGTTTTACTGTTCAGAGTTGGATGTGATCTATGAGCCCAATAACCAGCCAGCAGCGCTTGTGGGAGAGCAGGGAGCCTGCTGAAAGATCGCTCTGCCGTGCAGAGGTTTTATAGACAGTAGATTCTGTCGGCACAGCAGATGAGTAAAGACATTTTAAAAGTCTCCCTGCCCTTCACATCTAATTGGTGCTTAACCGTGTCCTGCTAATAAACTCCACTATGTTCTGATTCATCTTTTACAA
Organism: Thalassoma bifasciatum; assembly: GCA_008086565.1. Taxonomy (NCBI): domain Eukaryota; kingdom Metazoa; phylum Chordata; class Actinopteri; order Labriformes; family Labridae; genus Thalassoma; species Thalassoma bifasciatum. Next base: position 205,888 of record RPOG01000103.1, read on the forward strand.
GACAGGGGTGAACACACTGGCTTATATCACGCACATTCCTCCTGTCCTGCCCATCAGAGCTTTACCTTGCAGGTTATATTCCCTCAACGGCCCTCTGTCTACTCCTCTCTTATTTTTTTTTCTTTCTACATTTCTCTAACTTTGCTTGCAAGATCACTGCAGGCATATTTGAGGAGACAGATAAGTGGAGAATGAATAAAAATGGGTAAACAGGGGGAGCAGGTTTGATCTGTGCTTGAAGTTCATTATAAAATCAGTTTCAATTACAGCAGGGCGGGCTGCTGGGTATCAAGGCCAGCCTAATGCCTTGTTAATGAGGCACTCGGAAACTTCATACACTCACACACACAAACACACACATGCGGGTCTCATTATGAACAAATCGGAGACCTGCAACCCCTCTGCCCCGCTCTCGCCTAATGAATGCCAGTGTTGTGTTTATGGTTGCTGCTTTCTGCACCGCTCCGTCTCTTGTGAGGCCAGGCTCAGTTAGGCTAAACACTACCACAACAGATTATTATTATGCACCATAGTCTCTGTCTGCAATGACTGAACTATGCCATAAAAATCCCTCCGCCAGCACCCCCATCTTTTCATCTGCTGCTGCGGTCCTGCCATCCATTTCTGACTCACACACTCTCTCAGTGAATACCCAAAGGCATAATGTGTTCCCCCTTAATGAAAACCATGCTCAGACCCTAATGAAAAGGATGAAAAACCATTGATTGGGTTGACACACCAGCTCAGACTCACACACACTCACACACACACACACACACGCACTCACGCACACACTCACACACACACACACACACACACACACACACACACTCAAATGTTCAGTCTGATGAATTGAATGAAGCCATTGATTGTCGACTCTGAGATTGTTTCTTTTTTTTTCCGTCGATTGGACTGAGCGGATTCTTTGTTGATTGGAGGATTAAGTCGCTGCCTCATATTGATCCACGAGTAGCAACCAAAAGTTATCAGACAGCTTTGTGTTCTTGTCTGGCTGAAGGTTTTGTAATCTGCTGGTACACAACACAGTGTGATGGCAAAAGAGGAGTCAAAATTCTACTTTTACCTCTTTACTGAAGTTGGGACTTTGATGCTCCCTCTCGATGTGAAAGTTAAAATGTTTCCTTTGAAAGACATTTCGAGCGGCTGTTTCAGAGCACAGTACAGTGCTCTGAGACCCATCAGTACCATGTAATTTTGGTTAATCCTGGTTATGTCCTGCTAGTGCTCATCTACCAAGCAGAGATAACATAACCTGGCTCTTCATTTTATTGAAAGACTCAGGTTTGAATTGACCATTGTAGTATAAGTGAGGCATATGTTACCCTTTAGCCCGTGCTCTTTTACGCTCCCTTTTAGTTTTCTTCTGCTCTTCTGTCCCTCTTCCCTTAGACAGTCAAGCCCTAGTGTCCACTTCTGTTACTAAATAAATCACAGAAATCATTTTCAGCAGAGGAAAAAATAGATCCCTGTTCTCATTGTGAAATTAAGTCAGCTGGTGTGACCTTGTCAAAGAGGCTTCAGCTTTCTGTAAATTAATCTGGTCCAGACCGACCTGATTGGGAAGCTGAGGATTAGCATTTAGAAACAACTTGTTTTAGCGCTGATAATCTCATATGATATCAGGGATCATGATCAGGCATATATCTAGATATGAAACTTTTTCAAGATCACTTAGAAAGTTTTCACAGTTCCTTTAGTGCACATTTTTTTGAAAGTGCAGCACAGCAATTGTTCCTTATAACTTCCCATGTGCTGTAAGTATGTACACACTGAAACAAACAGCAAACAATGTGCCAAACTGGTTTGGACCAGTCACACAGACCAGTTGATGAGAGAAGTCGCTAAAGCCACTTGGCCCACCGCTCTGCTGCATGGTGAGGGCAGAGGAACCACAGCGCTGTCACTCTGCAGTAAAGCCACAGACACATTGGGACAGGCAGACGAAAACAGACTAAGGGAGCTCGTCCACCGCAGGAATCTGTGGTCTGGAATCACGGCTATCCTGGGAATGTCAATTACGCGCCTATAACGCTCCACAAAATTTAGACCACTGCTTTGAAGGCGAAAGAGTCTTCATTGAAAAATTTGGAAACTGAAAACTGTGAAGTGGCTGTGGCTTATGTTTGACAAAACATTCACCCCCCATGAGGAGGTTTAAACATATCTATGCAGGGGGCCATGGAGGCAGATTTGAAATGCATTTAATTGAATCATTAAGTCATGTTGAAATGATCCTACACCATGAAATTGCATAATTAAGACAGTTAAAACCTATCAACAGCTTTATGTTTATAAAGCTGTTTTGACAACTTCTGAATGTTTGTCATTCTCTCAGAATTAAGCACGAAACATAAACAATCTTTGGGTTATTGCCCAGCCACTGGATTTCCAGTCTCGCACATGCTTCCCTGCAAAATAAATCATGCTGCTGATGATTCCACAAATATTTTTTACTTTGATGAAGAGAGATTTTGTGAAAAACTTGGCAACACAAAAGGATAAAGTGGTTGTTGTTTGACAAAGCATCCACCTCCCATGAGGAAACAAAACACAAGATGCTTGAGAATTACAAAGTTAATTTGAAATGTCTCCAACTAAATTTTTCTCCGATGTAAATACTTCCTCACTAATCAATGGCACATGTTAAAGTTTGACTGCAGGTGAGCATGTGTCAGCCCTTGAACCAAACTAAATGTCTAATCAGAGCCTTGGACAAAACACTGTTATGAAAACAGGTGGTTGCACAATAGTGCTGTTTTGTGTAGAGATGTGAGCCAAGTCCGTACAAATGCGTGTGCATCAATCACACTGCAAGTCTGGTTCTCTCTGTGGAGACAAAAATATTTGTGAATGAAATATTTAACCGATCATTTTGTTTAACAGGCTGTGGCTCTGTCTGACAAACCAATCACCCCCCATGGAGAGACGTAAACATGACAATGCGGGAGGCCTGAGAGGGCCGGAGTGAATTTGAAGTGTTTTTAATGGAAATATTAAATTATGTGGAGTTGTTTTCCTTATAAAGTGTCCAACCTATCAACAGCTCTCAGTTGGCTATATTTTTGTGGTGTCTTTTCATTCCTTAATAAATTTTTGAGAGGTTGAGGTAGTTGTGGGACAGTTGTAGGTCAGCTTCGGAGCAAGGACATGCAAGGAAAAAGGGGGTGAAATGTACTAAGATTTGAAATGTACTGAGCTATGCCAGGAGTGGGAGTGAATTCTTATAGGTCATTTACACAAAAATGGTATTAGGGTGAAATGCAAAAATATTGTGGCATTTAGGCCTCTTGTTTACACGGAAACAGCATTTCAGCCAACCTAAAGTGAAAACTTTTGAAAATGACCTCCAGAGTGGCATTTTTCCAAAATGCTGTTTTACCGGTGCCTGTTAAACCTTTTTTGTGCCATGTGCAAACAGAACAACAACAACAGCAATACTGCCTTCCTAAAAAATTTTTATGTACTGCACCATTTCTTCAATCAGCCAATAAACTTTCAATATGATCAGCCCACCTCTTCTTCAGCCTTAAAATTGTTGCTGTGTATATCGCCAACTACAGGCCTGGCATGCATAGCACAGAATTTTTCAGTGTTTCTGTGTCAACACAGATTGTTTTCACTAAGCTCTTAGCATTTTGGGGTGTTTTGTCATGTAATCGGGGCCCCAGACCGGTGCAATACAGACTGTGGTTTCAGTACATGGGGAGCCTGCTTTACAAAGTGAGCTAAACCAATGCTCTGGATTCAGAACACGACTTCCAGAGTTTTCTCAGTTTTGGAATATCAGTTTGGTAACGATAATCTTCAGAGTCTGTCATGACCATTGGATTTCAGATTTCTCTCAGGTCCATGCCGCCTGTTCTGCAGCCTGGTAGAACAAGCAGACAGGCCCACAGCTGGCTCCCTCTGGGCCCCGCTAAGCCTTGTTAAGGACAGTTTTAAAAGCTGTGAACTGACCTGCAGATAAACAGCCCTCTGCCAGCCACACTAGGGAATAGGTCTGGGACTGAGCCGGGTCCTGAACAGCAGCAGCAGCAGTCAGTCTGCTCCAGAGACAAACATGAGTGCCCGCACTAAACGATGTCTGTTTCTTGAGCACCATCTGAGACTGATTAGAATTTGTGACCATTTCTTTTCCGAATTTCGGTCAGGACACCATCCTCATTTTTGATGTTTTTCTATAACAAAACTTTTTTTTTTCAATTGTACTTCATCCGTCGAGAAATTTTAATTACGAGAAGAAGAAATTCTGAACACTGCAAAAGTTTCTGCGTACATTTCACCGACACCCAAAGGATAAAGAGACAAATTTCAGAAAAGAAGTGACATCATTGATTTTGGGACCTTATATGAGAACATAAGTGCTGGACACTATAAATGTAACACAAAGAAGACTTATTACTTTAAGTTCAAGGCTTCCTCGGCTTCCAGCGTGCTGACACTGAGCCATTTCCCCTGCAGTCCTTTTCCAAAGCACTTTAGTATTCAGATTGTTTATTGGTTCTGAGGATGTTATGACTCCGATGTGCTTTGACCGATCACAGCTGCCGACTAGATCTCTCCACTAATATAATCAGGCCAATCACCAGGGGTCAGAGGTAATGGGAGGATTACTACACTGTGTTGCTATGGAGAAGTCTATTGTTTGGTTAACTGATTGTATCTCCTCTTCTTTCCCTCTCCTGTCCTCTTTTTCTTCTAGACGTCTGGAGCAGAATGGGATTAAGTCTGTTCCGCCAGGAGCCTTCTCTCCCTACAAAAAGCTGCGTAGGATGTAAGTACAGCCGTCCACACACCTCAGGGCTAAATAATACAGATGAGAACAAGGAGTTGAGGTCTTCTTGTTCCACTCTTAAGGAGCATGAAGAATTTATTTTGTCTGCGCCTAAAGAAGAGATTCTTGTTCTCAGACTTTGGGGTGGCAAGCACTCAGATGCTACATGAGCATAATAACAGCTCCCATGTTCCATTGCTGCACACACTGGTATTCCCCTGGCTGCTGTTGTGTCCAGTCTGTGTTGTTCCCGCGTTGGCAAACTGTAAACCACAACGGGGATGATGTTTGGGCGATGGAGAGAGTGTGCTTGGACGAAGGCTGAGACGACGCTCCCTCTGGGAAGGAACGGCTGGTAGTTGAGACTGTGCCGTGTTTTTCACCCGTCGAGCCAGCTGTCCGGTCACACAGCCAGCACACACACCAAATCAGCCAAACCCGCAAGTCCAACACCACCCAGCCTGACCGACATAGCAGGAGAGACAGGGAGAAAGAGAGAGAGAGAGAAAGAAACGAAGGAAGCGGAAGGTCAGGGAGTTTTTCTCTGCCATTTTTAAAGGACTCTTCACTGTTGTATCATCCAATTCAGGGACAGTTAGAAGTTCACATGAGGTGAACACAGCAGACGACAAAATGCAGCAGCTGCTGTTCCATTCAAGCAAAATCTGGAGGGAAATTAAACCCTTTTCCTACAAATGAAATAAGAGTCAAGTCACAAATGTAGGTTTTTAGGTAAAAAAAGAACTAAGTGCTCTCCAAAGGTCAAACGCTGGTGTGAGAGTAAAAGAAAGAGTGACTTTTTAGGGTCAGTACATTTAATAGTGAAGCAACTCAGAAAATGATTCTAGCGGACGGCGATTAAACTGACACAGTTGGATTTAGCTGAATTTAAAAGAGCTAAAATGCCCAAATGTTAACAAATATGACTTTGGTAAAAAGAAAATAGGTCACTTCCATCGTATCTGACTCAAAACTTATGAAATGAATATGTACCTGTAGTTTTTTGTCAGTGTTTGATCCAAAAGTGAGCGAATACTTAGACTAGACCAGGTCAGGCAAGGGTCATTTACCAAAACACATAAAACAGTTGTCCACTATTTCAACTTGACCCTTACACAAAGCTGAGTTTAAGCTCTACAATGCAAAAAACTGAAATTGCAGCAAGTTTTTGCAGCTTATTTTTGGTAGAAAATGGGCCATTTACCAGACCAGTCCAGAAAATGTCTTATTCAAAGATGTTAAAAAAACAAAAATGATGACTGAATTGCTTGTAACAAGGAAGAAAAAAAATCTGCCAGTGGGGTAAGAAAATTGCTTGACAAGTTTATTGATATTAGAAAAATATCTTGATACAATTACGGTAACTTTTTTTCTTGTCCCATTGGCAGATAACTTTTTCCTCGTTACCAGCAATTCAGACATCATTTTTGTCTTAAGAAACTTAAAACAAGACATTTCTGTGGCTTACTCTGGTAAATCTGGCTCATATTAAATCTCAAAATATATTTTCGCTAAAAATATGACGTAAACACTTGCTTAGATTTCCGTTTTTGCAGTGCTATCCTATATCTTTAATGTCTTACTTTTCGTGATTGTATATCACAAGATTTTCTCAGCAAAAATAATTTCAAAGGAACCTCTTGGAGATTATTTTTAACTTTCTAAAACTTGAAATCTTTTTGGTAATAATAAAAAAGCTTGTCATCCATTTTCATTTAATACTTGCAGAACGTAACAAACCCTGTCTAACAGCTGTGTGACCGTGTTGCTCTCCTCCGTCTGGCCCTCCAAACAGACATGACCTGCTACTGTTGCTGCATTTAGCAACAACAATGTGTGGTCGCATGTCTGTGTTGACCCGCAGTACTTCTGTTGATTCAGCTGGCCGTGTGCCCTCAGCGGCTCAGGGAGCATGTCCAGCGTCCAACAGCCTCAGAGCACGCTGTTTGTAGACAGCATCGATTTATCATGGTGAATACGACACGTCTCATGGGATAATCTTCACAGATGCTGACTATATGTTGTGTTTTTCTAGAATGTATGGAAACTTAAAAGATATTTTACTTCCAAGCAATATTAGGAAAGTAAAAGTTATACTTAGGCGTCCCAATGTGTCGTGTGTGTAGTTATGTGTGTAATGCCCCCCCCTGACCCTGTGTGTTCTCTCTTACCTTTAAACGCCAACCACACACATTCGCTGTCACCTTGTCCTGGTTTGGATGACCTTCACATGAACCACTCAGTAAGACAGGGATGCACTAACACCCCTCACACACCCCCCACACACCCACACAAACACACCAGTGTCTGCGTTTGCAGATGTTGGCTCCTTCTCCGCGTTTCTGCTTCCAGGAAACCTCAGTCCTTTGCAAGAAGACAAATGGGTACTTATTTAACTGTTACCCCCAAATGAGAAAATATCCCTCTTCTCCACCACATGATGATTTTCCTTCAAAGGTATCCAGTCGACTGCAGTCCAGTCCACATACTCCATTAACTCTCCCTCTCCATCTGTCTTTCTCTCTTTCTGTCCCACTGTTCCTCATTTAATGTTGCGTTTACTCACACAGACACACACATATAAACACATGGACACACAGGCTTAGTGGTTATCCTGTGGGGAGAGGCCTGTGGATCCTATTAACAACGCTACGTTCAGAAGCAGTCGACTGGATTTCGCTTTGGATTTCAGCCCCGCACCCCATTTTTACTGACACACACACACACACACTCACTGCTGCCGCTCAATAGACCACAAATAACACAAGTAAATGTTTTGATTGGCTGCAACACTCCAACCAGTTTCATTTCATCAAATCCCTTCAAGAGATGCGCCATCAAAAATGGGGGAGAGCTGGAACCCATCTTCATCCAGCTCACAAAACGTTTGCTTCCTCTTTTTCTGCAAGCAGAGACGTTACATCCAACCCGCCTCCTGTCAGGGGGAAACTCCTGAAAGAAATCTAAACCCAAACAGGAGCAGAACTTTACTTTTCACAAACTTTTACAGGATTGGTCTCATTTTTAGGATAACCATGAATAGCAACAGAGTATCTCGCTGAAGTGTCATCCACATGTGCACCTCTAAAAGTTTCAATAACTTTTTGAAGCTTCCTCTCTAAGGTTTTCAATATTTATTTATTCATGCCCCTCATAGCGTGAAGTCGTCCCTCCTAGAGAGAAGTTAGTGAGAAACGCTTTTGACTCCATATCAATGTTACTGGTAAACGGATGAATGTGCTGACATTTTTGCTCTTCAGAGTTTACACACTTGTGATTTTGACATCAACAACCCTGCTGCTTGCTACATTTTAAATTTTGTGGAAAAATTTTCGCTCAAATTGGCTAACCTCAACTTCTGGCAGAAATTTCAGGGATGGCAGGGAAAATTCCAGATGGAGCCAGGGTGAAAATTTCATTTCGGTCTAAACAGCTCCCTTCTATTCTCACACACTGTGCATGGAGGAATCTTTTTTTAGAACTCATTAGTTTCTGAGTTTTTCATGATTAGGGGTGTGTCAAACTGAAACAAGTGTTGGGCCTCAACTCTTTTCCTTTGCCACTTGTTAAATTGACTGAAAGTTAGGCTGAGTCAGCAAAAATGTTTACCAGACACTGAGCAACATCACCGAGACAACATTGATGTTTCAAACAATCTTTTGTCTAAAGTTTATCTTCCCAACTTCTCACAATTTTTCACTCTCATTTCAAGACGTTCATTCTTATATTGAGTTTCTGATCAGAAAGTAATTTTCATCTTAAACTTAACTTCCATCTCTGACCTTCTTGTTTTTTGTGCCCTTATCCCAGAGACCTGAGCAACAACCAGATCTCTGAGATTGCTCCTGATGCCTTCCAGGGCCTGCGTTCCCTCAACTCTCTGTAAGTCTTCTGAACGGGAGTTTGTGCAGAGGTGTGTGCATAAATATCCATCAGGTTGTCATACTCGGTGTCTAAAGTAAGTCTGTGTTTTGATTTTCCAGCGTTCTGTATGGAAATAAGATCACCGACCTGCCCAAGGGGGTGTTTGACGGCCTCTACGCCCTGCAACTGCTGTAAGAACACACACGCTGCTGATACTTTGCAGACACACACTGAATACCAGGCATCCTGCACTCCCACTCTGTAAAGGAGTCATAACCTTCAAATAAACTTTGTACCTGTGCACAGTTTTCTACATGGAATGCATAATGAATGAATGTATAAAGAAAGTCTGACAGGCTGTTTCCCTCTTTCTATTTTGCTCCTTCTTTCTCCCTCTCTTTTTTTTTGTTTCTCCCTCCTCTCAGGTTGCTGAATGCCAACAAGATTCACTGTGTTCGCGCCAACGCCTTCCAGGACCTGCAGAATCTCTCTTTGCTATCACTTTATGACAACAAGATCCAAACCCTCGCCAAGGGCACCTTCACTTCACTACGAGCAATACAGACGCTGTGAGTCAACACACAAACACACATATATGGTGCTGTACACGCTCTGACACATACCGAGCCATCACCATAAAACATGAGCCAACACAGGAGTTGTTTACTCTTAGGTCTGTGTAATAACACAGGAATGGGATCATGAGGTAAATCTATCATCGTCACAAACATACAGACACACACACATACAAAAATACACACATAGCTCCTGAGGTCAGATCCAGATCAAAAACAGCACCAACCACACCCAATCATTCCACCATTGCTACTCAGTCTGAGTGAAAGCCTCCTTTTTTCTTCACACATTGTTATCAATATACAGACCCCAAACTGTGCAGTGCTCTGTTCCTGAACTCACTGCATGGTACTATCAGTTATATATGTCACTTCGAGAAATGCAAAACACCTGTTGATATGTCTTTTCGTTATTGTTAGCTAAACTTGGGGAATTCGGATTAGCAGAGAAGCTTCATTGACTCTATTTTTGCCAGATTTAGCTATAATGGCCAGGGTGACAAAATTCTAAAAGCCCAAAAAGAGGACCCCCTACCCAGTCTCTTGGAGAGAATACCCAACGATACTCACAGAAAACAAAGTAGCTTCATAACCCATGCATTTATTTAAACACCTCTTTACTGTTCGAAGGGGAGAATTCCATGGTGTAAATGAATGATGTGTAGAAGCCAATTTCAACTCATTGAAAGTACAGAAAATGAAAAACTGACTTTGTTGTGATTTCCTCTTTTGAACATATATAGTCAAAAATTTGAGATAAAAAGTAAAAATTTCAGCTTATTTCTCAAATTTTGGACGATATATCTAAAAAATTGGACTTTTAATCTATTAACTTGACTTTATAACTCAACATTTTTACTATTTAGCTCAGAATTTTGACTTTGATATCTCAAATTTTGACTTTATTATCTCCAACTTTTGACTGATCTCATGACTTGGACTTTTGGGCTCTAATTAGTGCAGAAATTTTGACTGAAATATCACAAAATTTAATTGAGAAAAAAAAGCCAAGGCAAGAAAAGGACATTTGGTCACCCTATGATGCTGGCTATTTTCTGGAGTGTTCCCTCATCTATAATCACATATATTGATAGAAGTAGACTGAAGATCAAGCTGGTTTTGCACAACTTGTTCAGTGTTAAGTTTCAGTTTTTGTGTTTTTTTCCCACCCTTTCATTTCTCTCTTCCTTTTTATGACCCTTTTCCTTCTCTATTTTCCAGCCACCTGGCACAGAACCCATTTATCTGTGACTGTAATCTGAAGTGGCTGGCCGACTACCTGCGCTCCAACCCCATTGAGACCAGCGGCGCCCGCTGTGCCAGCCCTCGTCGTCTCGCAAACAAACGCATCGGACAGATCAAGAGCAAGAAGTTCCGCTGCTCCGGTATGCCGGCGGCTCCACAACGCTGTCTCCAAACGTCTCTTTTTCCTCTCTCAGACAGGCTTTGTTGTTTTTACTCCACTTGTCTCTCACTGCTCTCTTACCTTCTCTCTTCCTCTCCTTCGGGAGTGGCTATTATCTCTGCCTTGTTCCCTCCACATTTAATGAGTGATCTCTTCTGGCTGAAGGTTTTACTCAGCCTATCACTCGCTGCGCTGGTACTCCTCAATCAATATCTTCCCCCAGATAAACTAGGTGGAGGGCTCATTTGATGTTTCTCAGTTTCATCTCATTGTTACCACACTGTGAGTCTGGTTTCACATTAGAACCACAGTGGGCTGAGATCACCAGTCCTGGCTGGTATGAGGGCTACAGTTTCTGTACGTGCCCACCATTCCTCTGCCAATCTCAGAGCCCCCAGCCTCCACATCCTCCTTCATTCCTCTGTGCCTGGCTCAGGTTTCATCATGCACTGCACCCTCCAGGCCCTTCATTTCCACTCCCTCCACTCTGAGCCCACTATTGTGTTTATGCACTGTGCTACGCTGTCTGGCACTCTGCATCACTGAGGTTTCACACATCTTTATTGCCTCATTTGTTGGGCTAGAGCATATGAAGAAGAACGTCCATGTGTTTTTCTCCTCTTTTACTCCTTTCTTTTTTGTCTTTTTCTTTTTCCTCTTTCTCACTGTCTCACTCCCCCTTAGCAACAGCCAAATATTTACCATACTCAAACATCAGTTTTTCCACATTGCCATGCACAGAGATAGTCATAGACTTCTCTTTTTAACTGTCATATACCTTGAGTCATGTGTCGTCATATATAAGCTTTATATATGACTGTTCTGAAGCATAGCAGCACCACAGCTATGCTGGTCAGACTGGCCTCACTGACATCAAACCCTCTTTTTTTCTCCATCACAGCCAAAGAGCAGTACTTCATCCCAGGTGAGTGGCTTGTAAATGTTCACACCTATCATTTTCTTCCTCTTTACTTTAATTATCCCTCCACAGCCATGTAGAGGCATCATGTTTTCCATTACTTACGATCCATTTAAATCAAATTCTCCCATCACTTAAAGGATAATTGAATTTTATTACAACCTGGCTCTTGTTTTGTACGTGTGCCATTACCCCTTTCTGAAATAATACTGTTTTATTTGCTTAGTATGGAACATCTCGTTAGCTTTAGCTTGTTGGACGACTATGATGTTTCCAGAAATAAGATGGTGCAGGTTTTAGACATCACCACAGGTTAGGAAAACTTTAGTGGAAGCGCCTGGTGTTGATAATCTGAAAACCATGCATCCAAAGTTTAACTTGTATTTCCCATGTATAGAAGTCCAGAATTATACTTTTATATTCTGCTCAGGGTGTGAAGTTCATATTCTTTAGATTTAGGTTTGCAAAAAGTGAAAAGACATGTTGTGGCAATCTTGGCATACCTCGTCCCTTACAGTTGATTATGGAACAAATGAAACTGTATAGAAGTTAGGTATTGCAAGTGCAAGAAGAAAAAAAGTCATCGGTGGACACAGGCCCTAAAGCTAACATTTTTGATTAACTCTACTCTCATGATATCTTACATAATACAGATGAAGACCATGGCTGTAATAAAAAGAAATAATCGTTTAATGTGGATGAACTTCGGGGAAATGGTCTGTACAAGAAACAAAAACATGAGTTATTTGGGAACAGCTGAAACAGCTAATTGAGTTTATGAGTGACCATACCTCTGTGTGCATTTTAATGTGATAGATGTGTGTGAGCGTCTGCTTCTCCTCAGCTCTGTTTGTCTAAAAGTCTCAGCAGATAGATTTGAGAGGAAGTCACTCTTTGCTTTGGCTTGAACACAGACAGTCACTCACCGAGAAGGGCAGAAAAAGAAGGGAGGGAGGACAGAGGGGAAGGAGAGTGTGTCCTTTCTATCAGTGAGAGCTAAAGAAAATAAAGCCCACCAGAGGACCCAGATTCCTATCAGCGGATGTTTCCGGACCTCTTAACAAGAGCGCTTCCAAGAAAATAACTAGGAGGAGCAGTGGTGTGTGTCAAACCCTGTGCGGATGCTTGTGTGATTCACTGTCTCTTGCTTGTGTGTGTTAATTAATGTGTCTTTGTGTGCTAAGCTGAGATAAAGCTCAACTTTGGCTTAGAGAACAAATGGGAGTACTATGTAAGCAGAAGAAAGATCAAAGCCAAATGTGATTAATGAGAATTTCAGCCTCCCTGAATGATAACAATAAAAAGCTTATACAATACACACCCATGCATGCACGAACACACGCACAAAGGCTCACACACACACACACACACACACACACACACACACACAAATCTCTGACAGCATGGGAATTCCATAATACATTGATAACGAGGAACCAAGCTGCAGGGAATTAGGAGAACTTCTACAACTCGAGCGATGAGTCATCTCTCGCCTCAGAGAGGGAAAAACCTTGTCCCCCTCTTCTCTGTTTTCTCCACATTTGTTTGAAACTGTTAACAGTAAAAGCATTGCCCCCACACACTTTATCGTGATGGCGACAATGACTCAGGATCACGAACCACCACTGGCTCCTCTACATCCTTAAGATCAAAGCTTAATGTTCTACTTTCATTGCTTCCTCTTTGGCAGGAAATGTGTTTCCTGTTGTCTGGCCTAGTAAGGGAAAGTTCCTTAATGACCTGCATTGCTGTGTCTACTCTAAGCAATGACACAATTTCAGCTAAACAGGCTGCTGGAGGAACTTGATTTTGTATGTGTGAGTCACTCTGTGTTGTCCTTCTGTGGTTTGGGATGCTGCTTCATTTATTTATTTAAGCATTTTTTAAAGTATATAAGATGATGAGACAAAGTGACAACCAGAAAGAGGAGAGTAGGGACTGACATGGCCGGAGTTAAACCCAACAACTGCTGCTTTTGGCAACTGAGCTGCACAGGCACCTGATTTTGGATTCAGTCCTGATACTCAATTGTTGGATTTAGTCCTAGTTGACCAAGGTTTTTCTGCTTGTGGTTCAACTGTATTTCAAAAGTTAGGGAACCTGTGGTTTCAAAGTGAAAGTCAGTGTAACAGTGTGCCAAAACTGCATTATTTCTAACAACCAGCAGGGCGCAACAGATGTAGACTGGGCTTACACTTAAAGATTTTCACCGTCTCAGACTAAAAACTAAAAGTCTTAAGTAAATCTATACGTTTTACTGGAGACATGGCACACTCCTGTCATCTCAATCATTCAGTTTAAGGTAGTGATCTGCACTATTTTGGTTTGCGATGAAATGAAACGTGTTTGATATTACTGCAAGTGGCAGTGACATAACAAAATCAACAACCAATAGAGGAGCTCTCACAAGAGCCTAAACAGGAAACCTGACAGTCAAAACAAGAATTATCAGCGATAAAATGTTGGAAGTGGACCATGCAGATTATTGAGCTGTGGGCAGATCAGCCCTGCCTGTTTGTCATCGGTTGCCAAATTGAAGTCACACAGCTTCCCATGTCCATATCAACAGATTGGGCATGGGTCAAACATGATTGTTCACATGAATATTTATTTCTGTTTCATTGACTATGTTTCAATTACTATTGTTCCATTTTGAGTCAAAGGAAGGTTAGAGCAGGATGTGGTCAAAGGTATAGCAGCCAGTGATTGTTAAGTCACTACAACAATGGCTTATAAAAATATGTATCCCATACCATGCGTATATAGTCTCTTTGATTTCTGCCAACAAGGTGAGGATGGCTAAAAACTTAGAGCTTTAAAGGGGGCATCACAAAGCCAGAAGTAACGTCACAGAGGCTACGTCTACTTCTTTTACAAAGTCTGCTGGTCTGGGTGCCCGACGGTGTCCCGCTGACGTAATCTCCAAACTTGAGGCGGAAGGTGCAGCAAAGTGAGCATGCAAAAGGGAACACAAAGCGGAATCCTATCAGCAAACGCTGAGTTGTTCCCTCTAAATGGAACAAATGCACACACAAAAACTGAAACACGCACATAAATACACAGACAGAGACACAATACACACACTCACAGACACACAGACACACACTGTTCTAAGTGGTTCCCACTGCTGTTTCATTATTGAGCAGCCATGATGTAACTGGCAGCACGCTTTTTGGCACGTAACGTCTATTCATAGACGGAGGAGGTGCAGGAAAAAGTCCCACACTCCCCTGCTGCCTCAGTCTTGCTCTTTCTCCATCAGGACAGACGTCGGCCTGCACAGCTCACATCATTTCTGTCTTCTTTTACTTCTTTCTTCGCTGTCTTTGCTGCATGCATTTGCGTCCCTCGTGTCTTCCTCTCTCGACTTCCCCCCTATCTCCGTCAGCCCCACCTGTCTATGTTTGCTCCCTCTGCATCATTCTTGATTCCTGTGCACCTCTTCTCTACCATCGTGCTCTCCCTTGGGCCCTCTGCTTCACTGCAGCTGGAAGCTCAAATCCTCTTTGGCATCCGTATCTCAATCTCCTCTGCTGCTGTTCTTTTCACCCCAGTGCTCCCACTCCATCACCTCTCTAAAATAACTCACCCTCGCCCTCACCCATTCATTGCTCCCATGAATGGTAGGAGAGCTGCAGGAAGTTGGTAGGGGCGTCTGAGGTGAACAGTTTGGTGGGGGTGCCGCCTTTTTAGGTCACAACAGGACGAACTACTGGCTGTGGAGTGGCTGCGTGACTGAGAGCAGCATGAGAGAGGAGCACATGTGTTGGTATAGGGAAGAGGTTGAAGTCATTTTAGGTTAAAAGAGGACGCGTCTGCCTTTTTTTCCCATTTAGGTACAGAGGACACACGCCTGAATACCGCCTGTAACAGTGATCCAGTCTGCCCTCCTAAGTGTCGCTGTGAGTCAAACGTGGTGGACTGCTCCAACCTGAAGCTCACCAAGATCCCCGAGCACATCCCTACATCTACCACTGAGCTGTAAGGAACTAAAGAAAAGGTTTAACGCCAACAGAGGCAGAAAGTAGAGATAGTTTCACGATCAAACACAACAATGTTCCTGGTTCTAGTATTTTCTTTAATGTAGAAATTGGAAAAGCAACAGATCCCTCGAAATAGTTTCCCTTAAGCAATTGTGAGCTCATTTTTGGGGGAATTTTTGGTATATGTCAGCTCAATCTTAAGTTTATTTCCAAATACTGTCGTAGTATAAAAGTTGGGTTTATGATTCTATCGGTTTAGGCGTATCAGGTCCTGGGTTCAAATCCCAGACAAGCCACTGTTTGTTACACCCAACCTTAAGGAAGCTTGATGAAGCCAAAACAAACCAATAAAATCGCAGGAAATTCCTTAAAATGTGTCCATAAAGTTTAATGTTACTTGGAGAGCAAATCACCACGCACAAAGAATCAGTCAAGAGGAAAATTAGGATTTTTGTCTTTCAACTGGCCTTATCAAAAAATCAGAAGAAAACAAACTTTTTTCATCTCTTTTTCAGCCGCCTCAACAACAATGACATCACCACATTAGAGGCAACTGGAGTTTTTAAGAATCTTTCTCAACTGAAGAAAATGTAAGCAAAACACAGACTGTTCTTTTCTTTTAGACAGTTTCTAATAACTCAAATAAAACTAACGTGACCCTCTTATCTACAGTAACCTCAGCAACAACAAGATGACAGAAGTTGAAGATGGGGCATTTGAAGGTGCTTCATCTGTCAGTGAGCTCCACCTCACAGCCAATCAGATTGACTCAGTTCGAAGCGGGATGTTCAGGGGCCTTGAGGGGCTGCGTATGTTGTAAGTGATGCATAAAAACACGCACAATCACATATTTTCATTCTGTATTCGATTTTTTAAGCTGAAGTGAGTTTCATTATGATCTGTTAAAGGATGCTGAGAAACAACAAGATCAGCTGCATCCACAACGACAGTTTCACCGGCCTGCATAACGTCCGTCTGCTGTCTCTGTACGACAACCAGCTGACCACCATCGCTCCTGGAGCCTTCGACACACTGCAGACTCTCTCCACCCTGTGAGACCCTCAGGCACACACACACACACACACACACACACACACACACACACACACATCTGACCTCTAACTGTGCATTTAAAGTTTCAAGGCTCTTACAACCCCTCTCACTTTTCCCCAGTAACCTTTTGGCCAACTCCTTTAACTGTGACTGTCGGCTGGCCTGGCTCGGTGATTGGCTGAGGAGCAGAAAGATAGTGACAGGAAACCCTCGCTGTCAGCGCCCGGGCTTCCTGAAGGAGATCCCCCTGCAGGATGTGGCTCTGCCTGACTTCCGCTGTGAGGATGGTGAGTGGTAACAAGGAGTGATGTGTCGGCCGTAAACCAGTCGACTCGAGTTGCTCTCTCCTTCTGGCTCCTGTCTCAAAGCTTGCTTGTTTCTTAATTAATTTATTAGGATTGTTTTATATTTAGACTTATTTATTGGAGGACTCAACATACAATTTCAGGGAAAAACATCTCATTCTGCTGATAGAGTGAAGAGCTAAGTACAATTAGACTCAATAACTGCCCATTTTGCTTCTCTAGCACATTTTCCATTTTATTTTCAGACAAAAAGCAAGAGTTTGTATCAATAACATTGTTTTGGATAAGGCATTGTCACCACTTGTCACAAACCAATGGCCCAAGTTAAGTCAAGTTTTTTAGGAAACAGAATAAATTGAACCAAATAAAGCACATTTTTGATTTAGGCAATTAAAATACTCAAATAAAAAAAACACCATTATCTTTCCAATTAGGATGTTGAACCATTTCACTACGAGTGGGGAGCAGCAGGAAGAGCTGACTTGGGCAAAATTTTCATTTTCTGAAGAAAACTAACTGGGTCATTAGTTTAAGAGGGCAACAATATATTTTCATTTATTAAAGCTAAATGTCATTTAAGTGTCAATACATTTTAATCATTTTGTAGCCTTGTTATTCTGCACTGGGTTCGTTTTGTGAGATAATTATACTGTAATTTATAAATACATCCCATTTTCTTTCAACACCTAAATAAAAAGACCTTTTATGGACAATATACAACCAGGGCAAAATTGTGCCTACGAAGCCAATAATTGATATCAAAATTTGGCAATGTTTTCAAATCTGTGATAAATGCTCACAAATTTCAACACCATCTGTGAGCTAGCTCAGGCAGGCAACTTGACCTCTACTGATTCCCCAGTCAACATGCATCATTCTCGTGATCAGCTGACAGGTGTACCCTTCTTTTGGTCCCTCTCTCTGCTGCCTGAGTCCAACTGCTGGCTCAGATAAGGTGGTTTAGAATATCATGATATCACCCCTCAAATTCCTGCATGTAAGATAAATCTGTGAAGAATGATAACGCCAGATACAAGGGATGTGTAATAAACATTCAGACCGCTGAGACATGAGTTGTCTCACTGAAATACTATTTTAGAATTGAAAGAGCCGAGGCTTATCCCTGAACCAGGTGATTCAGAAAAGATAGCATTCCTATTACTTTTCTGCAGATAAATATCTGCTTATCAGGGTTTGAATCTGCCTCTTTCCCTGTGTGTTCTTCTTCAGACCGTATCTAAAGTTTTGCCGCAGCTTCTCCACTTTAAATGAAGTGATCTGTCTCTCTGAAAGCAGATAAACATCTTCATTATGGCTGAAACCTCCTCTATGTGTTAAACTAACCTGTCTGTGTCTGATAGATGAAGATTTAAACATCACTCCTCTCTGCAATACATTATGCTGCTTGAAGTGTCTGAGATCATCTGAAATAATGGCGGCTATTGTGCAACTTCTTTGTTTACTGAATAGATTGCCACTCAGCAGTTCTTAAGCTGCTGGTCGATGCCAGGCTGAGTGGAGCTATTGAGCTGTTTGCCTTATTGATCAGTCAGCCTATTTGCACCTGAATGACTGTTAGACTTGTCTTCGGGCCTCGGGCAGCTCCCATTCTTTCTCCTGCAGGTCGATATTACATTAGTGAGGCTCTTCTTTTTCTCTGTCCTGCTTTACTTTACACATTTTTCACTTCCTCTCCTTTCATTGTCTCAATGCCTTTCCATCAGCTTTAGGGATTTTGTAGCTCTGGCTTCACTTTACATGTGTGATGTATATTTCTCTCTACTCTTTCTCTGCCAGGGATGACAGCTCATATTTTGGCTTTTAGTCTTTTCAACCCGCCTGGTCATTCCTACTTCCTCTTCCTCGTCCCCGTTGTCTGAATCTGCTTTTTTCTCCTTTTTTTCCCAGGCCAAGAGGAGTCAAGCTGTGTGCCCAGACCTCAGTGTCCCAGTGAATGCACTTGCCTGGAGACTGTTGTGCGCTGCAGCAACAAGCACCTCCACACGCTGCCCAAAGGCATCCCCAGGAACGTGACTGAACTGTGAGTCACTGAACATTAATTATGTGAATTGCATTTTTATCTTATCAGTGTGAGTTCCAGGCATCATTGTTCTCTTTCTTGGCTATGAATGAGGCAAGTCTGGGAAGGAAACCAAAGGAGGCACTATAAAAAGGTAAAGAGGTATGAAAGAGATAAGAGTCAGTGAAACAGAGGAGGCAAAGTGAACAGATCTCGTCATTTGAAGAAGGAGAGGGAAGGAGTCAATAAACCCTGCAGTTATTCTCTCAGACATTCTTCTTCTGTGTTCCCTGCAGCCCTCGAGGCTAGCACTGATGTCACTCTCTCACTTAGAGCCAAGGATCAGAGTGTGTGAGTGTGTGTGTGTGTGTGTCTTCGCATACTTGTGTGAGGGCCAAAAGCCCGTCCACAGGAGCACAGGGGAGCAGGAGGACATTTTAATGAGCACTTTTCAATGGAAAGGGGAGGGAAAGGAATAGGTCTGGAACTTTCCAATACTGCTTTGAGTGGTTCTGACTAATTCACACACACACACATAGGTACACACACACACACACACACACACACACTGTGCAGTCCTTTAGGCCTGTCATTGTCCCAGCAGGTGTGACCAGGTGTGCCCCCCTGTTTTTGGCTTTCATCTCGTCATCTGGAGAGTTTTCTACTCCATCATTATCCCAAGTGTCCTCTGCACCATCATTACCTATCATTACCTCTGAACCCAAGGGCCTCCTAACTAACCGGCGAGCAACACCCCGCCCCCCTCCTCCCCTCTCGCTGTCCCACCCTGAGTACAGTCAACAACAATAGCAGGAGAAAGGCCTGCAGCTGCACTGAGAGGGAATGGACCCCAAATCAGCCATTTATCAGGGTGACAGGCCTCTGGTAGCACTTTGTGTTCACAGTCAGCAGGGTGGTTTCATCCCTGCAGGCGTGATGTCAGCTGTGGTGGCTTTTACACATGTTAACACACATATGCATGAACAGACACTCTGAAAAGGAGTGTGAGGAGTTACATCTGAGGGGGCAAAATTCACTTAAATGTCCCTAAAGCTTCTGCTTTTAGCTGAGCAATACATGAACCAGCATGTCTGAAAAAAGGACACTTGTACAGTCTGCGTACTCGATCTGACCAAAAGTAATTTAACACAATGTGCCTTAATTGTTCAACAATTTTTTTAAGGAACTGTGAGGAATTTCTCAGTGATGTTGAAAAAGTCACATAACTAGATATATGCCTCATCCTAATCCCCAATTCAAAAAGAGATGATCAGTGCCAAATAAAAAGTAATGTCCAAATGCTGATTTCAAGCTTTTCAATCAGGTCAGACTGGACCAGATTGATTTATGGCACACCAGGGTCTCTATGATGACACCACGCTGGCTGATGAAGTTTAGCACTGAGATTAGGGATCTGTTTTTTCTCTGCCGATAATGATTTCTGTGGATTTGTAGTTGCAGCAGTAATAGTGGATGCAGGGGCTGGAATGTTTGACAGAAAAAGTACAGAAGAGCAGAAGAACAGCTAAACAGGAGAATGATAGAGCACAAGCTTAAGGTTAAACCATGAGCTGAGCTGTTTGTAAAAATGTTCATTCCAACCCACATGCAGCAGTCATACTTACCATGTACAGTTAGTTATTTAACTTTATCGCTTGTTGGCCAGGAGTCAAATTGAAAAATTTCCATCAAATGTTTTCACTGACTGACTAGTGGTTGTGTCTCTTGGTTCAGGTATCTGGATGGAAACCAGTTCAGTGTTGTGCCAAAGGAACTATCTGCCTTCAAATACCTGCAGCTAGTGTAAGTTTTTTTTTTTTTTTAATGTTTGTCTGTTTCTTACGTTTCCATCTCTCTGTCACAGAACCTTGAACCTTTTTACCCTCTTTTCAGAGACCTGAGCAACAACAAGATCAACTCCTTGACCAACTCGTCTTTCTCCAACATGAGTCAGCTCACCACTCTGTAAGTCCCAACCAGCCTCAGCAGGGAGCTAGTATTTCAACCCTGGTACCGACAGCAGGGTGGAAACAGCAGAATTTTATCTATATGCCACATGTAATTATTTTTGCATTGTAGGATCTTGAGCTACAATTCCCTGCGCTGCATCCCCAAAATGGCCTTTGGAGGACTGCACTCCCTTCGACTGCTGTGAGTTCAAAAATATTTTATATGCATGAATATATCGTGCATAGACTGTATGGAAGACTTGGAGACACTCGTAAGTTTCAGTCTGTACAGAAGAGCCTTAAAATGGCATTTTTCTTTAAGTTAAGTTTACTAAAGAGGTCGGCACGGAGCCCGATGGGAAAATTATTATAATTTTCTGTTTATGTCCTCAGGCACATATTCTTTATGAGTTTATAGTCTAAATTTGATGATTATGGTCTTTATAACATAAGGTAGCCCTGCAGAACAGCCAAACTGATGAAAAACCCTCTTGCACTCCAAATTTGGTCATCTCTTGTTGCTCCAAGATAAATAACATTGTTTCAGGAGAACATTCAATCTGGAGCATACAGGGTTAAACCCACTTTCTGCTTTGGTAGAAAATAAGTGTCTCTGATCTCAATAAATCATTCCCAGAATCCTATTAATAATACCAACATTTACCCACCAGTGATATGAGCTTTTCTTTCCCTAGAGCTCCAATGTTTAAATGTTTCTTTACTGTCACATAATTTTGAGACAGCTTTCAAACAGAAACTTCAAGGCCGCAGCAACTGAAAGGCGACTCACTAAATGAGTTATTACACAGGATATTTTTGCCGCCCGCTCCGACTACAGAGACGCTGCAGCAGATGCTGAGAATCTTTGATTGACTCCAGAGTACTGAAACTGTCTAAACAGTTATGACAGCTTATGAACACACACTCACTCGCACACACACTCACACAACCTATGACCTATTTTCTTTTTAAATGTTTCATCTTCTAGTCATACCCCAAACCTCGTCCTCAGACATCTGCCCCGTTCACCTCCTAACGCCCTGAGCTTGTCACTGCCTCTCAAACCAGGGGCCAAACACGCCCCCACAGCTCACTGTGAAAAATCTCTCTGACGCTGATTAGCACAGAAAGTTTTGCCCTGATAACCGTAATGGATTTGACTCTGCCTCCAGGCTTTTGTGAAGTTATGAAGTCTTTGATTGTGTACTCTCTGTGCTCCCTGAGGAGGAATCGGTCGGCGAAATTACTGAGATGTAGAATTTAAATATGTCAGACACATAATGACGACATTTAAGAATTCTATGGACCTGAATTTAAAGATACAGCAGCTAGATGTCCTAAACTTTAACTTAAATGTACAGTACAGTTATGTGATAGAGAAATAAAGACCAGGCCTAGCAGCACTCATTGTGAAATTATGTATGCATCTGTGTGTGCGTGTGTTGGTGCATTTCGTACATGTTTGTCATCCCCTGGCTCTGTGCCTGTTCGCATGTGTGTGGGAGTAGACTTATTGGCCTTCCATGTGTGCTCCTAGCAGGCACACTTTTTACTACAGACAACAAAGCTTCAACAAAGCCTCTTTTTTTTTACAACAGGGTACGACTAAAGCCGATCATTACGTGGCACAAAGCGTAAGAGCCCGTCAACGTGCAATGAGAGTGAAGCTCGGTCATCATTAGCTGATGCCGCCGTGCTAGCTCCGGACGTGGGGCTTTGATCCCTAATGAAGCTGCGTCTGTGATTCCTGCTCTTACTCACTCACGCCACCTTCACTTTTAAAAATACTCCCTGTGTGAGTGTGCTAGACGCCATGTGAGGCCCTCTATACACACACACACACACACACACACACACACACACACATCGAAGCACAAACTGTCTGAACTACCTTGCTGTCTCAGTCAGACCAAATGAAGCAGAAAACTTTGATGTCTCTGCTGCTGGTGGTGTGATCAATCATAAGCCTCCCATTAAATGTCAATTGGTGCCATGGCTTTTTTCCCCAATTTTTTTACTGTGCAGTGCTGCGAGGGTGCAACAAAACTGAAGCGACAATGAGCTCCTTTTAATAGCTTCGATTTTAAGACCCAGCAAAAGGTTCAAAGTTCAAAATTGGAAGCTTCAGAGAAACCGCAGAGAGATGCAAAAGCAGGCTGCACTCACACACAAAGAGGTGCCAAAGCCTTTATAAAGCTGCACCTTTGGCTTTACAGAGCATTTAAGAGGAGAAGAATCATTAACGCTCAGCTTCAAACATACACTGGGTCTGAGCCTGGCACAGAAGTGGTGCAGTTTGGTGCAACTTTACATGTGTGTAATGTGTACGTGCGTGATGGTTGTGGTTTGAGCTGCGATTAATAAGCTGCTAATTGGCCTGCTGGGTATTAGGTGTGGGGTGAGTGAGCTGAGGCAGCACTGAAGGGTGTGTCACGTTAGGGTTTGGGTGGGAGGCTGTGAAAGAAGAAAGTGATATGAATGAGTGTGATAAAGAGGGGAAAACCTACATATAAATTAAAATAAAGTGGATACATTTCAGAAATAGTCCCAGGAAAGCACTCTCATGTAATGTGGGAAGAGCCTCCGTAATCACAAATCATGTACAGAATGAATAAGCATTTGGTCACAAACCTTTTAAAACAAACAGGAAATAACTCAAGACTAAGCTGCTCAGAGGACAGAGGACTTCCAGTGGGGAGATTTACTTTCATTTCCGCTCACTGTAAGATCTTGTTTTGCATGTTTGTTATTCGAACATATTATTCTATGTCAGTATGACAAAAGATTAATTTAGTTGTTGTGATAACACTGAATTATGAGTTGGCATTGTCTCAACTACAAAATTTATTTATGCACGTCCACTTGACTATCACCATAGTCCCTCCCAGCTGTTTAGTTAAGTGTTAGGGTGATGTTTTCTTTTTTTGCTGTAGAAAACAGAAGTATAAAAAAAACAAAAACGCATCAGAGGAGAGTTTCTGTCAAAAGCAGATCAGGTTTCCTCCTTGAGACTCTGTGGCTCCTTTCTCCCATGAGATCTCCGCTTGGTTGGAAAACTGCTGCTGACTCAACGCTCACTGTATCCCAACACTGCTACGGCTATGACAACAAAACTTTGATAAGCACCTTCACATGCACATGGACATGACAAACACACCAGCTTTACTATTTGTTATCTTCTGCAGAGGTGGTAATCTACAGACAAGACAGGAGGAGATTGGTGTCTCACACCTGGTTAATCCATTAGTTCTCATTATTCGAGAGCAGACGTGTCATGTGTTGGTGCTATGGACTAATCTGTGGTAACATTAGAGTGTGGTCAGCAGAGAGCTGGAGGTGGTAATGACCCTGTGGATTACAGCAGACATCAGTCATTGAGCCATTGAGCCATGTTGGCACCTGAAATAGAAAGTGGCCAACAGCAAGAGCAACCACAGCTTTCGGTTATAATTAATGCACACACAGAGATGTGAAAGCATGTAAATATACCTGTTAATCTGCACATACATGACATTACTCTGTTGTTTTCCACTGCATGTGGTGCAGATCTGTTACCTCCCTCCCTCTGCACACTTGCTGCTCATGCCAGCCAGATGCACACAGAAACCTGAAACCAGTTTGTTCCAGACACTGTTACAGAGGCTGCATGAGGCGCGACCAGAAATATATCAACTGAGAACTCAACACAACACTCAAACAGACCTCGATATTCTCTCTGTTGCTTCTGCGCTGCAACGGCCAATTATTTTCTTGAAAAATGATGTTCTCTGTGAAAACCCGAAAAAATAATGTCAAAGGAAGGAGCTGGCCACCTGTTCAGAGCCTGCACAAAACGAAAAGAGCATACTTCTTTGTGTCAGATGTGCTGTAAGTGAGTCAGACTTTTGATCTGAACCAACTCTTAGGGGGTCTTTCGCATTTCATCTACAAATAATAAAACAAATCACCTTTTATATGAGTGTAGCTGCCAGGAAACAAAGGAATGACCTCATGCAGCAGATCCATCTTTCCAAAACTGGTGTAAAATAATTTACAGTATGATTTTATAATGAAACACATCATGTTGAGAGTTCTGAAAATTGAGTTTTAACCATTTGGTTAAAAAAAAAACCACTCCTTTTGTATCACAACCTCTGACCTACATCACAATTACATACTTTTTTTATCAAACAAAATCAAATTAGCTTTACTGATTTACCATTTTTTCACTCAATACAGTTGATCTGTCATGTTTAATACCAAAAAACTGAGGAAAACAAAAAAGAAAAGGTGAGAAATACATGCAAAAATATTAGTAGGGGTGTGTCATTGCATCAAAGACAAGAAAAGAAATGACACTGTAATGACCATGATCAAAGCATTAATCGTACTCCAACTATCTCAGATAAATGTAATAACAACAACAGCAACTACTGTTATTATCATCGCTAACAAAATGTGTGGATCTCATTTCCTTTGATACAACAGACAGGAATACACCCCTCTTTCTGATTTCATGTTTGTTTGTTTTGCTCTAAAAAGCTGGAAGAAGGATCATTATGTGAGCCAACAAACAAGAAAGAGTGTTCAAAGATTTCCACTCTTATTTAGGAAAAAAGATCAAAATCTAGCAAAAGCATTTTTAATTTTGTAAACAACTCAAAGAGGAAAAAACAAATCTTTCCACTGGAAAAGATATTATTAACATGTTTCCCGTTAAGTGGTTATCAAGTGGCCAAGTAAGCTTTAAATCTTTCAGCTTTGTTCGTTTGATATAAAAACTTTCCTTTTTTTTTATCTCTTCACCCCCCAGGTCACTCCACGGCAATGAAATCTCGGAGCTTCCCGACGGGATCTTTAATGATGTGGCCTCCCTTTCCCACTTGTAAGTATTAAAATAAAAACAACTGCATATTATGCTGTCAGAGCTAGGTCTGCACACACACACACACACAGACTCCAAGGCACACAGGGGGTCTGGTCAGACAGCGTCAGAGTGTGTCTCACAGTGGCCTGTCTGTGGTCCTCTTTGGTGGGCTCCATGTGAGCCAAAGCCCTCCCTTAATCAGCCGCGGTCCTGTGGTTAGAGCAACACACAGACCCCTCTACTGTCTCATCTCCCTGTCACATCTCTGACACGCAAACACATGTTCACACACAGATCCTCCACGGTCTGTGGACTTCAGAGTTTATTTATTTGTGTCTGATATTCATTTGTGGCTGCAGTGAGGCTGTGCAGGGATTTAGAGAGGTGTGTAAAAACCACGGAAGCATTTTTACTGGCCACCCTCTGCCACCCAGCTGTGATATCCACATCATCCTCTGACAGTCACAGATCAATTGACCTATCAGTGTCAGAGATGGGGAGGAAGAAAAGGCAGCCAAGCAGAGACGTTTTCTTGGACAGCAGCAGAGGAGTCAAGGCTGCATGAGGGGAGGGATGGAGGAGAGCCATTGATCCACAGTCACAGTCAAGTGGCTTTCATGTTAGCAGATGTCAGGTGTCAGCTATTGGCCCGGCCCTGAAAGACGATCTTGTATTCTCTGGTAATGGAACAGCATTGATTCAGGGCTGTTTGTGCATCCAGCGGGAGGACAGAGCAGCATTGATTCACCACCGCCACGACAGAAGTGGTTAAGAGTGCTTTCTGTTAACACCTCTGTTTATAATTTAGAAACCCTCCTCCAGATAACGTATGGCACAAACTGGAATTTAACTTCAAATCTGCTATATTCTCAGAAATGCTGTTTAAGCTGAGAAGTACGAAAAGTTGAGTTTGTTTCATGCAAAGTTCTAGAGACACCTGCTGGTGACTGAGGGTACTGCGCTATTCTGGTTAGGGCTTGGCAATTAATTGCAAATTAGATTAAATCACAATACAAATATAATCACAATTAGATTATTTTTGCAAGTTGTTCAGCCCAAGATGAGATCCAGATGAAAATGAGGTTAAAAATGAGAACAAAGGGAATCTCTCATCAACAATAGTTCATCTGTTTCAGCAAACATTTTTAATTTCTGTATATATTTTAACAAACAACCAGGTGGTCAAATTGACAGGTCACATTGTGCAGCATGCTTTCTTACAATGTATCCCCACAATTCTCTTAAAAAAAGATGCTGAGGGAAGAGGAAAAGCAATGACATTTTTTTTACATTTGGGGCACAGTTTTATTTCATAGTAGTTTGTTCAGATTGTTTGTATATTTTACATAGACTGATGTCTGTACTCTGTAAGAGTAGCTGCAAGACATTCTGTAAAAAAATAACGTATGTTTTGGAGTCTGCTGCTGTTTTGGGGAGTCTTTTCACTTTAGGTGGGAAACTGAAGCTCAAAATATGTTTTTCCTTTGTTTTGTCCAGGGCAATTGGTGCCAACCCCTTGTACTGTGACTGTCGCCTGCGTTGGCTGTCAGACTGGGTGAAGACCGGCTACAAAGAGCCAGGTATCGCCCGCTGTGCTGGCCCACATGGCCTGGAAGGCAAACTGCTCCTCACCACACCTGCAAAGAAGTTTGAATGCACAGGTGAGTTGCTCAAAAATGAAAAACAATCAAAGTATCAGCTTGACTATCTCTACACCATTCATATTTTCTGGACTTGCCTTTCACAACAGGTGACGTGGACACTGCCGTCCTTGCCAAGTGTAACCCCTGCCTGTCCAGTCCCTGTCAGAACCATGGCATCTGCCACAGTGACCCTGTGGATATCTACAGATGCAGCTGTCCTCCAGGATTCAAGGTGAGAGCAGAGCAGAGTCAACCACCTGTGTGTATCCTCTGAAGCGTGGATCACCATGATGCTTTAAATATGCTAAAATATGGTAATAATAATACTTTCTCTTCTTAGGGCAAGAACTGTGAGACAGCTCTGAACGCCTGTGTGTGTAACCCGTGTGCCAACGGAGGAACCTGCCAAGTGAACGATGATGCTGAGGCAGAATACAGGTGAGGAAGACAAGCTCTGAAATACTTGCTACAACAGAAAAAATCTCTGAAAGAACTGGGATGTTGACATAATGAATTTGTGCTTTTGCAGTTGTGCGTGTCCACTGGGCTTTGAGGGCCCAACGTGCCAAACCAACATTGATGACTGTGAAGACAACGACTGCGAGAACGGAGCAACCTGCATTGATGGAATCAACAACTACACTTGTTTTTGTCCACCCTACTACACAGGTTAGTGAAATCAGCTCAGAAAGTAGATACACTTCAAAAACACCCATACAGACTCGCAGAATGGTTTCTAATACCACAATCAAAAGCTATGACCTACTTGATAACTTTTTCAATACAAAGCAAAAATGCAGCTAACTGAGCTCTACTGATAAATCGAAATTGTTTAGTTTGCATAGTTTAAGAGACACATATTTGTGTGTGTAGGGGAGATGTGCGAAGAAATGGAAGATGTGTGTGCCCCAGGACGAAGCCCCTGCCAACATCAGTCTACCTGCCTCATCACCTCCACTGGGCCCAAGTAAGTGTTTCCCGCAGGTGACACCACACACAGCTCAAAGTAATGACCCTTTATATTGAAAATTAGGTCTACCAGGAGGTGTCCCCACGCAGCTTGATTCTAGTCTTGCGTTTGTGTTGCAGGTGTGTGTGCTCTCCTGGTTATGTTGGTGATGACTGCAGCTTAGACTACAATGACTGTGAGGAGCACCGCTGTCAGAATGGGGCTCAGTGTTTGGATGAGCTGAATGGATACTCCTGCATCTGTTCTGAAGGATACAGGTGAGAGGAGAACAGGTGGATATGCACATGATGGATTTGTGTGACATTTCTTCTCTTTTCCTATCATTATCTTTCTTCTTGACTCCTCTGTAGCGGTCAGCTGTGTGAGGTTCCCCCGTCTCCACTGTCCCTGTGCGAGCTCGCAGACTGCCAAAACAATGCTCCCTGTGTGGAGCGAGGAGGGCGGGCGCTCTGCCAGTGTCCTCCAGAGTTTGGGGGACCTCGCTGTGAGAAGTTGGTCAGTGTCAACTTTGTGGACAGAGACTCCTACCTTCTGCTCTCTGACCTGAAGAACTGGCCCCAGGCCAACATCACCCTGCAGGTACTCACAGAGTGTTTCAATCACACCTTTACCTTTCATCTCAGTTTACAGGTTCTACTGGAAGGCATTGCAAAACACCATAAAGAATAAAAACCTTGGACTTGAAGTGTTAAATACATGAGAAAATCAGATAGATCTGTAATTCTGCAAGTCACTCAGTATAATGACTGAAGGATTGGTACTTTTTGAGCAGCTAATGTATGAGCACTTACATGATTTCTGTCTTTCTGTCATTCACCTAAGTAACTCAAATATTCATTGTGAAATGTTTTCCTGGGTAGGTGTCCACAGCTGAGGATAATGGTATCCTTCTGTACAATGGAGACAACGATCATATCGCAGTGGAGCTCTTCCAGGGTCACGTCAAAGTCAGCTATGACCCCGGCAGCCAGCCGGGACACGCCATCTACAGGTGAACTTTTTATTACACTCCCTGCTGGTTGATTTGAGGTGAAGTATTTTTAAATCACGTCAGCTTTTCTGTTGTCCTCTTACAGTACTGAAACGATCAACGATGGTCAGTTCCACACAGTGGAGCTGGTGACCTTCGACCAGATGGTGAACCTGTCCATTGACGGGGGTCTCCCTACCACAATGGACAGCTTTGGGGCAGTGCGGCCCCTCAACGGGGAGGCTCCACTTTACGTGGGGGGTAGGGGCCCTCTCCAGAACACACCTCCCTCCTCTGCAGGCACTCTTAACTACTACACTACTGTCAATCACCACCCCTCCCCCTCGCTTTGTCACCACTGCAACCAAACCCTCCCCTCAACCATGCAACCCCTCAACCTCATCGTACCTCCACCCAAACCCAAACCCAGACCCTGTCCTTTCCTCCACCCACACCATCCCCTCCTTCAGTCATGACTGTGTTTGCTAGGACCACACACCACTCACCTCACAGAAATGAGAACAGAGCTCCATGTTAATGCAAAATCCAAAATTTTGATATGTTCATTGTCCTAATGTTAAAAAAAGTTCTTATTATTTTTGACATGAGCCACATTCAACTGACAGTTCCATAAAAATGTCTTATTTCATGTTATTTAAATACAAAAATGAGGTCTGAATTGTTGTCACATTTTTAAAAAATCTGCCAATGGGACAAGAAAAATTTGCACATCAAGTTTCTTGAAATCAGACAGATCTCTCAAAACAAGGAAGTTTCTTGTTACTCCATTGGCAGCTTATTTGACTTGTTACAAGTAATTCAGATCTAATTTTTGTCTTTAAATAATTAGAAACCAGCCTTTTTTCTAGACTTGTTAGATGAATGTGCCTTATATCAAGAATAATGAGACAATTTTTTTTACTAACAATAAGACATAATGACTTGTTTGGATTTCTATTTTTGCAGTGTGAGTCCAAGAAAAAAAGAAACATATACTCTGAAACAAAAGTCAAAAAAACAGTTGAAAACAAAAAAAATCTAGTATACCACTCTAAAACATACTTGCTCAAAGGTCATTCTGGCTCAGATTTTTACAGTGAGTGAGGTCCACCCTCTAGTGGTAGAAATAAAAACTACCAGACACAGTCCCTTCTCAGTACTTTTTATTTTTGCATGGTTGTACTATCAGAAAACAAAGATTGTGTCTTGATTCAGTGTGTGATTTGACCACTTTTGACTTTCCCTTCATTTGTTATCAACAATGTGGTTTATTATTGATAATACAAAGCTTTTTATGAATGTGGTGCCACATAGCTTTCATTTCACTGCTAACTTTACCGTTAACTCTGGAGTGGCTTACAATCTGTACAAGGTTTATTTTGTCCAGTGTTGCCCAGTGCTTGATTATGCTGTACATCATTCATACAACCAGAGAAAACATTTTTTCCATTCTTCTGCCTTTCCTTGTCCTCTTTTTCAGATATGATGTGTTCAGTAGTGCAAACTATTAGAATTACTTGGGAAAAATTTGTACAAACATTGCAAGAACTATATTGATTGGAGAAATTCCTTTTGGCACTTCTGGGACACACATGTTTGAAAATCTCTTCCTCCATTACTTTCATATCAGCCCTGTGTTCGCTGTCTGTCTGTGGTCTATTATGCACGCCTCCACATCACTAAAACCCCATCCCTCTCTCTCTCCTTCCTCAGGAATGCCAGTAGATGTCCACTCAGGGACTTTCCGTCTCTGGCAGATCCAGAACGGTTCAAGTTTCCATGGATGCATCCAGAACCTGTACATCAACAATGAGCTCCAGGACTTCACGAAGACCCAGATGAAGCCCGGTGTGGTGCCGGGCTGTGAGCCCTGCAAGAAGATCTACTGTGTACACGGCATCTGCCAGCCTGATGGGGCCCAGGGACCTGTGTGCCATTGCCAGCCAGGCTGGAGTGGGCCGCACTGTGACCAACCTGCTTCCAACCCCTGCCAGGGCAGCAAGTATGTCAGGGAATGGGATTGAATGTATAATGTGCAGCACTGATTTTAATGCAGAGGGGAATATCACTACACCTGCAATGGGGGGATATTGAGTCAACCATTTACTTATACAAACTGTGAGGAGTTTTTTTTTCCTGATTACACAAAATCAACTTAACATCAACCTACAAAAATAAACTCATCTTATTTTCATTTTCACAAGGTGTGTCCATGGAAAATGCATCCCACTGGATCCTGAGTCGTACCGCTGTGAGTGTGTGGAGGGTTACCGCGGTGCCCTGTGTAACCAACAGGGGGAGCTATTTAACCCATGCCGTCGCTTAAACTGCAAACATGGTCGCTGCCAGATCTCAGACACAGGAGACGCCTATTGTCACTGTGAAAGTGGTTACACTGGAGAGCTCTGTGATGCAGGTTGGTTTTTCGTCTAATATTCTCATAGAGAACACCACAGAAACAGAAAAGAGGTTGAATAGAAAAGTAACTGTTTTGGATGTTTGTCTTCTTTTCCAGAGTCAGAGTGTCGAGGAGAGCCAGTGCGCAACTTCTACCAGGTACAGAGAGGCTACGCAATCTGTCAGACAACACGCATGGTCTCCTGGGTAGAGTGCACAGGGGTCTGCGACTCGGGGGCCTGCTGCGCCAGCCAGCGAATGAAACGCCGGAAATACACCTTCGAATGCAGTGATGGAACCTCTTTCAGCGAGGAAGTGGAAAAGACCATCAAGTGTGGCTGTGTGGGCTGCATGTAGCAACATTCACTCCATTTTCCTGCCACTGCTGCAGAGCAGAAGATAGAAGAAAAGAAGGAAGGAAGGAAGGAAGGAGGGGAGGAAGGAAGAGAGGGGACTGGAGGAAAGTGAAGGAGGGAAAGAAAGAGAGTATAAAGAATATATATAAAACCTCTATCTATATATTATGGACAACAATGTTTGTAAAATAGGACATTTCCTCCCGTTCCAAGGGTGTGTGACCTACAGTAACACAGAGAAAACAACATCATGAGCAACAATGTAGAGGTGACAACAACGGAAACACAACCATTGTATCTGCAACATTGTTCCAAGGGGTCCAGAGATTTCAAAGGTGTTGATGCATCCTTCCAACCCAAATTATCCAGTGTGAATTCCCCATCCATCTGCAGAGCCTCTGACAGACAAAACACCATCTACCATCTTTCCTCCGTGGAGGCAGAGAGAAGAGTGTCGGGGGTCGAGCCAGGTGAGGATTGGCAGGAGAGGGGCAGCGAAAGAGAAGAGAAAAACAGAGGGATGAGAGGAGGAGAGCTGGACCGTTTGACTTGGCAAAGCTATCTTGAGTTGAGCTTGGCTGGGTCACCTGGACTGGACTCAATGTGGTTTGGGTTGAGTTTAAGTTGACGTAGCAATTTTTCTCTGCCAAGATACAGTCATCCATCCACACGTGCATGTAGAAGTGAACAAAGAACAGGTAGGGATAGAGTGGCACATATTGCGGTGAGGATGTCGCGGTTTTGAGGCCAGGCGGTCTTGGTGTCACAGTAGTTTGCTGTGAGGTCAAATCGAAACTCAATAAAATAGAGACTGCACTGACTGGCAGCACTGAAAAGGACAGTCATACACCTCTCTGAAGTACATCACCACACATGCATGGTATACATACATTTACAGCAAACCAACCTGGCGCTGGGGGTGTCCAGTGCTTGTCAATCTCCCAGCATCCATTGCCTCAGGGTTAGGATAATTTGGATAATCCCACCCCCTTAGAGAAGAGGCCGATCAGCCCTGCTCCTCGTGATGCCTGCAGTATTAAACTTGTGCAAACTGTTGCATGTGTGGAGAAGAGTTTGCCAACAAGTATGTCATGCTTCTTAATATCATTATAAATGTTCTTACAAAACAAAAGGTTGCAGAATCATCTTCTGATTTTGTTTTGTTTTGTCTTATTTCTCATATTGATTTGATTTTTGTTATATTTTGTCTCATGGTGTAACCTAACTCCTTTAGCCGCCCCAGCCCTCCCCAACAACTCTTTATATAGAAATGCCTAACAGATTCTAATATATATATATTTGTATTTCATTTTGGTATAGTATTTTTCTATGTTAAAGAGTAAGTTTGTTTCTGGAAGCTTTGGGACTAGTGGAAAGGCATTCAGTTGGTTCCTTAGGTGTTTTTATTTGTTGATCTCATTTTGCGCCAACAAGGTGATTAAAGACATGATTTGGCCAAAAGAACAGCAGCTGGTTGGCCTTGTTGTATAGAAGGCAGTATTGGTCTAGAATTATGTTTAATAATGTATATGTTGTCTTCCATGTGAATATTACATCTAATTCATGAGAGTCTGTGCTTGTTTTTATTTATTTTATCTTAAGGTGTTTTCCTGTAGAAAGTGAAAGGCATAATTGTTGCTGGCTTTCAACTCTTTTCAAAAATTTCAAAAAGATTAAAAAAGGCAAAAATAATGAATAAAAACAGCATAAAAATTCTGTACGGTATTTGTAACATCACTTAATAGCCAGTTACGACAGTGTTTTCCTTCTCTCTGGCTCAAACATTCCTCATTTGCTGCGTGAGCTGGAGAGATTAGAGCTGGGATTAAAGGACATCCCCTTCAAATTGACCTTGTAATTACCATACCACACAAAGGCTTCTGATTGTTTTCATGTCTGTTTTATTGAAGTGCTGGGCTCTATCTCCTTTATGATTTCAGAGATGTTTGCCATAGAAAAGAGGTGTTTTTCTTTCGAGTTTAAAAAAAAAAGTCAAGCTCAACTGATCATAAGCTGCTGTCAAGCCAGAAGAAAAAGGATGAAGTTGCTTCCTTGGACAAGTTTCATGTCAAAGTACATCATCCTACAACTGTTCAAAGAGGCGTGGAACATTACATGCCTATAAGTGACAGATTATATATAATATAGGTCTGGACATTTCAATGTGTGTCAGTTCTGACTGGCTATCCACACGAAAAAAGAAGAAATGGTGCCAATTACAGCGAACACAACAGTCAAACCTGAATGTATAAATGTGTATAGATAAATATGACCTATGCTTATTCATGAAGTGGTAACTTTTAGCTGTTATTTAGTTTCCAATGTAAGATAGAAATCACATACTGCTCGATAAGTGACAGTCCATCAGGATGGCTTTAAGGCATTGTTCTCCCCGCAGACTGGGATTGTGTTTAACCATTTTGCTGATCTAAATGTTAAAAGTCTCTTTATTGTGTGAAAGGCTGCAGACCCAGATCTCAGCTCCATACAATGCACACAAAGCCCCTTCTCATCTTGCTACCCATGTTGACTTTGTTTTACATGCTGTTGATGTGATCCAGTGTTGTACAATAGCATTAAAAGAAGATCTCATTAAGGATACTGATGAACAGTCACTGTAAGTTTTAGGCGTTGTGCCTCCTAAAGGTGCAGATTTAGGTCAATGTGGCTTTCTTTTCATGTCTCCTCTTCTTCCTCTGCACTGATCTGTTCTGGACTGGTGCATTCAACTTCCTGGTAGACATCTTAGTGGTGCTTGTGCTATATTGAGATGTAATTCAGTTGTCTGGTCACATGACTGGGTAACACAGAAATTTCATCCTATGAACTATATACATATGTTATTGTAAGCAACACAATGTCTCTGTTGTATTGAACTGGTGCAAAATTTAAGAAATATTCCTGGTTGGGTTCTGTCTGTTTGTTTTATGTTACAGGATTGATGGTGGGATTAAACTGAAAACTCCCAATAATGCTGAATGTATGTAGTGCCACCGACAAAATGTTTACCAAACCTCCACTCTTTTTCATTAATTAAACTTAAATGTGTGTGCTTTTAAGGATGTGTTGTTTTTTCTGACATTGTTTTTGATTTTTCTTCCCCTGGTGTCCAAGTTTGAGGGATTAGCTCCAATTCTCCATGAGGTAGTAAAGGCTGGGTTTGGTGATTTAACTAAAGGTTATCGTGTAAATGTAATGACTCTTGAAGGGACAGTGAAAAATAGGGTTTAGTATAAAAAACATACTTTTAAGTTGTTGGAACACGTTGTCTGTTAGTTTCAATGTGTAGTTGTACTCTTGGTGTCATGGTACTTCATCTAGCACTTCTTCCATTTTTAACCAAGTAAATTGTCAAATAGTTAACCACAAGAACATATAAGAATTACATAATTCACCTTCTTTGAAGTTATGCAAATATACTAGTGAAATAGGTTATTTGATATGAAATATCTCAAAACATTTAATTTCTAAACTTGTTGTACTGTTTTTGTTGTACTAGGCAAGTCAGTATGCTACAAACATCTCAGTTTTTTCTCGTTTTGGGGTCAGTAGGTTTAGAATCATTTCAAATATTTTTAAAGTTTAATTTAGTGCTAAGAACATATTCATGGTAACCTTTTTGAACAATATCAGATTTGAATGAGAGGCCAATTGATATTTATCTGTTTCACAAACTGACCACACCTTTCACCTTTGAATTATATTTAGAAACAGTTTCTTTTTTGCATTTCCAACAAAAAAAGTGAATTAGTCCCCAATATCTGTATGCCACATTGGTTTGGTGAGAAGCCATTCTGCAAAGGCTACGGAGGCAAACTGTTTACCAATCTGCCTCACAGCAGGAGTTTCCTGTAGTGTTCAGGAGTCTTGTTCCTGAGCCGTATGGCAGGTTATGGCATGTTCCTGCCATATAGATTGTGGTCATCGGTTACACCAAGACATGTCTCAAATCTGGCAGACTTTCCTTCAGCCGCTGTCTAGAAGGATATGGATGCTTCAACTGCCCAGCTCTGTAGATTAATTTTGTTCCTAGAATTAAGTGTTTATTTGTTTGAAAAACAAAACATTTGAGCCTGTTGACACAAGGTTTAGGTTGATCTGATTTACGCTCGTACCCAAGTCACCCACTTGTGATGACATCCTACAGGGCATATCTTCACACAAAATGTAAACACGTCATCAGATGGGCATATCTCACTTCTAGCAGTGACTTCCCAAATGTGTTATGGCTAGCAAAAGTAACACTTGTTGCATAATTTTTTGAATTGCAAAATGAAAATCATGTAGTATATTTCTGCATTCAAATTCAAATTCATTCAACTAGCATGAACCTTTCAGTTTACACATTTCTCCTCGGTGGATCTCAAATGTGGTTCAACTTGGTGTATCCATATATAACGCAATGAAACTTGTATTAAAAAAAAAGCAAAGAAACCAAACATAAAATTCAAACATCTTTATATCAATTCCAGCAAAAATACAAAGTTCTTAACATAAAGATGTATCATTCTTGGGATTACCACAAATAAAGCAGTTATTTCTTTTCTAATATACAAAATCAAAATCTTTAAATAGCAACTGTAAAGAATAAACATGTTCAAGTCTGGTATTTGGTGGGCTGTCTCAGATTTGCTAAATACATGAGCCTACAAGGAGTTCTTAAATAACAATAAAAACATGATACACGTTTTTCATTTACAGATGAATTACGAAGTTCTACAAAGCAATGAGCATAAAAAAACAACACTGTGCTGAGAAATGTGTTTTTCCATTGACAACACACGAATGCATGTTACTACCGAGGAAGTAAAGAAACTTCACATTATGAGAACATCTGCCTGACGGTCCATGACAATAAAAAACAATATAATAATAATAATAACAATAATAATAATAGAACTGCAACATATTTAAAATAAAAAATCAGAAGTATGACTGGAATATTCCAAAAATGTTTATATCCACCTTCTGAATAACTGGAGATAATTGTATCAGCCAGCCTTTAATGCTAAAGGGCCTGTATACTTCATTCATTTATATAAACCAAAAAACTATCAGAAAATTCTCAGGTCATATTTTAAGGAAAATTTTGAGTCAAGCCAGCACCCCAAGAGTCATCTCATATTGTTTTCCATGCGGCTTCTTAACTGGCACTGTATGTGCATACAAAGTTTTAAATGGATGTATCACTTTCAAATATTCTGGGCATAAATTAACTTCTGAGTTTCAGTTCAAGGAGGGCAAGATCCTACCAAAGAATTGCAAAAAGTGTTTCCGGAGAACACTTACACATGCAGAAACAACTATATATTAAAGGTGAAGTCACTGCTTTGAGAGGACGATGGTGAGAGGGAAATGACTGCAATGGTACGAGGTGAGGGGTGCCGACCAAAAACAACAAAGTACAGAGGACATTATTCATTTTGACATGAGAACATTTCTACAAGTTAATGCTCTGAAAAATGGGCAGACGAAACTCAGCCCAACAAAAGTAAATCAAAAATTGTGAAAAGATCAGTCACAAGAATATACAGCTGAAGCACGAAGCATACACCGGGAGGAACGGAATCATTTGCATAAGTCTACTGCCGCTCCAGGAACAGAAAGCCGATATAAGTAAAGGACAAGGGTTTCACATTTTACACATTCTTATTTTACACTTCATAAATAAGGCACCTGGTCACAACAGTCACATATTCACAATGTTGTGATTGGAAGACAGGCTGGAGATACAAGCTGCCTACTCACTGGAAGGAAAGATTTCTGTTCTCCCATCGCTTAGCAAGCTCTCTGAACAGTTCAGTGCATGCTATCATCTAAAACAATAATTACATACAAACTTGCAACACAGAAACAAGGTGGAGGAATTCAATATTAGTTTGATAACTAACTCACAACAAGCTGTGATGTTAGTTATCTCTACTTTAAAAATAAGGGTTTAAAGGCTATTTTTATCTCCAGCCATGTCGTAGAGCGAGATAAAGCCATTCATTCTACGTCTGCCAGACATCATGTATGACTTCAGAGGAGTCCATAAACAGGGAGCAAATGCTCAACATATAATCAGTCACATTTGCATTTTTACACTGAAGCTTTACAAAAGCATAAATCATTTTCAAAATCTGTCTTCACAACTTTGCCCACTGAAAAAGTAATTCTCCGAAAGTATTGTGAGATTCAAAAATAGATACTTCTGTTCCTTATGAATGTATTACAGATTGACCCACAAAATAAAGATGCTCTCTCCCTGCTGTTCTACTTTGCAAGTGATGTCCTGGTGCGCTTAGCTGGGGTCTCTAAAAGTTGCTCAGCTTTCTTTGTGGTTGCTTTGTTCGAACTGCGGGGCGGTGAGGCTGCATGACTCCTCTTCAAAGACTCCCTTAAAGCCCCGCTTCTCGTCAGTGTTGGTGTCTCGGCATTCCTGACTGGTTTTGGAGGGGCGTTTGGTGTTTTAATCAACTTTGTGGTCTTCTTCAAATCTTGACTTTTGCTACCACTTGGAGGGACCACTGCCTCCATTTTTCTCTGAGACCTTGTTAGTACTTGGTCTGGTGAAGCTGGAACTGGGCCCTGTTGAGGGGTTTCAACAGTAGAATCTGCACCTTTGACTTCGGTGACTGTACTTTGTGATGATTCTTTAGTTTGGACTCTGGAAGCATTCATTTTGTTCACAGTTGGTTTTTCAACCTCTATCTTTTCTGCCTCTATTTGTTTCTTATTATCAACCTTACTTTTAGACATTTCCACTGTGTGTTCGGGTGCTTTAGGAGACCCCAGCCGCAGAGAGGATCTCTTTGGCACTTCTTTTTTAACTGGCTCTCTTGAAGCTTTGACATTGCTCGGAGCTTTGACTGCTTGAACAGGAGGCTTGGTAGGTTTTTTCTCAGCCAGTGTTTTCTTTTTTTCAATTTTAGCTGCTTTAGTTTGTTTGCTCACAGGTAAAGAGGGTTTCTGAGCCTTTAGAGATGGTTTCATAATTGACTTAGCTGTGGACTTAGCTGCAGCCAGCCTTTTCAAACTATTGTTTTTTAGGTTTGTTGAGGCCTTTTTCAATCTAGCATTGGTCTGCTGAACCTGCATCTTCTCTCTGATATTTGAGTATTTTCTCAGGATTCTGGCACTGGCTGGATTTTTTGGTTTACTGGAGGATTTCTGAGATTCAGCGGTCTGAGCTCTGGCTTCAGTGGAGGAGTGTGCCTTATTCAAAATCTGAGGAGTACTAAGGAGTTCTCTCTTCTCTTTCCCTTTGACGGCATTCGGCTCTTGCTCCAGTGCTTTAGCAATCAGTTTCTGACTCTTGGGGTTGCTCTTTACAGGAGAGGCAATAGCAAACTTTTTCAAATGTTTCTTCAAGCGCTCTGCCTGCAGGCTTGGAAATACCCCCTGAGATGTCCCTGAAGCGGAGGAGCTGTGAAAGCACAGCTGAGTCTCTGATGGAAGACGTGTATTCACCTTCTTTACAATGACAAGGGACTTTGTTTCTGTTGATTCAAGGAACCAGCGACAGATACTGGTGAGATTGAAACCTTTCATGAAAAGCATTTGCACTGGCGAATATTTCTGGTGCTCCAAGGACTTTGGTTTTTTGGATCTTCGTTTACTCTTCCATATAGCTGCCTGCCGGTCTGCTTTGTTTTTGTGCTTTATTGCTGGCTGACCTTCTTTGTCCATTTGCACCCATCCTCTTTGCATTTTATCATACCTCATATTCAGATTTGAGATAAGCTGTTGGTTGTCTTCTCCAGTTAGGGCCTGTAAGAATTTGTTGGCTTGTTTTGGGGGCTCTGGTCTTGGTGTTATGACTAGGTTGGCTGAGCTGTGGGGCACTCCAGATACATCAGACACTGAGGGAGACTTCACCTGAGCTTTAGTTATTCTTTCTGGCAGTTTTCTGATTGGAGAGGTCACTTCACTTTGTCTTCCAGCGACAGTAGTAGTAGTAGTAGTAGTAGTAGGAGGTGAAGCCAATCTTTGTGATCTGAGCGTTAACTTCTTGTCGTCTACCGGGATCTGAGTAACAGACTGGTGAGACATTCCAACCTTGCTCCTTAGTGGCATTCTTGTTGGTTTGTCTGAACTACTGTCATCTTCACTTACAGACCTGACTTGTAAAAATGCTACATTTGGCTGGTCAAGCAGCAAAGCTTCAACTTCATTCCGGTGAACCCTCTTACTTTTTACTGGCATAGTCTGTGGTTGTGTTTCAGTCTTTACAGGACTTTGACTTTCTGACTGACTTGATTCCTCCGCCCTTGGTTGCTGTTTCTCATTCTCAGTGTCATCGACCACAGCCTTTGCTGACCTCAGTGTCTGTATAGCTTGTGATCCATTTTCAACGTTGTTCTCTTTTATTTCCTCAGAAGTTGTCTCTGCTGGCTGGGGTTCCTCTATGTGTGGCTCCATAGTTGCCTCTTGGGCTGTGATCTGTTCAGACTGTCCGGTGGCAGGAGGAGGGGATGAACTGACCTCAGGGGCAGTAATAGGAGGTGTAGGAGGAGGGAGGGTAATTGGTAGAGAGGGAGGTTGTTCTACAGTTGTAGGGGAATGGGAAGCAGCAGGGTTTGGTGATTCATCAGAGGGGACAGGCCCTGATGTGGGAGCTGATACCTGAGGTTCAGCCGGCTTCTGGCTACCTGATCTAAGCTGCCGTCTGGGCTCTGAGCTCTGCGCCCCATCACTGGGCTGATCAGCGAAGACAGATAAACTATCCTGATCTCTCAGAGTTTTCTTTTGTTTGCTGATTTGTTTCGACCTGGAGGGAACTTTAGATGATGGGCTAGATGTAGTAGGAGTTTGATCTTTTACGGGTGAAGCCTCAGGAGTCTTCTCAGCTGGTTCGGCTGCTAAGTGGGTTTCGAGCAAATGTTCCTCCTGGTTTTTGTCTCCTGTGGTTGACTCTAAAGTTTTATCCACCATGTTCTTGTTTGTTACATTTTTAGATTTTACTGGCGTTCTACTGGGTGATGTGCTGTTACCGGGTCTACGCCGCAAGCTTCTGTCACTGGATGATACAGGTTTTCCATAAACATAACCCACCACAACTGCTGCAGATGGTTTTAACCACTTGGGTGGAGTAACAACAGTGCCTTTTCTTCTACGCCAAGGGGGTAATTCCTTCAAGAGTGCATCTAGTGTCTTTGAGGACACATCGCAAACTGTGTCTGCATCATTGTTATTTTCTGTCTCTAAAGGTAAAACGCTGTCAGCTGTTTCGGATGTTTTATTCTCTGACTCTTTCATGAGCAGCTCATCTGTTGAATCTGTTGTCTGGGACTTTTCTGTAACTTCAACTTTGTCATCTTGTGTCTGTGTCTCTGGCTGCATTTCCTGAGGTTCCTCATCTTGTATTTTCTCTTCCTGACATCCCTGTGCCTCTGTTTCTTCCTCTACTTGATTCAGCTGTATTGGTGTCCTGGGCTGCTCTAGAATAGACTCAGTGCCAAGCGGTTTATCTGACTGAGACTGGGATTCGTCTTCTCTTAGGATAGTACTTTCTAAAGGTTGCACGACTGTTTCTACTATTTGTGTTGAACTTTCACAGGTCTCCTCTGTGGGCTCAGGCTCCCTGTCTTTCTCTGCATCTGCATATCCCTGATCAAAACTATCTTCAGACACTGTTGTTTTCCCTAAATCTGCAGACATTTCCTCTTCTACTCGTGTGCTCAAATCAGTTTCTTTACTCTCTTCTGAAATCCTTTTAGGAGATGAAGGAACTGACTGCACCATGCTCTGAGACTGATCTGTCTGGCTTGTTTCAACTACAATGTCAACTTCACTGGCTGCTACCTCCACCATTTCTCCTGCTCCTGGTATCACACCCTCATCTGATTGTTCTGTGGACATTTG
This sequence comes from Thalassoma bifasciatum, assembly GCA_008086565.1. Classification (NCBI taxonomy): domain Eukaryota; kingdom Metazoa; phylum Chordata; class Actinopteri; order Labriformes; family Labridae; genus Thalassoma; species Thalassoma bifasciatum. The sequence continues at coordinate 247,784 of RPOG01000103.1, forward strand.
TTGGATCATTGTCTCCCTACATGTTCCAGCAAAAGGCATGTCCACCGGTGGTACACCCTCAGGCTTTGAAAGTATTTGTTTTGGGGTGACCAATGTGGTCAGCTCTGGCATTGGTTGAGGACAATTACCCCTACCAGCTAATGTACGGACAGTCTTCAACTCCCAGATTTCATCACAGTAAATATGTCCTCTGGTGCTTTTTCTTGCATTGCGCCGTGGGACCATGCTGCTTTGCCTTTCTTTAAAACACTCTGTAATTGGTTTGTCAATAAAAACAATGTCACAGTGGCCAAGATCAGGGTCAACTATTCCTCTATAAGCAGAGTCCCGATGATCTGAGGATGCCCTGATGGTCTTCCTGGCAGTCCGTGGGGAGTCTGGAGGAATAGTCATGTGGACCGAGTACAGTTTTGTTGGTGAATCTTTGGCATGCCGGGTAGTCTCTCTCTGTCTAGCTTGTTGTGTGCTACTAGACTGATTGTGTCTTTTTGTAGATGAGCTGAGTCTGGCACTGTGAGTCTCTGTTCTGCTGGATGAATTTACATTTAACTCTTTTTCCTCCAAAGAGTCAGAGTGAGATGACAAAGAGGTGTTGAGCACACATGACAACTTCTTACCAGCAGCAACATTACTGGTCATGATTTTCATTTTAAGAGGTGCATGATCAACATGGCGGCTGTTATCTGCTGGACTAGCTCCTGGGGTAACTGAAGACTGGTTACTCCCTAAGCCAGGGCTGCGAAGATCCAAAGCAGGGCCAGATGTTTTCAGTGGTACCATTTTCTCTGGAACTTTTACCGATGCACAGATACCTCGGATAGTATGAGGCATATCCTGGACTTCTGACTTGGGAGTGGATGTCAGCGCTGGGAATGACTTCTCAGGGGTGACCAAGCTGGGTTTCGGAGTGGAACAAGTAATCCCCTGGGTAGAGATGGAGTCTTGCTGCACATCGGAAGATGCAAAAGCTTTGACCTCCGTCTGTAGAAAACCTATAGCGTCTACTATCTGCCTTTGATGGTGAGGACAGAGTTTGGCCATGAACTGTTCCAGTGTGGAGGTGGACTGCAGGTCTTTTGCTTTTGTCACGTGAAAGTCTTGAGACTCACTAAGGGAAAAAAAAAAGAAAAACAGATGTAATTTCAGATCTCAGAAAAGGAACAGCCCTGAGAGATGTCTCAAAAAATGGTGGAGCAAGTTTTGTAAAACAAAACACAAATACATCATGAGGTTTATTGTTGCATATTTATTAGAAGAATAGGTGATTTTAAAAGTGAATCTTTCATCCAGTGAACATGACCAATTACATTGTTACAACTAGAACATATTTTTCTTCTTTACATAGAGGTGGTTTTTGTTACAGTTCACGTACATCAAGATCGTTTTAAACATGCACAACACATTAAGTCATGGTGGCCTACCTGGATTAAAACAGATCACATTTATCACTTGAAAGAGCAAATACATGGTGGGGAAATATTGATTACACAGTTTTTGTCAAGTTTTAATGAATTTTATCACGAGTGCATTAGGTGACATTTAGATACAAGTGCTCAACAACTTAAGACGAATAAACCCGTAAAATAAAAATATAGCATTAATAAACAAATGCTGAATTAGATATTCCATCACATTTGAGGTTTTGTTTGTGCCAATACAAATCCTGTTTAATCAGTCGAAAGAGACAGGCATGTTTCTTTTTTTTGGCTCAAGATTTGTCAGTGAGGTAGGTATATTACAAAATCCTCCAATACCTTTGGAGCATGTATACCATCACATTACAGTTATTCAAGAAATATATAATCTTGTTACTTTGAAAGGCTCAATTTCTTTGTGAAGTACAAGTCCCTTCAAGGCTTGTTTGTAGTAATGATAAGTGGAGTGACCAGAGAAATGAAATCACAGCGTGATTCCTGAGATAGTGTGTCACAAGGCTGTGATGTGGAACAGAAAATAGAAATATCTTTATATGTAGTCTGAGCTAGAGAGATAGAGATGCAGGCAACAAGGAGAAGAACAAGAAGTCGGAAAATAAAGGTCCTGAAGGTTTGCGGAAGAGCGTTTTTTTTTTTTTGCAATAAGATAAGAACCTAAATATTAATGGTGTGTTGACTACATTGAATGCAAAACTGAAAAATATTACGCTGTTTTCAAAATTAAAAACATTAAGATTTCAGGTTGTTAATGCAAAAGTTACAACACAACCGATGTCACAGTCTGTGGAAGAAGTCTCGGGACTATTTGTCAAATCTTCAAAAATGCTGTTTTGTTTGATTAAGCTTGTAACTAGTTACCTATTAACAGCGTCCTGATTGAGGAACTAAGCCGGAGAGAAACGCAATTAAATCACCCCTGGTCAACATCTCCTGAGCGCTGAGGTTATATTGACATTCATTGTGTAATAGTATAAAAATAACAGTAATATGATGTTGTATTTTAATTTCCAAACAGCACGCCAAAATATCTGAAATGTATTCTTTTTAGGGTTTGAAAAATAAATTTCAGAAGTTAAAAAAATAACATTTACGGTAACCAGAATCTGACCATATTTATGCTAGGCTAACGGACTTCACATCCGTAGTTTCAATGTTTAAGGAGTAAAGTGAGGTACCTGAATAGAAAGTTGTAAGTGTTTCATCCCTGAGGGTTTAGCTCTTTCTTTCAATGAAGGACTGAAGCAAGGAACTGTTACATGCCTTTTTCTTGGAGAGAAAAAAAATAAACAATCTAACAAGCAGTAGCAAACCATTTTACAACTCAACTCCACAATAGTTAACAAGCATACAAACATGGATGTGCCAACTTATCCACAACGCTCACACATAGCATATTACATCTATAAATACTCTAGCAATTACCAATGACTGCATGGGGATGTATCATACATATGAAAATGAAGCACTGATTAGACTCTGAGGAGGTGAAATCTGAGGTTTATCTACCTATAACATCATAGACTTGACAGAAAACACACTAGCACTTCACTATTTCCAATAGAATATCCTCAAAGATAACCTTCACCACACAACTAACTTTCTACTACCAAATAAGATCCAGACAAATCATGCAATATTTCCCCCGCATCATTCCTGTTAATCATATCAGGTTAATGAAATATACAAAATCTGTACATAGCTTTTAATTAAAATGGACACTACTTAGTTATTTGAAAATAACATCTTGTCTTGTATATGAAGACTTTTGGCCTCATATATTAGTATTTATCAAGCAAAAGATTCAAAACTTTTATCAGAATATAGGGAGATAAATCTTTAATGTTATCCCTGTTCATAAATCATGTAAGCAATTCAATATACATTTGAAGCAATATTTATGTACTACTGTTTATGACAGTTGTGGGTACCTTTTTTTTAAAGCCATTTACATTCATGGTTACTTAAGTGGTGATAAAATCATTTGTTAATAAATATTGATTAATAAATACTGTGTTGATAAAATAGCTCAAAAACATATCAGTTTCAAGATTTTATAGGAGGGGAAGTCGAGTATTCCCCTGTTTTAAGAAACGAAAGCGCTTCTCTAGAGCTGGAGATCTTGAAAAACCTTAAGTCACAAACTGCCAAAGGAATAATAACCGTGACATAGAAAAAACTAAAAAGATCACAGTTCAGTTCCCTACACTGGATAAACTGAAATATTTACATATGGTGGACCATTTGATAGAGTTTCATATATCAACTTCATAACAGCTCTTTCTGCAAGCTGATCGTCTCAATCAAAGTGTTTTACTGTGAACTGCATGTTGTGTGCAATAGAAATTGCTACATAAAACAACCAAGATAACGGTAGACTGTGATATGAGTTTTTAGATGAGGTAGTCGGCTATAAGATTTGCTACAACAGACGATGGAGATACTTGAGTTATGAGTTATTAATATCAAAGTGGTTGTTTGTCTTGAAAAAATAAATTAAAATGCATGAAACCCTTTGAATAAAGTATGATTGTCGATGCTTAAAACACTTACATTTAAAGAAACTGCAATATTTTATTTATTCAACAGTTGAATTAACTGCATCTTGACTAAAGGAAAATAAAAGTGCAGACTGACCCATGAAAAGTTTAGTGTAAATGCAAAACCATGGAAGTACAAAAAGAATACCTGCATTCAGTAATATGTGTTTGTGAGTGTATCATGTCAGATAACATTGAACCGTTGTACAGTGCTATTAACGCATCAGTGTAAAAGTCCCTGAATGATAGTTTCCTGCTGAACAACTCTTGCTTTAAATGTTTGCAATCTGAGCTATTTCCCATGTCTGAGTTAAATGCTTGCAGTCAAGATATCATTTCTTTAATCCAAACATCCAAGTCCATCTTGTAAGCTTTTTGTGCATATAAAAGGCTGTAAGATTTGCAAAAAGTATTGATCTACATCTGTTATAGCTGTGTATCAACCTGATAAAAGAATAATAGGCCATGATCCTATTTTCCTGAAAATCCTGAGGTATAAGTGCACATGAGGCATGCTGATAAGAAAAAGATGAACGAGGTCTGCTCAGTCAACAAGGCAAAAATTCAATGAAAGATATCATGCAGTTGCTTTGCTGCAAGTGGCTGTGTACATAAGTTCTGCAGTGAAGCAAAGGGACAGTTTCAAGCCACACACTTGTGTTGAAAATGAAATTAGTGTTTCAAAATAGCAAAACAAGTTGGTCCTACTTTCAGACGCAGCAACGGACTGAAGCCTATACTAAAACTATTATTATATATGACATTAATGTCCAGTTAAACCTAAGCCTGAGATGATATTTGGTATTAAATACCAAACAGACATAATCAACACTGTTTGTTTTTTATGTCAATGTGTTTCATTGAATTTTTGGCTTGGTTACTGGAGAACTCGATGGTTGAGAAATGAGGCATCATTGTATTAGAAGCTCACAAGTAAGCCAACGTGGCAAGCTAGCAGAGTCAGCTTGTTTATGGGTGTTAATCTGCGATTATTGCTTGATAAAGTTCTGTTATTTATAAAATGACTGAAAGAGAAGTGTAATATAACACCACTACACCTAGTTCTTATCAAACCTCTCATGAACACAGGACTGATAAAGTCGTATTGATAACCTGAAGAAACACTTTAGAAAATACCTGAATGTACTGCTTTACCGAAGAGTAAGGATTCATCTGATACCAAGAGCGTAACGCACAATCTGTGAATATGAGAAATTAGGCCACAAAACCTCCTCATAAAACCAGGCGAGTATGGTTGAGAAACCCTGAAGATACAATTCTGAATAATGCCCTGTGGGCAAACACAAAATGCTACTGCATGTTGTATAACTTAAGTGTGTACAGAAAAAAAATGAGTCACATAAGTCTGATATCAAAAGAAAAAAGAATCTTGTGTCTTAGAGAAAGACATCCCAGAGATAATACCTGAAGTCTGAAAAGATGAGCCCTGAATCACATAGAACTGAAATGCTCTGAAGGCTTACACTGGCACTGAGATGCTACTGAAGACGAGTTAAGGTAGGTTGTGAATACATATGAGAGTAGGAGACACATACTTGTCAGCAAGACATCCTGAAATGTTACCTCAAAGGGCTTTTGGTTTTCCAACAGAGGTAACTGAAAATATTGGGTTTAGCATATCACTATTTGAGGTATATTTACTTTGTGTGTACATTAGTGCTGAACCTAATAGATATTTTACTTGACTGACAAGTACTGCATCCCAATCTGAACTCATCCTGAGGTGAAGTGAAGGCAATGAGAAATGTATACTATTCATATTGCAGAGTAAAACATATAGTCAACTGAATAGGCAGTGGAAACCTGTCATGTTGGTGATGATGAGCTCAATCTGAGTTGAAAGGGAAACTGAAATCCTGCTCACAACATGCTATTTGACAAGACAGCAATAATAAATAAACATTTGAATATCATTTGGAGTAATAAATACTTAAAATATAACAATAGCGTTTAGACAATTAGTTTTCTCTCCAGTGTTCATTTTAGCTACAGAAGTGCATTTGCATACAGTCAGTCACACTTTAACACCTCTGCCTATATTTGCAGGGCTTTCACACAACAGCAACAGAAGTTCATTCTGAAATAACCAAGTGCTTTAGGCAGTACTGAGAGAAGACACCAAGGGGCGCCACTTCCCTAGACATGATTCAATTTTGCTCTGTTGCATGAAGAGTACATAAAGAGAGCCAGGAATGCTTTTTTTTCGAATAAATTATTCTTAATAATCTTAAGTAAAGTAGTTCTTGTAAATTCTTCTGAAATAACGTTTACACCTTTTAGGCATCTTATGTAGGGCAAACAAACACTTGGAGTGTTTAGCTTGGATGGTCATTCACAAATATGTTGTTGGATTAAAAGTCAAGGGGAACAATTAAATAAGTGATTTATAATATCATTTCTATTTCAAAGCTGTGGTTTGCAATTAATTCAGCTTCCTTTACTGTCAAGCAAATGCAACATCTGTTGTTAAAAGTACATCATTATTAGTACTTGAGGGTCAAATTACTCATTGGATGAGAGACTTCCATCATGGGAGTCATTCCCATTCTCGTCAGAAGCGCTCTCTCTTTTTCCAGAAACAATGTGCTGGGAGTTTTGGAGTTCCTGCCTCTCCAGAGACCTTGGAACATCCTCTCCCTCCACCCGGCTTATCAGCTTCAGCTTCTTTTTGGGGGGATGTTTCAAGGTCCCCAGTCTCTCTTTAACTTTATACTCCAGGGTGCTGTGAGGGATGCCATAGATCGATTGAGCTTTTGACACACTCATTTTTCCGCCCATCACCACCACAATTGCCTCTTCGAGCAGCTCTGTGTTGTACTGACGGTACCGCCCACGTTTCTTCCTTGGCTGCTTGTTACCCAAATCAGACTCAGAATCCAGAGGGTAGTTCCCCCCAAAAGCTTGACGGTCGGTATCATAAGGCCAGTACTCCTTCTCTGAGCCTGAGCTACTCAAACCACCACTGCTTTTTTTCTGGATCTGTCGGGGTAAAATGGAGCGAAGGGTCTTTCCCAGACCGTTCTCACCAACTGAACCTGAGTATTCAGTGGACAGAAAATCCCAGGACGGATCAGTTCCTGAGGCCAAAACCCGCACCTGAGGAATTTTGAGGTCATAGGATGAAGACCGAGAAGGTGAAAGGCTGAGGTCCCTGCAGGCTTCCTGGAAATGTCCTTTCTCATAGGCAAGTGACTTTGACAGAAGTCCAGCAGCTTCCAACAACCTGGGTATGTCTTTAAGGTGCTCGCTAGCCTCACTGTTGGTTTTGAGTTTGAGGAGGGCCCCAAAACTCTTTTTGGAATTCCATGAAGCAGATCCATTTTTGAAAAGGTCGGAGGTTCTGGAGCTGTGGTTATGGCTGAGAGGTGACTCTGTGTCGCTCTCCAGATCGGCCTCCTCTTTGATGTGGAGCGAGTATGCAAGAGATGAGGAAGGCTTATAACGATTGGAGTGGCCGATATTCTCCCTCCTCCTCCCATCCTGTAGGCTCTTCATAAACAGCCCGACCTGCCCGTCCGCTCTACAGGATCGCCTGATTGGATGGAAGGAAATTGGGTGTAAGCAGAGCTTGCACAGTGCTTTTTTTCTCTTTTCTAAAGGAGGATGGGTTGGGGAGGGGAGGATGTTGGCCACTCCTTTATTATATGACCTTGCCTTGGTAACATCACTATCTTTAGAATTATTGAAGGTGTTGGAGTGTGAGTGACTTTTAAGAACAAAAAAGGCTTGAGTTCAAAAACTTTATTAGCTTGCTTTGATGATTGTTTACAAAATTTGCATCAACATAAGAAATAGGAAACAAAAAGAAAGAAAGGGCAAAGAAACAATGAAGGTAAAGCAAAGGAAAGGGCAATAAGTGGAGTGCATAAAGGTCTTCCCATGGCTCAAAAAGCTTAGCCAGGAAGAGGGATTATTTGACAATGTAGTAAGGCAGCTTTGCATGTAGCTGTTAAGCAGGGCACAGTAACTCTGCTGAACATAATGACTAATGTAAATAAAGCTCATGACATTTTGTGTGTGACGTTACCACTGAACAAGCACAGGAATAAAAGAGTAAGCCAGCAGAGGGTTGTATGTATTATAGTCAAAAACTCACAAATTAAAGTGTGATCACTCAAATAGATGCACAATTAATCTACAATATCTATGAGTAAAGCAAAATAAAACTGTTTAAAAGGGTATTTGGTTAAACCTGTCTAGTTCCATTTAGAGCTTCAATGGCTTAATTCCAATGAAAGTGTAAACAGATACTAGTCTTTTCCATTAAACTAAACTGAGGATGAAGAGCATGCTGCCATTACATTCACAGTAAAATGATTACAGGAGGCAGATTTACTTCACTAGGAATGATCATCTGTTTTAGATATATTCAGCTCTCACAGCAGCAGAGGGAGAGAGTGCCAAGCCACTGATGCTTAATAAATACAAATGAAAATGTAATAGGCACATTGAAATCCAGATGATCACTGAACATAATCAAAGGGCTCTGTCTGACAGGAAAAAAGAAGAACAAAACCAGGATGTGAAATGACCAACCTCATGATGATTGATTAAGAATGAAATAAAATAGTTATTTGTCCACTGACATCATAATTTAAACTCTTGACATTAGTTACCACGTTCTGCTAAAATTTGTTTTTGTGTTTATATTGGGAATGTATCGTATAAAAGTGTCACCAGCCTATAAAGGTTAGTTTTAAAGGTAATTACATATTTCTTGTGCCCCTGAAACACATGCATTTTTTTTTTATCTCTGTGCTTTTATATATTTTAATCTAACTTTCAAGTGTCTCCCTGCTAATTAAATTCAGGTTCAATTATTGCCTAGGCAAAATAATTCGTGCAATTCCTTTTTTTGGTGGTCTAAACTCTTCTGACTCACAAAATATGACTGCTGCTGAAATACTGGGCTCAATTAGGACACAGAGGGAGAGAGACTTACCCTTTGATCATGGGTGAGGCAGGAGAGAGGCAGGGGCTTCGCACAGGCAGGGCGCTGCTATAGCGGTTCTTTTTGATTGACAGGTCAAGGACTCCATCTGTTTGAGACAGAAAAACTGGATTCAATTTTAAGTTGAAATCAACCTTTGAATTAGTTCTGATTAAGTTGTTGTTTTTTGCAGAAACTACCTTGATCACTAGGCACAGCCAGGGGCTTCTTGATGGTGAGGTCAAGAGGAGCATCCTGGTCAGCCATGAGGAGCTTACTGAGGACGGGGTTCTGGCTGTGTACTGGCCCAGTCTGGGAAGGAGCCGGGCTGGTAGAGGGAGGAGCCCCTGAGATCGAGGGCGCGGTGGGCAGGCTTTGGTCAGAGAGAGGCTGAGAATCCGAGCAACTGTCCTGAGAGGGGCTGGTTTTTGAGGTATATTCAGCAGCAAATTGTTTGATCATTCTCTGAAGGATCTCTCGAGCCACTACTGGAATGTGTGGGTCTGCAAAATTTGGCACATCTGCAAATAAAAACAGCAAGCTATGACTTTAACAGAACACCATTTTTTAGAAGCTGCTTGTTGTCTTTCATTTTTTTCTTAAAAAGAAACAGGTGTACAAAGTCTGGCTATTTTTTTTTCTTTTCGTTGACAGTACAATATCACTATCTTTGTTTCATCACTAAAACATCAAGACTTACCTTTTCTGTTGAGGACTGCATGGAGAAATTCCTCTGCTTGTTTCTCTAGTCTGCTGATTGTGGTTTGATCTCTGATCTGGAGAGGTTTCGGTGGATCTTCAAGACCCTCGTAGCTCAAGCCAATTAAGTGTTCCTGATGAATGGAGAGAAAAAAAATGTTAATTTTTCTTTCAACCCAGTTTGGAACTAATCAGGCGAAATCCAAAGCTATTCAACAAAGAAACCCTGAAATAATAAAGAGCAAGAGATACACACTTATTCATTCATCATTAAACAAGACCCTTTTATTTTATTACCTCTTCAATTAAGAAAATTTTCAGAAAAAAAAGAGGAAACACTTCACTCACCTTTACTTTGTCTCGTCTTAAACAGCAGAAGAGACAATTCTCATCAAATGACCAATCAGACACTGTTGTGGGCTCTAAGTCTGTGAACAAAGAATCAAAGAACAGCAATGAAACGTTGAGCTTACTTTATACGTCTTTCCTTGATAAACGTTTTCTTCTATTCAAGAAATGTAAAGACATATGTCACATCAGAAAAACTGATCTACTTTGATAGCCCTCTCTGCGCAAATGTAATAAAACCCCAAATAATGCCCACTATTATGTTACTGACATAATGCATTATAAAAATGTCTGTAGGACACAGAAGACTTTTACACTGGCCTCACGCCATCCAAAACACCAACTTTGTGGCAACACAAGGCATCTTCTCTTCTGCAGCCAGAGGGGCTGTCATGTAGAGTGAATGCAGAAGGGTACCAGAGGGTACAATGCAGCAGCATTGTCATAATGTGCAGAACACACATTACGCTTAGAAAAATCCCATAAACACATATGACCATTGCCTCTACCATGACAGCAGAAATGAGCTGAGAGTCTTACCTTTAAATAATTTTAGGTCTTGTACCAGCTCTGGACCAAAGAGACCATCGAGAATGCTCTCAAAACCTGGGGAAAGACATGAAACACAAAAAAATTGTTCTCAGTGTTAATCCAGCAAAAGCAAACTGAAAATGTATATTATCAGAAACACAAGGGTTCAAATTCACAGTTGATTAAGGCTTTCTGTACAATACAGCAGCAAAACCGACTCAGTAAATCAATGTTCAAGACAACTAAACTTGGCCCAGGGCCCAAATGTATCTATTGTATACAAAAAGAAGTAACCACAAGCTTTACATCACTGACAATTTGTGATTATATCTTCTACATTCACCCAGCAGATCTTTGCCTGTCTATTTCATCTTATCAACCCCTGAGAGCAAACCAAAGGTTTCTGTAAAAAAAAAAAAAAGAAAGGACACATTACTAGCTTTCACCCCAGGTTTTTACTTCAACACTTCCAACAGGCACTTCATCCTCCCGTTGCCAAGCAACTAAAGCACCTACAGAGTTGGGAGTGACTGCATGATGTTACATTAAAAAGAAACAAGGCTGCTAGGTGATGCCATAAAGGTATCCTATACCCTGCTGACAGAATTCAACCAAAACAAATAATCTGTTGAATGAATGAAAGTTTTCACTTCTGCAATGCAAAAAAAAAAGCTGTTCACATTGAGGGAGCATTTTCTATAACATTAGGGCTGAGGAAAAATCAATGCATTCCTGATGAGATGGCAGTACCCTACTGTCCCAGCTGTGTGAAACATACAGTGCATTACTCTGCTCAGAACTTTGCTAAATAGTGCATTAACAAAAAACTGCAATGTGTGCTTCTGGCTGCAGGGTTTGTACGTTAAATCTAAAACCCCTACATGCATTAAATGAAGAAATCAAGCGCTAAAGAGGTCAAAGGTAACATCTGTCTGCTCAACTGGGACTTGATAGAAGAGTGAGCTGCTCCTAATGTACAGAGTCATGAGAGCGTAACAAAAACACACAATTTACAGCAAAAACACCAAACATTCCTGTGGAAAAAAAGGTTTGTTAAACACTGACGCATACAAATATAAAGCAAGGCTGATATTGAATTAATCTGACAAGTTAAAAGAGCCACTTGGTGATCAACTTCACATGATAACAAAGGCCTACTTACAGGATATTTTCACAGATAACAAGTGAGAAAATTATCAGCTTACCATCCACTCTCTTCCTAAACTCACAGTGAATTCAGCAAAAGCTGTCATCTGTTAAAATGCCCTCGCTCTGCTTCCCCACAAACTCCCACCCACTTCCAACAGCCAAACATGAAGAGGGAGAGGGGGGTGGGGTTGGGTGGGGGGGTGGCAAGTGGTGAAACACAGGCTTGCCTATAGCTGCAGCGTGAGTCTGTTTCTGGGTTAGTGCACAGGACTTCAGCTGGAGCTATCCAATCCTATTTCTGAAATATTTCAGAGGCAGTGGGAGAAAAGTAGGTCATCCACTTTCGTTTGACAGAGCAGCGGCATGACATCAAACTACTCTTCAGGAATTACGGTTAGGGCATTTTAAAATGTGTCATACTGTAAACCATGACTTTGAGGCAATTTTAGCACGTTTCTACTGACGGAGCAAAGTGTGGTGCTGAGGCTGACGCAGAGAGCTTTTTTAAACATCCATTTTGGAAGCAGCAGCCTAAACTTAAAAGCACAGGCTGCATGTATGTGCGCTGTATGAAATATTGATGGCGTGTATAGCTGACATGCAAGCTCTACAAAATAAATGAGAATATGAAAACTCTGAATAATGGCCATCATTAGAATGGAAGAACAGAAATTAAAACAGCAACATGTCACTAAACTCAGCGTCCTACGCTTCACTACAGATGACTAAATTTGTAGAGCTGCGTTAAGGGATGGGATGGGTGTAGTTTCTGTTTGAGGGAACATTCAATTAATTAAGCAGAAGAGAAAATTAGGCCACCATTGAGACACATTTATGGTTTGAAGTGTAGTGATCAGCCTCCAGATACAATAACAAGCAGAGGCTACAGATGTGCCGAGTGATAATTAGAAAAGAAGAGAAAAAAACAGGTATTAGGTGCCACCAGGCTGAACACCTAATTATATGAAAACCAAGCACAGACTAATGTGAGGACAGGACTGAGATCTCAGGTTAATGAGGCTGACAAACTTCATCTACTGCAAAAACTGAGGGAAAAAACAGCTTATCTTTTTTTGTCTTAAAACAGAACATTATTATTGAATTGTTGCACTTCATATCTGCAATTTAGGAGTCAGACAAAATATTAAAATACTCTTTTAAGATGCGATCATTGTTTTCTTTATCTGGGAATCATTTTAACTTTGACATAAGTCAAGACTCCAGGTGCTCGTCTTTCATATTCACTGTAACACTGTCTTGTTTGCTGTTCAGCTCACCGTGTGAATTTTCTGCAAGGCTGAAGAAATTTTTACACTTCATGGTCAAATAAAGTTTCGTATTTTTCCTGCAATCTCTGACCCTGTCTTGCTTTGTTCACCATTTAACCTGAATACAAACTATGATCTGCTCCTTGGTGATTTAAAGCTAAATGAAGACAAACATTTCTTCTCTCAGAAAGTGTGCTGAATTAAAAGAATTTAGCATGCTGATATGTTGATACAGTTGAACTATTTGTATTCTAACCGTGAGTGACTGACTAAACCTCAGGCCAGGGGTGCAACGGCTCCTACAATTTTCTCACCAGATAATTTGACTCTGAAGTACAGTGTTGGCAATTTTGCAGCAATAACAGGTTGAAGTAATTGTTCTTTTTCCAAAAGCTTGAATGCTTTCTGATGCTTAAGAAGATAAAAACAACAAAAATGTACCATTTTAATTCTGTTTGATATCTATTGGTTTTGTATAAGAAATACAAACTGCTAAAATTGCACTGTTACAAGTGTAATGTAAGAATTTGTAACCATAATACTGCATAAAAGGCTGCAATTTGCAACCTTATAAATGTGTTTACAGACTAAGAACCTCCTGCTAGTTTCTCCCATCAGCTGCTCTGAGCCTATTACTGGACATGTGTGAGCAAACAGCATGTTTGCGTGGTCACATGACTATCCAGTCTTCAAAGTACAGGGTATCCAACATGGATGTCGGCAAACAGAGCACAAAAAGGAAGCTGATGCTAAACTGACGACTAAAACAGGGCTGTACGAAGGTGTATTTTGGTTTTGGTAACTGCAATGTTGAATGCAAAGAAGAGCTGTTTAACAATTGCTAGTACAAGCTGCTCTGTGCGGTGGCAACTGATGCCATTTTCTGTCAACACCTGAGACAAAACAGAGAGAAGTGAGATGAATGCATTAGAATATGTAAAGACAAAGAGACAGCTAAAGGTCATCATAGCTGAATTAAACCAGAGCAATTATAGAGTTCAACCTTAAGTGTTCACACATTACATTCTGTGCCAAGTGCCAACTGAAGACTCTAATGAGTCTTCACTTGGCACTTGGTTCGCAATAAGGAAATCAATCGTGTATGGTGGTTTTCTCTGTTTTTTTTCTGTTTTTTAAGAATTCAAAATAGATTTAAAGTAGCTGTGAGGCCTTACTGGAAAAGCTAGTGTTAGCGAGTGCGGCGTTAAGGACTTTGCTTCCCATAAGCCTTCTTACCCAACTGCCTTGATGAACCATTGTTTGAACGTAAGGCTTTGTCAGGTTTCAGTATAACCAAAAGGGAATATTTTCAAAACGTTAGATCTTAGTTTTGATCTCAATAACCTTTGGGCTATTGTTTCCTATACGTTCTGTGTTTCTACAGAAGCAAACTTTATGAACTCAGTTTGTACCAAAGTTTAGAAGCCAGCTATATTTAGCACTGTTCACAGCCTGGTGCTCTAAGACATGACGGGTAGCGTTACAGAAATCTCGTTATGTCCTACCAGAGCACATCTACCAAGCAGAACAAACCTAGCCTGGCTCTTAGGGCGTGGTCACACTGACCATTCAAACCGTGCTGTACTCAAGTGCAAAGCATCTGTTTACGGGAAGTAGTCTCATCAGAATCAGCAGATTAGAGAACACGGGGAGCCTCGTCACAACTTTACTCACTTTTTGGCTTCTGTTAAGTTGTTTCGGACAGACACAGCTCTCTAACACCCCGCCACTGTTTAAAATGATTGCGACCGCGGCGATCATACATCATGCATTATGCAGAGAGAAGCACAGATCACTCTCCTTTCTGCTAAACTTCATCAGCTTTGATACTGTCACAAAGATTTTTGTGTGTAGTAAATCAATTTGGTACTGCTTGACCCGAAGGAGCTGAGAAATAGCACTTAGAAATAACATATTTTACAGTTGAGAATGTCATTTTAAGTTGTGGATTACGATCAGTTATATACCTAGAGATTAGACTTTTTGCTTATAACATTGTAAGCCCCCATAGTCTCTTTAATGTAATTCAATTTACAGTAATGCTAACAGCCTTAGTAAACAAAACTCCCACTAAAAGAATAGCTGACAGATTAAAATGAGGTCAATAAAAGACATTTCTTCTGTAAATTTCTTACATTTTGAGGCATAGCTTTGCTGAATAAAAAGTAGAACATAACATTTGTAGCTAACTGATAAACCTACGACACTGATGTGAAAAGAAAGCAAAAGTGTGAGAGATTCCCTCCTCCACCCAAACCACTGTATGACAAAATATTATGTCAGACAGATGCAGCAACGATGAATTTGCCTTTAGCCTTCTTCTGACCTACATCTCCAGCCAATCAGAGCCAGGGAGGAGAGGAAAGATTTGGAGAATGTGACTACCTTGCCCTTTACGCCAGCACTTAGAAAGAGAAATCCCACAGATCTAGGATCAGCTTAACCTTCCTAAATCCCAACCTTAACCTATGCAGTACGTCACTCTGAATTGAACATAATGTGCGATAAACCCCTCTTTACTGCTTATTGCTGCCGCTTGGTAGTGCAGGCAAAAGGTCAATCTTATTTTAGCAGACTATGCACACATGTTTGATGTGCAATCACACAGCACAGTGCATGCTCATTATTCTGTGCTCAAGACAATGAAGTGGAGCAAGTGGAACAGAGGAATTTGTGATTCAAAGCGTATGCATAAATTTTAGTCTTACATTCATAAACATGAACTCAAATATTCCACTGTAAATGCTTGAGGAGCTCTGGTCCCCAGTAGTGCCTTAAACAAGCACATGGGAGGATTCTGCATGAATGAAGAGGTGAAGAAAAATGCTATGGGGTTAAAATGAATAAGTTGCAATTCATATAAATCTTCCATTTTCTGGTATCTGTTTAAAACATAGAGCCATTTAGCTTCTGGGAGAAGGGTCTATCCCATATAACCAAAATTGAAGGCAATTATTGGAGCTTTTAAGTCTAATGACAAAACAGATTTTCAAAACTCTGACTTGAGTCTCTCAGTTGGTGTTATTATTAACATAAAATTAGAATTTTAACAGGCATCTACAGTTTCTGGTTTAAAGACTAAAGCTTGGATAAAAGGTTTTAACTGCAGTGCTGCTGTATCTTTTGGATGACCCACCCTTCCCACTGCTGCTTTAGTGCTGAGGATGTACAGTGCTGCATTAAACCCCACTCAGCCCATCCCCCACATTAGCTACTGTACACATGCTATCTCAGAAGGAGTGACCACGGGCTTGCAAAACAGGAGCTTCCCTAAGCCTATATTAGTGTGCAGCCAAAACGAACCTCCCTTAATCTGGTCCTGTGGATCAGTCTTTGAAAATGTGAGACAGGTAGACCCAGTCAGTTTATTTTAGAAGATGGCATCAGCTTTTAAATCCATAGTAATGCTCAGATTGTGATGCCAAGAAGAGTGTAATTTTGTATGAAGAGGGTCACTGATGTCCCTGAGCAATATTCTACAAGCATGTAAGATGGAGCCGAGGATGAGTACAGAGATGACAAAGTTGCACAAATTAGTTGAGCTACAGTACATGGCTATTTTCATCCCCACCCAGCCCATCACACAGAGACCAAGCATCTTAAAAGGGTTACTCTGCTGTCCACAAAAAAGAGAACACACTGTAGGTCAGACAAACTCACATGCATGAAGTGCTTGAAATGTCATAACACATTGTTTTAATTACAAGCAAAATACAGTAGCTCCATCACGCGACACAGTGAGCAATGAGGTGGCAGCTTTGAGCAGCATCTATAGCGGTGAAAAACACACTCCATGAATACTTAACGTGATCTGATGCAAACTGACAGTCAAATGATGTAACACAGCACACAGCATAACTTTGAATAACAAATATGAGACCACCATGATTTAAGCAAATGTGAAAAAAAGAAGAGGCACGCACATACACACATGTGAGCCCATGCACACACACACACACACATACACACATACTTTTAAAAGACGGTGCATTTAATATGAAACCATCAAGGCTTTTAGCCATGCCCTGCAAAATGTTAACAAACCCAGCCAGCTTGCTTTGTAAATCAGGAGAATGTGGGACAAGAGTCCATAAGAGAGGGCATGCTTATGCAGAAAATGGGCCAGCTGAAGTTTAAATTATAAACAAGACAATCTGCCTAATGTCAATACTCGCTTGTTATTTGTTTGCGGAAATCTTGGATCCCACTCACATGTCAAAAGCAACCATGAATAACTCACATTCCAGGCATTTTCAATTGTTTGCTGCTGGTGTTCAAGTCCAAATTTTTCCAAATCCACACAGAAGACACACTTTCAGTCTCACTGTTTGCATGTGGGGGCTGTTGGTGCATGAACACATGTACAAGCAAACATACAGACAATTGTTGCTGCTGTTCCAGGGGACAATTG
The DNA here is from genome assembly GCA_008086565.1 of Thalassoma bifasciatum. NCBI lineage: Eukaryota > Metazoa > Chordata > Actinopteri > Labriformes > Labridae > Thalassoma > Thalassoma bifasciatum. The sequence continues at coordinate 265,114 of RPOG01000103.1, forward strand.
CTCTTGTCTCTGCCCTGCAGTTTTACTGCTCACATTAAATACACAAAGACAAAATGTCCATTTCAGCATCAGCAGGGTGGTGGTGGTGGCGTGCAGCCCTCTCCACCAAAAAGCCAAACAAAAGTATGTCCTTGTTGTCATGGACAGAATATGCCATTCTGCAGCAAGCAGGCTGCTGCTGTTGTCATGTTCTCTGCAGCTTACAATTAAGGCTCAAACACAAGGGACATTTGTCAATCATGGAGGGAGGACAGAGTTACTGAGCTCTCCTGGGTCTCTGTGGTGACGTGTCAGTGAGCCTTTATTCTCTCCCCATTTTCTTTTCAATTATGAGCTTACAATCCGACCAATACTGTAGCTTCTCCACTCAATAAGTTTGCTGTGGATCACTTCTTACAGTCTGCACCAATAATTGTACGTGAAACAGGTGGTGCCAAGTGCCAACCACTAACAGGGTGCAGCTACAGGCTTGCTATCAAGACAAAGAATGAGGTAGCTCAAATGACAGAAGCATAATAACTCTGAATTGTCACTTTGTTTTAACTGGCAATTTAAAGCAGTAACCCGACAATTTGAATCAGACAGTCTTAAATATATCAACACAAACCTTCACCCTGACTTCACCTGGGAAAATAAAAGCTTTCTAGTAACATTTCAAAGTAGTCAGGTGAGCTCATGTGGCAACAGGAAATCTTCAGGAAAATTCACTGCAAGCTGTGTGCAGGAGGGGCCACATTTACACAATGCAGTTGGTGTTTTATGTAGTTTTGCTGCTTGGTTGAAAAATGACACTGCAGTGTAAATCAATAGCAGTGGCAGTCAGTTCATACTCTCATTGATGTTTTTCAGGTCATAAACAGACAGAAATGTACTGTATGAGTTAGAGAGCATGGATGTTAATATGCCATTTTTATCACAGACTTCAGGATATGTGTATCTCAGTAAATAACTCTCCCCTTTTAGAACAGCGGCTCTAACAGAACAAGTTTTTATCAGTACAGGAGCTGAACGGTATACGAAAATAATTCAATTGATATTATTTTCCCCTCTATTAATTGCCTTTTTTTTGTTCTATATCTATTGTGTTGTAACACAAAATTTTGGATATGAACATTAAAATTAATTACAGCATGACCACAACCCATAGTATTTTGTCTTTGCTATTCCTGACTACTTTTTGCCGATTTTAGTCACTTTTAACACTTTTTCACCATGTGTGGCCCATTGTCTGCTAATTACTGACTATTTCCCAAGTATTTCTTCGCAATTTTCCTTGTTTTTTGACCATTTTTGCCATCTTAACCTTATTTTTATTGCTTTTTCTTGCTATTTTCGACACTTTTCACCACTTAGATTGTTGTTCTTGCAAAGGAAGTTTTCAACAATTTGGCTCTTTGATTGAGCAAGGTTGAGTAACATTGGCGAAAAGCTTACTTCATCTATGGCAAAAATTTGAATTGGGTATTCTGACACAGCTCAGGATAAAGAAATACTGCACTGTCTGCAATTAGAGTATTGAAGTCAGCCGTAGTGCGCTTAATCTCATTTGTCCAGCCCTAATCACTACCACTACCTTTTTCTTTGCCATAACAGATGATTCTTTTCTTTGTATTATTTGTTTGTTTTTTCCCAGATTTACTCAAAATATAAAGCAGGAGAGGCATCTGGATATTAGTTAAACAAACCCCTTATCCACAAAACATATCAAAGATTCACATGATCAAATCTTTAGTCAGCTCTTAGCACTGACTTGATGTAGGAGCTTTCTTCAGTTCTCAGTTCAGACACACTCATCAAACAAATTGAGTGAACCTCTCCCAACAAAATCTCTGTGAGAAAATCACTGACTGTGAAAAAGAGATGGGACATTTCAACATACAGCACTCCAAAACTTTATCGGTGAGATGAAAACTTATTCAACATCACAGGCTACATATCTTTAAAATCAGTGCCATCACTTCCTGCATCATCACATAACTACTCTTTAATATGAACCAGAATTGGGAACATTTATAGTACATGCCTCGTGCGTACATTTCAACAAGGCCTATGAATAGCAGCTACTTCATGTGACGCTGATTTAATTTGACATTTTGAGATCAGCAGTGTCAGAAGTGCTGTTCTTACTTTCAGATAAGCTCTTCTCTTGTGCAGTTTGAACATTGTTTTGGATTTGATATCTATGACAAAAATCACAGGACAAAACACACTCTGCACTCACAAGAATACAAGCTTGAATGTTGTTAAGTATCAATTCTTTCATACCATCTCCACATTTCCAAAATAAATCATGCTTGCTATTTTAACCACAGAACAAGAATGTAAAAATCAAAAAACTTTTTACTTACACAACCAATACATGTGTAAACAAAGTCTTTCTAAAATCAAAAAAGAAAGGGTGTGGAGGGGTGTTTTATTTGCACAGCAACCTTTCAAGGCAGCTCGCAGTGGTTGAAGCTGTTGTTGATACTTCCACTTGTTACTTTGAGGAATAAAACTAGCTTTAAGTTTAACTTTTAAACTAATAGCTTGGCAAAAATATTTGGACTTACAAGTAATAAAGTAGATTTTACAACACCACAGCATTTGCTGGAGAAGTTCTTGTGATGCTTTAGAATGATCCTCCATTTTTAAAGATTGACTATCAAAACACTTTTTCCATACGAAAACCATAGAGCACAACAATTGCTCTCTATTTCTTCCACATCAACTTGTGTTTGTTGCGTGGCCCCACACTAAAGAAAAAGACATCTTTGATTCATATTGGAGGGGGGACCTCACCCTTCAAAGCTCATTCTAGGTTTACAAAATCTCAAGGGTATTCACATTTAGAACATTTTATCCTGATATAAACATTATGAAGAATATAATTATATTTCCACTTAGTCTGATTTGCTAATGTCACTACTAACGAATTGTGTTTTTCAACCTTTGAAAACAATATCTTTGGTTTGAATCTGCCCAGTATTCAAGCTCAATGCTATCTCTAGCATGTTCTTGATTAGCAAACAAAGTGTTCACCTTTTTATTAATCCCATCATACAAACACTTGATCATAATATCAAGAACAACTGATGCCATCAGAAAAGCTTTAGCAATGATGTTCTGAGAAATATCAGTGGTCAACTTCCATGCATCAGATTTACTTTGTTTGCTTCAGGCTACTCTACTTTGGACCGACATCTTTCCTAACTCAATTTTACAGCAATTTAACAATTTGGCATCGAGATGCATTGTTGACCAAGTAATGGAAACCAACTGTCTGGTTATACTATAAAGTCATTTGATTGTTTCCTGTCAGCCTTGACAGGAACATAAACAATAGTTGTTGTATTCAACCCTAAACAGAGAACACTAACATCAAAAAAAGGAATAAAATAAAAGTCAAGGATGATTTCAACTGAATGTGTGTGGCATTAGCCAAGTATAAGTTACAATATGTCTTGAAAAAGCAAATCTTTTTGAAGGCAAGATTGAAAGATTTGTCTCAATCATGATAGCACACCCGTAGTTAAACCTTAAAATCTAATTTTCAAAAATTTCAATTATGATTTTCTTATTACTTTTCTTATTACTTCAAGAAATGGCACTTTTTTAGCTTGAATTGGTACCTTACGCTTCATGCACAAAAACAGGCTGCAACCCTGAATTCAACATTCACATTTGTGTAAAGCTCCTGGAAGATCTTCAGATTTATGGTGGCTTTAGTATCCTTTCTTTACACGGCTTTATCCCGTTTTCTCCTGCTAGAATACTAAATATGGACTGTTTCTGCACTTAATCATAAGATATGACAATAAAGATATGAACCCCAGCTGCAGTTTCAGACATGATGACCATGTAAAGCAGTACACTTTATTACAGGTGGTCTCATTAGCTTGTATGCCTCGTTGAGATAAATTAATACCTATTTCAGACATTATCATAGTTAGGTAAAAACTGATCAGGGCTCTGAGCTTCAAAAGGTTGCAAAAACTGTCAAAAATCACAAGTTGTTTGCAATGCAATATCGTCGAAAACTGAAACCCCCAGCGGCAGAGGGGTCTCAGCCACTTCCTGAATGCAGTAATGCGCGCCCCCGGGGACACCAGAAAAGCAAGTAAGCTAAATGTTAAGTGAAAACCTCCAACATGGTCATTTGTTGCCCTCCCCCATCCAAAATACAGTATCATCACACGAGAACGCGCATTTTAGCAAACAGATCCTTTTAGCCGACGCAACGCTGAGACACTCCCTTTAAAACAAGCACGGTGCCCTTTAAACCAACTAACGTTAACGTTACCACAGAAGATAACTGACGTACAGAGGTTTCACCAAACAAACTGAAAACTGGATGAGGCAAAATAAGCAGAGTAAAAGTGTCTCAAAGTGCAACATTAACTATCTGCTCCGACTGGCGGCCGAGAGTAGGAAGAGTTGAGGACAAAAAAGTGGCTCGGAGATGCCCGGAGTGCGTCCAGTAATAGCTGGTTATTTACACCGATTACCATCATGCAAAAGCAGGATTCTGTCCGTAAATCTGCAGAGTGTGTAACTTGCATTGTCCTTACCCACACAGTGGATGAGTTTGTGCCTCCACGAGTCAAGTTCCTGCCGAAAGCCGCGCCTGTCGATTGTGCATTGCTGCCTTTTACACTGACTCGCCATTTTCTATCGTTCTTGTCCGGCGGGCGCGAGCACAGCTCAGCACGGGAAGAGGAAGCGAGCGGCTACGGGAGCGCGCAAACCCTGGTGTTGAGCAGGAAGTCACCGAGGGAAACGCTCACAAATTCATCATCAGCCCTTCATCAGAAAACTCAAACATGACGGTCTAATGTCTAAAATATTTTTGTTGTCAGTATTATATTTCCCTTTCGCCGTATTAACAACTGAACAGATCACAAATGCACAAACACGACCAAAACCCTCCCAAACACGCCAAAAACAAGCATTATACACACATTTAAAATTACACATACTCTGTCTAAAGAAGCCTACATTATACTGCAATCGAAAAATACTTCGTATTTCCCTCCATTTTGAAGTTACCTTCAATTTAAATCAACATCCCAGGCTTTTAAGGGACTGTGAGGACTTTTTAAGTGATCATGAAAAAGTCTTATCGCTGGATTTATGCCTGATCATAATCCTCATTAGAGTGAGGTTATCAGCACTAAAATAAGTTATTTTCAAATGCTTATTCCAGGCGTCCTGTTCAGGACCAGACACATCAGACTGAACCAGATTGATTTGCATCAAACCAAAGTCTCTACGACAATGCCACAAAGAGAGATCTGTGCTTTTTCTTTTCTGAAAACGATATCTTGGGTTTCATTCAGTAAAAAATAGTTGTTACTGGAGCTGCACTGTCTGACAGAAAAGGGACAGAAGAGCAAAAGAAAGCTAAACAGGAGAGTGATAGAGCATGGGCTAAAGGCTAAAAAACGACCTAAAGGCTAAAACATTGACTATTAGTTATAGCACAGGCTAAAATGCAATGCTAAAGGCTATCAATAAAATAATGAGTCAGGCTAGTTTGCTCTGCATGGTAGATATGCATGGGCAGGACATAACCAGGATTCACTTATGTTACACATTACCAACACAGAACACAGGACTGCGTAATACTCAATGTAGCCAGCTCCTAAACTATGGTATAAACTCACAAAATTTGCTTGTTATCATGTTTGAAACAACAGCACTTTGAAACTGTTGATAAACACATTACCTCTTCACATTGGATCCAGTAAAAAGTTGTCTTGAACAAAGGAAAAGTAATGTTAAAAGTTAGATCTGATCTCCATTAATATCTCAAAGCAAATACAGATGTCTTCATTTGATCATGACAGTTTGCACGAGTCCTCCAGCCAGCAGCGTCACTGCAGTCCACTTCAAATGGAATTTCCTCACAGCAAGTTAAACCTGCATCCCAGGCTTTAATTGATACATCCATGAAATGAAAAGATTCATGGATGTGTAATCAATTATTCTTAGTTTTCCAACAAATGCGTGTTGCCTGAAATTGCTTTGTAATGGGCTATGAAACCATTTACATTGACCACCGTTTACCTTTCAGAAATCGATCAAGCTGATTGTTTACCTGTAAATTGAAGAGCAATGTATAGCTTTTTTAGATACCAGGTTTCAGTTGTATGCTCACAATACTTATCATTTTTCATCCCAGACATAATGATCTGTTATATTTAATTGTGTTACAAACATGTCAGTGAATTAAAAAACTCATTGATGTGTTATTCTTAGCCTATTTTAGCACACACTTGTTGCTTGAAATTGCTTTGCAATGGGTAATAAAATCATTGGCAATGAAACACCTTATAGATCAAGTTGAGTGTTAACCTGGATTTTGAAAAGCATTATTTTTCAGAAAGGTTTAAGTAGTTTGATTTATTATATTGTCTGGCTCAATCTATGCAGTCCATTTCAAGTGAGGATGTATTTGAATGGTACATTTCAACACTCTGTTTATGAGACTAATGATTCAATCACAAATGGTGAAGCAATACCAGTAAAAGTAGTAGTTGTAGCAGTGGTAGTTGGTGTTGCTATTATTACAGGTGAAATAGTTCCATTCACTGAATGATCATATCAATTGATTTCAAGCTCTAAATTGTGTACTTCCGTTTATTGCCTACACATACGAACACATAATATGTCACATATAGTTAATCTTGAGGTCTCTTTATCTCATTTATTCCTCAGGTCTTTCTATCTGCTGTGATTTAGATTGCTTCTGAGAGCTCCATCAAAATGTCTTTCATAAATATGTCTGCCCCAGTCCCCAAGCTTTAGCACACTAGACCAATCAGATAAAGTTTTCAACTGGAGCCAACAGCAGTCATGCAATGAAACAGCGCGGCGGTCAGGCTGCAATGACGCTTTCGTGAGGATGCCTTCAGGAACTGTGGGAAAACAGAGTGACTCTAAGCTTGGGTACTTATAAAACGTGAACAGCGATGCCACAACAGACTGAAACAATGGTTCAAATGAACGTTTTGGTTCATATTGTTTATAAGTCCTCACAAGTTTAGAAGAATTTTAAGAAATCGGAAAAATGTGAGGTTTAGAGTTTATTACAGGAATATACATCATTATTTTGATTAAGCTGTCATGTAAGTGGTGACCACCGATACAAAGATAAAAAATAATATTACTTACATGTCTCTGCGGTAGTTTTCTTTTGCGTGCAAGGAAGTTAAAAAATTCAATATCTGCTCCAAGGACCTCAAAGATATTTCAACTCGAATTGTGGAGTTTGCAATGAGTCCATGAATGCGACATACGTTTCTCAGCCGGTGTTTTTATATTTTTACGCCCCTACGGTGTTGTATTGTGGTTTCCATGCTTCGAAGACGCCTAACATAGCCTAAAGGTAAATATAATAAAAGATGACTCTCAAAGGTTTCGTCGCTCTTCATAAATACTTGTGTTCCGACAGGCTGCACGATACTTTAACAGGCTTCTGAGTAAAACGATAGCATATCCTGCAACATGTATGTTAAAGGCTGAGCGAAACATATTGACATCTTAAGTTAGATATTTACATTAAGGGCTGCCAGTCTTGGTGAGAGCTGATGAATTATTCAGGCCTGTCCAGGGACAGTCGGAGAGGTAAAATGACACCTGACTCGCATCTGGTGTAAAGCTACTACCCAATATTTTGATCCTATTCGCAGCAATGCTACTGTCTGTTCATAACTGAAAAGCTTTGTGTGTATTTTACTGTATTTGTCACCATCATCCCATACGTACCATAAATGAAATATTGGACATATCCACTAAGAGTTCAGTCCCACCTTTATTTTCAGTTAAATTACAGAAACATTATAGTAAAGCCTTTCCCGATAACGTTGATGATATTTTTTAAAAGCTTAAAACCTGCAACCTTTGGAAAATAATATTTAAAATTAGAAGAAAAATAAAATAACATGAATTAAGAAATGTTACATACATGACTTAATTACAATTCCTAATTAGTTAAATTGCTGTGGAAGTATTGTAACTAAATAACCAAAGAGTAGTTAGAAGGTAATGAGCTGAATGCAGGATTATTTCTCTATCTTATATCAGATCTCTGAGTAAAGATAATATCAAGCTGCAGTTTTTGTGTCACACAATAAGAATGGTGTGTTAGCGTTCTTTACTGTTTTACTATTAAGCCACGCAGCTGTGACTTTCAGAGGTCTTCATTAATATTTGAACCTTCAAAATGTTCCCCAAAAACAGTTACTACCTATTATTATAACTACTACTATTTCCTAAATACTATGAGTGACCTCGCAGAAAGGTCAGAGGTCAGTGCAACAGATCATTATCTTTGATTCTAGTTCCCTGATGACATCTCTTGGTTGCATGCCTCTCGTCTGCAGCATGTGCTCTTGATGGTGACTGTTTTTCTGTGTTGAACAGGGGTGACATGACTCTGACCAGAGGATCTTTCACCTACGCCAGTGGCGAGGAATACCACGGCGAGTGGAAAGAAGGCAAGGAAGTCCTGTTTATGTTGTGTGCAACCCTTTGCATACTTACAGGAGAAATTAGACACACTTCGCTTTACATCTTTTGTTCATAATACCTTTTGGTATCATTGTGATAGCTGTCATGGAAAGGAAAGGAAGCAGAGAGCTACTGGTTAATATGATTCATTGAGATTGAATTTCACATATTGGTAACCCGTATCCAAACACTTCACCTTTCACGATCTGTCAATACTAATGTATACACTAAATGCATATTTTCCTGCTCTTTGGCAACAATGTTTCCACAAAGATCATTAAGTTATGTCTTGTATAGTTAACAAAGAGAGTTGAATTAGGATTTTGTTTAACACTGCTATTACCACGGATTGGTACTGTATGTTTTTTAAGAATGTCATTTAACAAGGTATTGAATGTTGTCACTTCAAAGAGCTACAATTAAAAGGTTGTTTTAGTGCTTACATTAATAAAGCTATGGTGCAAAAATACCTGCCTGTGATTCCTTACACAAACTACGCAGCTAAAACTGACCATGTCAAGGAAACGTGTTCTCCAAATTTTAACCCATGGCAAAGATTATGAGGATGCTCGCACTGCTTGAACTCTCCCCTACACACAGACAGCAGTGCAAGTGACATGCAAGCTCAAGCTATTTAATCAAATCCCAATTAGCTAGCATTGGCAACCCATGACGGACAGAGCCAGATTTACCGGCTGAGGATTTGTCAAATCTTCTGGATTAGACTCTGGACCTGTTTGGGAATTTGTAAAGAGTCCTCAGTCAGCTTCTCATGAGAAACCAAATTAATCATAAAACCTTGAAAAAGATCATATAGGGGAATTTATTTTGGCCATACTGAGTTGCTTTGCTGCTTTTAGGTTAGCTTCCTGTCAAATTTCAACTGTTACAATCCTTTGGCATTTAGAGGTAATTTTGCAGACTTTTCAAGAGCAGTGATTACAGGTATGAACCCTCTGACATGATTATGAACATCAGCAGTGAATCACAGGCTGCTTGGAAGGGAATGAGAGTTTATTCCTTGACTGTCTGGATCCTAAAGTAGAAATCCTTGCTAAAAAATCTGCTGGATTAGAGTGCAGTAAATCCCACCATGTAGGAGGCAGATGGGACTCCTAATTCAGAGGTAAACCTTTAGCTGATGGCCAGGGGGGGTTACTTAGAATCAAGCACGTACTGACTCGTGACATATGTAGAAGCTCAAGAGTACCATATAAAACACTGAACTGCATTGGAAGGTCAAACTATATGCTCTTACAGTATATTACACATTATCAGAACAGAAAATCCATATGAGGCTAAGTGGTGGCATGATAATGACACACATGTACATAAATGTGTTTGAGCAGATGGTATTAAAATCTCATATTGAGGTCATTTAACTTGACAGGATTTCTTGTGTTCCCATCATGTGTTTGAAGTTTGATCCTCCACTCGCTCTGATGGTGTGCTACTTTCCAGGTCGGAGGCATGGAGTTGGTCAGCTCAAGTTTCAGGACGGGACCTGCTACACTGGCCAGTTTGAGAATGGGCTCTTCCATGGCTCTGGTGTGCTGCTCTTTACAGACGGATCCAGGTGTGTCAGAGCACAGAGCTGAATATATAAGATACAGAATGTTGATCACTTCAAATCAGGCTGTAAGTCAGAGGTTATTAAAAATGGGGTGATGTATTGCAACTGAGAAATTAAAATATGTGGCTGGAAGGAACTCCACATATTCAGGTAAATATACAACAATATTATAGAAAATAAAAATATTCACTCCAGCTGAACTTGTGAAAAGCACTGCCTTCAGTAATTTACATTTGCTGGGTTTAGAATTTAGTGTTTTCCCCCTGGTTTTTCATTCCTGAGGGCATGGAGCAGTTATTGTATTTAATGGCAACGTATATTCATCATAACAGAAATAATCAGAATAATGTTGTAAATTCTATAAATGACATACTTTTTACCCTCTTCACTGCATAAGGTATGAAGGAGAATTTGCTCATGGAAAGTTTCAAGGCACTGGCGTCTTTGGCCGATATGACGGCATGAAGTTTGAAGGAGAGTTTAAAGATGGACGTGTGGAGGGATATGGTAATTAATTGAATTTTTGCATCACTGGCTCAGTATGTCTGTTAGGATGTCACTGCCTCACTGTGATTGGTCTCTCACATGTGCCCGTGCCTCCAGGGTTATTGACTTTCCCAGATGGAGCTCATGGTGTCCCACGAAATGAGGGCTTGTTTCAAAACCACAAGCTGCAGAAGAGAGAGAAGTGTCCAGGAGTGGTGCAGCGAGCGCAGGCGTCAGCCTCCAGCGCTCGCACTCTGGCTCTTTGACTGTCATGGACCCTGGAGGAGATGCAGATATGGTTCCAGTACCTTCTAGGAGGACCTCAGGGATGTGTACCCCCTCCAGATCTTTTGTTCTGTATCTTTCTCTATTTTCTCTATCACTTTCTATTTTTCTCTTTCTGCATCTTCCTACTCAGCCTTCACATTGGCTTGGAATGCACATGCAGTTTGACCAAACAAAGGCTTTCTGATGACTGACTTGAAGTGCACAACATCATAAAGCACACCTTTTACTTCTCAAGTCACATAAACACTTAATGCTGCTGTTTTTCCTCGTTCTGAACATTGTACTCATACACAGTGTCTTAGTTTCCTCTGGAACTGTTATCTATACATCCAACATCAGACAGAGGGGAAAAAGGAGACCCTCTTACCATCTCTGACACTTCAGAGGGGGTTTTCTGTACTGCATTAGAAAGAGGTCACAGTAAGTCTGTTAGTCAAAGACTTTAATGAGATATGTTGCAGTCGTTGCACGAAGTGTAACTTAAAAGTACCCTGTTGAGTTCTGATCATTGGTGGTGCTTTGTTTGGACCTTTAATTCTACAAAGAGCCCCTGTTTTTAACATGCACAGGCATGAGGATGCATGCACACATGCATGTTGGTGACATAAAACACATTCCTGCAGAAGGCTTTGTGCAAACCTACTGATAAAGACTTGGTGCTACTTTTTAAGAAACAGTGATGTGACCCATACAGGGTGATGCAGTGAAGAAAGCGATAACATTTAAGGATATCCTAATCACAACAGAGCTCATTTTTGTTGTTCAAGTTTGCTTAAAAATGCAGAATCTGTTGGACTGGGGTGTGGTTTTGGTTACTGAGCAACATTTGTATTGTGAGTGGTATTTTACATTGGTGTGCTTACGTTCATTGACTGCACGGGAGGAAACAGTCAGCGTAATGCGAAAAGACAGAGTACATCAACAGTAATGAAATCTACTTATGTTGCTGGTCAGGCTACACAAAGGTGAAACACTACAAAATGAGCATGGGCTACACCTAAAACCATGGTAGGCAAGCTATCAATCCCAGTGGCTCCTAGTTGCCTCTGACTTCCTAGTCATTTGAGCAGAAATTTAAAGTCTGACTTACCAAATAATCTACAGGTAACAAAACAGTTAAAATATTGCAAATTTGTTCGTCACAGAGCCAAGGATATACTTGTAAACAATGTTTAGATTTTTGTGCGTGGCTAACATTAGCAGACCTAGCACCGCCAGCCTTTAGACCTACTTGCAGGTTAACGATACCACCTGTCATCTGCGCTACTTTGCATCTGGGTAGTGAAGCTTTCTAAAGCTGTGGTAGCCTTTGACCACAGCCCTGACTAGGATCAAGTGGCTTCACTGCAGCTTCAACACAATACATGCCTGGTATTTTGGCTCATATAAACTGAAATATTAAACATCTATCTCCCTGAAAAGAAATTCTAGTGCTGACTAGCAAGAGGAATGATGCACACATACCAAATTGTAAAATGTGAAATACTCAAAACTTTTTCCTGGCTATTTGTACATAGGACAGTGTTTTAATTTTTTTGTGGCTAACAGTGAATGTAAAGCTGCCACTTCCAGAAACACCCCACAGGTCACCTTTGAAATCCCATCACAACTTACAGAAAAATTGCAAGCTTGATCTTTCTAGGAATGTTTTTTGTCACTAGTCTGTGTTATTTGAATGGCTCATTCACATTTGCCTTAAAGATGTTTTGGTACAAGAGTGCAGTGTGAGGGTTTCCATCTGAAAAAAAGATCATGCACATTGCCCTCTCTTTCCCCTCTCCTCTGCACCATTCCTCCCTGAGGTGTCTGTCATATTAATGAATTTGAGGTCTGTTTGAAGAGCGCCTTTACTCTGTGATTCGCGTTGCTAAGCTGGCGTTGAGTTCCAGCCCTCATCATTCACAACCAGTCCAGCAGCTTGAATAAAGTCCAATAAAATGTCACTCTCCCAGTGGAAATCAGTAGAGAGGAGATTTAACTCTACTGGATAATTTCCATGTATAACCTGAGCATTAATGAGGAGTAATCCTAATTAAATGCATCAAATTAGGGATGTAGATCTTAACTGAGGCAGCTGATTGAAAGACTTTATAATTGGATATATATTTAATGGTATTTGCTTTGATTTTTGTGTGTTTTCTGTGGTGTGTGTAAGTGGATATTGTGTTTGCTCTGACCTCTTAAATTATTTTTTTTGTTTTATAGGTCAGGAAGAAAAATGTTTGACTGAATTATTTAAGACAGCGTGGTTGAGTCTTTTCTGGGAATTGTATATGAAACAAATATAGCCAGTCCCAGGTATTCTGTTGTTACAGATGAATTCAATGTACTTGAATAGTTACTAGGCCTTACAAAGCATTAGTAGATGTGGTGTGTTGAGGGTTGCCTACACAGAACTTCAGCCAAAGACAATCAAATGAGGTTAAAGAAGCATGTAGAGGAGTTACATGTGTTATTTCATACGGCAGAACATTAAAGACAAATCGATAAGAACTAATCCACACAGGGCTTCAGTGCACATGACAAAGGATCAAACAGAGAATTGATATGAGATTACAATGTAAATATTCTTTTTCGTTCAATTCTGGATTATTGCTGTAACTGATATCATTGTTATTTTATTTTGGAGGGGGAAAATCAATAGTTAATATTGTGAGCCTTTGCTTGCTTTTAACAGCCCCTCTGGTGCAGCAGCATGCTGCAAAGTGCAATCAGAGAGATTTAAGGTAACATTAGACCGACCGTCAGACCACTGCATGCGTCAGTACCACTATCTACTCACACTCTGATACTTTAATGTTTGCTGTATGTGCAAGGTGTATAATGTTCTATATTTCACACAGTATAATGATATTTTTTCATCTCCGCTATGTCAGGGACAAGATCTGCTAAAGCCTTCTTTGCCTACACTCACACATGCCTGGGTGGAATTGAATACACCAGAATCCCACATCCATTTCCAACTGGAAACAAATGGTGCTTTAAAAGCGTGCCTGTCCAGACTATCACCTGGAGAATATCATTGCCATGGTTACCTTTTTTTCTGTGACTGTAGAATACTGCTTTGAGTGCTCTTATAGAAAACTACTGCACAGTATCCTCTCATTCTCCTAGAAAAGATGTATGTATCACAGAAGTGGTAAACAGTGGATGTGTTTAATAAAGAAGTGTTGAAAAACAAACATTAAAAGTACTTCATTATGTGCAGCTGTTTTCTGTTGTTTCAACACAGGAGATGAAACGTGAGGCATATGCAGCTATAGGAGGAAGTTTTCAAGGATAGAAATGTGCCTCTGGATTTTGGCTGCTGCACAGCATGAAGCAGAAGCCTCCAGTTTCCCCATCCCCCTTCCTCACTCTATACCACTCCTTTCTCTTGCAACAGCATGCTGCATGTAGTTCACGTGGAATTGGAAATGACAGGACTACAGCCGTAAAACATGCATGAGTCATACCAAATTAAGAGCTCCAGTCAGCCTGTTTCTCTTTCTGAAGCATGGACCACGTTACTTTTATCGTTGCGAGGGTCAGACTGAAGAAATAAAAGACAACACTTCTACATGACCTTGTATTGTAAATATTATATGTCTACACAAGAGTCCCTGACCGTTATGCTGCTTGCAACAGGAAACATTGTGCATGGCTGATAGTGTATCTGATGAGTTGTCTACAATGAGCTAACTGGTTTCAGCCTTTTACATTCACAGTTTGAACAAAATGTAGCAGAACAATATTTTGTGCTCTATAAATGACTGATAGTAGAAAAACAAACCCACTTTGAATAAGTGAGCATGCTGTTGGGCTCCTGGGTGTGAATGTCCAACCTCCCTAGAGAACATTTGAGCCACTGATGATAGAAGGAAAATATGTCCTCTGAGCTCGCTTGAATCCCTGACTTTAGCAGGGGGCATACCGGCCATCTCTGCTATGGTCAGCTGATGTCTCAAACACAGAGCTACTGTGTGCTTTGGTCTTGTCTGTCGCCTCGATGTGTATTCAACACAGCTTCTGTACAGCACTTGCTATTAATGTTATTCTACTTTCAAAGGCATCACAGATCAGATATGTAACATCCACGGGGGTGCTGAAAGAACATTGAGTTCTCTTAAAGCTAAAACCAAAAGTCAAGTGCAGAAAAATATGTTAACATTTCAGTTTTGTTTGCTTGTTTCCTCTCATTTTTCCTTCTTTTTTTAAGATAAGCAGATCACTTTGAATCCTTCACATGCAAGCTGACATTTTCTAATGTCAGCGTTTAATCTAATCATAAAGGTTTAACAACATCACCCTGAGGAGAGGGGGATATCAGAATGTATAAATTCAAATATAGCGTACACAGACTTGCAGTGGAATTACAGAATGGATTCTGAACCTGAGACAAACAGTCATACAAATTGACCTTGTACAGAATATAGGTGTGCAGCATTTGTACCATTCATTCCCCTCTGGAGGGGTCTTCCGGTATGTCCACTTCCCTCAACTTGTCCAGTCTCTTCAGGGTCTCCATGATGTCAAACTGCCACTGTTTTACCTGCTGCACTGCTGTCAGTCCCTCCTGTAACACAGTTTGTACCGGCTGTGAGTCACAGGAATATTGTTACTGCAAAAATTGAAATCTGAGCAAGTATTCATGTCTTCCTTTTAGCAGAAAATGTCTTTTGTAGAATCAATCTGAGCCACATTTACCTTTCCAGTCCAGAAACATGTCTTATATTCAAGATATTAGAGGTCTAAAAAGTGAGGTCTGAAACGCTTGTAATGGGGAAAAAAAGTGTCAAGTGTCTCGAAATTAAAGACACAACAACAAGATTTTTTTCCCATCAATTTGTGACGAGCAATTCAGACATCATTTCTGACTTTAAATATCTTGAAACAGAACATTTCTCAGGACTGGCCCATGTTAAGTCTAAAGAGACATTTTCCTCTAAAAATAAGACAAAAGCTTGATTAGATTTCTTTCTTCTTTTTGCAGTGCAAGACATGAATCCCAAACCATCCTCAAGATGGACAAGAAAGACATAACCAGTGGAAAAACTCACATGGTTTTTTATTTTCATGTCAGCGCCTGCACATATGAGCAGCTTCACTATCTTGTATCTGTTAAGGCGCACGGCATCATGCAGGGCTGTGTCTCCCTCCTGACAGCAGAGAGATAAAGTATTTCAGACAGGTTTCAGTAATAGAAAAGATAAAATCCGGATGTGATAGATACTTCTAAAACTCTGCCTACCCTGTCCCTGGAGTTCACTTTTGCACCACAGGACAGCAGATACTCCACAATAGCAGTGTGTCCTGTTCGTGTTGCAACATGCAAAGGAGTGCTGTACAGCTGCAGTGAAGGGAAAGGCACATGGTGACTAGGTAAGCAAATATAGCCACCTGTATGAAAGTCAGGCACAAAGGAAATGCATGATCACCTTATCTCTAACGTTCAGGTCAGCCCCATGGCTTTTCAGGGCTTTGACAGATCCCAGGCTGCCCCCCCTGCAGGCCCAGTGTAAGGCTCTGGAGCCCAGCTGAAACACAGCAGCATGGCCCTGTCCTATTAATAGTACTGACAGCAGGCCAGGCTCCAGCTTTAATGTGTGAAGATAACCTCACTAAATCTCATCAACATCTTTACAAACCGCTATAAGACAAACATGTCTTACCTGGTCTTTAAAGCTGATATCTGCTCCTTGTTCTAACAGCATGTGGATGACTTCAGTGTGTCCCTGCAGAGAGGCGCGGTGTAGAGCTGTCCTATTCAACTGGAAAATTAAATATATCAAGTAAAAACTGCTCGTGCAAGTTGGTTTAGTTTACTGCAAAACTGTGAAAAAATACCTCATCATGGACATTAGGATTCCCACCATCAGCTAGATATTTCTGTATTGCATGAAGATCTCCTTGACTGGCCGCATTCATGACCTCTGTTATGACGCCAGACCCAACCTGTTAACATGTAATGACACATTTAGAGACAGAAGGGTGTGAAAAGATAGAGGTTGAATTTTCCAACTTGAATTATGCACAAGATGTCCAAAATTACAGCTTACTTCATGAATTTCCACAGACACCCTGGGAGAAATTGATTGCTTGATTGTTTTCTCCCCGTTGCACAGCTCTGTGATATTCTCCTCTCCATTTAACTCCAAAATCTCACAGCCAAAGTCCGAGATCATGCTCACTGTGTCCTCTGCAAAATACCTGCAAAAAGACAGAACTGTTAAGAGTTGATACACTCCCAGAAAGTGGTGAATAAGAAGAGCAAGGGCTACTGGTTTGTGAAGCAGATCTGCCAAGTAGGTTAGGGGGTGTTGAGAGCTGGGAATGATTGTGTTAATGTCAAAATAAATTCACCGCATAGTGCAAGCTCAGCTGGGTAATAAAAAAGTAACACTCTGATCGGCTGTTCATAATTTATCAATTCAAATAATTCATCAGACAGAGTTCATGCTAAAGGATATGACAGGAATAAAATGTGATCATAAACAAATATACTTTATTGTCAGACGTGTTGGCTACAGATTGAATTTTAACAACTTGGAAATAGACTTTTAGTTTTGTGTGCTCTTTATGATTCTCAAAGCTAGCCTCCACCCAAGTGCACTAAGAATAACTTATTTAAGAGCGTGAACAACAAAACATGTTAGCAGGAAACTGTCTTTTTTCTTCACTTGCCGTGACAGAGCAAAAAAGAATTCAATAAATAACTCCACCAAGTTAATTATAACTTCTCTCAAGCCCAAGTCATGGTAAGAGAAATCTGTCTCACTGCATTTACTCGTTGAGACAGTGTGATCCTGGATTTGCATGGGTCTGACGGTTCATTTGCAAATGGGAGTTAATGTACCCTGACAGAAATGTGCTCTTCATGTTTGAGGCTCAGCTTCCACTCGATGATATGATAGTTTGCAACACATGACTCAAATTTAAAGCTTTGGTTTTGTCTTGTTAATAGTCGCACTAAATGTGATATCTTCTGTGGTGGTGAGAATGTAGTGGTCTTCATCCCCAACAATTTACCAACTCCATGATAATCTTACATCAATGGAGTTAGTGAATCATTTCAAATCCCTGATGAACTTCACCTACCTGAGGTTTCTCTCTGGCTCCAGTTTAACAATCCATGAGGTTGAATGCTCATCCGTCAGCCTTTTCCATCCTTGTTTACAAGAAAGCACAAAAGCAAAAACAGCAGTTAAAGCCTCTTACATTAACCATCGAGAACAACTTGACATGAAAGTGTCCGTAAACTGCTCTGACAGTGTGTGTGTGTGTCACTTTATACTGAAGAGCTGCCAGCCCAGTGGCTTCTTGGCTGGAATGCTGGGTTCATGGTGGGACATTGTGTTGCTCCGGCAAACAGGTGTGTGTTCACTTCAGAGTGTATGCAAGTATGTTCATGTGCCATTACCAGCTGTACACTCACCTTCTCTTTCTTTTTTTCCCTTCATCTCTTTTCCTCTCAGTCACACACACACACATTCATATACAAGTACATTCAACCCTTCATGCCTTCCATGTCGTGCTCTGGTCATAAGCTGAAGGTGAATTCATTCCATCAGCTCCTGCTGTTACTCACTCATGTTGCTGCCACAGTGTAAACTCAGTTTTTACAAGAGTATCACCCTCACACACACACATAGACATGCACACACACACTAACTCTGATCTGTAGGATTATGTTACTTAAAACGGATCTGTTTGATGGCACACCAACCAGCATGGACTCTGGTAATTTTAGCCATTTTATAGGTCTGCCAGGCGACATACACAGACATCAGATATAAACATATACTGTTGAGGCGAAGCAACACTTTGTGAGTAACCAATTTATATTACTGTAATACCACACTTTTCTTGGAAAGCTATGAGCAAGTGTTAAAGTAGTTGCATAGTGCAATTTCTGATGTAAGATCAGTATCTCTACTTAAATTTGAGCACTGTGCTTCAGACTTATTGGTGCAGGAAATGGAAGACAGAGCAGGACTCTGTCTTAAATATTGACATATATTGTTTGAATGTTTTTCAGAGTTTTCATGAGTATATAAATAATTGGTCAGCTAATTAACACTGTTGTGCAAGGGCTGGCATATGTCTTCCCTTATGTGAATTCACATGCTAAAGGATCCATCGCGTGAAAGATGGGAACAAACTTCAACTTTAAATAGGAGTAATGGGCTTTTTGTCAGGTTTTAAACTGTTAATCAGGTAACTTAAGCTATTACATGTGAATTTTTCCATTAATGTTTTAAAAAACACTTTTTTTTGCCTCTGTCTTGCATGCTTTTTTTCATCTCTTTAAGGCTCCCCTCTCCACAAACTCCCCTTTCACCTGACTGGCTAGCCCTCTCAAGGCCTGTCAGGTGCATACCTTGGTGTTTGAGGCCCACCCCTCAAATATGACACGAACCCGTTAACAGATCCTGATGTGATAAACATCTCAGCAATTTTTGCTTAGATCTCGTTATATAATAAGAACAGACCATTTTAAGCAGTTCAGACAGTTCCAGAGATTTCTATGACATTTGAATAAGAAGTGTTTAAAATCTGTAGATGTTTTCTGGACGACTTCCATCATTGTTGCTTTATATCCATATTTGAAATACTAGAAAAATAAAACACCCTTTTTAATGAATTTTGGATGAACCCTCATTGTGAGATACTGAAGTGACTTCAGACTCTGTTTGTAAGCTAAAAGTAATGACAGTACTGTTAGCACCTGGATCCAAGATGTTCAGTTGTTTGAAACATGATAAGTAGCAGTTGGTCGCAGGTATTTTTGAGTCTCCTGGGCAACAGCAATGATCTCTGTGTGGCAGAATTGATTATCAGGTCCTGCACATTTACCCTATAATTTCAATGGCAGTTAAAATCTCAAGAAACATCATAAATGTAATGATAGTGAAGAATTGAATTGACTCAGAATTAAACGCAAAGGATTCAAAACTTGATTCAGACCCAAGGTTTGGTAACTTGACCACAACATTACCATGAGCACAGCTTTACCTTTTGGAGGTGCAATGAGCAAGACTGCAAAATCTGCAGGGGAAGATCAAAATAGCATGAACTTACCCCATTTCTCTGAGCTCCTGCTCATAATGGGAATGATCAAACATTTATGCCAAACTGAGTCATAATTTATTCAAGTTTAGCTTTACAGATTAAAAAATTAAAAGCTTCAACTGGAAAACCTCTGAAAATGTAGACCTGGCCCTGACTAAACAATCATATGATGGCTTTGTTGAGGAAAAAATAGAGGGAGTGTTATGTTGTCATTGAAATGATATCTGTAAGACCACAAAAAAAGTACAATGGTAGCCTAGACAATACCCCACCCTCACCAACATTTGCATGTAGAGTTTCATTGGTTGGCTGCTTGGTCACACGCAGGTTTGTTTACTGGCACACCTACCAAAGTGTGATAAAGCGATGTGTTAATGGTTAACCAGAGCTGTTGGAGGAAGAGGCAGAGTTCAGGAAAGAGAGAAGCAGCAGCCATTTTAGCTTAACAGGAAAAACACATCTGATTTCCCCCTAAGGCATGGAGCACAGGCTCACACACAGCTGACCGTCAGTTTCTGTTCTTATCAGGCTGAGTGTGAGTATTTTTGGTTCTTACTGATCAAATCTGAGCTTTTAGAAATGGTTCATAGTTCATATTTGGGTTCAAAAGGTTACATAATGCTTTTAGCTTGCCAAAAGCTTTTGTGATATTACTGAGAAAGTCAGTCTGCTGTAAAGGGAATATTTTCCATTGTCTGTGAGCTCAATAAGATGTGTTTCAAAAGGAAGTATTGGCACCATGGTGACGATGAATCACTTGAGTGTCGAGGACCCAGACGATGGCTCTCCACTGCTGCCTGAAGCTGCAGAGGCGGTATCACCCACACCTGTCTATCACAGACAGCGTGGGGTCACAAAGGCTGAGTGCACAGAGTTTTTCCTCAGCAGGTACAGCTCTGCATCTTTGTTCTCATTATATGGGTGTGTTATATCATACTGTAAAGCTTCTTTCTCCTCTGCTGCTCAGGTGTGTGAACCTTTCCTTCAGTTTGGTGCTACTTGTTGGATGCTACTCTGCTGTTCTGATTCCTGCATACTTACCTTTAAATAAGGCTGCAAATATTAGTGATGACTACCTTCAACCTAAAGATCTGGTACGCATACACATCCAAATAAATGTATTTTAGCCATAAACTCACACTAACCATGCTAACATTTTCCTTTGTTCTTAAGGTTCTACTGAACCGGTCAGAGTCCTTGCTCTCAGGCCCCTGTCAGCCTTACTCGTCTTTGAATCACCTAAAGCCCCTCTCCTGTTCTGCTGGTCTCGTGGACATCCCTGTGTTTGTGCAGCAGGATGAGGTGTCCTGGGACCTGTCGCCTCCTCTGGGGCTGCAGGGCACTGAGGAGAACCTGGCCCTGGCTCTGGCCTCTCTGCCACAACCAGGCCTGCCTCTGTCGCTGAAGGACGGCAGCTGTAGGCGGTGTGTGGTGGTGGGAAGTGGAGGAATACTTCATGGGAGCCACCTTGGATCTCATATAGATCAGTATGACATCATCATCAGGTAAATTTATGACATGACAGATACAAATGAGTGGATATCCTACAAGTGTTGATGAACATTGTAGCTTTTATTAAAGCTATGCTTTTAGGTTTGAAACTGGCTGGTATGTTTTAAAGAAGTTGTGGCGTTACTCCTGTAGATTTTTTGTCTCTTATGTTGTGTTCAGACCAGATGCAGATAAAATTACTTGCTTTCTTAATCCTAGAACACCTATCACCAGCTAATTTTCACCCAAGCAAATACATTTACATGATTTTCATTGCTGTGTTTGTCTGAGTGTCATGAGTCCCTGGGTACTTTCATGCTACTTACTGACATCACCGAAGGTTGGCGTGTTTCCTTGTTCCCCCCTTGGCTTTTTCAATAGGCTTGTGCTCAGGTGATTTTAACCAATGTTGGTGTTAAAGGAGTAAAATGTTTTTACCATGACTGAGTGATGGATATAACTTTCACTGGACAAGGCTCACATGTCCAAGGAATGTTCGAACTGAAGAAAAAGCTCAATTTATCTGTTTTTTTTGGAATTTTTCATTGATGACTCCCTGATTTTTCACTTTTAGAGTCTTTCTTTTGACATCTTCCCTTCATTTATGAGACTGAATATATGGAAAAGTAAAATAAGTTAACTTTACTTTACTTTGTCGGTATTTCGTAACGGGTAAAATATACTGAATGATAGTGATGGGTTAACTGTTTTAAATGGTAGTGTTTTAGGGTCAATTTGCCGATATTTGAAGCCCATAGTATTTTAGGTTTACTTGCCAAGTGGAATTATGGTACAACCGATGGGAGGTATCCATACTGATGAACTGTCTGATTCACTGAAGCACAGATTTTCAACTCTCACAAGTGAAGGGATGAAGCAAGATGTGTGTTAAATACATCTCAGATTTGCGTAATTTTTGTATAACTTGCTCAATTTATGTTGCCCATCACAAACTCATGTCTAATCATTTCAATCATGTCTTCACATTTACTCTGTGTATAATTTTCTGATAAAAATTATGTCTTTCTTGTTTGGTGTGAACATAACATAACGTAAGGGTTGCAGCATAATGCTTTGGGACAATAATAGCAATTCAAGTTGGACAAATGTTTTAGTTCTTGCCACTGACAGGCTCGGGTTGTTTATCTAAGTAACAGACAACATTTCAGAGGGGATTCTTGCGGTAATCAAAGAGAAGTTGAAAGATGAGTCTTGACCTGAAGTATGGAGTGTGTTTTACTGCAGGACTGATAAATTTGTATGTTACCCCTGCTCCCGAACGATAAAAGGAATATAGATGGGTAATGACAAACTAAGAACAGAGCTCAACATGTCCAGTTCTCTAAAACAGAAATATCCCTCTCTTTTGGGAACTTTTGGAACAGGCTCAAAGTCCTCACAGGACCACAGCCAGATTTCAGAGCACAGCTTGGATTGTAGCAGCTTGATATAGAGTTTGGCAGCTTGTTCTTAAGCCTTTTTGCCAAAACTGTTTTTTCGTCTTCATCCCTATACTTCCATTCAAATAAGTGGGCGCTATCACCTTAATAGATACATCATGCCTCATCTACAGTTTCTAAATCTCATGGAAAACCGCCATGTTTCCCTCATCTTCACATTTTCTTTTTCAACTTGTGGAGCACTTTCATAAATGCTGGCTGTCCCATCAATGATAATCTGAGCCTATCAGAAACAAAAACAAGCATTTAAGGAGGGTTCAACTTGCTTCCTTTTAATTGCCCCAAAGAATTATGTTGTGATTATTACAGCTGTGTCTCTGGCTCAAGTTATAAGGAATTCCAGTGTGCTGTAAAAAGCAACTCATCATTCAAACTACATATAAAAGCAGTGCCAAAGTAGAAAACTACACAAGTTTACTTTTTACCACAGCTAATGGTGCTTTTCCTCAGCAGCTATGGAGGTTTGAGGCTGAAGTAAACTACACTTTGTCATCAAAATATAGTAATTTCATTGAGACATTTCATTTCTAGGCTGAATAATGCTCCGGTACCTGGCTTCGAGAGAGATGCTGGTTCACGGACCACCATACGCATTTTGTACCCAGAAGGAGCTCCTCACTCTGCAGCCGAATACATAAACACCACAATGGTGGCTCTGGTGGTCTTTAAGAGTCTGGATCTAGCCTGGCTCACATCTGTTATCACCAAGCAACCTCTGGTAAGCTAAAACACACACTGAAATGGTTTGTTGTATAAGCCATGAGTGTCATTATCACATCATCACACTCACCACCTTGCACGCTCTGCACCTCCTGTTTGAAAAGAGCTTCTGGTCCAAACTGTGGTTCTGGAGGGAGGTGGTGGATGACATTCCCCTGAGAGCTGAGAACTTCAGGATCCTCCATCCGGAGATAATGCACAAGACAGAACAAGTCCTGCAGAAATATGCTTATAAAGAGGGGAAAGTGAGTCCTAGTGAAACATACTTACAGCCTTTTGTGATATGTTCATGCATGTTGTAATGTGTGCCAAAAACTAAAAGAAGGAAATCCTAGAAGAATGGTACATCTGGTTAGCCTGTACAATAAATGCTTGACTGAAACTACTGCTGTTGGCTTCTCTTTAAGCAGAAGATTTAAGGTGAGGAAATAAGCAAACACAGCCGTCAGTTAAAAAAATAAACACACAGGTCAAACGTGCTAAAAATGAACACAAAGTTAATACAAACCATTAAAGACAAAGTTATTTGAAGTGCTAGATTTTAATGCCATCTCCAAAATAAAATGTATTCCCCTCTCCATCTCTTTTTCTTTTTACATCACTCTTTATGTCTGATACGATAAAACCTTGCCATTATTAATGAACCAAAGACACTTTCTTGCCTCCTGTAGATGGTGCCGACTCTAGGTGCCAGTGCAGTTGTGATGGCTCTGCAGCTGTGCGACCAGGTGAGCCTAGCGGGGTTTGGGTACGACATGCAGCACCCAGAGGCCAGACTTCACTACTACGAGGCCATCCGCATGGACGCCATGAAAGCTCAAGTAAGCTTATGTTCATGACTAAACAGCCATGTTCTGACCGCAGGGATTCTTTCCTGACATACTTACTCTCTCTGCACTCCAGGTGCTGCATGACGTCAGTGCTGAGAAACTCTTCTTGAGGGACCTGGTGGCTGCAGGAGTGGTGACAGACCTGACAGGAGCTCTGTGAGTCAGCAGCTCAGAGACCGATAACAAACGCACTCCCCCCTCTCACGGAGTTTAACACAGACCTCCATTACTGTACTGTGGATAACTGTGCACTGCTGGAAGAATCCTACACAGCATGGACTGACCTTTAAGACACTCTCAGCCTCCTAGGATGCCTCCAAGGGTTACACAGACTAAGGATTGCAGAGCATATCGCAAACTAATGCCATTGAAAGATTTCACCACCAGCTGTGAAAGTATCATAAATGTCTTATGAATAGAAATTGTGCAAGAATATGCACCTGCTTGTTTTGTAAAGTGATTATGGCGAGAGCTGGAATAATGTTAACAATAACCTCATACACAAATTAATGTATGAGTCATGATGTTTATTGTCTCCAAAAATAGCCTATATTCAAAGAGACATCAGGAAATCACTGTTTTGTGTTCATTCATACATTGTGTGGCACTAACAGAAGTAAAGACAGAATCTACATTCATAAAAAGTGACTTTGCAGCAAATTTAACAATTTAAAAAAACAAAGAAACAACAAAGTATTTCTAATAAATAGAAAATGGGTCATAAAAGGGTTTTCAAGCATTACAATACTCAAAATGTATCACACATTTTTTTCAATGTATTTTAAACAAGAGGCAGTATATATTCAAGTGCAAACTGTTAGAAATCATACATTTCAAGACTAATAAATACTTTCAAGTGAATGATTTAGTAAAATGATACAAAATCTTAAAGAAATAGAAATTTGGAAAGGTGAAAAAAACATACAGTAGACACCATACAAATCAATAAAAAAAAGAATCTGTGTTTTTTTTTTTTGTTGCTGCTGCTTTGCACTACAACAAATGTGCATGTGTGCTCCTGTGGCCAGTTCACCCAAGTGTGTTTTTACAGCAGTGGATTGCGTGAAGGCTCCCACAGTTTGCTTGCCAGTTGCCTGCAGTGCTGCAGGATGATCTCGGTGGGTATGACCCCCAGGTGAACTGTCAGCAGCTCGTAGCACTTCACCACCTCCCCCTGGTGATGCTTGCTGTAATACCGCAGCAGCTTCCTGCTGGACAAATGGCTTTCTATAGTCAGCAGCACTCTCTAGATTTATCACAGCTTTTTTTTTAAACAATCTCAATGGTTTACCTGTAGTAGTCCCATGCCAGCATGCCAATGGGTGCAGAGTCATCAGGTAGGTGTGGTATGTCTCCTGCCTCCAACTTGTAGCCCTGATTGATAGACAGAAAAGAAAACATGATGAGAAACTGTTTGTTAACATTTGGTTGGGAGTTACAGATATGCAGGTCACTTACGGTGTCGTTTTCAAACCAGAGGAAGTAGCAGAAGTAGAAGTCTCCATCTCGCAATGTGACAGTGGAGTAACCCTTCTGGAGATAGCGGCGTGTAGTGCTGACCAGACTCCACACCTTCAGTTTGGATAAATGAAGAGGAAAAAAAAATACTGCTTATTAGTTGTAGTGTTATTGACTGGTCATTGTAATATCACCAGAAGTCAAAGACTGTTTACATCAGAGCAAAAGTTGAAGACAAACACAAAAGATTAAAATTAAATGATAAGAAGATAACAGATAAAAATAAACAATGATACAACACAGATTTCATGCAAAACTTTTTGGTAGTCATTTCGAGAAATGTTTATATTTATGTTTATTAAACTTATATTATTCAAGGGGTAAATGAAATGGTTTCAGGCTGCACTAAAGAAAACAAAAAAGTAAATCAAGCACTTGAAGATTAAGATTTTAAGCTTTGCTTTTAAACTGTCAGATCTTTAATTCCACACTAATCAGCTAAAGACGTGCACTACAAGTCTGTTTCACCTTGCTCTTGATGAACTGAGCCACTGGCCCCTTCCCCAGTTCAGATGTGCTGCGTTCTGTGACGTTCAGGGACGGTGCAATCATCTGACCAGTGGATCGGTCCACACAGATGAAATGAATGAGGCCTGGAAACTCCTCCAGGTATGTGCCATCCACTAGGTCAAAGTCAATGCACTCAAACAAAGAGTCTGTACACATAAAATGGGTATATTCATGTGGAGAGCTCTTATATATGCCTGCAATCATCGAGTTCAATTACTGAAGGGCTAAAAGAAAGGGCACCGCATGGGTTCACAACAAGAGTGATTATTTTTAAGGAAGGATATGAAACCATGGTAATGTTTCTTTTGCTTTTCACCAACAGGAAGTCCTTCCAGTCCATCAGTTTTTCCCTGGGAGGGATAAAAGGAAAGGGTACAACAGTCAGATGGAGACAAGGATGAGCCACAAAGGATGCTAATGTTGACAGTCCTTTGGGTATGTCTGCACTGAAAATGACATAAAACAAAAGAACTTGAACTGATATATTCTTAAATGTCTGATACTAACTGAACCATGGTCTGGGCTCGTTCCTGCAGACTGGGGGAAAGACGTCGAGGGATGTCAGACGGTCCAGGGTCGATGAGAAAACACTGTCGATAAATCCCACACAGCTGGGTCTTCATATTCTTGCACCATGGGATGAGTCTAAAACAAAACAATTTATGAAATCACGCAAAGGAAATTTGCTTTCATAGTTTTTTTGCTGGCAGGGACAGCAGCAGACTTACTCTCTGGTGAACCCGGGTCCTCCTCTGGCGAAGGCTCGATTTTTGAACTCTGCCCAAACATTTTGTAACTGTGCAGACTGGAGAGGTACAAAAAGCAACAAAATTTGATTTTTGTTTGCTTCATCATTTTCATTGACATCTTCATTTTCAAAAAGACAATTGTTGACATGTTATGATACGGGCCCAAAATGTATGTTTGCAGCACAAACGTACACATACCTGTATTTCGCTAGGCCCAAGAGCTTTAATAAATTTATCCAGTTTGCTGCGGACGTCAAAAATAGTTGGCTGACCTCTAGTTGCAGAAGAACCCTCATGACCTTCGCTCAGACGCTTTTCCAGCTTAGCAAAGGCTTCCAGAAACTTGTATACTGACATGGCCACTGCACTGGTTGGAATCTGTCAGAGAAATGTACAGCTACTTGAATCTCATCAAGGAAGCGGAGAGATTCTTCAAGAAATATTTCACAAATGTGCCCCTTCTCTGTTACAGACAAAGGAATGTAGAGACAGAGATGGGTTTCAAAGGAGATATACCTTAGTTAGCAGAACTAGTGTGATCCCTGGCCACAGTGGAAGGCAGTACATAGAGTGAGGCATCATGGGATATAGCCCTTCTTTAAGGGAGACCTCTAGGAAGACTCTGCGAGGGGTTGAAGGGTCAGGAGGAGGGACTTCCAGAGTCTGCAGGCTGTCCTCTGCCATCTGCAGATATAATTGTTTTGAGTTGCTAGGTCATATTACAAAGAAAAAGTATCTATTTAAGACAGAAAAATAAACCTGAATAATATGTTAGAAACAAAAATGGCTAAAAACTCGAACCTGTATGTCTGGGTCCACAAACTCAAACACAGGAGTGCTCCCTCTAACCGGCTTGTCTGCTGAAAAAGTAGAACATCTACTTAAAAATGTATGAATTTTAATTGTGAATAATAAAACAGATAACAGTTACTTCAATAACAAGAACATACAGTGGACTGCATGAATAGATTGGTGACATGACATTTCCATAAAGTGATAACAAAATAAGGCACAAATGTCAAATCAAAACAAGAATCTGTTCTGCTGTAGATTGAGCTGACACATCAATAAATTGGATTTTTGTTTTGGTAATTACAAGAGGCAAGACATCAGCAGCTAAACCCTGTTGATCAAACTCTGGCACCAGAAATATATCACTAACACAATGTCAGTGCTTGCCACAGGGATATACTGGCTTTACTTTATATAACAGTATGAAGTGAAGATTTGCCATCCATCTTAACACAAAGTCAGGAGAAGACTTGCAGTCTCTGCTATGCTTCCCACCTGAGATGTTGGAGTCTGTTGGGGAGGGCTCTGGGGTGTAAAAACTTTCAGGACCAGACCCAGATGTGCTCTCAACATCCTTACAAACACATAAGATAAACATACAGATGAATCATACATCATTGGAAAGAAGATAAGCAGAAAGAAAAGGTGCTGCTGTGTGAGTTACTTTCAGTGTTTTCATACCTCTGGACTTGGGTCATCCAGGTCTGTGTTGCTAGGATACATGTTCTGTGCCATGATAATAAGGGCCAAGAGGTCTGAGGTGGTGAGTGTGCTCGCGTTGCGGCTAGAAAGAGCAAAGGAGCAAAGAAGCAGCGTGACTTAGAAAGTGAAACTAAAATCTCTTCCCTGACTTAGAGGTCATTGGTAAAAGTGAAGTGTCAGAGGAGGATTAAATGTGAAGAGTGGATGTGAACCTGGAGTAAAAGGCGAGCAGTTTGGTGTGCACAAGGATGAAAGAGTGCAGCACCTCCTCTCCTGCTCGCTCCACACTGCTGTTAAGCTGCTGAACTATACGCCGCTCCAGGAACTCAATGCACTGCTCGCACAGCGTGGGGTGGATCAGCCTTTCCACTGCCTAACAAACGGGGGAGACGAAAGCAGAGTGCGGGGGTGAACATGAATTATACAGTGGAATGAATGAATTCGGGTAGTTTTTCTGATGAAAATTCAAGCTGTGCTTACACCCTCCCTTAAGTTGCACCCATCAAACAGTCAGTGCTTCACTAACAAATATATTTAATTTTGGTTTCTGATGCAAATAAGGAAGGAGGCTGATGATCAAGATCAAACTAGTGTTACTCTAATGCAAGAAATGTGCTTAAACTGTGGAAGCATTCTAATTCAACATCTAGATCCAGAGATATAACATCTTTAAGTACTCTGTGTGATTTTTTTTTTTCATCACTGGCTGTTTCATAAGGTTGCAGGGTTTACAAAACATGATCAAATAAATCCTGCCCTCTGCTGGCCCCTTATTGAACCACATCAAGCCTGTTTTTTTAAGAACCTGGGAATGTAGTTTGATAGCTGCTTAAATTTTGAGTATAAAAAGACACAATCAGTGCGTTTTTACTAGTAAAATTTGAGACAAACATTTCGCTGCCCTCTTACACTAATGGCCCAAGTAGTACTTTCAAGTATTTTCAAGTCAGGAAACAGAATAAACTGAACCAAATGGAACACACAAGTGATTTAGGCATTTATAATTATTATTATAGCATTATCTTTTTAATTTGGATGTTGACCATTTTACCAGAGGTAGGGAGCATCCTGGAGAGCTGACTTATAGTTTCCTGTGTGACTTAGGCCACTAGTTTAAGGGGGCACAAATTCATCAGTTGCCAAGGCAAACAGCCATTTTACAAATTTGTATTTCCGCATACCTTTAAATGTCAACAGACTCTTCACCTACCTCTCTAAAATCTTAAAATTAGCAGCATATTGTTCATAAATCAGCTACCAGACTTTTAAGCGGATGAAAAATAAGAGTTTTAGTCTCCCCTCTTGGGTCCCAACGTGTTTCAGATTGATTTTACTGCTGACCTTTCATGGTCTTTCTCTGTGCTTCTTATTTGACTATTGGTCACACAGGAACCAGTATACAGCTTGAAATCTGAAGTTAAGGGCCTGCCCTGCATTCCTGGAACATGACTGAAAACTCGGAGTGACAAAGCATTTTGTGTCAAAGCTCCTATAAGCTCTGGAATGAACTGCCTGAAGGAGGTCAGCAGACTGAGGGGGAACTTTTGTATGGCTTCATAAAACATACTTTTATTGACAGAGCTTCTCCTGACATTAGGTATTGAATGTCTTTGCTGCCCCTTGTCATCACAATGTTTAAAAGTCAGATAAATAGATATATTATTATTACACAACTGAACTACTGCTGGCTGTTATCCTGTAAAGAGGGTGGAGATGCTAGCTTTGCTATCATGAGCCACGTTGAGGAAAAGTTTACCTGGTGACTCTGAAACCAGGTGTTAAGTTAAATTACAGTGCAAAATTGTAAATAAAATAAACCCATATTCTTCAACACTTCAACACTTAAACTAAAGAAAAATCCAAAACGTGCAGTAAATAAATGTGGTTTACTGAACCTCCACCAAGAAGCTCTGGTCGTTCTCTCTGAGCTGGCTGTATGTCTCCAGCAGACCCTGCAGATGTTTCCACAGCTGTGCTCTGTGCTCAGTGTCCTGAGGACGCAGCCTAAAGAGACAGGCACCATCATTAATTTTGATACACATGCATATTAACCAGATGCTACTTTGGAGACACCCACTGTTAAACTAAATGAGGGCAAATCTCATACTCTTTCCTGAGGAGGTGACTGCTGAGGGTGACCATGCCAAACAGGACCTCAATCATCTTCTTCATTACATAGATCTTCCTCCTCAGATCATCTTCCCCTTCCTCTCCATCTCCATTCACAGCGATGTAGAGACACTCATCAAACTGGGAGGAAAACAACATGACTCAGTTAGCTCATAATAGTCAGAGCATCTCAGCACAGCGAAAAATTAATTTAAAATGTTTTATAAGACTGTTTCCTTGTTGATAAATATTTAGTTGACAAAGATCTGAGAGGCTGCTGACACTGAATGGATCTGGAACATGTCAAGTATTTGGAAAAAATCAAGAACTGTGTCATGTGCTGCAGGGGTACAAAGCTTGGTTTCACTCCTTAACAAGACTCACATGACTGGCATGATGGTGCACTGTGAGAGAGGCAGCATTTAGGTCACAGTGCGAATGGCTAGGCAAAGTTCAAGTTTACAGGACTCTGCTTTGTGCATGACGACATTTAAAGAGAAAGCTTTTGTGCAAGGAGAATTCATTTTTACACTTTAAGAGAGCTAATCCAGGGATTTGTGTCGGAACTCAGGGCTTGAAACTTTTGTAAAGCCAACCTGATGTAGGACATAGATGTGGTTGTTTTCTGTAGTGAAAGAGGTGTAGCTGTCTCCCAGCCTGTCCACCATGGTGCTGCAGGAGATAATGATGGGGGCAAACTTAGTGCTGATGATGTCCTCAAACGCTGGAAGCTGGGTACAAAAAGAAAGAAATAATAAGATAAGACATGAAGCCAACCTTGAAGCTAAAGAGAGCTAATTAAAAAAACATGCACACAGCTCAAAAAGTATATTCTTGCTTACCCCCTGGCCCTCCTCTTGAGATGCTCCATACTGCTCCTGGATGTGCTGCTGAAATTCAGGGTCTGTCCAATGGAAGAGGACCTCAGCGCTCTCACTGGCTATGAGCAAGCACTTCATTTGGATAACACTTTCACACACAAACACTCTCTTACACACACCCGACCTACTTCACTGAGGTGTCTTATTCACTCTGACCACTTCAAGTGCACCATGCTGTAAGAAAAAGAAGATTATGGGTTGAAGAAATGAGGCAGAAGTCATGAAAAGGATTGGGGGGGATAAAGTGCAAATACAACTATCAGAGAAAAAGTTACTCATTTCATATTTATGAATCCAAAACAACACAGAGTTGATACGGAATTTATTGTTTATAAATGCATAAGGAATTTCCATGCCAGTTCTTTCTGCTACTTTGAGTTTCTGATCAACCATCAGGTAAAAGCTCCTGAGGGGGAGCTTTTATTGTGCTAGAAACAGACTCAAATCACAAATTGTTTTTTCTATACAAGCGACAAAAGCACACAAAACCCTTTACATATAATTATTTGAGGCGAGGATAGACCCAAGCCAATTATTGCCACTAAAATTTGCATTTTGATACATATCTGTATCAACCTTTCTTTATTTTGGTCCGATGGCCAGTAAGAGAAATGGCATCCAGGAATAACCCATTTGAGCGCAAATAATCTTTTTTTAAGGTGTAGATTACGATCAGACATATATTCAGAGGAGAGATTTATCGAGATAATTTAAAAAGTCCTCATTGTCCCTGTAATAAACATATGCTGAAAGGAATTTTAACAAAGCTTAGTGTTGGAATTTGTATTATTCAAAATTTTGACACAAGTATTTTCATTTCTACTGCAAATGAATATTGGCTCTAAAGATCAATTATCGGCCTACTGGACAACTAATCATCGGTTTCAGTATTGGCCCTGCAAAAACCATTTTGGTCAATCTCTAATTTGTAGATTCTGGAAGCACATGTAGGGGATAGGTGTCAGATGAGATTTTTGAGTCACACTTTTGGCTATTATACTAAAGCTGGATAGGATTTGTGTTTGTATGGAATGATTTACACAATATCAGTGAAGACATAGAAGCAACTTCTTTAACTTAAAAGTGAAATACTTTTGCTAAAGTCTAGTCATTTGTTGATTTTTGGTGCTTTTGTTTATCTATTCATTTCTACTGACCACTCATCACCCTTTCTTATTTGTATTTATTTTGTTACATTTATTACATTTTGTTCATTCTAAATATTTACAATCTTATTCAATATATTGGCTTATTATTGTTCTTAATTTTGAAAATATATTTCAGTGGTTTGCATTTGTCTCTACTGTAAAATCTCTCCTTCAAATATGTTTTTGCATTTATCCTGTTTTTATTTCTTTATTTTTTTTATCTGCTTTGTATGTATTTTATAATTTTTATTTGTATTAAAGTTGCTGTATACTAAAAAGCTGATTGATTGACAAGCAATGGGAATATCAGTATTCAAAAGTAAGTAATCTGTTTGTTTATTTACCTCTTTATGTTTTAATACATAAGTGTTCACAATTGTCACAGTCTGTAAACACATTTGTTCTTTTTTCCTCATTTTATTGAACCTTATTTTACTGCTTTTTACAATCAGTGTGTAACTTGGACTTTGTGTGCTCAATCAAAAGAAGATTCTTCTCCAAATATCTTACTGATGATATAATTCTTTTTAGTAAATAATTTTATTCTATTTTTTTTTTTTTACTTTAGTCCTGCTGTGAGTTTATCAGTTTACAGAGTACCATTTCATCTTTTGTGGAGACAAATTTCCGCCTGTTGAAATTAAAAAGTGAAAAAGTGGGATCGTCAAAATTTTGACCATCATCTAATAGTTTCTTTCTGTTATCTCAGTTTTGGCTTTTTATCATAGTGACCTAATTTACGCCAACGAAATCTCAGCAAAGCCAAATTTTCATGCTTTTTTTAAAATTTATTTTTTAACTGGTTGAAAGTGGCTTTCATTGTCCTTTGAGGAACACGTT
This sequence comes from Thalassoma bifasciatum, assembly GCA_008086565.1. Taxonomy (NCBI): domain Eukaryota; kingdom Metazoa; phylum Chordata; class Actinopteri; order Labriformes; family Labridae; genus Thalassoma; species Thalassoma bifasciatum. The sequence continues at coordinate 298,755 of RPOG01000103.1, forward strand.
AACATTTCTACTTTTCACGTGTTATGTTATGTACTGATTGTTGCCCGTCCCGGCCACCGTACTCCCATCACAAGAAGCCAAACAAGAGCTAATTGAACATCTCAGCATCGTTTGCTTTGCACCGCACCGCGCACACGACCTGTTGACCCCTCACACATGCATTTTTCCAGGTCGATTGGTGTAACTTTCAGATCAGCGTTTGGATAATTGTGATACCTTCAGTAGTTCCGACCCGTGTTTTCTCTGAAGACTCAACTTTTACTTCCCTTTTCACAAGTTTTGACTCGCAAAACAAACTGACTAAACATTTATAAGTCACAAAAATTCACCTCGTCTTTTTCTCCCAGGACGATGAAAGTTGCAGCATCTCGATTTTTGCTTCCGTTGTCCAAATCCTCCGCTCTTTTTTAGTGTTTTGCGCAATTTCGTGGCCGTTTTCCTCTCCCGCTTTCTTCCGCACTGTCTGCTACGAGCCTCTCGAAATCACGTGACCTCAGCAGGAAGTCGGTGCTGATGTGAAAAGAGATAAATCCATGAAACAGTTTTCAAGGAGCTGTGAGAGAGAGAAACTGCTCCTGGGTCACTGTGAGTGGGTCGTGTCAGTGGGTTAGTTTCCCCTGCAGGAGCGTGGTGGTGATCAGTAGAGCAGGAGGAAGTCATGTGCTCGTGCCTGAAGGAGGGCGCGTGACCGAGAGGCTGCGGCGCAGACAATAGTTTGGTATTTAAGGAATGCAGATTAGTATGCCATGTAGTACAAATCTCTGAAAAAAAAAGTCTCCAAAAATCTAATCCTTTGATTAAATCCGAGGGGAAAAGAGCACTGCTAAATCTTAAAACACAACAACAAAAAGTCAGTGTTCACATTAATTTCTTTAGAGACCATCTGATCAAATAAGAAGTAAGAGCATCAGAGATAAATGTGTATTAATTTGTGTTTAAATATTAATTGTGTTGGTTACTGTTAATCTTATTCATGGAAAGTTTACTTATTGCTTAAGAACTGACAAAAAGTTAACCACAACTATTTCTGCTGCAAGCTGATAATAAATAAAACAAAAAAGTTATTTTAATGATTTTTTTTTTTATTAGTCTTTCATTGAAACTTTCGACTTCAGGTCAGAATATACAACTGTAGAAGCCTCAAGTGGATATGCATCCAAACCAGAGCTGAACAATTTTCAAAAATAATCTGATTGCAATTATTTTACCCTGTATTGATTATGAATCATTTGGTAATTATTTTTGGTTTCCCATCTTATGTGTTGTTGAAATTATTAAAGGTAAGTATAAAAAGTTCTTTATTGTTCTCATTTTAATTAGGACAAACATGAGGGAGAAAAGAAGAAATGTTGCAAAAATAAAAAACACACAAAAGAAATTGTTTGCATACATCTCTAAGAAAATACAGTATCATAAAGAGTTCAATATCATGGACTTCAGAAAGTGAAACCCAGGACCAATTGTACATAGAGTGAATTATTTCAAGACTTTGTTTCTTGAAATGTTGATAATTATGGCTTACAAATAATTAAAACCCAAAATTCACTGTCCCAGATGATTAGAAAATTATATAAGATCAATAACAAGGATTTAAACAGAAATGTCAGGCCTCTGAAGTTTTGGTACTTTCTGACAATTTGCCAAGTTTTTTTCTCAATTTTTGCTGCTTTTTGACCATTTTGTCACTTAAAGCTTAGTTTTAGCACTACTTTTTTTTGCCATGTTTGCAATTTGCACCATTTAGATTGTTGCCTTTGTGAAAGTAGTTTTCAACAATTTGGTTAAGTGTCTAGTCACTAGAAGTTTCAGACAGGACCTGTATGAAGCAAAGACAAACTGAACTGGAATTTTGGAAAAGTGCTCATGCTGTCACAATAAAGACTGAGTAATGAATTGATCTGCTATGGAGAACAAAAGCCCTACTTCAGAACTAATTTATGTAATTGATAAGTGTTTTAAAATGTAGTTATTTTCAAAAAGCAACAAGCCTGCAGATGAATTAAAACATCAGAGTAAATTAACTGTTTGAAGCCACTGTCCCTTTAAGCTAAAGAAAACCCCAAGAAACTGCAGTTTTTTAAGGTATCATGATGATTTTCTGAGTTTTCGGCTAAGACCCACTGTCCAGTAGTGACTATAAGTGCACACTGATCTTAACATATATGCTAGATTAGGTAAAATGTTTAACAAAGTACTGATCAATTAGGACAAGCTAATTTTCCTTCTTGATGCATGATCATAAACACTTAAAATTGTTTAAAAGCATCAACTTTCAGCGTATACATATACATTTTTAAAATATTAAAATGAACTAAAAACAACCAAGATATGAAATTCATACCACATGAAGTCAGCATGTACTTCACTGTTCAACACAACAGATTTTGTCATCCAGCACTCAACTTGTAGGAAAAATACATGACATAAATGTTGTATAATAAACACCAAACAGCAGGCTGTGTCTAAGAGAATGTTTTGATTGTTACAACAAATCTGTCTTGTATCATAATGTTCAGCACAGATTGTATGTTTGGCTTCTGAGTGCAGAAAAAGAACCACATAGTACCATAAATATTTATGTTTTATTAACCTTGCTTTGGTCAAAATGGTCCAAAAAGCCAAGAGTCCTTCGTTGTGGGCCAGAGTCTAATCTAGTCCATCAGTTTTCTGGGGATCCAGCACTCATGGAAGTCTTATTTAAGCTGACTCCTGTATATACAGAGTAAACATGAAGAAATCCTCAGAGTATGCTAACTGGGCGAGGGGGCCTTGCATGTCTCAAAATGGATCACTGAGTATAAACAGAGTGAGGCAAGCCGGGCTAACAGTTACCTCCACTAAGGAGGCACTGTCACGCAGAAGTGGCCAGACATGGCACAGTCCTCCTAAATCACAACACAATTAGATTATAGAAAAGGAAGTGACGTGTGCAGAGTTGTTATCATAGGGGGCAGGTTTATATGAAGCAGAGTTTCCAAAAACAAAAACACCTTTATGTTTCAGCTTAGCAACATTGTGATATTTAGGTCTGAAAAGTCACTAAAGCTTTCTTGTTGTTAGTGTCAGTTGTTCCATTTTGCTTTGTCCAGAAAATCCACTGACAGATGCTAGGAGGGGACATTTTTTCTTGACAGAAATCCTTTTTTTATTTTATTGGAGTAAATGGTTAAATAGAGTTATTCATACACAGATATAGCCTATAAATACCATATGCTCTGGTATGTCTGCTTCTTTTAGAGTGCGGATTGAGGTATCAGGGATATGACACCCAGTATGTTGTCCTCTGACAGAAAAGTTATTAAACAATGGTAAAAAAAACACAACATCACTTGTACAGTGATACTTAAGTAGTATCTGAGATGTACCAGAGCTTTTCATGTTTGCTTAATGATTAAAAAAATGTTACTTAAGAAATTATTAAAACATCACTTGAAAAAAAAAAAAAATTGTTAAACTTACATCGTCGACAGATTTGAGTTCATTTTCTTGAAAATTTCTTGCTCTGGTTTTCCAGGTACATACAGTATGTGCTTCAAACTCAAGCCTGCCTGCATATTTATGTGAATGTGCATTTATATACAGAATAGTGACTATAAATAAATATCGCTCTCCATGAGACCTGCAATCAAATACCAGGTGTAGACATGTTAACAGACTTGGCTTCATTTTTATGTCAACAGCGTTGTCCTGTTTGAAGTGAACCACATGTGAAATGTGGACTGTACCATTTATAGTGTGAGTCATTATCTTATAAGGCTACCATTGTTGATGACTAACTTTCAGTACAGCTGGTTTTCTGCAGCGGTTTCAACTTTTTCATCCCCTTTGACCTTTAATTTTCTTGCTTCAATCTCTTTTAGCAGGGATTTGGCTAAGATGAGAGGAAGAACCACCAGCACACAAAGACAGAAAACAGACAGAAGATTTAAGTAACTCAAGTACCCTTGGATAAAAGGTTTCAAAATGTATGTTTCATAGTGACCACAAAAGATTTAAGTAAGATGAACAGTGTTCAATTTTACAATGTCATGAAACAAATGCACTTGTCCAAATTAAAGTGGATACGTCACTGACTGAGAGTGCAATGTTATCATGGATCTAGAAAATATGGTCGTGAACATTACACTGAAGCCATTGCACACATTATGATGTCTCTCAAGTTACCCCTCCAGCTCACCATCACCCTCATTCTCCAGGGAAAAAATGATCAGAATAATCATAGGAAGAGAAATAGGCAAAGCTTAAAACTTCAGGAAACTTTCAAGCATGCATATGTGAAAACACAAAAGCTTCAGTGCTAATTTAAATATGTAAACAAAGTCTAGAAAAATGGGTTGTGGTAAGTGCATTGTATATGCTTAAGAGATCAAATATTTAGGTGACACTATAAACTCACAGATGAATACTTTATCTATAAAAACAGAGTATGAGCCATGATTCATGTGCACCACAAAATGATAAATAACAAGAAAAACTGAACCTATATCTACAACACCATAATGTTCGCTTTGTTCAAGGGGAAGGACCAAAGCAATAATGTGGTGTTGCCTAAACTGACAGCTCACACATATAACCAGTACTTTCTGCCCCTTTATTATCACAACCAATAACTTCCAGCTGTCTTTGCTTCAGCAAACACTGAGCCAGGTCTGGTCCAGGTTTAGTTCATCTGGATCATAATGTTAATGTCTGAACATTTGGCCCATCCTGGCTCCATGTTTCCCATCATCAGCAGCCTCCTGCAGATGCAGGACAGAGTGTTTCCTACTACAAAGCACTACAAAGACTGTGCAGAGCCTGCAAGACCACAAAGGTTAACAGAGTATGTGTGCGTGTGTCTGAGCATATGTGAGTGAAGACAGCACATTTGTTTCAAGATGTATTTAAAATGAAGCAGTTTTTAATGGATTGCCTCAAGCAGTACAGAAGTATTTCTACATTTTTTGGGTGGGTTTAAATCTTTACAACTTTTCCCTCTTTTGTTATGGTGCAAATGTGCTTCTGCAATTTTTTTTACTGCCTGAAAACTGCTGTGGAGCCACTACCTCACTCCTTCCTTCACATACAGGGACTAATCTCCTTAGACAGAGGCAGAAAAATCCCCTCTTGCTGGTGGAAAAGCGAGTTAACAGACAGAATTTCATGAAGTTGGAGCCACTGACAGAAGCATATCCAAATAGAAATGCCTTTTTATATATAATTACTAATTTATCTGAGTTACAAAAACAATGAGTCCATCTTTTACATGTATTTGTCGGTGTTTATTATCAATGTAAACATTTTCTTAGCAAAAAATAATATAAAGGCACACTTTACATATTAAAATAATGCTCTCCAAAAGAAATATGAACATCTCTACATAACTATTAACACATTCAGGGAACAAATATACTTTCTCTTTAAGCCAATCAGATGCAAAACCTGCTCCTGTTTATTTTTTATTGATTTGTTAGGGGTGGTAGAGAAAGTCCTTGAAATGTCCAGAGCACAAATGAGCAATGAGACCAAATCTTTCCTTGAATTATTCTGTAGAGTCAGGGATTCAGCAATATAATAATACTCTTCCTTCTTAAAAAAATACAAAAAGCAAAGTATTTGTCTTATAAATAAGGTTTAAACTTATGTTAGCATATCAAGCTTAAAACACTTCTTCTAGTTCCTTTTCATATGTACAAAACACGTTATATAAAGCAGTAAATCTGTACAAAATAATGTAAAAATATCATGTATATTAAGTCCAAAAAAACCTAGCAGCATCAGAAAATGATAGGAAGTGAGATCACACCGAGGATGGCGAGAAAGTCAAAAATACTCCTGATCAGCTGGTGTTTTATAGGTCTTAGATTCTAAGCCATCCCAGCTTTTGCGTGGGTGTAGTGCGTGTGAAGACAGATGACAATGATGAATTCTTCAGCTGTTCATTGCAGCAAATGAAAACCAGCAACGTCCAGTTAACCACACTGTGACACTAGACTGAGAGAAACCTGCAGAAGAAGCCAAATGAGAAACAAACGCACAAAACCAGACCACAAGAAAGATTTCAGCTTCAAATAGCTTGTGAAGGCAAGGAGAGAACCGTGTCCTTTCAAAGGCTCAACAAAAGTCTGGACACACATCAGTAGCTTTATCAGTAAAATACACACTCAAAAGCACACACATTCCTACGTAAGTCGAGAAGTGACCTTGAACACAGCAAGGTTTTGTCTTTGTGGAGAGGATCAAGCCAAAGTGAAGTTGACTTGTATTCCCCTCAGAGACGCTGTTTGTTCCAGACTCAGATGAAAAAAGATTTAACAAAAAAACTGAAAAAAAGCAACCGTTTATCTTTTGTTTGAATATTGACAAATAAAATAAAGTGTGAAACTCTCAGTGACTGCACAAACTTTACACAAAGGTACAAAATAAATGCCTCATCTTACAGTTTGAGGGTTTTCTGGTGAAAGAAGTGTTCAGTGCAGCTTGTTTTATTTGTTTGGGGTGAGTGTTCCTTCCATAGAGCCCAACCAATAACAAAGAAACGCCAAAGTTAGATGAAAATGAAAGAGAGTTTTGCAAATAGTCAATGCTTACTTTACTGTGAATCATAGAAAAAGTACTGTTTGTTGGTCCCAAGAAGACAAGAGCTGTGTCCAGAATGCCAAAGAGTAACCTGTGAAGTCCTGCTTAGGTGGAAAAAAAAGGAGAAACAAACTGTATCTGAGCTTTGGATGAAGCTGGCAAATGAAGGGTCAGTGTTATCTCCTGCAGGCGTACGCGTTAATGTTTTTGACTACATAAAAGCCAATGGTCATCGGAGGCATAGCTATTGTTCGTCCGGCCCTAAGCGTCTTAGGCTTGAACTCTGGGAATGTCTCATTGTCCACCATGAGCAGTTTCTCCCCGTTCAGCTGGACGTATCTGCAGGAAAGAGAACAAAACAATCAGAATCAGCTCTGAACATCTAAATTCCTCATACTGCCCCCGATACATCAAGAATGTGTGAAACAAAAACAAGAACAATCTGGGATCTCACACACCTTCAGTCCTGAAATTCTATACTTCCCCTGCTTGTACACCTGGGGGAGCTGTTGTCAAAAAATTGCATTTCACTGCTTCATAGCTGTACTGACTGTATTTCTAAATGGGGTCTACATGAAACTTCCACCTTTTTCTTGCAGTTTGTGGTCAGCTGCATAAGTATGATCACTTGAAGGCGAAACCATCGCTAAAACAATTTGAACAAGCTACAAAAACTCATAAAAACCTGACCAGAATTTATAATTGAGGTTTAAAAAAACACAACTTAAAACTAGAAAAGGATAATTGTGTGTTATAATTTTGCTTTGGGTGCAAGTTTTCATAATGTTTGACAGAAACATTTTATAGTACCAAATTCTTCATATCACTTTTTGTTTTCTGTTTTCATCAAAAATAGATTGCAGACTGTGAATAAGATGAGTAATTAACGTAAACTTATTGCTAAACAGCAGCCTCGTCCTGCAACTGGCTGCAAAATCATCAGACTGTTATTTACTGAATGAGCACATACATTATTGACTCTTTGATGCACTTTGTTTTCATTGCTCTTTGAATCTCTGCATTGCATGCAAGACATTTAATAACAGTTGCACTGATATTAATATTTAATAACAAAATGTTGTTTTTAAAGAGTGACTAATATATCAATTTAATATCCATCAATAATTAAATTTTAGCTGCTTGCAGAACAAACCTGAGGGGGAATATAAAACAAATAATTGTAGAAAGATTTATGAAATTTTGCTGAACAACAGGAAAGATTTATTCTTTCTACCTAGAGGTCTTTTTTAACATTTAACATTGAGAAATCCACAAAAATATTATTCAAATGCATAAAAGATCAGTTATGATGTGTTCTTAAGGGTGACTTAAACGGTTTTATGTTTGTTTGTGCACCTTCGACACACATTTGACTCAAAAACTCTGCTGTTATTAGTAAATACGTTTCATTATATGGTGGTACAGTAAAGTTTAATAAGTATTTTAATTGAACCTCAAATTTAATAAAATATCGAAGTAGGTTATGCTCTATTGGGTACAGTTATGAATCTGCACAGCTCAAAGTAACATACACCGAACTGAGAACTTGCCAGGCTTTAAAAAGTCGCACTACTCAGACAAATTTACAGACATCTGGTGTTGGTGAATTCTTCATAAAAGTCTCCCCACGCCGCCTGTGGTAAAAGAAAGCACTTAAAGCCTGAAAAAGGCCCGTCGTTAGGCTGCTTTTCTATTAATTACCATGCAATCCTGTTCTAACACCTAAAACATCCTCCATCATTACGCTGTTATTGGAGGATCATGCCTGAGCCTCAATTAAGGCTGTGTGTAGGTATCGTATAACTCACCGACTCACGTACACACTCACATACAGACCCGGGTCATAAGGCTGTTATTTCAGGATTTGAAGCTTAAGTCTGAGTCAGAATAACACGCCACAGGCTTACAGCAGAGGGGAAGAGAGCGAGAGCATAAACTCGCAATTTTAAGGGCGCTTTTAAGGCTTTATAAATTAAATTACCTCATGGCATGAGATGAGATGCTTTAACTGAATTCAGAGATAAAATGGTGCAAAAGAAAGGATGTAAAAAATTGATCGCCAAAACATATGTTGTAAGCCGTAAAACAGATTTAAACTAACGGCTGTAAACACTGCTCTCTGTGACTCTGGATATGCTCAATATGTCCTCTAAACCAAGTGGATCGAGTCAGTCTCACAAAAGAAAGGCTCAAAACAAAACAGCAGGAACTCCTTTTCATCTGCTTTTAATTCTTTACAAACTTGTACCTGATCTTAATTATTCAGAAGTTTCCAACAATTCTTTCTTCATTAAGTTTTAAAAGAAAATGTTGTGCTCAAGAGGAGATTATATTTTTTGTCTCATATTTTGCTTTCAAAGGTTTGTATTATTTTTTTTATGCTGACCCAGTCTGAATATAAATCAGGGGTCGACCACACGCAGTTAAAGGGAAATGAACCCCCTGTAGCTTTTGTTTCCAACAAACTTTAAACCCATTAAGTTGCTTATGAAATTCTCATAGTTCTCGTTCTTCACCCTCATGCCTTTATGGTTTTGAAAAAGTAATAACTTATAGAAATCTGCCTCAGCCACCATTGGAGGGAAAAATGAAGTGTTTCATTTGTATTAATTCAGGCGCTGATGGGAATGAAGGGAAAATATGTCTGGGAATAACATCCTTTATAGGAGTTCTTTGTTGAAGTGAAAATCATTTTCTATAAGTGTTTATATGTGGATATGTGTGCGTGGGCTTGAAAAAGAAACAGACTGTAACGAACTTGGCTCTGAGTCCGTCTGTGCCAAAGGGCTGCAGCAGGTACTGATGAACCGTGTTATTCCGTAACGTTCCTGCCAACTTGATTTTCTTCCTTGATCGATGCAGGTTGATGATGTAGATCGTTATGGAGCCTCTCACATAGTTATGACTGTAATCAAAGAGAAAATAAAAGGTAAAGACAAGAAACATTTCTGTTTTTTTATTTTCCAAAACTACATCAGACATGTGAAAAGTAGCCCACTCTAGAGCACACTCCTGACATCTGTTATACAGGATTCGTTATATATTGCAATGCCACCCTCAATAAACGTCTCTGTGATTCAAGAAGACTACAAAGAGAAAGAAGTCTTTGATAATAAGTTGTCGTCACTTTTCATAAAGCGATCAAACCCAACTTCTTGATCTGATCTGGATCAAAAGGTTTCCAGAAAAATAATAAAGCGAGATTAAGAAATGGAATGTCATGACACAGCGAGTCGTCCTTTATCATAGACTAAGACTTATCATCTATTTATAGTACGAACCACAATAAACTACATTTTATTTCCAAAGCCTGCATCAACCATGTAAAGGATATCTGCAGCCAAATCTGCTTTTGTTGTAAACTTTCCAATTTTATGACCTGTTACTGTACAGTTCAGTATTTGAAAGAGGGTGTGAACACTATGAGCTGGACTTCTTGAGTTACACATACAACAATGTTGAGTCTCTCTCCCGAGAGCAAAGCACTGGGGACACAACTTGATAGGCGTTCTGGCCAGAGGTAAATAACTAAAGGAGAGAGATAAGAAAAACATGATAAGATCTAATAAAGGGCTCAGATATGAGGACAAAGACAACAGCTGTAGTGAATACCACATGTGGGCTGTGGTGTTCAGGGTCAGGTTTGTGCTTTGGCTTTACTTGTAATCACCAGAATCTCATATCCTTACAGCCATCTTGGTTTTTGGTTTGATTCTCTTGATTATCTCTGTTCTTTTGGGCAGTGAGGAACGTATTTCTTGAACCCTGCATATCTGTCTATATTCAATTTACGAACAGATAGAAAGAAAGTGTGGTTCTGGGGCGGGATGGGAACAGTGTGTCTGGCTCTGTGTTAAGCTCTTGGTCCAGGTTTCTCAGAAAGTCTCCAAGTTTGTACATCAGATGGTTAGATGGAGGCAGAGATTAACTCTGGCTCTTAGAGATTCAAACCAGGGACGTTAACATGTGTTGATGCTGTTTGATGTCAGAGCATCACTACAAAGTGAAAAAAATGCCATGCAAACCACTAAAAGGGGTAAAAGGGCAATGAAAGTCAAATATCTAAACTGCTAAGACTTTTCAAACCACTGACTGCCTGAGCACATTTAGATCTTCTGCTGTTTTACACAAAACAGTCTAACCACTAAGACTACAATGGATCGTCCACTTAAGAACTGAACTGTGTCTGACCACAAAGTGGCAGAAATAATGGAGGGGTGGATTAGATTCAAGAGGCGCTGCTCTAGTGCCTCACTGTTTGATCATATCCAGGGCTGATTGGTATGCTGAGGTAAGCCAAGTGGCACCTCAAGCCATTCCCCATTTTCACACAACTGCCGTTTTGCCTCTGATGTCACTTTCTGACTGCTTAAGGTAGTGTAAACCAAAAAACACCAAATAAATTTCAATCTTTTATCGCTTTGCTTTGGAAAGGTGACAAAAAAGAAGAAAGAGAAAGGAAAATGAGAGGCATAACAAATGATAACTCAGGTTAAAATGACACAAGCAACAGTTAGACATGGCTGACTTTAACTTTTTAAGCTCAATATTAATTTGGAGGTGAATTCTCTGACCAGTTACATGCAGCCTGCTGACTGAAGCCTTGCTAACTAGTGTGTTGTGGTAGCAGCAGGTTGAGTTAAGGACACTAACAGCACAGATGGTTTGGAAATGGCCTTTGGAAACTGTCTCTGAATCTGGATGTTTTGGTTGACATGTAGCACTGCCCAGAGGGTTCAGTTAAAAGGTTGGTGACCCAGGTGTGGAGAGTGCTCAATGATATTATCTACTCTGTTAAGGTGGTGTGAAGTGGGAGGGTTCCTCCAGGGCAAGTAGTGGACAAACCAGTGATTTTTTTAAGTTGTACCTTCAAATCAGCAGCTTGCGTTTGCCTTTATACTCAAAATGTGGCCCAGTTTTTTCACGATTTGTTAATTCCTCAGAAGCTGTTCGATCAAGAAGCAATAGAGAGATAAAAATGATGTGTGAGGGAAATGACTGCGATGTGAATATTATTCAAAAGATTCTTGGTGTCCAAAATTCAGTATTTCTGGAGCCTGGATGAGTGCACTCATCACAAAGTATTTCAAATATTTGCGGGCATGTCATTGAACCTCATAGGCCAGTGTGCGTCAGTTACGCAATCCCAGCCTATCGACCATCTATCTGCTGTTTGTCTGAGAGATGCTCCATCTGTTAGCGAGCCCTGTCTGGGGTAAAGCAGTAAGTCTAGCCTGGTGCTGACAGCCACTGGCCTGGGTTAAATGATAACCTTGAACAGGCCATGGTGGCACAGACCGCCTTATTGTCCCTCCTCCTCCCCCTCAAATACCCCCCTCCAGCCAATCCGAGATGGGATAAAGGCCTCGCACACCTTTCAGCGGCTCTTTGACGACAGCGAGACAGAACCCACACACCTGATAAGTGATACCCGTTAAGTTTTATAGACTCTGAGCTGTGAATGAGCGGGTGTCTGCTGTCTCCTTATTTATGGCAACCTCAATGGGCCGACAAAGGATTTTGTTCTTCTCTAGAAGGAGACCCAGCCTCAGGTGCTTGCAGGAACAGTTAAAAAAAAAAAAAAAAGGGGTCTGTTTTCAGTCTTAAACTTATAGTATATCACTGAAGCATTGCTCCACATACTTCACTATAAATACAGGAGGGTGTGCACTTTGACATCCTCGTATCTATGGCCAAAAAAGAAATCTCACAGATTGTAAACTGATATGAGGTTGTAAAGTTGCAGTATATACTTATAGTAGCTGGTACAGTGGGCGTAGATGCGTAGTTTGTCTCGTATGACGCGCCCAGGTTGTGGTTTTCTTTGCAGTCCAGCCACCCGCACAGCCAACACCCTCGGACCAACCAGGCGCTTGAAGACCAAAGAGAACCAGTAATCCTGTAAGAGCGAGGACACACACAGACACACAGTTCACTTTTATGATGGTAATTTTATCATCATGATGCTCAAGGCAGGTGTCACCTGGTCGTTGTTAAAGATATAGTCAGCAACAGTAGACAGGTGTGGAGGGGAAGTTTTAAAGACCTGAGCTGACTGACAGCAGGAGATTAGTTTAAGAGCATTGCTATCTCTGCAGTAGGTAACAAAAGAGAAACACTGGGAAAAAAAAAGATTTTTATTTAAAGAGGCTTTTTAGGACGATGCCAGATTCTGGGTTTAATTTAAAGGAAGTATTACTGAAATCTCTTTCTTGTTTGTTTGTTTTACCTACCCAAGAATATGTGCTGGTGATTGTAGAAAAAAGATTATATGTGAGAAAATCTGTGACAGGAAAGAAAAACAAAAAGAGTGGAAATCACAAAAACGTCGACTCCAGATATGTCAGCACCGTGATACCAAACATCCACCTGGAGCTCATAGTCCTGTGTAACACGTCATGTGTTATCTGACAACCGCACTGACCTATTTGCGATTGATGAGTGTTTAATATGACATTTTCACCAAATATTTTGCTCATTCATGAATTGCTGTTTTGTGTTATCATTGTTGAGTGGTGCACCATACTGAGCCTCACTCTATAGACTACACAGACTCAACACCTCTCGGAGAGACCCAGAACAACATGTGCTCCTCAGGAAGTTCCCATGCAATCCTGCATATGGCAACATTTAAGGGCTTCTTTTTTCCATGCAGGCTTTAACTTAATTTGCTGCCAAGGCATCGAAGATGGAGAGCACAGTATGGAACTGTATAGTGTTGGCCACAGGCGGAGGGATGGGTGGATGAGTACGCGGCCAGAACTGTGATCTTTGATTATTACATAGTGTATTAAATAAAGAGCATTTATGAAACTTGAAGTTTGATTTGTACAAGATGGCCGCAGCAATCCTTTTCAAAACACAAGGGGAAAAAACATCAGGGAATTGACTCCTTTTAACACTAAGTTAAAAATTCCCCAAAACAAGAACCAGCATGGCATAATTCTGAAAATATTTGGGAAGTAACTACTTGAGGTCTTTACTCCCCAAGGGTTTATTTCTCTGCGTCTCCTCACCTCATTTCATTTGTCCTAATATATGGTAGCCAAGGGCAGACCTTCAGCAAAATCCAGAAAGATATTTACGAGGAAAAACAAAAGCAGTGAAAAGAAATGATATAAATTTAAAAACACGTGAAGAAATCAAAATTAATCACAGTGATGGGACCAAGGAAAGTACACACTTTACATGGCCAAAAGAAATTAACTGAAAGTAAACAAGTTGCAAAGCATGAAAAACAATTTAAAGTGGATAACAACAAAAAAAAAGATGCAAAAGAAGAAACAACAACAACTTGGCATTTCCAGTTAATGCAGGGGAAGTTTGCCAGGCCCGCAGGGGGTCAATTACAGCGACTGGGTTTTATGAAACATCTGAAATATCCCAGCGGGCTGAAATCAATGAAGCAAAGGATGTATAATGCAACAAACGTCTAAAAAATGTCCATTGATGTGTGCAGCCGAAGTTTTCAGTACCACTGACTGCACAGCTAACTAGCTTACAGTCCTTACTCTTTACAGCTTGACTGGTGAAGCTCTTACAGAAAATATTTATTTACACTGTCAAAAATATAACGGTGGAAAGAAGAGAACAGTTTTTTGAGTAATGAGTTTTTACACTAGAGTGAGGCTCAGCACTCATAAATTCTAAGAATTGAACACTGCTCGATTCCTTTTTTCTTTTTTTACAACAATGGATCAAATATCTATGAAATATCATTCACAAAGTGAATGCACTTTGTCAGAGGAACAGCAAACACTCCAAGATTTAACTGATGAGCAACAAAAAACGAAAAAACACAGAAAACGATGGGCAATTAAAAAGCCCAAGAGACGTACAACCACTCCCAGGAGACCAATCAAAGCTTGGCTGCACAGTTAAGACTAATAGGGAATAATAGGAGCATAATGGAGAAAATGAAGATTTAACCTTTAGTGTTTAACAAAATAGAGAAAATGAGAATCAGATTGCCTGTTTAAGACCCAATTTATACGCAAAAATCCCAAGATCAAAGCAAGGGTTTTCTTTATTGTACTGCATCTAATTTTACATGACTGTATTTAAACTTTAATTACATCCATGCAAAAGGGAACAAACAATGCTCTAATTGGGTTCCTCATGTATTAGCAAAAGGACAGCTGTTTCAGAAGGAACAGACATTTTTAAAAAGGTCCGATTATACACGCGTTATGCACAAATAATTGAATTCATAAAGGGCTGAAACATCTGAGAGTTGTAAGGTTGAATACGAGAGAAAGCATTCTATCCTAGTTATTATTCGTATGTGAGAGACTGACAACTCTTTGCTCATTCAACTGCAAGCTTTCCTTTCTGCCAGGCACTAAACAGTCACATTTCCTCTCGTTAGAAGAAAAAAAATGTGCATTTATGGCTTAAGTTCAGTGGGTCCTTAACGAACATAGGAAGGAGATGGCAGGCACGTTTGGATCTGAACAGAACAGCTCTGGAAAAGAGAGGACATTTGGGACTGAACAACACACAGGAAAAGGCAGCAGAGTTTTAAAAAGTTGTACCTGGGCTTTGACTTCCCTCTACCAATAGAGGAGTCATTCTATAGGGGAAAGGGCCAGGTCATAAATTTCCTGTACAGAGGACAGGTTGGCCCTGCAGTGAAGTCTCTCAGCAGGTAGTCCGGTGCAGCCTTCAAACATCCAGCCATGTTAAAAGCATTGAGAACCCGGTGGGAGACCTTCATGCCATGCCACGAAAATAATGGAGACGAAGAGCGAAGAAAAATGAAGTCATCTCAATTGTTTCATTTGGGAGAGTTGATGAGTGGTTGGGGGAAAAAGGCTCACTCTGTATGTAGCACTAATGAGGGATAGGGATTGAGGGAAAAAGTTTTTGTGACGTGTTGTAGAAGTGATAATAAACTCATAAAGCAAACTGCAAGAATTATTCATTGGGTTTGGTAACACTTCTTATAGATATTGTTTAGCAAACAAGAGTTTGAAGAATTTGAAATCAAAGCACAAGTTTAATATATGCTTTGACTCTCATCTTTTGACATTACTGTAACAACAACTTATTGTACGTCTAATTAACGAAGATTTCTTACCCTTGCTTTTTCTAGAAACCTCAGCTCAATATCAACCACTTTTCATTCAGTCCATAAATCCTTTTTATGAACTTGGCTGGTGGTTGCAGTTTATTACTCTTTCTCACTTTGAATGTATTGTTTTCAGCTGAATGACATCAGTGTAACGCAAAACTTTTTTTCTGAGGATTAAAAATTAATACTGAAGCCCTAGTTTCCGCCTTCCATTTATATCAGTTGTCAAATGTTGCGTCTTCATTTATCCATCTTGAATGACTAAAGAAGTATGTTATTGGTTGGTTAACAAGCACGTTTGATTGATCTTGTGGAAATGGTTTTACGAGAGGCCTGACCCCAACTAACAAGGGAACTTGGAATTGAGCCAGTTCTCTTTCAAACAATGTTGCAGGCTATTTTACAAACATGCCTGTGCATCAGCATCTAAGGTTGCAGATCTCTCACCGGCCAACCGTCCAGCACAGAGGAGCACACAGTTGTGATGGGGGATGAGGAGAGCAGTGACACTGTCCTGAGCTACTGACAAAAGGCTAAGGTTTCATGGCATTTCGCCCCCGCGTCCAACCACTCATCACCACTAAACGCCTTTCATCTCACCTAATAGCTCCCACGGGAAAGAGCGAGAAGTGCCATCAAGGTACTGGGTCTGAGGTCCAGACAGAAACGGGACCATTTAGGTCAGGTTCTTGTTGTTATGATGCAAAAGTGTCACTTTGTGATGTGAAAATGTGATCTCAGAGCTCTTCTTTTCTTGAGAAACTTACAGGTAAAGGGTTAAAATGCTGGTCCACAAGGTGTGTGTATCCATGGCCAAAGAATGAGTGACGCAAGACAACATCGATTCCCTGCAGAGCAGCCATACCCAGCGTGTTCATCCACCTGGAATTCAAAAGACAGCACACACACACACAAACCCACACACACAAACAAATTAAAGATGTCTTTGACTCTCCTAAATATCCCCAATGAAATAAACATGCACTTTACAAGGGATTAGGCTGTAATTAAGCTTACCAATTTTTAAGGAAAACATGTCAATAAGAAAGCAGAACTTACAGAAATCCAGCACCGTATGTGTTGGAGATGTTACTAATGCCTCCTGCCCATGCTGGTCCGAGTCCACCCAGCCACACCTTCTTTCCAGGTGTATGTGTATTCACAACCTGCAACCAACAAATCGTTGCTGGAGTCAACTTTTACAAAGCTACAATTGGATTTCATTTTGAGCTCTATTAAATCAGTCGGTTATAATTTTGAGTAGATTATAACATGATCACACATTGTTCTCAAACGAGTAAACAAGACCATTACACCATTAACGAGGACTGTTTTTGTTGTGCTAAATGTTCCTCTGATCATAACAAAATTTCTTCAAGCTGTAAATAATATTTTTGCCATTAAATATAGAACAATAAAATAATGACGGGTAGAAAATACTCTCAGCTGTTGGATCAAGCACATTATATCCTGCTACCCTTACAAAACACATACTAAAGTTGGTATACTTCTGTTTTCTTCTAACAAAATTTAGACAACTGACAACCCCAAAGGGGGTCTGACTAGTTTTAATAACAAATTAAATGGTTACCACAACATGCACAACCCTCAATGCACAGCTTTGCTTGTTGCGTATGCAAGACCTGGCAAACAAAATTGGAGGCAAATGGTACCTCTGGTTTAAATTTAGGTTTTTATAAATTGGTTATTTTGCAGAAAAGAAAACCAAGATACGACCCCCAACAACCAAGTTGTTGTTTTTATATCACACCAAAGGTCAGACAGCAGTTGCAAATTCAGGAAGACATGCAGAATACTCCGAAAACACAACTCAGAAGGAGGAGAGAACTTTGAGAGAAATGTCAGTACCTTTGTTACTTTAGTGATTTGTTCTGTTAACGTATCCAGGAGACGAGTTTTTAGGAAGTCCTCCACTTTGTTCACTCTCCCATCCATGAAGTAACTTGAATGGAGAGGAGAACACAATGCTGTGAGAGAATCACATGATATGCTCCCTTTAATCATATTCATTTAAAAGATAAACTGATCAAACTAGCTTCATTTTCATACATCCATTCCTACAAAGTACAACTTTCAAAAAATAAAATCTCAGTCAAATCATCCCAGGAGTTTTTTTTATATATTTTCTCATCAGTAAGACACTGTAACAATATTACAGAGCCAGGTCAGCCTGGCTACAACAATGAAACAAGAAACCAGAAACAAGAAAAACAAAAACTGGTTTTCTCCATTACCATGGTTGCTGTACATTACAGCCAGCAAGGTTGAAGTCTGTACCACTAAGTGTCTAATCATTGGCACATATGTTGTGTACAACTCACTGTTTTACTACAACAGCTATGATAAACAGGGACTGACATCTTCAATAACACTCTAGAGTCCTGACAATCCAATTCTGTGCCAAGATGTAGCATTGCATAAGGGAAGGATTGACTGCACTGGGAAATAAGGATGAAGCTAAATAATGCAGACATGATTCTCTGTGTTTGTGTGTGTGTCCATGTGTGTATGTATACATGTAGCAGAGAGTAAGCAAGCGATTAAGACGCAGACAGAGATGATAATGAGACATGATGTTAAGAAAGCATAATGAGACACAGAGCATTTTGGTAGTTACAGCAACATCATCCCTGGGGTAAACATAGAGTCTCTCCAAGAATTCATGCAAGAGTCCAAGACAGAAAAACCACAAGCTCGAGTTCATATTTCAGGTCCCATAAAAACACAGTAACACCATATATGCACTGAAGAAGAGTGTGACAAAACATGAGTCCTGGTGCACGAGTCCCACATCTGATAACAGTACTCTGAAATAGTAATATTCCATCAGGCAGGACGTCTTGGAGATGATTTATAGAGGGTATTTGAATTTATTAATGATAACTTAATACATGATAGTTTTAGCACTATTTTATCACAGACCTAAAACATGTGTCTGTCTCTCCTCCAAAATCTGTTACGACTTCATTACATCTCAAAAGACAATGGAACATTAAAACCAGAAAACATAAAAGATTAAATGTTTATGTCAATATCTACATCAAAAAAAGCATGACACATGTTTGAAAAGTGGCATAAAACGGAAAAGAGATGGATCTTGATGTTGAAAGTGTTGCAACTAAACTAAATCTCATTACATTTTTGTCACAAACTTGGAAAACTCCCCAGGTTTTGACCCCACACTATAAACAACGCACAGATAAAGTCACAGCTTTACACAAATTATTTAGTTATCCTGTCATCTCTCCAGTGAGATCACAATTAGTCTTCAGTGCAGCTCCCACAGGAGGAATTTCAGTTCATATATGGAGATATTATACAAGACAGTAATCACGTGGACATGATCTACAAATCAGCACGACTCTACATACAAGTTAAGCCTGAGTCCTTAAGTGTATCACATCATGAGGCAAAACATTTGAGCTTTTAAGGTAATAGAAGCATAAAAAAATAATTTTGCAATATGTTGACCAGAGTTTTACTTGGATGTTTTCAAAAGCTTAGATTTATCCATGTAAAAATGTATCACCATACTGTCTTTGCCAGTGTAACACAGAAAAAGTGTGTTTGAATGTTTCCAAGCAAGGACCTCTTTGAACTGCTTGTTTTACACAGCCCTCAATGAGTGCCAGATCCACTTCAAGCAGATATCACTGCTGAAACTATGTAACACTCTGTTCAACAATGTTCTACAGTCTGGAGAAATGGATTTGATCAAATCAGACAGAAATAGATATAAGAAGAGGTTCTAATACCAAAAACAGACACAATGACAAAACAGAACTAATAGTCTCATGTTTCAACATAACTTAGGTGTCTAAAGTAACAAAAAATACAGAACAATAAACCACAACTTCCAAAAGGAGATTTCGAAACTAAGCCATGTATCCAGTGTAAATCCCTGCACATTAATCACAGTTCAAACCCCCTACCTTACAAGAACAAAACAACTATTTCTGTTCTCTTTGCTCTCTTTTACTCCATTATTCTTTCAAAAACGGAAACAAAATTAACCTGTTGTACTTTGAGACACAGATGTGTTTCTGTTTTTGATATGTAGCAGATTTTACGACCACAAAGTAAAATAAAAGTACTTCTAAAACTGATTTTTCGTGTGATAGTTCATCTACTTCACTCAAAAAAAGAAAAAAAGAGTGAATAAGTTTGAATAATAAGAGTAATAGGTCTTATAATGTCTGACTCTTTTAGACGTGACTAATCTGCAAACCATGCTTAAGTACTTGAAAACAATATCCCTGTGTGTGTCAGTCTAGCACCAATGAAACTAATACTTTCTGGACAAATTAAACCTGTTTTTGATTTGCTCTGGGGCCTCAACACTGAGAACAACTAATGGTAATTATCAAAGCAAGGGTTGTTAAAGTGTGTCTTTCATCACTCCATGACTGAAACAGTTTACAAGATATCTCGTTGTTTAACACTCAGACATTCACACCACTAATAACGCACCAATGGAACAAATAGGACTTTTTAAATGTGTTGCTTGGAGGCACCTCAACTGAAGTCTTAACTTTGTCTTGTTCAGCTATCAAACTCATTTTTCACACCTTCAACCAGCAGCCAATTGGTCGAACAGTTTTTCTCAGCGGGATTTTCTCACCTTGAAACAGCCTGATGGTTTAGACAGAACAGACTTGAAGTGTACTGCTTGACAATCTGCATTAGGTTGTAGTCTGTAACTAAAAAATATTCTGCTCAGATCAATAAAGCTCACTTATTCTTGAACTTAATGTTTGGCAATGGTCATCAGTTTGATATTTGCTCATTGGCACAAAACACACTTGAGGATCAAAAACAACAGCAGATCGTTCTGGTGACACGGCTGTGCCAAATTTTTTGTTCTCCAAACTATATTTCACAATCTGTTCAGAATAATGCAGAAAATCCTACACAAGCCCAGAATTGTCCTCTATCATTCAGATGAAACGGTCCTTCCCCTCATAAAATAAAATAACTGGGTTTGGGATGAAGAACATTTCTAGACAACAAAAGAACAGAACTTGTACATCTGGAAAATGCAGGCAAGGAATTCAAAGATTTATCTAAAGTAGAACTAAAATCCAAATCACAATCCATCACTTTGGCTCAGTATATGTGAGAACTGACTGTTAACTTGATTTTACAGAGAGGCAGAGAAACAGAAGGACAGAAGAATCGTGTTTTTATTTATGAATCCAAAAGTAGATGAGCAGTAACTCAAACAAGATGCAGCTAGTGTGAAGCTACAATGTTGACAAGAAAACATCATAACATGAGGCCAGCCACATATCAGCTCTGTGGACATGGATTTACACAGATGTTTCACTGTATATGCATCATGTTTCATCACTACAAGCTCTGACAGGCAAACTCTGACCTTCATATATGGACAGACACACTTACTCTCTGAGCCGGTTTACAGTTAATAACGCTCTGCCGACACATTTTGTCTGACTCCAGTCAACTGGAGCCAGATGCAGCGGAGTTAAACCTGTGTTGTAGACGTGTTAATGAGTGCTGTACACTTTTACAGTCTTGGCTCCTTTTGTAGAGGTCAGGGTTTCTGTCACGCAGCCTGGTTAGACTGGAATCTGCACCTCTAGTGTAAAACAGGCTAATTGACAAAGAGAATGAGCCAGAGCATATGGTTTGGTTTTAACGGTTTGGGTGGTGTTTTTCTAAGACTTTCTGACAGGCCTGCCTCCTTCCGTTTCTCCTAATTTCTCCTAATTAGATATGACCTTCACCTTAATGACCTTTTGCTAAGTCATAGAAGATTTAAATGAGCGCACAGGGGGTTTGTCTCTGTACGCACATTTTCCACATGTGCGTAAAGAGATTTGGATAAAACATAACAAAAAGATCAAACAATGGATACATCTGCATATGCATTCCTACAAGATGTGCAATAAACAAATGGCAACTGTTAGTCATTGAAAAAATATCTGCTCCGATCACCACAACTCTTCACATTATGCATCTTTTCCTCTTGATCAAGTTTTAGTTACCAGCAGCTATTTCAGACAAATAAAGCAGTTATAAAAGTGCAGAATCCATCCAATCCCAACAGGCAGGCACTCTTAGATTAAATGTAAGTAAAGTAAATATTGAGCTGTTTCAGGGAGCTGCAGATCTTTTTTTTTTTGTCAGACAAAGTTATAAAGTAAAAAAAGGGTAAAATACCTACTGTTGCCACGTAACTGCATCTACAACAGAGCCAGCATTCTTCATGAATCTGAAAATCAGAAAAAAAATTAAATCAATATAAGAGGCAAAAGAAAGCAAATGGAGTCTTATTCTAACAGTAAAAGACATTAACATTTTACCCACAAACACTTGAGGAATTGGAAATAATTATAATATTTATCATCATATTATTTAACACCAAATAATATTTTTCGACTCAGTACTATTACTGTAATTAATTAATTGTAATTAATTAATGTGTTTAGGTCCCGGCCCTAGTAAATGCAAGAATACTTGAGAGGAAGCTCGGTCTGACAGAATGCAATATGACAATATTACAATATTGTTCACGCCTTCATTGCAGGATGGTGTTTCTTTAAAGCGTTCAAGTTATTCATTACCATTAATCAATGGGATATGACTGAAAAATATATTTATGGAATTAATGAAAAATGAATAAGCATCTCTCATGTCCATGTTGACAGAAGCTCACTTATGGAAATTGTTTTTCTTTTGTTTTTTCTTTTTAAAAATTCCTTCAACATCTTAAAGCATGGTTTGAAACTTGACACTCAAAAGTGACAAAAAAAGTCGTAAATCTCATGTAACATTTCATCATCTGGAACCAAAGATCTGCAGTGACGCAGCTGAATCCTGGCATCTTTCCATTGGCTTTGCTGATTCATACATGTTCAATAACAAAATGTGCAAGCTAGCTGGTTTCTGTGGAGCTCAATAAAGGTGAATACTGCCTAAAAAACTAAAAGTTTGGCCGGTAATGTTTTGTGCATTACACAGTGTTTTCCCTACCATTATAATGGGAGGGGGAAATGTTAAGATGGGGGAAATGCACAAATATCTTAATATTACCTCTCTTATAGATCATGTATATACCCTGTTCTTTTATTCAACAGACTAAATAGCTTTTCTAAATTCTATTCATCTAGTTCACGTAACAGGATGTCATTTCTGTTGCTACAGGGTTGCATGTTCATAATTCTACTCTGCTCACTGCATTGCACATGGCAGAGTTCCAGCCCTGATACACACTGACACCCGAACACGTGAGCGTGTGCACAGAGGCGTACACACTCCAGAGAGACAGAGAGCTGGGAAATATTGTGACCACTACAAGAAACTCTGAAAGAAAAAGGCCATCCTCCCCGTGAGAATGGCAACACTCACACTCCCCTATCCTACACTGCCACATACTATCAGTCATTTAGGAGCACAGGTTAAACATCCTCCCAGAAAGTCAATTCTATTTCAAGTTTTTTGACGCCTTCTGTCTTTTAGAAAGTCTTAGAGTTTTAACATCTATAAGAAGGACGCTGACCTGGCTTAAAAGTGATGTTTTTGATATATGCATGAACCATAAACTTCTTGTTCCCACAATTCAGCAAAGTAATTAAACAGTCCAAGGCACAAGCATATAAAATAGTGGCATTATAAAAAGTGGACCTAAGCTTGCAAATAGTATGAGGCTATTACAGTCTTAACTAAAGAGGTCAATGTCTGTTCTCAAAGGTTAGTGTTAAAGTTCAGATATTATAATTGTAAGAAATAAATAAAATAAAGGACGAAAATGCAGATTCAAAAGGAAGTTTATAGAAGTCAGCTGCACTCAAAGCGTCAGCCAGGGTTTTTCTGTTTGTTGATACGAGCTGCAAACTACACCTCATTAAACAAATTTATCTTTTAATGGGCGCCTCCAGGATGCAAACACATACAGACGATCCTGCTTAGTTCTTTGATTTTGCACCTGGGTGTGTGTGTGTGTGTGTGTGTGTTTGAGTGTGTGTGCATGTGTGTTTCCCCTCGTCCACCTGACTCAAATCGCTCCATATTTGGGGGTAACAGCTTGTCAGACATGCCCGAATACGTGTCTCTAAACTTTCACCGCTCCAACTTGTTTAGTCTGTCCCGCTCCGATATTTGGACTGTTGAGTAGCTTAGTGTCTAATTTATCTTATTTCCTGAGAGCGACTGAATAGTTGGACTGTCAAACATGAGAGCCGCCCCCCTCGTAACTGTGTCAAACACACAAGAATCACTCCACCGTTAAATGTGTCACCCCATGACCCGTGGATACTCTTGCTCTCTCCTCTTTATGCTCTAAATCCTCGTCCTCCTCTTCTCACTGCTCATCCTCTCCATACTCCCTTTCCTCTGATTTCAGCACTCATCAATCTGCCTGAGCCACGCAGTACACACAAACTAATTGGTACGCAATACAACTCTCCTGTCTTATTTATGAGGAAATTGAACTGTTGGTACTCAGAGATATAAACAGCAGGGAGGCTCATATTGAATCACATTTCCGCATGATATCCATCCACCTGTGAAAAGCTATTCCTGAGATGTAACTACACACACACTTGCATGGACAAATTTAATTTTAAAATGGGTTTATGAGAGTCAGACTGTGGCCTGTGAAAGCCAGAGCTGTATATTCCACCTCAGAGAACTTTAATTGTCAAACTCCACCAGCTTTAACAAAGAGTCTTTGTTTCTTTGTTTTCCAACCCCAACTATTTTTAATAAGACACCAAAGTCCTGCAGTGTTGTGCAGTGTTTGGAGAGAAAATTTGCAAGGTGTGGACCTAATATTCAAGAGCTTTTATTCCCCCTGTGGGGAAACTCATCTGCCAATCTGTTCATACACTAACAAAACAATGAAAACAATAAAAACGGTATTCTCATGATGCACAATATGTAAGTAGAAACATAATTCATTGCCATGGGTAAAAGATGCACAATTCAATATGGTCATTAAATCATTTGACTGAAACAAAAGATCTGACGACCTTCAAGACCACACAAAAGGTTCACAAGTTTCTCACTAAAGGAGCCTCTGATTCCATCAAAGAAATGTGACAGAACTGTAAAGAATTATCTTCAAATATCAGACCTGTTTCTTTATTAGTCCTTCTTTTTAAATGATGAAATGATTTAAACGATCTCAAAATGCTCAGAAAAGTCCCTGAATATAGAGTCACTCATTAAGGGAGGATATTATGAAATGTAGAACAACAGAGTATTAAAAAAATTTTCTCAATACGATGGGGTACTATTTTGGGGACACATTTTTGAAATTCTCCTGTTTTGTGTGTATTTGTTGCAAGGAGTGCCTCTTGCCTCTGGATCATTTCCAACAAACTATCTTGGACATGATCCCTAACACTAACCCTTCAAATAAATTCCTCCTTAAATCAGCAGTGAGACATGTTGGTATCACACTGATGAAATGCTGAACAGATCCGATAGAGTTCTAGATAAGATACAGTAACATAAAGATGATATCTGTTCACATCAAAAGTTCATTATTTTCCATTGCCTGTCATAGAGGAACAAATTTGATGTTACTGAAGTCCAGTGGAAACATGAATCAGTACTTTCAAGATTTTATTCAAGCAACATATTTTTCAATCATTTGAACTTTTATACTGAGAACCTTGCTGCACAAGACTGTATTCCTGCATTTAGGTGTTGATAATGTGTAGTATGTAAATACTTTTTATTTCTAATGTATGAAGGGGATTGTAAAAAGTCACAGCATGCTTTCATCAGGATAAAGATAGCTGCACTGACTCAGAAAAGCTAAGCTGAGCTATTGTTTCAAGTGACAGGGTCAATTTAAGAGTTAACAGCTTAGAGTTCATTTGATCAGGGTATATTTGAGCTTATTTCTTTCATGAGGATTTTGCCATTAGATGTTTAAGAGAATGGTACAGGGAGAAGAAATTTCATAAATATAACAATCCCATTCCTTCATGTTTCTTGTGAGAGTATCTGTACCTCAGCTTGAAGCATGTTTTTGTCAGTTTTTTTCCTGAATTCTCTGAATCTGTAGCCGCTCAGAAGACATCAAGAAAAAAATAAAACTGTTTAGCTCTAAAAAGAATAAAAAGAAGAGTGACCACAGTTATGACTGAAGTTATGAAGTTATGACTATAGAGTACGACACAAAAACCCTGGGCTGTGGTTCACAAAGGGCTGTTAGGTAAGCTGTCAGAGTCAAACAGAGGCTAGTGGGGCTTCTGGATAAAACCAGCAGGTGGAAAGTTGTGCCGTCACGTTATCAATCAGCTGACACTTTATTTAACTGGAGCTGAGACCCCGGAGCCTGCTGAGTGGAAATCCATAAACACTGAACACCACCACTATGCTAGTGTGTGTGTGTGTGTGTGTGTGTGTGTGTGTGTGTGTGTGCGCGCGCACATGTGAATTGGACACAGAAAAGCTCCGTAACAGTTCCACACCTCCAGGGAATACTTTCCACTACCTTCTCCCTTTTTTCCATATAAAAAAGGAGAGGAACCCTGCTTTATCAGTGATTTACTTGCTGACTCACCCGTCCAGCAGCATGATGGCGTTCTTACGAGGTCGTCCTGCATTGGGGCCGTAGAGGTGAGCTCGATGGTAGTAGCGCACAGACTGTAGCATGGTTCTCAGCTTAGTGTAGTCCTGAGCTAACTGGGTACTGTTGACTGCTCGTCCCACCATGCTGCGGTAGGCGTTGGGCTCTGGGAAAAGAAAATATAAAACACTGAGTCAGAAGGTTTGTACAAGCATAAGAAGGTAGGTGGCTCAGAAAATTGATGTTGAATTTGGATCTTGCCCTCCTGGAGAGTCAGTAAAAAAGAGGATAATTGGGCAATTCGAGTAACACTCACAGATGAATATGGTATCAGGGGAATGGACCAATCGCCCAGGGTGGCTTTTTGGAATCAGTAAAACAAAGAGAGAGGGAGCCAGGTTCCCAAAAAGGATGGAAAGTAAAACATTACAGGCCTGCTGCTCTTTTACTGCTTGTTTGAAGAGGATTCTGATTACATCTGCACCAGCTTTTTTTTGAGCAATAAAATAAAACTTTCGTCTCTTTTTTGAGTGCATGTAGCTGTGTTCGAACTGCATTCCTGAGTTCTACAATGAAATACTCAGAGTTTATTTCCAAGGATCATCTATTAATTCAACATTTGTTTGCTTTGTGTGAGTGTTATTCTTTTTTAAAATATTCCCTCTGCTTAAGTTCGAGTCCTCACCAACACTTCTTGGCACAGAACTTTCATTGCACTTCTTAGCTTAAAACTACAATAAGAGTTTTCTTTGAATGCTTTTTCCACTGAGTGAAATGAAAATATGAAGTGACGTGTAGCTGGAATACACAGGACTCTGTGTGGACCTCAGCTCCTCAGGAACACGGATGTTTCGGATGACACGACTTAGCACTTTCTTTTCATCCCCGTCTGAGCCTCTGCCTTAACCCTTAAACTGCTCGACTTCCCGTCACCGTTCACTGTCTAGTTATTGTCTATCAAAACTTTTTGAACTTTTGAGAAGACTTTTTAGACAAGGGGTTCATTTCTAAAATCATTAGGATTTGTTTTTATCAAATTATATGTTTGTTGTAAAGTAGATGAATACAACAACTCAATTTTGAAGTTATATCAAGTGACTTTTTTCATGCTTTTATATTTCAGGTTTATTTTATGTTCTTGAAATGCACATGTTCAGGATGCATACATAGCACTTTGAACTCTACCCTTCCAGGTATGCCTGAGACAATCACATTTAGAACTAAGAACAGCAAGATTAAAAATATCATCTTGAAAATTGCTGATGCATCAGGCTAGAATTGGATAATTGCTCACATAAAATAAAAATTTCTTCACATATTTTTCTTATGTTCACTCATTTATGCAGGGTCACTTAAAAAGTGTAGAATAACTTCTATATTTGCAAATAATTACTTGTATTGGAATCAAAAATGAAACATGTAAACCCACTGCTATGCAGAACAGCCCTTATGGCTTCCAGCATATTTGTTGAAGCCAAAGCTTTGAAATATATTTGGGGGACAAAAAAGACAGTCCAAGATCAAAACCTGTTGTATGAAGAATGAATACTTGTATTGAAAACAAAAACACTATGATTTCACCAATAAAATACTGGTATGAAAACACAACATAGCACTAAGATATAATTTAAAAACATAAAAGAATATCTCAAAATCTTCAAGAAGTTTGACATTTTCATCAAGAATAAAATACAATCAATGCAATAACTGTTCCTTTTTAGACCTCTGTATCACTACAAACATCTAAATTAAATTAGTTAAGTAAGAGCACAAAAATATCATTAAATTACTGTAGCTGCGGCTTTCATGTTAGTAAGTGTAACGTTTGAATCATGTATCTGTACTGACCGTTGCCCAGCTCCCAGGAGATGTTGTATTTCTTTCCAGCTCCGTACTTGAGGAGGCTCAGGGTGGAAGAAGTGTTCCAGGAGTTGTCTGGGTTTCTGTGCAGCGCGTTGAGCCCCAGGATCAGGTGTAGACCAGCACAGTCGGCAAAGTTGTACAGTTTGTCTAAAGACCTGGCTGGGAGAAAACCACAAAGCAGTTGTAACTTTGATTCTTTTTATGCACCATGAATCACATGACTACACTACGAGGACGAGACCATGTGGAAGTTTTGATCTGATACTCAAAGAAAACTTTTTATATTGGTGTACAACCACATCTGGAAGCTCTTTGTGCTCTCCAACCTGCAGCTGTCTGGTTCTTGATGCATAACTGCAAATATGCTGAACAAATAAATGCCTTTTTTATATTTTTTAAACACTTTTGGTCATGTTATTATTTTGGTTGCAGTGCTGAAGCATTACTGCTCTGTTAAGACTACATTACTTAAACTCTGACACTTAACCCTGTAATTTATTGATACATTGGATGTGATGTTGTCTCCATTCATTTTCTTTGGATATGAACAAGCAGAGGTAACAGATGGCTTCTTCTTGCAGTATTTTGATCTAAACAATGGAGATGACGTACGTATCTGGAGAGGCTCTTTTGGGAGGAATCAATGTCACTGCTTAAATTATTTCAGCCATCAGCTGTGGTGTATCAAGCATCAACTTTGTGTTTGTGCATGCGTGCAAATTTGATGCATGACCACTGAGTCTTGTCTTCAATGAGAATCCAGACAGGCTGAGTTTCCCAGCATGGACTCCTGTGGTGATGTGTTCCTCAGAGCAGCGAACAAAGCTCACCGCTCACTCACAGTTATGTCTGCTGTCTGCATCAAAGCATATGACTGAAAGCGGGCAGTAAAGCAAGGATGAGGGCTCACAGATGTTTGCATGAAGTGAAAGTGCCAAAAGTGTTTGTTTATACTCAAACCTGCGACTGCAGGCTGCTCCTGGATACGTCAGACTCTTGTTTTGAAATTTTATCTGTTTGGATTCATTCCATTAAGGTAAATATTACCATGAACTCCAACCCCTGCTTCTCTGGGTCCAACAGGAAACAGATGAGGACTGTGTGCTGGGCTGGTACTGGCTCGAATTTGCCATCAATTTTGGGCTGGAGCAAGCTGAGCAGACTAACAAGCGCTCTGACTAACAAGGAATGAAGGGAAAGGAAAAGCAAAGCAGGGCTATTGTTTTTGAAAAGTTTTGTAATATGATGAATTTAAAAAGCTAGTCTGAGAGAAACAGAAGTCAGGCATCCTTTAGGCTGAAAAAGAGATGCAGAAAAACATCTAGAGGATTTGAATGTCACATCTAAATATGAAATCTAAAAATACCGTAGGGCAATAATATGTGCTGAAAAACACATTAGTGGTGGGACTCAATTAAAAAAAATAAATTGAAGGCTTTACAATAATTAATCACAATCAACTGCATTAAAAGGCAAATAAATATTAGGCACATGAAGCAGCATATTTAGATTCAAATGGATTTTGGTGGATGACTAAAGCAGCTGACAGACATATACGTAAACTTGCAACAACAAAATCATGTTTATTATCAGTTGAATACAATTTTTAAATGCAAGGAGCTGTTTGAAGAATATGTCTTCATTTCCATCAGGCAATATTGCAAGGTTCAGCTACTAAATTCAAGGCTGTAAGGAATTTTTGTAAATTTAACTGTATGCTTTGAACTCATGCAGTGAGAAATAGTCTGTGTTTCCTGGAGTGCAACTGTAAGCTGCATTAAAATGGGTCCATTTTTATTAACACATATTTTTTGTAATAAATCAGTAGATATTAAAGCACTTAAGTCCCAGACCTAAATATCCATTACCACAGGAGCCTCTTGCGGCCTAAGTAGGGCAACCATATTTTGAAAACCCAAAAAGAGGACCCCCTACCCAGTCTCTTGCAGACCCTGCAAAAATACCCAGAGATATCCAAGACGACTGCGTTTGCTGTATGAGCCATAAATCTATTCAAACCATACCTTTTCTGTTTTAAGTGGACATTTTCTTTTAACGTAAATATTCATGATTCCTCACAACGTGCTTAATCAAAAAAAATAGCCCATCATTCACAAATACATTTCTCTTGTGCAATAAAAATAATGCATGTAAAACTCTTGGTTACAAGAAAAACAGGGTATTTTTTCAGTGAATTTTTTAAACAAAAGAAAAAAAGAGTTCATGCATTCTTCTTTAATTTTGACTAAAAAGAATATACATAATGGCTCAAAACTTAAGAAAAAAGAAAACGAGAGGTAGCATTGCAGACAGTACTCAGTTTTTCCTAGTCACAACATTGACTAAAAGAAGGGTACTTTTTCTGTAGTTTGTCTGTAAAAGTGTAATTATGCCCCAGTATTTTCCATTTGAGACTGCAGCAAAGGCAGAGCAAATTTGCTGTTTTGATATGATAAAAGAAGCAGCCTCGGTTTTTCATGTTATGACCCAAGCAGCGGTTATGCTCAATATCTTGACAGGTAGGCACATCAGAATAATGCTGGTGGCCCAGTGCAGCGCTATAAACAGGCTGAGCAAAACCCGGACAATGTAGAGAATTTTATAAAATCCCCCTGGACATGAAATAACAATCAAAAAGGAGGACATGTCTGGGCAAGAGAGGATGTATGGTCACCCTAAGCCTAACTGAAGTTACATCAAATCCATCTAATGGGAAGCACTTACACTTTGTAATTCCATGGTTTTAAACATTTTACTATTGGCCTTTGCTACCAATAATATGGACCACATACTTGTTGCACCTGACATCAATCAATTTGCCCACAAGCAACAGCAAAACAGCAACCCAAGAAACAAAAGAGAAGCAGGATGTATCAATGGTTGTATTTTGAAAGACTCATTCTGTGTAAACTGTCTGTTCTAGTACCAATAACTATGTTGTCAGGACTTGTATTATCATAACCCTTTCCCTCTGTGGTTGGATATGAGTGACCTCTCTTTCAGGAGCAGGATTGAGGGTATCAGGCTGGAGAAAGTAGCGCCAGATGTGGCTGTTAGGATGAGTGATTCCAGGCTTTTCCTCACCTGGGATCTGAGCAGCGGGCAACCATTCTTGCTCTGAAGCACAGCCCTGCACACGCCTCATAAAGGCGTCATAGGGTTCATCTCGCCGCTAAAAATACAGCTATGCAGATGGTACATTGAAAGGCACCGAGTATGATCAAACAAACTCTGTGTGCCTTGAATGTCAGTTTGTTTTCATGACTGATTTTACATAGGTACAGGCATGCTTGATTGTCAAGAGTCTTTGCATTTTAAAGGGATGCTAAATTACTAGGTCAACAGAAAAAAAATTACGTTGTGCAATACAAAGAGTAGAATATTTTGCACTCATTAATTTACGCTATACAATTTAGATCATTCGTCTTTAAGAGAAACTAGTAATAAAAACATTTAACAAATCCCTAGGTTCCTGACTCTCAGAAAAAAAGATTAGCTTGGCAAAGGCATCATATATCCTGAATCAAATACAGTGTCCCTTTTATCAGATAATATGGTTATCTGCCTGATATTTTGGATCTCTGGTTATCACATCAAATCTATCTATTTTACCTCTTCAATGCTGAGATTAGCCGGGCTGTTTTTCATTGCCAGACTAGAGCAAGGCCTCATATGCTTTCTTGCAAAGTGAGGAGAAAAGGATTCAGGGTAGATCCAACCTCCTGGTGTCAGGAAATCCACAGATCACAAAGGCTAAACATAAAAGAGCTTCTCTACACACATTATAAAATCCCTGCAGCTACGAATCTATGATCTCAGTCAGACAAAAGTTTGAAATTACCAAGATACAGCAAATATGTGTGTGTGTGTGTGTGTGAACAAAGTCGACATAAAGCCAGCAATACTTTGGCTAAAAGCATCAAACCAGTATCAAATGTTGCTCATCTCATTGGAGTTCAGTTATTTCTAACAGTCAACATCCTCATACAGCTTAATTTCACAAGAATTATGGCTTGAAAGGCTGTTAGTTGGTTTTCAAAGTAGACCAAAAATTCCCAATTATGCTTTATACAATACAGGCCCGTCTAGGGTCAGACTTAACTGTTCTCGCTCAGCCACAAACTTCTCTTTTATCCCACAAACAGCACAGCCCAAAACAAGCAGGACAAACTCTGAAAGTTATTTGTGCATGTGCACAAGTGTCTATGAGTCTGTGTCTGTGTCTGTGTCTGTGTGTGTGTGTGTGTGTGTGTGTGTGTGTGTGTGTGTGTGTGTGTGTGTGTGTGTGAGAATGTGTGTATGTGTATGCCTGCATGCCTTTGTGTGTTTGTGTGTGAACGGAAAGAGTGGAGTCTGGATATTGTCAGGCTGTCTATCTGATAGAAAAGCCAGTTCTGTGAAGTAGAAGGGTCGGCAGCATCAGTCGATGCTATGCCTCATTTCTGCTGCTCGGCATATTCTCTCAAACACTGAGGTACACATAAGCTTATGTACACTGCGCCTGTCTACACTCACACAAACAGTGTTTGCTGGTTTATAAACCACCCACATGAGCCAGACACCCAACTGAAGTTTCCACTGAATGAACATTTTTCTCCACAGCTTCACCTTTGCTGAGTTACTGTCAGCTGACCAAAACAATTTTACACAACAGTGATTCCTTTTACTTTTTGCAAGAATAAAACAAAATTTGTGTACAATTTTGTGGTAGCTGGCTCAATTTAAACTGTGATTCTAAAATACTGTCACTCTTTCAATACTAGTGAAAAAGTTGAATGATGATGACGTCTACAGACTACTTCAGGAGTCATATTTCACCAGAAATTTCACATCACATAGCAGCTACTTTTCAAGATTTATTCAGAAAAAATAGTCAGCATATATTTATAATGTATATATTTGAGCCGGCTGTTAATACTCTCTTTTCATAAAAGCCTGCCTTGAAGAGTAAAATGAAGCATTTTCTGTCTGGAATAATAAATCAATTTTTGATCCAAACAATCCATTTAAAATTGTGGAACAAAGTATCCCCAAACATATGCAAATTGATCTTTTTTCCTACCCCCAATACATTTACTGACAGACATAAAAAAGCCATAACATTATGCCATTTGTGATGCTATATTTCAAGAAAGGTTGTGAAAAGAATACTCTGGGGGACACAAGCAAGCGACATAAAGTTTGGCAAATCTACAATTAAAAAATGACCGGATCCTGTTAAGATCCAGTTAGATATGGTTTGATCAATCGTCAGCCTTCAGCGATTCCCCTGTCGATTCTTTACATAACGATACTAACATAACGCCAGAGCTGACGTCAACGTCATGTGAGGGGCAATTAGTCAGGCTTTCCTGAAACATCAGTCCAGCAGAGTTTATGTCAATGATTTTATCAGCTATCCAAATGTCTCCAGTCAAAACAAAATAACTTTCAATAATAAATTTTGTCATTGTTTTGAAAAATTAAATCATGAAAATGTATTCTCATATTTCACAGCAATTTGGTACTTGTGGTTTCATCAATCACAATAAAAAGTTAGGACTCACTGTTTGCAGAAGGTCAGCCCCTCCTGTTTAACTGCAGACGTCCCAAATTTTAGACTGGCTGAAGTTTTGTAGGTAGCAGCCCATGCGAATCATCACACCTTTTTTCTACACACATCGCTGACTTCTACACGCATGCCCCACACACTCAGGATGAACACATCCATCGACCAGCAAGCAGTTGAATGAGAAATACAAGAGTTGAACAGCGTGTCATGTTAGATGTCTTTTGGTATTTTGAGATCCCTTGCGTGGCACTGAGTAAACCATTGTCTCTGTTTTGGGCTGCCAAACACAACTGACTGCCTCAGGCAATGCTAATTTTCATGGTTAGTCCTATCAAAATCAGACAGAAATGTGGAACACACCAATCAGCACACAAAAATACTAACAAAGAGACTTGGGCTGAGTGCTGGCTTGCTATGAAAGCTAAATCAAGACCAAAACCTCAAGAGACATGTTCAGGCACAGGAGAAAGCTGTTTAAATTAATTTTAAGCCCTTTTCCTGTTTATGGGTAAAACGTGGGATTTTTACCCTATCTGAAGATGCACATGTTGTGCTCAGGCTTCCAAAGCTCTCAAAAATGCATAGTTTCATGCCTCAAAATAAAGAACTTCCATCCAATCCTCTTGTGAATGGGAAATAGTTATTGTAGTAAAGAAGGCAAGCACACTAATTGACACATTTTTTGAAAATTTTCTACATGTGAGGACAGATATACAGGCCATTTTTCTGTCAGCTGCGGCATTACATCAGCTTGCATTAAAACACACACACACACACACACACACGCACACACACACACACACACACTCCTTAAATGTAATAACTCTTTGTGGACATGGTGAAAAGGCTTACTGGCAGAGGGCATCTATCACAGTGCTCCATACAAATAATAACTGTTGATGACAGCATTTCAGGTCTTAGCAGACAGGCTGTATAAAGAATTTACAGTTTTAAGTCATCACACGCCACAAGCACACAAGTGGCTAGAGACAAACAGCCTGATTTGTCATGAAAAATGAGAGGGTAAGCTGCTAAATGTCTATGAAACGCAAGTGTGGGCACATTTATCACCATCTCCTCTTTTAAGGCCTGAAACCTCTTTTCTTCCACAGCTCCTTTGGCTTGCTGAGTGACTCCCTACTTTCTGTTTTGGATTTCATGTATTCTCCCACCAACCAAATCCCCTGTGGTTGCAGAACAAGACCCTCAAACTGAAGCATGGACATCTCAAGCCTGGGGTTTTCCAAATCTTAAAAAAAGACAGTCAAAAGTTTGCATTTAATCGTTCATCTGTATCTGTCCAAACCAGACCAGGATCCTCTTACAACTGCTCAATTGAATGCCTTTAAATGCGGTGCACTGCTATGTTCTCATGGTGCATCTGCATCTTATCCTGATGTTAACTTGACACTGCATGTTAACGTTGTACAGAGGGGGAAATGTGTTTCTAATATAGCATGAAGCAGTGCTGCTAACACCAGCATGTTGCACAGAACGCAGCGCCTCCATGTTTACACACACGTCAATACATGGGACTCTTCTTTCATGCAGAGAGGCTCCACTCCAACAAAATCAGTCAGGTCAAACCACTTTTGTATTTTGGAAGAATGTAAGATATGTGGTGGGCACCTGTTTTCAATTCGGTTACCAGAGGGGGACTGGTGTGAGTGTGCACACGGAAACAAGAGTGTGAGAGAGAGATTAGCTCAATCTGTGAATTTGTTGCAAACAGGCTTGTGTGTGGCCTTCTTTTTTAGCGCTCAATGTGTAAGCAGACAGAGCTGGTGAGTAAGATGAGAGGTATGTTAACATACACTCCTCTCCATGTAAAGAACATCCACTCTTCGCTGCTCTATGTATGTGTGTGTATTTGATTGTGTGTGTATATGTGTGTGTGTATGTGTTGTTCTGTCTGGCCAACAGGAGGCTTTAGACACCAAATCATAGATGTTGAGGTAGACAGGGTACCATCCACTCTTTTAGCTGTCTTGTGTCATTAGCTCAAAGTACTTGTTTGTGGAACAGAGTGTGAGGGCACTGCATGTTGGATGTCAGTGGCTTTCACATCTGTTTGGCAACAGCCGCCTTCTATCACTCCCTAATGGGAAAAGTATGCTTTTCAATACTAATGGTCACACTGTGTTTCCCTTGTAAAGACGCAAGGTGTGCAGAAGTTTACTAGGAGTGAAACATCACCTCATTTTGTCTGGACTGTGAGCTACCTGCAACCAAAGGAGGGGGAACCAGCTGCAGTCACCACAAGGCAAAACTGTTAACAGAGCATTGCGTTCTCTCAAACTGACCCAGGCTGTTTTTGCAGCTTATTAATTGTTACTTAAAGGTGAAGTATGCAGGGATTTTTGATGCGTTTTATTTATCTGTTTACGCCCAACATCCAAACTGGGCTCATGCCAGGCGCATGCTCACTGCCAACAACTGTAACTAATACAGTCGCTCACAGTCAAAACTTCGTAAGCACACCATACACTATAAAAGAAGAGCCCTGCAAGCACCTGCAGCATTACGTGAGACAAACTCAAGAGCCGTAAACCTGACCTCCTGCAGGCAAATGGGGTATGCTTCAAATGTTGTATCATTATTTCTCTGTTACTACTGCTATTGTAGCCACTCAGAGTAGCTTTTCCCACTTGCTATCATTAACACAAAAAGTCACTTGCACACTGGGCGCACTGTGATTGGCTGGTAACCCCCCATAGCAGCCCCTACCCTCTGCCCAGAAATGTACCAACTTAATCAAAACATCAACAAAACAGATGAGAGCAGGGGTCTACAAGGGGGTGAGGCACACACACACTTCCCTACGTTTAGAGGCCCAGAGATGACGATTGAGCAGGATTATTCCTGTAAAAGTTAATATTTCATTTTTTTGGAAAATCCTGCATACTCTACCTTTAAGTATTTTCCTTCATTGGTGCAAAATAAACCTCTCTACAAATTCATGCTTGTTTTAAGCTTCAAGTTCACAGCTGAATCACAAATGAGTCATCCTGTTAGTAGGAAAAAAGTGAAATAATATGCACTCAGAGTTGTATTTGAAATGACACTTAAGCACCCAAACCTAAGAGCAAGTGAAGGCTCAGAGACTTTGTTAAAACTCCAGTGTGACTGACATTGCTTACAGTAGTGTTGATCAATGAGGCTAAACATTTACCATTGAGCTATTTTATATCAAAATGAACATACAGGGGATCCTTTCATTTTATCCACAATATAACAAAGATCACTGGAGTTTAGAATAAATTCTCAAATTTTTTGATGTATTTGCAAACAAGACCATGTCAGACAATCCAGCAGTGCACCAAACTTTGTCGCCTTCACTTCTGTCCCTCTGAGCAAAACCAAATCTAAGAAGCCCGCCACTACAGCTTCACAACAAGTCCTGTGTGCAACAGCAACATGGCATCAAATGGAAGGGAGAGAGAAAGAGCTGAAAGTGTGCACAATTTTTGGGACAAAAGGATATGGAGTTAACCACATCGCATTTCAATGTACAAGAGAAGCAAAACAGCTACTAACACCACTGTTGAGGACAAACAAATACCGCAGCCTCTCTTGGCACAACAGGGTGTTACAGCATCTTTAAGTTTGTTGTTTTGGTTTCATGATCAAAGAACTAGCTGTCTTCCTGTTTCTATAAACATATACTTGAGAAGGTGTCTTTTTTATGCATTTATTTGGAGTTGTGTTGGTGGGATTCCTGTTTTATGACATAGCTACCCACAACAGATACGGTGTTGACTATGTTTGCCAGTTTGTTTGTGTGGTGTTTTTGTTGTTTTATGGGTCAGCTGTAAACCTGAATTGCCCTCAGACTACAAATAAAGTTGTCAGAATTAAACTGAGTCTAACAGTTCCTTTCCTGTTCTAATTTTGTTGAATGGGTAGATGATATCTTAAAACATTTAGTGTAGTATCAACAATGTGTTCACAATTATTAGGCAAGTGCGTATTTAGACTCTATCATTTTTAGGA
Source organism: Thalassoma bifasciatum (assembly GCA_008086565.1). Taxonomy (NCBI): domain Eukaryota; kingdom Metazoa; phylum Chordata; class Actinopteri; order Labriformes; family Labridae; genus Thalassoma; species Thalassoma bifasciatum. The sequence continues at coordinate 336,360 of RPOG01000103.1, forward strand.
ACCCATTGTCCTCCAGTGCTGACATATTTTAAGAAATACAAGGTGTTCAGTGCTCAGAGACATGGTCAAGATATGGAAGGGTGAAAGACACGCAAACTGAAACATCGAGACTGGGCCAAGAAATACTTAAGTTTTATGGGCTGATGAAATGAGAGTGACTCTTGATGGGCCAGATGGACGGGCCTGCGATTGGATCAGTAGTGGGACCAAAGTTCTACTTCAATTCAGGTATGATATGGGTTGGTATCATATAGGACAAGTCTGTTGGATCTTGTGGGGTTGAAGATGGACTAAAAATCAACTCCCAGAACTACTGGCAGTTTTTGGAGGACACTACCTCCAAGAAGTGGTCCAGAAAGAAGCCTGCACCTTCAAGAAAACCATGATTTTTATGCCCCATCATATAAAAAGTACAACTTGCCTAAAGCATGAAAGCCTACTTTTCAATTTGTTCTCTATTTCTTTTATTAGTTAATTTTGTTTCAATGGGATTGGTATCAAACTTAGTAAAAAATTAAAGGGAAAAAAACTTGTGTGAAGAGGTTTACATGCTTTTGTAATAACATAATTGAGAACATATACTTAGTAAAATCAAGTTGAGCAGTCATAAGTTTACAGCAATTCTGTTGTTGAAAAAATAACAGGGAACAAATAGTATTCAACTTTCTTTACCACTTTTTGTTTTCAGCTTATCATGAACCTAAAATAATCACAGTAGAAATCCTATGTTTTAGGGCAGAACAGCTGGTGACAGCTGGAGACAGCAGTATGGGTACCACACCCTAGAGATAAATGACACTGTCACCTCTTAAGAAGGTAGCTGTTAAGTTTCTAATCCTTATCTGGTCAGCCATCTCCTCACACACCTCTGCTGATGCCCTAACTGAGCTCAGATTGCTCTGTAATTGCAGAGGAACAAGAGTGCTGCAGGCATACAGAGAAACAAAAAAAGACAACATCTTGTTTGACTTTTTACAGGAACATTAATTATTGCCTATCTTTCAATTGTTATAAGCAATTTTTTCATTTGGCATTTTACAAATTTTATAGCTTGATGATTTTTAAAATAATACTTGGGCACACTTAACATGTTTCCCCTTCTTAGGCTTTAGATTTGGATCCAGAGAAAATCAATTAGGGAACAGTGTTTCTGGTGGCAATAGTCAGCCAATCGCCAATCTGTTTCCTCAAATGAAGTGAGTAGCCAAAGATACTTCAGTTATTACAGCTCATGATTTGTTTCTAAGTTAACTTACAGTAATTCAGAAAATTCTTTCTACAATTACAAATGTTTGAAGAAATTAACGAATTGACTATAAATAATTCATAGACTTAAGTTCAATTGACTAATTGGCTTGACCACTTTTGACTTTTGTGGCCAAAATTAGGTTAAGTCCAACTACCTCAGTTACTTGTACTAAAAGCAGAAGTGTTGCAATGGTTAATCTGTTTGAGTTAATAAATTCAGTGGCTCAAGGCAATCAGTTTCCTCAAACCGTTTGAGTTTCTCTAACTGTTCAGGTTTTACAGTGCACCAGCCCAGGACTTTACTGCACATGAGCCATCAAAGAGTTTGGACTTACAACAATGTCTGCAGCTTTTCCAATGAACCACCTGCTTTTGCTGCTAACACAGAGCAGATCACTGATGACTCATATGTTCAATTACACACAGGTTCTGAGCAAATGCCTCTTTTAACACTTTGATATCCATCATGCTGCAGAATCACAAGATTGAAGAACCAAGGGCAAACAAAACATTTGTTTTAGAGGTATTTAGCACATCTGCTATGTTCCCTGCACTGGAAGGGTATCTTTGATCCTAAGCCTTGTGATGGATGATAGTTATGAAGACCAGATCCTTAGCAGTCCAGCAAAGCAAACACATAGTATCCCAGGCTTCCTTTCACTGCTAGAATAATCACCATAATCACGGCAATCATCTTCCACTCTCAGACCATATCCACACACATTAGTTATGCTTTAGTTAAACTGGAGGGTCTGTCTTCAACAGGACAACCAGAGCCAGATTCAACAAATGCAGGCCCACTGGTTTGAATTTTCAGTATTTTATAGTTTCATAATTGGATATTTTAATGCAAGTTGCTGGGAAATTTTTAAAAAGTGCTTTGTTTTGTCTTGACCACCCTGACTTTGTAAGCTATTAGTAAAATACATTGTTTCATAATATAATGACTGTGGATTAACTAAATGAAACATAATTGGATGAGTGTTTCATATCATTTTATAAACTCATGTGATCATCCTTAAAATATGCTGTGAGGATACCTTTATAAATGAGAATGAGGTAAAGCCAAGAAAACTGGATTTAATTTAAAGAACGCAAATGTTTGTAATGAGTCAGTTTATTTTTAGGTTTGTGGCATCTGATGAAAAAAGCTATTGGGACATGTAGACTACAAATAAAGAGAAGTTATTTCGCACTGTTTCGAGATGAACAAATGCTTTGAAATTGGAAACTTATTAATGTAAGCAATAATTATACTCCATCACTGCAGCAGTTGATGAAAAAAAAAGGATCATGGTTCCTTTCTAAAGTGCTCTCCACATGTAGGTCAAACACAACGGGGGGCACCTGTCTCGGCAGGCGATCAGTCTGTCTCCTCATAACTCTTCACTTTTAAGTCCCACTTGAGTTCCTGCAGAGGCTTGTTATAACAAAGTTGGGACTTGGACTTGTCCCAGAACTCTGATGTATTTTCCTGCTTTATTTTTTACACGGACAGAGTGGGACATTTTCACGTGTTAAATTTTAAGAATACCTCCTACAGTCCCACTCGTGTCATCCCGTCAGTATTTCACTTCCACTGTGTTTTCCTGATCCAGCCTGTGTAGCACCTGACTTTACTGACTGTATTACAAGAATCCGAGCCTATTTCCACATATGAAAACACTTTTTTGTCCTCCTAGCGGGGTTTTCCATCTTCACTAAGAAATGCTCAGTGGAGGTTTGCACGCAAGTGAGATTTTGATTTGTTTTTTTAATGTGTTTTGGTCAATTAGTCAGTTCAGATGTTTCATGTTTACACTCTGCTCACGTTCTTTCACACTTGCAGCGCAGCCTTCATCTTTTGCAAAAACCATACTGAGGGCTAAAAGATTTGAAATAAACACAGATTTTTTCATTTTATAAATAAATACTGATTTATTAACATCCACTTGGGGAAACCTCAAAAAATACAATGATCATTCAAGTGGTTATTTCACACTTGGAGGTCTGAAAAACCAAGGTTTGCACATCATGGCTGAAAGTTTTTTGAACCAATACATGTATCGACAAACTGTCTGTTAAAATGTTTCATGGTGCAGAAAGAGCCAGGGCTAAAGGCAAGTAACACTGACAATTAATTCATAATGTGCAAAATTAAGAGAAAATATGGCTGGTTCATCTGTACTCAGCCTCATCTTAATTAGTGAGTGGATATGTGTACGTGTGTGTATGGCTTAGAGTGAGACTGCTTCCTGTGGGTTGTATGTTTGTGTGGGGTAAGAATGGTTGGGTTGAAGAGCACGTGGGATTGTTTTTCATGGACTGTAAAGCACTTTGTGTTATGTTCCCTGTCAATAGCACTTTGTAAATAAAGTTTGAATTATTGATTGATTGAAAAATTGTTGCATGAAAACTGAAAAAACTATGACTTTGTTAAAAGAACTTAGTAAAAGACATTGGTGCGCCAGTAGAGATTTGTATATTTGTGTAAATATGTGCAGAAATACAGAATAAGGATGAGCTATAAAGTTTTGCCCCACTGATTCCTAGCACAGAGGAAATGGGGAGCATCTGGTTGGAGACCTTTTTTTTTTACGATCATCTGGAGGATTTCAAAAATGTTTCATTTTTGAAGATGAAAAGAAGAAAGGGTTCCTAGGGGCTTTTCTTATGTTGAACACAGGTATGAACAGACATCTGCATGCTGTTAGTTTTTAGCAAGTGAACACACTATGATATTCTATGAAACATGTTTTACAAACATTTTGCTTAGAAATGGCATTACAGTCCATTTTTTTTCAGTTTATCTTATTTTCTGGGCGCTTAAAGTTTTTTACAGTGCCATTAAAGAAAGGTCTGAAGAACTTTGCACACTGGATAAATTGCAATTCCATTTGAAGACCCTTGATCTGATCTTCTTATTTCATATGGCTATACAACCTTTGCTGAGGGATGCCAGTTAACCTTTAGAGTGGAAACAAAAGTGACACAAGTGCCTCACTACGCTCAGTGTGGACCAATCTTCCTGGAACAAGCATCTCATTTTTTACCTACTAGTTTAATGATTGGCAGAGAACAGCAATGCACAAAAAGCCAAAGGCTAACAGATGATCGGAAATATAGGTAGGACAGAAAAATTCATCAATATCACATGTCCAAAATCACAACTCAACCTGCAGCAAGATACTAGTGTTAAATTTTTCCCGCTGATTTAAAATTAATGTATTTTTCTGTGCTTAGCCGTGTGGTCCTCTCTGGTCTACCAGTGAAGCATCTGAAGGTCACTCAGGAAAGAAAGACGGACACATTGCCAGGCTGTTAGCTTTGTGAGCTGGCTGCATCAGACTTCAGGTTTTTAACCGTGCCAGGAGCAGGACCGAGCCAAGCCAATCCAGCCACACATCTGCTTCTGGTTAGAGGTGTTGGCTCCTGCCATTCACAGCAGAGGTTCAAAACCGCAGGGAAAGGTTTCACTTGGCCTCTTCTTGCTTGGGCCACTGCAAACAGTGCCCAGCACAATCCCTAAGGGAACGCAGGTCTGAGGAAAATACCACCGAAAATTCAATTCCATTTTTCCTTTTCGTGCTTCACTTCTGTGACCATGACAAATTTCATTACACACTTATGGACTCATAAAATTCCTCCAATAACATACGGCTGTGTCTCAGATCTTTAGAATCAAATGTTTCAGAGTAAGGAACTTGGAGAGCAACTATAGGAGGTGAGTTTTCCCAACACGAGGCCCAGCCTTGAGTAAGTCCAGCTCTTTTCATCTTTTTTTCTGTCCTCTTCTTGTCTGTCTTCATTTCTTACAAACGCACAAACAGCTGCTAGCACAGATTGAATATGTTTTGAATGTATTGCAGCTATGAAAGCCCATAAAAGAAGATTACATATTTTTTCTGTCATCACGGAATAATACATCACCCAGCATCTCATAAAATCCCTGTATAAAAAGAAAAGCACCTATTACTGGATACTTAAGCCAATGAACAAAAACAGAAACAAAGGGAGACCCTGGCAAATGAGAAAGAACACAATTTGGTCACACATCTAACATTAAGCGCCCATTTGGCTTCTAATGAGCCAATAAAGTTTTCGGAGGTGACTGATCTTCAGATGAAGCCAAACCGCTATCTGTTGTTGGTCTCACTAAATGTAGGTTACCATCCTCACAGCCAAGCTTTCACCAGTTTCCATATGTCTGTGCAAGTTTGCAGAACACTTTCAGACTGACAAACAAACAAACATCCAGAAATGTGGGTTTAAACATAAAGAAACACAGCCCACTTTTCACACTTCAGTTTACAGCATTTCTTTTTCTACCTAAAAGTGCAAACAAAAAGCCACAGTGTGAACCTTTAAGACCTTAAGCTACTCAGACACTTCACAACAAACAGATCGAGATACTTAAAATAGAAAGTGTTCCAAGTTAGAGTTGCTTTTCTACTTTTCTGGGAATCTGTTTCGTCTTTGTTGGACATGGAAGATGTTTATCTTATGCTTTGTTTTGTTTTTTGATAGAGCCTGCACTTAATAATTGTTTCACAAAGTATCTGAAACTTGTAGTTGAAGTTTCTAAAATGAGGAAATCAGGAAGATGAGGGTTAAGACACAGTGATTAATCTTGCAGCCAATTCCAGTATCCTGCCAACACACCTAATTTGAGACACTTTTGTTTATTTACCCGTAAATCTGCATGAAGCTCACTTATCATGTTGCTAAACCAGCATTTTAGATGTTTTGATCTCTAAATGGTGAAAAGGCAATTTGCTGGACTGAGTAATGCATGCTGATCTATCAATTCCTTTATCCATCTGTCCATACAGACCCTAAACAGCTGTCAAAGAAGGAAAGACAACTTTATAGGTTCAAAGAAATGTGCTTACTGAATACAGAATAGCTCATTCTGATTCTTACAAGTTTCATAATTTAACTGTTTTAGTATTTAACTCGATGATGTTCATTCTGTCTTGAGTTGTGATAGTGGGAAAGTTTCTTTTTTACTAGACAGAATTAGACTCAGATGTTAAGTCTTACCTCGCTGACAGTTTCAGCTGTCGCTTCAGCCTTCATCAGAGCCGTCAGGAACTCCTGGGATGACGTGATGTTTAAAAACAGCAAGGTAAGACTCAACATCTGAATCTAAGTTTGTCCAGTAAAAAGAAGCTTTTCCACTGTTTTAGCATTTCTTTTAGTGATGCAGATTTTTTTCAGCAAAATGGCTTAAAAGTCGATTACTTGTTCATGCAGATGTGATGAATACTACATGCCAATATTGCTGATAAGGTGAAGCACGGGATGGAACAACCCCTGCACTTTTTCTTTTTAGGGGCTGTTTTTATGCTTTCAAGGGAAAGCGGTATGGGGGTGGGTGCAGCAAACTGCCAGTAGTTAAACCAAAGGCTACCGCAATAAGTCCTAAATCCTCCTTATTTGTCACAGACAATTTAACTGCTAAGCTTAATCTGCTCCAAACGTTCTTTGTAATTACAGGGTTTCAAATTTGTTAACAGGTTGACTGGACTTCCAATCTCTACAGTGTCAGAGGTCAAGAAGACATTTAACAAATTACAAACACTGCAATAAGAGTATGAACAAAAGTTATAATAAAGGACAATGAAAGCTTGAAAAATGAGGTAGAAGAAAAGATCTGGGAGGCAAAAAATAAGTGTTGCCAGTTAAAACCTGGACTTAATGCAGATGGACAGACACTTATTTTCCTTTGGAGTCAGGCTCATAAAGATTTTTTTACCTGTATTTTGTTTAACAAGTCCCAGACAGATGTTTTCAGACCTTTTCAGAGAACATCCTAGACACAGGATAATTGGGAAGTAGCTTCTTCACAATATTCCCTTGAGGCACATACACATGTCCTTGTTTCATGTGAGGGTCAGAGGTCACTGACTGCCATGAGCAATGCCTCCAGATCAGGTAGAGCTTTAGTCTCTATCTTAACCTTTTAAAGGTGGGAATGTTTTTGTGTTTTCAGTCTTTTCCTTTGTAGATGCTAAATAGATCACTGCGTGTGAGCTGTAAAACTGCTACGCAGACAATTTCAGATTGTTAATTTGAGGTAATGCAACCTTTGCTTGATATTCAAACACAAGCATGACAGATAAAAAGGCAAGTGCAGTTGTCACACAAAGAAATTTCATCAAGATTTCATCAGTTGGTGTCTGGCATAACCAAAATCTTCAAAGAAAGTGTCTTGTGAAAGTTTTTGGAAATGTGCATTAATACAAGAACATATCTGTTTCTTCAGGAGCGCTAACAATGTTATTTGTGCACTGGGCCTGTCTGAGAGTCTAACAAGTATGAAACTCTTGAACCTTGAGCCCTTACAGACTTGTTCAACCGTGAAGGCTAGTTTTTACACCACAGGTGTCAGCTGGGTCTACAGGTCCTCACTGCAAAACCTGGCTGGGAGGCCAAAAGCTTTACAGAAAAATTAAAAACACTCTTTCTTGGTCTACAACCCAAAGAATGTTTTATTCATCTCTAAATTTTGTTCCCGCTTGGCATTTCATCCCCATTTACCATCTGTCTGCTGCTATTACTTCATTTCACTCCTTCCATTCCCCTTTTCCCATCCCTCTCTCTCCTCACTCCCATTCAGGTTTTGATCTCTCTTGTTTTCTCATTTTGAGGCCTGTGAGCTGTGCTGTGGATCTCCAGCTCAGCAGGACACCACTGAATGATAAATGGCCTCTGACAAGGTCCAACACAATATAACCAGCCATATGCGCCAGGCGAGAAAAAAAGAATTAAGGCAGATTCACAAGTGGCCAGAAGAGAGACATGCCAAACTCTTATGCAAGCAACATTTTCGAGGGTTTCCAGAAATACATGGGGTCGCTTTGACTCTGAGAACTAGATTAATGCCTCCAGTGTCTGAATATGACTACAGTCTGGCATGTCCTCTGTTAAGTAGGCAACCTCACACGTTGAGGAAAATAATTTAAAAGAGAAGAAAGAAACAATCTTTGTAACCAAAACTAATAACTTAATTATGATAGAAAACATGTGTGAAAGTACAAAATGAGTTACAGATTAGGGAGAAAAAAGAAGGATGTAATTCATACATACGATATTATAATGTCTCAGAGTTGGTTTAATCCTGACACATTTAGAGACAAATGCACTTTTGTCCAACAATTTAATCCCCTAAACATTATGATCTCTCTTCAAAAGAATGTTGCTGCAATCTGGGATCATAAAAAACAATCTCTTGGAGAAAAAAACTGTAAGATGAGTGCAGAGAAAACAACCTCTCATTACAGTTTATATTTGGTCATTATTTTGGTTTAGTTCTGCACTATTGGGTATTCTTTCACTGCAAGAGAAAATGAGACTCTTTCATGAGCACACACACCCACCAACACATGCAGAAAAGCTGCAAACACTTGGGTGAAACTAATGAGTGTGTTAAATTCCAGCGTAAGTAGTTGAAAGAGGAAACATTATCTTAACATTCTTAGACACCCGGTCAAATCACCTACCTAAACAGCATTTACAGCCCTTAACTAAACCCTAACTTCCAGTACACACTATAAAAAGAATGAATGTATATAGGTACACACACAAATTCAAAAATACACACACACTGGCAATCTCACACGTAATGGACGACAGCTTGAGAGTCAAATTAAGGAAATAAGATGTGTCTAGCTAGTAATGAAGGAGGCATGTTCACCCTTAGGACAACATCATCATCTGGACAAATGGGAAGCTCCCACTAACACACACACACACACACACATAAACACACTAAGGAGGTACCAGCATTCCTGCTACAGGTCTATCTCATACAGGCCCAGAGCACTCAAGAACACAGTGCCATGGTTTGAAATTTGACACAAAACGTATGTTTTCTTGAGTTCTGAGGAGGAGGAGAAAAATGTGGAGGTTGGATATCATGCCAAACAATCACAGGAGAGGAAGGACTGCTTTCAAACATTTCCCATGCATCAGGCTATTAAAATGACATTCGTTTGCAGGTTGCTGGCACTTGTCTCGGGGCATATTGCAAACACATGGAATTACATGTTAAGTCCATCCCTGATTTTTAACACACTGATATTCTAGTGATCAAGGAAAACAGATTTGGATCTGTGCAGGACATGTGGAAAAATAAAAGAAAAAAATCAGAAAAATATGACATTCAAGTTTGTCATGCTGAGCCGACATCAGCATTGAAAGCCAGGATGAAAACTTAGGCCTTACAGGGTCATGAAGTTTTATATGTATTCATATTCCAGCAGTGACACTTTTTTCTAAAATCGAATCATCAGATATATTATGAAGAGTCTCTGAGTGTCAAATTGTAGCAGACATAATGGCGTCCCACAGGGCCTGGTTCTTTGACAAATATGTTTTTGAACAGAAACAGTCTAATCTCATTTTAGTGTCCTGTGAGGATTTTAAGTAGCTACAAAACAGACACAAAAGCCAATGGATTACAGAAGCAAAACAGTCCATCGCAAAATGTTTTTGGTATTTACCCTTAATGGCTTTGTTTATATTGCTCTCTGCAAAGTTTCATTTTTGGGGTGAGATTTTTTTTATTAAAGTGGGCACACGTGTACAGCACAGAGGCAGTAAACAGCAAGGAAAAGTGACCATAGACTATATATAGAACAGACAGTGTGGCTCTGCCTTTTGTCATTTTATGGTTTTGGTGCCAATATACCCCCATCTGAGGCGCCACCATCTTGCAGCCAGAGAATGTGCAGTTAAGAATCTGTGTGGAGCCAGGTGACAAAAATAAGTTTTATTTCTGTCTTTTGAAAGTCTTATCTCGTCTTGGCTGCCCTCCTTGATGTATCTTTCTATTCTCAAAAGAGCTACGCAAGAATGGCAGCTGTCAATCATTGTGACATAATACCCTGTTTTTAATAACTGATGAAAAAGAATCTCCTAAGGCAAAAGAAGACTTCAACACAATGCAGCCCAATAAAATTTCTATAAGGTGTCTTTATTCATTTATTACAGTTTAACCACAGCACCATTCAAGTGAATGTGGTAGACAGAGTTTTTAACCCATGCTGCAGCCAGTCACAGGAGTAGTTTTTGTGGCGATCTCACCAGTGGCTGAGTGAGATGGCATCCACTTTTTAACAGTCTATGGACATGACACTTAGGTCATGACTGGTTTAATTTGGCTACTTTTACGAGGATTATGGTCCTTTTTTAAGCAATCTCTGGTAAAACTTCAGCCAGGGCCCATTGCTTTATGCCTTCCCCCACCACCTACTTCCCAAGCTTCTCGTTTTCTTTCAGCTGTTGCCAGTCTTGTGTAAAGTACTTGAAAGCAGTACTTCAGTAAAAGTACAAGTATCCTCTAAGAAAATGACTTTGGTCGAAGTTTAAGTCACCTTTTACTAAATTAATTGCGTAAAGTAAATCTTTAAGTACATGATAATTAGTGTACCAAAAGTGATTTTCTAATATAAAAGGAATATAAGTACAGAAACGAAGCACTTAGATATTTTGATCATGGAATTCATTTTGGCTTCCTAACTGCAAAAACACAACATCCAGGCACAGGAGGAAGAAGCTTGAAGTTTTCAACATTGAAAATTAAACTTCTGCCATCAATAATGATAACTCTCTCTCTACCTCTCAACCTCCCTGTGTTACATGGAAAAATTGGACATTTCTCATCTGGCATTTTCAAGTTTCTTATAAAAGAATGGTTACTGGTAGAGCCTGTAGCAGGTGCTTCCACAATGCGCTTGGCAGTTGCCATGACAAACAGCCGTAATGTCACCACCTTAAATTTCTTCTGATTTAATTTTGAAGTGACGTGTGACAAGAAGAGTTTGGGTAAATGCAGTGGAGTTCAGTAAAAGGTGTCAGAAATATAAATAAAGTAAAGTACAGATGTGTGAAAATTGTACTTGGGTACAATAACAAAGTATTTGTTACATTACATTGGTGGCTGTCCCATCATAAAAGGCAGTAATGCTCCAAAATATAACCATGGAGAGATGTGGTTTTGTCCACTAGCTGTCAGGCAAGCTTAGCTCTCGAGATCAGATTCAGACAGCTGAGGTTGTTAATGTTCTTTGAAATCCCCTCATGCCAAGATTTCAACTTGTGCTCAGAACAAGCCAGCAGCATCAATGCACTCTCATCTGGTCTGGTTTTGATACATCAACAGCAATTATCTAATCTAATGCCACAAACAATTGGCCATGAAACCCTAGAGCCAGACTAAGAGGAATCCTTATTTTATTTGACAAAATATTCCCTGATCATTTAAGTTCATTCAGATTCTTGCTCAGTATTTTTGTGGATTCCAGTCTTACGTAGTCAAAGCGTAATATTACAGTCCTTCCAAGCCATGCCTGACCTGCAGTGTCAAAGTGTGAAACTTGGCAGTGAGAACTTTCATAAATTGGCACCAAGATAAAGATGAATACATCACTAAAGCAGCTGCAACACCCAACTCTCAATCCATCATTACATATTGCCTCTTCCTGAGTTTGTGAGCATTTTCATGCGGTGATTTTATGAAAAGTGATGACATGAGGCAGCAGATAATACACTTCTATATCTTCTTGTAGGCGAGTTTTAAATGTTAGACAGACACAAGAGGAGAGGAAAAGCTGGGAGAAGTCATAAAGTAGAAGTAAAAGAATGGAGCACGTTTCCACTGCTGCAAGAAAACATGTTTTGATTTTCAAATGAGTAAAAACAGAGTTATAACTAGAGGCCCTCTGACTGTAGACAGCTGTGCCAGTTTGTTTAGATAAAATAAAAATTCAGGCCAGTCACAGATGTTTGGTATATTCCTTGTTCTTTGCCTGCTTCATATGCTTGATTTTTCAGGTATTTGATCTCCTCTCTCTCTGCCTGTCTTTCTGTCTTTCTTCCCTGGTTGATTATTCATCAGCTTTCCGTCAGGATCTGGAAATTATTCTGTTAGTGATGTCATTTTAAATTGCATGTGTTTTGCAACATCTGTGGACAAACACAGAAGTAAGAGAGATTTGAGGGCATGGCAAACGCTCGATAATAGCAACTTATACTGTAGTTACTTCTTCATTGAACTCCCAGAAGTATGGGATTGGTGTTCAAACGTGTGACTTAAAAACATTTTACAGTGCTGCGAAAGCGTTAAAGACATGACATGTCAACACACAAAGAGAAAGTTCCTCATATGCACAAACTCAGTCCTGCATACACAGTGCTGTTCCAGCCTGCTGGCTTTGGCGCTACACATTATCACTGTCTTCTCCTTGCTTCAGGTTACTATCAACACCAGATCAGAAGCAGAACAACTCTAACTTACCCTTTTGTCTAAAAAAGGCAATTGGGTTGTGCAACTAACAGATATGAAAGCAAAGAATTAGAGCGTAACCATAATCTGCAAATCCAGAAAGGTTGTAGGATTATTGTATTCTGTTTTCATTCCTTGCAAACCCTCTGCTTACACAAAGACTTCGTTTCAATGCACAGACTGAGTGCTCTAATGCAGAGCACAGGCACAACGGATGCTCATTGACCATATATCTGCTCATCAGCTGAGCTACAGAGTCAGTCTCACTCTCTGGGGGCTTTAACACCAGCATGGTTTTGGTTCTGGAGCCAGTTCCATTTAGGATTCTCAGAATCTCTGTGCTTTCTCGCAAACCAGCATACATTCATACCAGTTTGAGTGGAATAAAAATAGGAGGTAATTACGAACTGTCACTCAGGCGGAAGTAAACAATCTAGCTAAATGTGTTTTTTTCAATACCTACATAGCAAAAACTGAAATCTAAGTAAGTCATCATGTCTTAGTTTTAGTGAAATGTTTCTGACTTGATATGAGCAACATTCACCAGACCAGTCCATAAAGCCGTCTAATTTTGAGTTATTTGAGGATATAAAAGTGATGTCTGAATTGCTTGTAACAAGTCAAAGAAATCTGCAAATTGGGTAAGAAAAAAGTTTGTCGTACCAAGACATTATTTTTAGTTCAAGACGCTTGACAAGCAAATTCGTCTTACCCCATTGGCATATCTTTTTTGTTTCTCAATTTTTACAAGCAATTTAGACACCATTTTGTCTTTAATGGCTTGATATAAGACATGCTTAGAGAATTGTCAGTTGAATGTGGCTCATATCAAGTAGACAACTTTTATTAAAAATAAGACATAAACACTTGCTGAGATTTCAGTTTTGCAGTGTCAATACAATTTACAATACATTTACAGTGCCATTATTTTGAAAATAATTTTCCCATGACAGGTCCTGATAATTTTTTTTCCTTATCACTCACTCCAACTACAAACACTGATGAACAACAACCAAGTGCAGTGACAGCAACGGTGTAGGTACAACTTCAGGAAACTATAATGGTCCTGCTTTTACGAAGCAGGGTCATATTTGTATTCTTTCAGACATCTCTGTGTTGTCATTCAGCTCAAGTTTCTCTTCAATAGAGCCCTGTAGTTCTCACTGAGAGGCTCCTGGCTGTGACTGCTGCTCCTCTGTCTCAGTTAAAAGAGAGAGGCTGAAGTATTGGTGTCTGATAGACTCTCTGTATGTTGACTTAAACCTAAAAACTCATTAGACACTATAAACATTTGTGCCACTTGATACTAAGCATGTGAGGTCAGACTAGACAAGGGAAAGAGGAGAGTCTGAACAGTGATGTCAGGCTCTTTGCCACATGCTCAATCATTAAGTCTGCTTTGGACTTCTCTAACATTCAGAGATGTGCTTGAAACAAACTGAAAGGTATTCTGAACTGTTATGAAACAGACTGAATTCATTCCAGATGCTTCCAAGTGACAAATAAAAGAAGAGCAGGAAGTTTGACGTTTTAAATTTTGTTGTTTTTAACGCATGTCACTTCTGCTACTAGGTTCAATCCCTAAAAAGTCAAACATCGCAAGCAGACAAAAGGAGTCTTTGTTTCCATTTTTGCCATGAAGTCTCAGTGAGTAGTGTATAACTAAGACAGGATTGGCAAATAGATAAGATATGTTTCATCGCTCAGAGGTTACACAAAAACCAACAACAAAATCCCGCACAGGGTCCTCTCTCAACAAAAAAGTCATCAAATATCTATTTCTGCAGTTATGTTGAGTATTTCAATATCTGGAAGTAATCTATTTTCCCATTAACCCTTCTTCCCAGCTCATGGCTGCTCTACGCAACATCAAAACATGATATACATCTGATCAAAATCGTAAGACCAGTTGAATAATTGCACGTAAAAAGGTTCTAAGTACAGCTTCAAAATGATAAAAGAAGAAACAAGAGTGACACAAAACAAGTTGAGTATTGGCGTTCTACACCACAAAATTATCCATTCAGACTTTGACAGAAAGCACCAAATATGGGACACTGAAAGGTAGAAGAAAGTTTTATTTTCTGATGAGACGAGGTGGAACATTGACTGTCCTGATGGCTTCCAATGTAACTGACGAGACAAGGAAATCCCACTCGAAATGTTTTCAACTCAACTTACTACTAGAAGTTTACTCTTGGTCACATCATGAATGCCCAATCAAATGTTTGAAGTGATCAACAAGAACAGTAGAGTTACTCATGACTGAGTCCTTTTGTGAAATTTTAATTTCCATTTTAGGGGGATTTTGGAGCTGTGGTCTCAAACTTTTGATCCCCTGGTGAACAGCCTATTTCAGAAAAATTGCAATGAATTTGTAACTCAATCTTTCAGTCTCCTTTCCACGTATTCCCTTTTTCTATATTGAATCTCTACTTTGAACTATTTTAAGATCCAACAGGGCCAAATGTAAATCCTTGCAACTTTTCCACTGGTCTTAAAGTTTTGATCGGCTCTGTATGTTTATTGTAGGAGGAAATTTGGCTTGAAAAAAAGGTAAGAATCTATTGGTTTTTGAAACTTAGGGTAAGATACAACAAGCATAGTAGACAAGACATCAGCTATAAAAAACAATCAGGAACAGATGTCCAACCAACCATCTGACATCCAATCTCCAGCCTGGAATATGAAATAAAGCACTGTAATTTTCCAGTTCTGAGTTTGCTTTAATTTTTATATGATATATTTTAGCTGTATTTTTTTCTCTCATCTTAAAAATGTAGAGAAACCCAGTCTTGTCTGCAATAACCCAGGCAGACACTTCAGCTCGTCTCTGCCATAAAACACTAAACCTAGGCACAGAGTTTCCACACTGAAGCCATTCACAGCCAAACACAAAAACAGACTTAAACTCAAATGTTGCAATTGATTAAATCATAAATCCTCTTCAGGTGCGCACAGGGCTCCCTATCTCCTGAAAATCAAAGAAAACATTTTAACAGAAAACCTTTATTCTTCAAACAGAAAAGCAAAACAAGTTCCCTATCCCCGTTCTCAAGGGTGGCTAAAGACCATATAACTAAAAACATCCTCTGTTTGACTCTTGCTTCTCCAATTTCTCCGTTTTGGGAAGATTTTCTGCATGTTCATGTTCGCAAATATTGATCAGTCGGCCTTAGATGACAAGAACAACATCGTGAAGGAATTCCTAAATTGAGTTGTGTTTATCCTTTGAGCCTTAAACACACGGACGAGACCTTTGAGGTCATAAGTTGAGCGGGCTGACTGCCTCATTTTCCAAGGTGTCAAATAAACATAAGACTTTCTCATGAAGTCACAATATACACAGCTAGACTAACAGTTACCATGAGCAAGAGAACAAGGGAGAGGTGTTGAGCTCTAGACATACAGGAACTGACGGAGCGGAGGAAGAAAAATGAAGACGTGATATTGATAGAGAGATATTCTCCTGCAGTGAGACATGAAATGATGCTGATCCTGACCTTGTCTGTGCTTGGGTTATTTTCTGAACTCATTCTCCCAGCTGAAAGAGAGTGTGTTAGCGCAGAGTGGCCCCATTATTGATGGCTCTAACAAGACAAGGTCAAAGGTCAGACATTGGTGAGTGGAAAAGGATGGCGCAAGACTGTTAAAGGTCCCCTAAACACCACCTGCTTACGCACACACACACACACACACACACACACACACACACACACACACACACACACAGAGTGAAACTTAGATAATCGTTGCCAGACCATTTTTAAACACATCCCTAATGCCTCCATGAGACCCTCTGCTGCAGAGATAGCAAGTCTTTGCACAGATTCAAGTTTTAACATTTTTGACGTTAATTTAAATGCAACATTTTATGGTACCACATCCTCTAGTCTTCTTTCCTATGCAATAAAGTGCCTCTTTGTTTGGACAGGCTCTATTTTCTGTATTCATTCATTTAGATTTTGTCCCAAATTACTGTAAAATATTGGAAAGGTCTTCAAGATAACAAGCCTCTGCCGTGCAGTTATCAAACTTGGACATACTCCCTCTTGGCCCACCCCTGCATGCTGTTCCCTTTCTTTCTCCTGTTTTTCTTGTCTTACTCTCATTATCCACTGTAATAAAAGAAATAAAACCTTTTAAAAAAAGAAGACTGAGTGCGAGCATGATAGTATTTTACAGTAAATCAGTTCACTGTGTATAAAACCCTTCTGCTTGGCTTCGTACTTGGCTTCCCTTGCTCGCCTGCCAAATCCCAACGGCACCCGCTGAAATACAGCATGGTGTAACTGTCTCTCAGCCATACTTCTCACTTTTTAATAGGATACATCACACCAGCAGGAGTTCACAATCAGAAGTCAAAATCCTCCAACAGGGCTAAATTGGTTTGCAAAATAATGCAAGTATCGCTGGCTTGTAGGAAAATCAGACACAGGAAGTCATCATCATACTTGGTTTACTGCACTGATATTTTCCTACAGCTGCACATTGAGAAGAAGAGAGTGTCTAAATATTCTAGTTTTGTGCTTATACTGAAATTAAGTGGAGCCTGCACAGGTGCAAAATAGATATAAAACAGCATCAAGAGCTTTGTATTTTTATCAGTGACTTCTTACCTGCTCATTTTTTCTCCCAACTTCAACAAAGCCAGTGATTATAGTATCATTGTTTAATGACAAGAAGCAGGTTTTTCTGGGAAATATGGTCATGATTTTGAAGAATAATAAGGAGTTGAATACAGAGGAAAATGATGATTCTGATTACAATTAAAGCTTTGAGATCTACAAAAAAAATAAGATTTCATTCTCAACATTACTTGTTTGTTTTGAGAATTAAAAAGTGCCCTAAATACTGTTTTTGTTGTCTTCAAAATGTGTTGTAAGTTTTTTTTATTTATTACACCCAGTATGAAGAATAATAACACTACTAAGTTATAGCTTATTGATAACTAATCAATTGTGGCAACACCATTACTGACAGTGACAGCAAAATGTGGCCCTTTACTATCGCTGATATCTAACAGCTGTCATTTGACCTAGCTCGCTCAGCCAAGTACAAGACAGCAGCTGCAAATAAAATGTCTTCTTTTCTGATTGACCGCTGGTGGGGGTGGGGGTGGTGACAGACACAAAAGTAATGATGGTGATTGGCTAATGGTACAATGTCCAGGTTGGCCAATCAGAGCAACAATGGTGATTACAGAGCAGTCTGTCAACTTAAAACTGGCGTTTTCAGGATGACACTACTTCAAGGACATAGATTTAAAGGCAAGAACATTCATTCAGCTGCATTTAGCCTCTGTGCTCCTCAGTTATCGAACTCACTCCTCCTTGACCTCCGCATCACTGAGTCCTTGTCCCTCTTTAAGACCAGACTCAAACTCATCTGTTCAAGCTCTCCTACTCCCTCTGATCTTTTGCACGGTCTATTTTATTGTATTGTTTGTTTTATACCTGGTTTTTTTGCCTATTCAAATGGACTTTTTTATTCTTGGTAAGGTGACCTGGAGTGTCATGAAAGGCATACTTAAATGAAAGGTGTTGTTCTTATTATCATTAACCTAAGAATTGTGCATTATGTCCTAGAACAAATTCTTTTAAACATTTAAAGGTTTTCAAAAGAGTAGCACAATACTTACTTTACATTCTAACTGATTACATTAATGACAGATTAATTTGGTTGCTAATTTAATTACTTTTTTGGGGAAGTAACAAGTAACTTAATCAATTACTTATTGAAAGCAATATGCTCTACACTGAAACACCACCCTACCTTATTACTGGAATACATTGAAAATTATCAAAGCATACACACACACACACACACACACACCCACACACACACACACACACACACATCACAAACCAATTACATCACTACACATACACAGGAATACACAATTTTTTGGAGTCCTCAAAACCAGGATATAAAATATATTTCTTTTTTGATAGATCCTAAAAGTCATTTTGTGCCCTCTTTCTAAAATTGTGATTCTGTTACTATTTTCATAAGTCATCTCAATTATCATTGGATAAAAATTCAATGAAATACAATACAAAGGAAACACAAAGCACCCTACAAACATTACAGATGTTCCTGCCACTTACCCTCCAACGTTGTGGACAATACAAAAAAAACAAGCCAAAATGATCCTCACTGTTTCACAATCAGCATCTCTGACAAAAAGTGTTTTGAGGGACCAAAACAACAAAAGCTCTGCTCTCACACGGTTCTTCTCCTCACAGTTTAAACAACCAAAAAGGCTAAAATGTTCAGCACAGTTGCAATGCTAAAAAATAGTTGAGGCTGTAGTACTACAGGACTTTTGGATCAAACTTACTGGCTGATCCCTCGTCGTACAAACAGCTCAACACTCCCTCAGCATCTGTCGATTTTGATAAATGCAACAGGGCCATGCTTTTCCTGATGCACTTGAGACTATTTCGGAAATATGCAGCTGTGGCACATCATTCATAGCCATTGAGACTATTTGTTTCATAACTCACAGAGAGTTACTTAAACCCATGGACTTTTAGGAAACTTGGAAAACACACTGAAAACCCTGCAAGCGTGGCCACCAGGGATGACCAAAACTACCCTGGACACTTTGAACGGGTTCACCTCAGGTTTATTTCCAGTCTTGTCCTGATTTGTTTAAGTATTCTAAAAATGTACGGCTACATAATTCATATGTCTCTGGATCTACAAGGAAAGGTGCAATATCATCACCCTGAACCATTCAAAGCCTGTTAAGTTTGACTTGCTCTCACACGATGTTTGAAATATCAAATTCTCTCCAACTGAGTTTGCGGTGGATTCTCAGGTCCACTGTGATTTTCCTGGAGCTCTTTGACTTTCAAAGTAACTTTCTGGGCAGCTCTCTGCTTAAAACAATGAGACTTCCAACCCCCCCGATGCTGCCCACTCACAGTCTTTCAGTTTGCTTAAGAGGGAGACAGGCGTTTCTGTCTGGAAACAGAAAACTGGTCTAAAGGCCTTACTTAGTATTTGTGTATTATTTTAAAGAGCCTGTTTTGCTCAGGGGTTAGAGGTTCAATGTCTGTATTTTTGTATTAAACCCCTATTTATTTATGTCTTTAGATGATGGAGTTCAAAACACGTACACAGCTACCAAATTAAATCTTGATCTTGACCTTTACATTGGACTCCTTTAAAAAACAGTCTGCTGATATATTTAAAATTTATTTTTATGTACCTACAGAGGGTGTATATTTGTAAATTAGCATGTTTTACGAACTGCAACATGTTTGCATCTTTAGTGTCTTTTACGACATCTCATAATGTGTTCCGTCTCAATTGCACAAACAAAACTTTCTGAAATTAAAGCTGTCTTTGTTGGGCAACTCACAACCAAGCACTGGCTCATGGAAGATTTGAATAGTTGTGTAACTGTAACGGACGAATTCCTCATTTCCCCTCTCCCCCTGCGGCTCCTCTCTTTGCATCCCAGTCAGTCATATTAAAAGATAGAAAATGTGGCCCACCCAAAGTCAAGACTGCAGACTTTCTCCACTCAGGTTAGGTGTAACCAGTAAAAATGTCAGAATTTTGTTTACTAGTCTCTGCTGCACTCAGGTCCCTCTATCCATTCCCACATTCCTTCTTTACAAATTACATTTGTCATTTTGAAAGCTGATGGTTTCCATTGGCATGCTTTGAACTTTGTGTAAGTACAGGCGAGTGCGCACATACATGCGAATGTGTGTGACCTAAAAGGCCCAGAGCAAGCTAAATGAACGATGACAACGTGTAGAGAGGTAAAGAGGCCTGTGTTTGTGTGTGTGATCTCCTACCTGTTATTGTGATGTTGCTGTAGATATTCGACAGCTGCTCTTTCAGAAGGACAAGCTGGGTGGTAGCTGCTTTCTCCCTCTGCAGCTCCAGCATTATGTCAGGGTGGTTGGCCACTTTGCAGCCCTTCTGTTTGTCCAATGCAATGTCACTGCGTACAATGTCTGCAGGCCAGAGGAAATAAGAGCAACTCACTTTTTCTTCATCATGGGTCTAGATAATGTTCCACAGGGCTTATCAAAAAATATCTAAAGAAGTTGCTCATTTGAAAATATAAGTTTCAGAACTAGGGAAAATCTGTTGAGGTGCAATTGATATTCTATTGAAAATCTGCAAAATACAGAATAACTGTCATTATTCTTAAACACGTGTGGTGGGTGAATTTGTCAAATTCAAGTCGTGTAACAGCAGTGCCGTATAATACAGGAGACTTACAATGACTCATAAATTTGTGTCACTATTTTGCCTGTTGAAGTTCATTTCAGGACTGTGGCAATTATTAAATGTGTTTCAAAAGTCATGTATACTAAATTTTAGTATGAAAAGCACCTCTCTAAAACTTGTTATTCAAACATTTTACTCAATTTTGCTGCAAAAGACGTCCTTTGAAAATGTTCAATGCAGCGCCGAGGTTTATTTTAGCCAGTTATCCTCAAAAAACAGATTACTCACTGGGTTTTGTCGGTGAAAAACGACACTGTGCAAGATAAATTTACAACTTCAAAGCTATGTGTAGCGCAAAAAAAAGAGTAAAAATACGGTCAGGCAGTGTTCAAACTGAGATATAAGTTGCTAGAGGAAAAGGGAACGTCGTGGCTAATTACCATCTTCGTAGTTCTTCAGGTAATAGTCTGGTCCTGGCCCTCTGAACTTGGCGAGGTTCTTCTGGTTGTTGAACTGCAGGAAGTCGGTCCTTTTTCCTCCAAACCGGAGAAAGGCAGGCGACAGGCCGCGCGCCAGGGTCACGAGCCGCTTGGAGCTGCAGACGCACACGGGACAACGTGACACTTACGTAAGACAAATGGCGTGCAGAGTTTAAAGGGTGCGTCAGTAAATTTGTCTTTATTCATATCTGAGTCTTAAGAGGTGTCAAAGCGACTCGCCCTTTTTGTCTTGACTGCTCCGTTATTAATTCCGGTTCTGTTCACTTTATTTCGGACTCTCGGTACAGACATATACGTCTGCCAAAATAAATAAATAAAAAGAGATTTTTTTTTAAAAAGTCCAGCCTTAAACTGTAACTCTGCTGTGGCTGCTTAAACACAGCGGGTCGTTTTTACACTGGTGCTCTGTTTTCCTCATTGACATCAGGGGCCCAAAGCAACAGGCTGCAGCCTCAACGATATCTGGCAGCCGAGGAAAAGCAGGAGGACGCAGCAGCATAGAGAATAAAGGTAACACAAATGTGTAGAGAATAAAGACCTATATTTGGAATTTTATACTGGAAATTGTACAATGTAAAAGAACTCGCGGGAATTAAAATAAATTCTCCACACAATTTACAACTTTTGTAAAACTTTACAGTACACACCCAAATACCTGCTTTTTTAGTTTTCTGCAAGTTATAACAGAAAAATACTTCTGATTGAGTTATCTATAAAATTATGTCATCAGAAACAGCATGAATGCAGAACAAATGTATATCAGCTTTAGTGGCATTAATTAATATTTAATATTGAATATAGTGTTTTTTTAATGCAACATGCCACTTTTTGTGCATATCATTTTTATAAATCACAGACTCCCCTTCTTAGTGTAGTGAGCGTGCAGCCAGCTTCTTCTGTCACGGTAAAAGACGGGAGATGGATGAAGTGACGGGCGACAGGCCTCCGACTGTGGTTCAGGTTACTTCACACTGATCTAACTTTACTTACAATAGATTTATAAAGTGGAATAGTATAATTTAGTTGGCTTGTTAGGCTTTTTTTTTTTCAAACAAGTGAGCAATATCTAAGGAACCAAAAATAATGTTGCTGTGGAGTGTTTTTTAAAGAATTTAATGGTAAAAACTATTAATGGTGGAATGATGTTGTGGAATTGTAAAGGGGAAAAACGAGCAGTCTCCCCTCTGTCATAAGGGCAGGAAGAGTGAAGCAGAGAGAAACGCGTTTTGGCAGTTGTGAAAGGTGTGCGCATGCCACAAAACAATAACAAGTTGAATCTTATTCTGCAGTTTGAACCTGCAAGACATGTCATTTCCAATTAACTTGACCTGAATTGTCATTTTTGATATACACTTAGGCTTTATATTGCTGTGGAGGCTATATTTTGACCTTAGCTGACCTTCCATTAGTTTTGCGGAATGGAAAGACTAAAAAATGAAAGTGGCGGAGGTTTACAGGTTAGTTTTAACCTGTGCGTCTTTCCACTGAAGTTCTGGCTATTCATGGAAATACACTGAGGTTAAACGTCAATTATGTGTACTATAAAATAATTTTAACATATTTTTATGTATAATTTTCAACGATTAAAAGTGATGTCTGGCTTAATTAATTCTGACTGCTGCTAAATCACAGATGAGGTTACAGTATTTTGTAAAGTTGCCGTTTTTCGTGTTTTCTTCATATTAAACTTGAGAGTTCACGAATCAAATGATTACAGTCCCATTACTATATCCTTACAGTGCACTAACCTTTCAGTAAGGTCAAAATAGGGAGAATTAACTATTCACTGTCAATGTCAGCTCAATGTATCATTTGATCAGCGTTGCTAGAGTTTGTCTGTCTCAAGAAAAATAACGCAGGGATTTTGAGCACTGGGCCACTCAGTACTCAGACTGAGCCAGAAACATGCTGGTTCACTCCATTAGACAACGTGGCTGCATGCGTAATGGGAAAAGAAGAACCAAACACCATAATCAAAATGATCGATATTGTTGAAAAGCTCTTCGGTACCTCAGGAAGTCCAACCAGCCGTCTTTGATGATCGAGGGGTCCAGCTGCAGAGAGAGGAAGTTGTCGTTGAGAACCCTGATCGGGCTCCGAGTGTTGACATCCAGGAGAATCAGCGTCCTCTCCATGAAGCCTGAACGCTTCCCACTGGTCCCAGATCTCTGATATGTTGAGGAGGAATGCGAGGAAGAGTGGGTAGAGGAAGAGAGCACTGATTGAACCAACAAAGACGCCAGAGATGCCAGCCACAGGGAGGACAACAGGGAAACGCAAGGTGAAGATCTGGGCATCTTCTTAGTTTGAGGAACAGGAAGATCAGCGTGCGTAATGGAGCCTTGAAGTGAGACAAAATTACGACAACTCTGCTGCAGCAAAGTTGTACAGTGGTTCTTCACCTCGTTTCCATCGATCTGAATCGGTCTTCCTGTCTAGTTGTCTCACCCCCTCTGCCCCCCGCCTCTCTGAGTGTTTTTGGGGCTGCTCACATGAGCGCACGCCCAGAGCCAGCCTCCCCGGCAATGGAGCCAGGAGCTGGGAGGAGGAGAGGAGGCAGCACCGCCCCTCTAAGGTTCTCTGAGGTATAAGTGCAAGCAGCTCCAAAGTGGTTTTCTCAGCTCATTTGGTTCACAGCTGCAAAATCTCAGGAAGTAATGGAATTGTCCTCGTAATGGAACAATATGTTGGTATTTCGTGATCAACATATTATCTTCTGTTGAACCAGTTTGACATAGAACTGAAATCAAAACCAAAAGATAAAAACAGCTTTAAATCGAACTGAAAAGTGTCCAGCATTCATGAGTAGCAGGGTGTGTGCTTTTACTTTATTTTGGTGAGAGGAATTTAAGAAAGAAACCAAAAATAAATTTCTTGTTAGAATTTTGTGTAAAGACAATGGTCTGCCATATCTAGAAATTGCATAATCCAGTTCGGGAAAACATTGTTGACTGGAATATCTAAGTTGGAGTCATATCACAAAAAGACTTAAAGACACGTTTTGAGTGTCTTAAACTGTGCTGTGAGACTTGTTGGTGGATGCGCATCCTCTTGGACTTTAAAATACCGAGATTCTTGTACAGATGTCTTTTTTTTGGTATATACTCTCATATGCACAACTCCCAAATTCTCTTTGCGTCCTGCTTTAGAGCTACATGTTGTCTAATGTGTCATCTAAACATTCCGTTCAGCGGAAAATTGATGTCTTAAGGTCTCCACAAATCTCCAGCCCACACAGTCCCTGAGAACAAAAGGCGGTCTGCTTCATAACAAGAAAAGATACAAACACGTCAATAGGACATTAAATGTTTCTGAGGCCTTCAGTATATGCATAACAACTAATTGACGACACATGTCCAAACTCAAATGAAACTTCTAGATGGAAACAAGAGAAATTCGGCCTTTTCTATAAAACTGACAAAGTCAATCTGAGATTGAAAGCTCAGACACGTGGAACTCACCTGAACTCTGACTTTGGCTTTTGTCTCCAGATGTTTGGAGCTTGGAAGAATGTAAAACACTCCAGACAAACTGAGGGTGTTTGTGTCTCTCTTAAGCTGGTCAGTGCAGAGAGACATGGTCATTTAAGGTCACCACTGTCTCACAGATGCGTACAAAACTCTTTGAGAATGATATGTACCGACTTTAATCGTTTTCTATCAGCCCACAGCACTTCGAACACCTGCTGATGAATACTCCACACCGCACAATTAACCAATATGTTGGCGTTTCAAGTTTTACGCGTGAAAGTTTCTATTAAAACGCATGAAAGGAATCCAGCAAGCTGTTTTGTATTAAAACAAACGTCAACAGCTTCATTAATTATCTCATTAAACTAAAGACATTGGTGCTCTGGCATTATCCCTAAAGGCCAAGTATTCTCTGAAAAGCTGTTGTCCCCCAGCAAGATCTTTCCTTCTTTCCTCATAGTTTCCGTCATGAAAGCACAAGTCAACACAAAACAAGTCTCCTGCTTTGTGTTTTTAGATATCAATTATCACCGATGCCGTTCTTTTACTGAGCCAAGTTTTGTTTTTTTATTGAGTTTAACAATCAGCTTTAACAAAGGTCCAAATAACTACAACTTCTCGAGTTAGCTCTTGAGTTTTAAACCTCTCCATGAAGTTTTGAGTTCCACCTGTTGCTCCACTTGTAGTTTTTTGGATGCTGAGAGAAACCAATTAACGCAACAACGCATTCATAGAACTACAACATGTGAAGAGTAAAATGCATTTGCATTATAATTGGGTGAGATAAATTTCCGTCGGTTACTTTAATCAAACTATCCACGAATGATCGTATACGTACACGTTTCAGTGGATCGATTTTTATTTTCGAAAGTTCTGGTAGAAAAAAAATTGAATGTTTCCAGAGATAGACTAAAAATTAAATCAGAACAGCTCAGTGAACTCTGCTGCCCGGAACATGTTTTTATGAATCGCTCAGGAAAACGATAAATGGAGAAGAGGAAAAAATAAAATACAAATGAATGAATAAATAAAATGACATTCGTAGTTTTGGACAGAGGACTTTTGACTTTGGGGACGATTTGTTCCAGCGGGATATTTTCATGAAATGAATATTCGAATTAAAAGTTCGTTGGAAAAAGTTCGTTGGAAAAAAGCAGCAGATCTCAAAGTTGTTCCTGACAAGTTTCATAAAACTACATGTTGATTATTTGAAGGTGAACCCTGAACTAATCTCTGTGGAAGGTGATCCGATATTTTGAAGTTTGCCTGTTACAAAAAGTTTTCTGGAGTTTTTTCTGAACTGTGTTTTTAATAAACATGAGCGTTGTTGATCTTTGTTGCATTCACATTTACATTCTGTAATTACTTCGGCCTGTGCGTCGGTGCTAAGGAAGCTTACACGTTTTTTTCCTTTTTTTTTTCTTTTTGCATAATATAAAATTATATAATTGTATTTGTTGTTCAAAACTGGGGATCGGAAAAGGCAACATGGTGCAACCTTCAGAGCGAAATAACACCTCTTGAAAACATTTGGATACTGGTATTATGATTCGTTGGTTTAACATCGGGAACGAGGTGAGAGTGGAGAATCAACATGTATTTTTTAAAGAACATTTGGATTTCAAAACTGGTTGTGCGCCTCTGTGAATTCCCAGAAATGTAAAGGCCGGATGAAACAAGTGAAGAGCGACTCTTTTTTTTTTCTTTCTTTAGGCCTGCATTTATGATGCTTTACAGTCCAGGCAGCAGGTTAAAGTGAAAGCATGTAATCATTTTTCCGCAAGTCGTTTTCGGAAACCAAATAGTTTTCTCCCTGCGTAAAAGCTTCTCCAGCTCTATTCTCCAAACGTAAGAGTGGATGTGCGACTGATTGAGAGCAGAGATTTTCTGAGTGTTTAAGAGCTGGCAGGACTGTTCTCACCTTTAGTTTCCTGCCTCATAAATCCAACACACGGAGATCATTGAAGTCAGCTGCAGGATGGCTTCTCTGAAATGGCCAACCCATAATAATAGTAATACCAAAAATAATAAAGATATTAATAGTAATAATGAAAGTAACAACAACAATGATAATCGGCACCAATGTGCGTATGTTAGATTATTTATTCGAGGTGCAAAACTTATCTCTAATGTAAAAGTAAATCATGTTCCAATATTACTTTTTTCAGCGTTATTATGAATGCGAATATTAAATAAACACATTTCGTGATTCTGTTACAAATTGGCTTTTGTGAATAATTTGTTAAGTATGATATAAAAGTTTCATGGGCCAGCCATTCTAAAGCTGCAGGATCTAAACATAATCAATGTTATTTTACCAAAATGCAAAGACATTCAAAAAATGTGTCTATTTTTTTCCCTTTCTTTAAAATTCAATTATAATCTGGCTGGGAAAGAGCTACATTATTCACGGCAGGGCTATAACTTCACACTTACTGTCTTGTGCGATTCTAAAATCATTGAAGTCTGGGATGCTCCACTTTTGAAACAGGTGGTAACACTGCCATCTAGTGGACATACACCGAAAGTAACCCTAAAATAAACCAAGCTAGGTTGGATTTAGCCACAGCTGCTGCAACTATATTTCTCATAACAAGACGTTAAATTGAGTGTATTTTTATCATGATGATTTTTTTTATTCCCTTGTATTATTATAATTGGACATCCGTATTACTTTTTACGCATCAATATTTTTCTTCAGTTTGTCCATTGTTATTTGATCCGTGTAAATCAAATAAATCATTCATGAGTGGGCATTTCCTGCTTTCTATTTTTAGAAAGTGGCAGAAAGCAAATAAGACAGGGTGACGTCACGAGTTGTCATGTATATTTAAGGACTCTGGTGCCCCCCTCCCTCCCTCTTTTCCTCTCTCCCCCTCGCTGCCTCTCTCTCTCTCTCTGTCAGTGACATACCCATCCTCTTCTTCATGGATATGGCCACCCAGCTGCTCCATCCATCCCATCCGCAGACCACGTGACCCACTTCTCCCGTGTCCTTCACTAGTTCATTCAGCATGATGGCTGCGGATGCTGCGGATGCTCTCTGCTGCATCCTGCATCCGCACCGGCTCTCTCTCCTCCACCTCCTCCTCACCGTTACCCTCTCCTCTCTGCCGGCTCCGACAGCAGCGCTGCTCGGTGTCCGGCCGGAGGACACTCAGAGCGGGGAACTGTCCGTGCAGGATGGGATACTGAGGGCGTGCGAGGGGACCCGCTTCATGCTGAGGGTTTACTACTCTGCATCTCCTGCTGCGGAGCATCCCAACAGCCTGAACATCAGTGGCAGACCTGACGCTGCTCCTGCAGCTCCGTGGATAGCGTTTATAGAGGAGTCAGGTGATGACAGCGAGGAATCACAGAAGCAACTTCGCTCCAGAGGGAATCCATGTGAGGAGGAGGACGCCAGGAGCTCTGACATCGAGCTGCTGGGCTCCTTCAGATCCACCTCAAGTCAGAACTCTGTTTTGGTGGAGCTGCTGGCGAAGGATCTGCGCAGAGGAGAGGTGATCAAATACTACTCAATGTGCGCGTTCGATGGAGTGAAATGGGAACATTTCAGCACCAAAGACTTCTGGTTAGCGGTGGTGGAGAGACCACCAGAGGCAGATGTTTGGCTCCAGGCAGGGGTCTCAGTGCTCCTGTTGGCGCTGTCTGCGCTCTGCAGCGGGCTGAACATCAGCATGCTCGCTCTGGACCCCGTGGAGCTGAGGGTCCTGCAGAATAGCGGCACGGGTAAGGAGCAGAAATACGCACGGAAGATAGAGTCTGTGCGTAAACATGGAAACTACATTCTCTGCACCGTGGTGCTGGGCAACGTGCTCACAAACACTTGCTTTGTAGTGTGGATGTGCCAGATTTTAGGGATGACTGCTCTCTCAACTGCCTTTTGCACTTTGGGGGTCTTCTTTATTGGAGAGATTTTACCTCACTCCGTTGCGTCCAGGCACAGCCTCGCAATCGCCTCCAAGACCTTGTGCGCCACCCGACTGCTCATGTTGGTCTTCTTCCCCATTGCATACCCAGTCTCCAAGATCCTGGACATCATGCTGCACCAGGAGATCAGCAGCTTCTACACCAGAGAGAAGTTAGTGGCCATGCTGCGCGTAACAGACCCGTACCATGACCTGGTCAAAGAGGAGCTCAACATCATCCAGGGAGCGCTCGAGCTGAGGACCAAGACCGTGGAGGACGTGCTAACTCCGCTGACAGACTGCTACATGCTTTCCTCGGACGCAGTGCTTGACTTCTGCACCATGTCTGACGTGATGCAGAGCGGATTCACACGGATCCCAGTGTACGAGAACGACAGATCCAACATCGTGGACATCCTGTTTGTGAAAGACTTGGCCTTCGTGGATCCTGACGACTGCACACCCTTGAAAACAATCACCCAGTTTTACAAGCATCCCATGCACTGCGTGTTCAACGACACCAAGCTGGATGTGATGCTGGAAGAGTTTAAGAGAGGTAACTCCACTTTCAGTCAAGTCAAGGGAGGAGTAAGTGGTGTGTGTGCTGAGTGTGTGAGAGGCTCCATGTGTGTTTTGGAACAGTCTCCAGGCTCCCTCCTGCCACCCCAGAGATAAACGTGCTTTGAAGAGACTCTTCACTTAATAAACTAAGTTTTCAGAGCAGCATCAGAGTAAAGAGCAGCACAGTGGCTCACAGTGGGCCTGCCAGAGCAACCCTTTGATCCTCAGAGCAGTAAGCTCCATATGTGAAAGAGGAGACAGTGTGACAGTGAGAGTAGTTCAGCCAGGGGTTAGAGGCTACTGAGACCAGAATGCATGAGATTATCTGAAAGAATTTATGTTCGGAAAGAGGCAGACACACCTTGAACTTTATCCACCATCCATCTCACCCTTTATGTCTTGTTAAGTGCATCATTAAGTGCACCTTTGTTCCTGTAGACCATGTTGAGCAGGGGAATTTAGCAAGAATAGAAACGTGTTTCTTCCCTGGAGAGGCAGCAGAGGAGGTCAGTATCACATCTCTGTGACTCACATCTTTTGTCTGATAGGATTTTTGCTGATAGGTGTTTTCCTGAGGTTGGAAAGTTTGATGATTTCATCTTTTTAAAACTGCAGGATCATTGCTGTGCAGCACAATATGATTTTATAAATGCAGAGCTGAAAAGTGAGTTACTTGTATCAATATGGGCTGGCAAAGTTTATGTTGTGGTAGTTGAGGGGGAAAGGAGTTTTACAACATCAATACAATGAATGTTAATAATCTTGCAGCTTTAGATGGCTTCAACATTGAACTTTTACACCTTGAACATAAATGAATGCAGTTGAGGTACTATCATGAGAAACTTGCAACTAAAAACAAATATGCAGTTGTGACTATTTTTTCTCAGTCTTTGTCCCCATCCTCTCATTATCTCTATAATAACTGTGATGCTTGTTTTACCAAGGATTATATCAGTGAGCTTATCTGCTGTGATATTGCAAATCCACTCAAAAGCTCAGGTGTTTTTCATACTAAAGAAGCATAAGCCAGATTAAGGTGATGTCAACTCCCCCTGAATGAAAAAGCTTCTCCTTTTTACCTTTTCACCACATAGGTTTGATATAGGCGATAGAAACAGATACATTTGGCGAGTTAAGGTGACTTTGACGACATGAACTCTTATGAACTTTCAAAGGTGGCTCCAGAAGGCTATTGTATCAAACTATACTCAAGACTTTAAAAATGAAAAACCTAACACAGAGTTAAATGAGAGGGATTCTGGTTTTTGCATAAAGCTTTTATTTATGACATTAACATTTTTAATGTGCTGAAAGCAGCTTTTGTCTCTAAAGGGCACAGATGCATAAAGAGGCTAATTATCACACTCGTCTCTGATTTTCGTGACTATAAGAGATGAAAGCTGCGTCTGCTTTAACACACAGAATGTACTTTTCAGCAAAAAAAAAAAAAAAGGAGGAACAAAACCTTATTAGACAAGGGTAAGGGGTTAGGGTTAGGGTTGGGTTAGGGTTAGGGTTAGGGTTGGGTTAGGGTTAGGTGATTCGGTTCCCAGAGAACTCCCCAGTGGGTCCCAACGGTCCCAGGTACTTTGTTTAAAGTACTAAAGTTAAAGTTAGGGTTAGGGTTATAAAAAGTGTCATCCACTGCCATTGTTTTATACCCAAAGCTTGCTTCATGATAACCTTTATTTTGCATTTTGAAGGGCAGTTAGAAGGGTGCAGATGTTTTGCCATACTATTTATCCATGTTGACTGAGACCAAAGAGAAAATGTAGTTATTTATTATTTAAAATGATAATATTTATATGATTTGATGTATTACTTCAACAAATATCAGGTTTGGGGGTCACTTTTAGGGGCTATAATGGCCCACCAGTGGGGAAAATTGTCCTTACTTTTGCTAAATTATGTTTACCACATGATTAAGCATCACATTTTAAAGTTAAATCTAGTTATTGACACATTTGGCTCAAAAAAAGAAGGCGGAAGTAAGCAGCAGCTGATGCAACTTCAGATTGGACCACACTGTCTTATATCTGATCTCCATGTTTGCTGATAAATTCATTCAGTATTACAGCACAAACACACTAATAGCATCTTTTCATTGCCGACCTGAAGTGTGTCACCTCCCTGCAGGAACTCCATTCAGACCTGATGATCACATTGAATGTGGTTCTGGAGCCAAAGAGCTCAAACTGCTCCCCTGAAAGGCTCTAATAGAAACATATGAACGGCCACTGGAGCGACTGTTATGTAAGGTTTTCACTGGCATTGGCTTATGTTGTAGGGATTTAGATGTAAATCTGTCTCATTGACAAAGAGAGCTCAATAGATGGAGGCAGCCAATCAGGATGTGGAAGGAGACTCAGCAGTGACTTTGGCAGGATCATAAATCACATCCCTACTTAAAGGTTTGACAGGTCAACCACTTTATTTTGTTTCAGATTATGAGGGATGACTTTGTTTTGACCCTAGTGTGTGTGTGTTTCTATACTGTGCTTCATTATCGAAGAAGCGAGGTGACAAGGTGAACTCGTGCCTCACCTTTAGATTGTTTGTGTCCTCCATGAGTCTCAGCCCTGACGTGACTTTGAAGTAGCTTTCACTCTGCAGGTCGCCACCATGCAATCCTACTGAGCGGCCATTAAAAATTCAACTCCAACCTTTCCCCTTCCCTTCAGCCTCCTTCCTCCTTGCTTCTGATGGATTAAAGGCGCCTACTGTTCAGGAAGCCCAGTGGGGGGGCTGGGATGTCTTACTGAGAAGGGTGAAGCAGAAGGGTGATGTCCAAGGGAGTGGGTAGAAATGTCAGTGTGCATTCATGTTGCGTAGAAGTAAACAAGTATTCTTTTCACTTTTCATCTTGTGTGTTTGTGATTATCTGGCATCACTCAATAGGTGCAGAAAAAGTTTGTGCTGCAACTAAATTGGGCCAAAAGTGACTTTTTAAAGAGGCCAGGGGGTCTAACACCTTATCTTTTCATCTTCTTGATTTGGGATGGGATAAATATGGCTGCTTCAAGCATGTAGATAAAAGGTCTGCAGGTATTAAGCAGGAAGCCCTTTGCAATATGAAGTGACTTATTGTCAGTATCCAGGGTCTTAAAAAGGTTAATGAGTAATTAAGCTGAATGAGGGACATAAAACCTGCTGGGAATTATTTTACGGAGATAAGGTGCTTCTAGAGGAGGAGAAATCAAAGGAAAAGTATCACCATCACATTGTAAATTTTAAAAATTGCATAAGCATCATCATAAATGTGTTGCAGGAATTTTCCCAAAACAAGTCGAGAGAGATACCCTGCCACTGTTCCATTCTTCAAGGTGGCTGTTATTATACGGCAAAATCAATTGCTTTTGATAAACTGATCATTTGTTTTGTTTCCAATCCCTTCAACTGAACAGACTCTAACAACTTGAAGATTTACATAAAAGCTGCAGCGGAGTTAAAAGTCAAATATTTCTGCCTGAAATGTGGGCGAGTGGAGGTGTAAAGCAGAATAAAATGAAAATACAAGCACCCAAACATTTTAAATCCATCTTTTTTTTTCAAAATAGCTTTTTTTGTCCAATACCAGCAGTTGTTTCAGCATCTGATACTTCATGACATGTTGTATCAGTGAGTGCACCGGTCA
Organism: Thalassoma bifasciatum; assembly: GCA_008086565.1. Taxonomy (NCBI): domain Eukaryota; kingdom Metazoa; phylum Chordata; class Actinopteri; order Labriformes; family Labridae; genus Thalassoma; species Thalassoma bifasciatum. The sequence continues at coordinate 369,152 of RPOG01000103.1, forward strand.
ATGCTCTGCCCTTTCCCTTAAGTAGCCCCTGAAAAGGTCAGCTTGTTGGATGTACATTTGTCATGTGAGAATAGAAAACAACAGAATACTGTGTTAGTTGAAGAGAAGAAAGTATCACAATGAAATTCTTCTTTACCAGTGTATTTTTTTCTTTATTCACTGACATCATCCTGTCATCATGTGTTGCTTGATACTTGAGCCGGAGTATCGACTGTTATTCACTGACTGTAACTCAAGAGGAAAAATGGTTCCAGACATAGAAACAAAGCACTACTTATCCTCCCATGATCCTGTTTGAACATAATGTTATTATCTGAATGCACAATAGAAAACAAGCACATGATGCCGAGTCTGAAACAGCACACTGAGTTCAAACATAGAACAGAGGAGCTGAGGGAGCAGGCGGAGCAAAAACATTTGCAAAGGGGACGTCCGTGGTAGACCCAGATTCGCCCAGGGCACACAGGCTGTGTGTGCGCGCGTGTGTGTGTGTGTGTGTGTATGCGTGCGTGTGTGCCATCCTGCGAGAGTATTACGTAACATATGAATGATGTAATGCAGTGCCAGGCACATTAGCAGCTGAGGGCAAATCCACGTCTGACTCACCTGAGCTTTTTGGACAAGCTGACCTGTGCTCTAAGTGCAACCTCAGCTTCTGTCTCATATTTAAAGATGGCTGCCTGTCAGTCTGTCAACAAGAGACGTTTTTTTCTCTCTTTTTTTCTTGTTGCTGTGGATTAAAGCATTTGATCCATTTGATCCCCTGGCAGTGATCCCCTAAATCGGCCCATCTCATATGAGCCACAGATTTTGTTGGAAGCACGGTTAGAGACTGTTTATGTTTCTGGTTGAACGTTGTGTTCCAGTGACATCATGAACCCGGTTAGATAACTTATTTGGTTTCTAAACTGACTTAAGCCGTGACGTTAAAAGCAGTGGCTGTGGCTGCTGTGCTGACGAGACAAAATATCCTCAACATGGGAGTTGATTTTGAAAAGTCTGTCTTTTCTGGGTGAAATGTTTACATGGAGTGGGGTTTTTGCTCTTGTGATGACAGCCATTTTCCCTCCTCCCTCCTGCCCCTCCATGTGATGCTCATCTTCGGAGGCAACTTTCTGTCACATTTGTTTTATTGAATTGCTGCAGAGATGCTGCTGGCGATCTGTGTCATTTTATCCGGCAGGCATGTCGCGTTCAGCCAAACATGAACTGAGTGGGACTGCTGGGTCTGCTCATGCATGTGTAAAAAGGGTGTGTGAGTGATTGTGTGTGTGTGTGTGTATGTGTGTGTGTGTTCACAGAGGTTGGCAGCAGCATGGGCAGTTTCGTCAGCAGATGTAGGCATCCCCAGACTGATTGTGTAATCTCTGTGTTTACGTAAGGGCCAAGTCTTCCAAACTGTCAAAGTGTCTCTAGACTAATCCCAAAATGCCTACTTTCTACTCGCCCTGCACACACACGCTAAAATACACACTCTCAGAAGTAGTCCTGACATTGCAATTATTTCATATTCAGGCCCTCAGACAAATCCCCCCTGTGTTTGCAGTCTCTCAGCTCCAGTTGGTGTTTTAATGCTGATTTTCATCTTCAGTGCACAGATCCAGTTGGAAGTTGTTGACTCATGATATTTTTATCCACTGACGTTAACTCTCCCCCCATTGCATCATCTTTGTTTTTAGTTCGTTTGCATAAATTTTCATGAGAGAAAAGGACTCTCAACTCACCCTTGTTCTTGTTCCCTGCAGGTAAGTCCCACCTGGCTGTGGTGCAGAGGGTGAACAGCGAAGGGGAGGGAGACCCCTTCTATGAGGTGATGGGCATTGTCACCCTGGAGGATGTTATCGAGGAGATCATCAAGTCTGAGATTGTGGATGAGACAGACCTGTACAGTACGTACGATGCACAAACACACTCATAACAAAGCAAATGGTTGTTGCATTAGCTGTGAAAACACTTATATAAACATGATATTTTTCCAGCTCCAGATTTTCTCTCATTTTGCCACAAAAAGCTGACAGCTTTTTCCAGCTTTTGTCTGCAGCATTATGAGAAAACACTCTATTCAAAAACACAGAAAAGCACATGGCTTTTATAAAAACACTTTTCCATTAGCAGCACATTTGGGATTAGCCTCCTTCCACCACTTCCTCTCCTTATTAAACTATTGATCCCACTCTCTCCCTTGTTGTCCTTGCTGGTACATAATTAAATAATGTGAATAAATGGCCCAGTCTCACAGATAATCACTATAATCCGCTCATCTTTAATTGGCTGAAAGTCTCTCCACAGAGATGAACCCAAATGCCAAACTCGCATCGCTTCACATCTTATCTTTTTGCTCTTTGGATGCCACAAAGTGCATGGGCAAATAAGTTTTTTATTATATGCTTCTACAAAGAGCCTTTATCCCAGAGGGAGCATCTCATTTTAAAGCCTGCTGCAGTTTTAATTACATGCAGAGCGTGTGGAGCAGTCTCTGTCAGGGGTGCACTTGTGTGGGTGTTCATAAACACATTTTTTTGTGTCTATGTGTGCATAATTATGCATGTGTGTATATATAGCACAGGGGAGCTAATCTCCACAGATGTAGCTCTTCAGGCAGTTGTAGTGCCAGCTGTTTGTGATGCTGCAGATGCATTGGTTTAATGGCATCTAATAGATTAAATAATCTGCATTTGCAGAGCATAAGTCAATTTGGCAGTGAGAGGTGTGTTTACTAACGCTCTCCTGCCGTAGATAAATTCATTAGAATAAATCATATCAGAAACAACTCCTGATTTATTTATGAGCTGCAGGATGATGAGCTAAATCATAAGATGGGATCAGAAGCATCACAAAATGGTCAATTCCTTATCGTGCCGACATGGATTATTTATTCATGTGGCCTATCTATGAGCAAACCTAAATGTGAAACTGAACACCTATCAGCTATTAAAGGATTATGTAAGATATGAAAACAACAGGATTCTACTGATCTTTAAAAGTATGACCATTAACTTAAAATTGCTAGTTTTTAAAGAAACAGACAGACAAAATAGAACAAGCTGAACATAGATTAGGACCTGAATGTCCCTCTTGCAGATCCCTGAAACATCGATCCTGCCCACACGTTGCTGCTCCAGTCAACGCTTTGCCTCCTCCTAATGTTCTCAATGTCTGTTTTAGCCTGTTTTGGGGATTTTGAAATGCTCTCCATGGACAGCTAAAAAAACAAGCTGTCTGGCAAACACAGGGAGCAATTTCAAATACAGAGCCAAGCACAGAGCATTACTGTCTTTCCATTTAGCAAAAATGTGAGAGTCTGTGATGCAAGTGTTGAGTGGGCAAAGACTATTGCGTATAAAGAGTTATGGCTCATCCGTACAGATTTTTAAAAATTTTCAAAATTACTTGACTTCCCTTTCATAAATGTACAGCATTTCTTTAGTTGGGAAGAAACCCAGAAAAACTACAGACTGTTGGCTATTACAGTTGTAACTCAGACTGAAATCAACAGAAGTGTCTTTTTATGACACATAATAGAAAAACTGTTTCCATTTTGAATACCTGTAACTTCTGTAAGACTATCAGATTGTGTGTTAGATTACGAGGAGGAGAAATAAGTGATACCCATAAAAACAAATAAGGATGTTTAGAAAGACCTCACCAAAGTAACAGACAGCAAAGTTAAAGAGGTATGAGTTGATAAACCCAAACAGGCAGATCATCACAGGAGCTTCAATGCTGTTTTTTAATGTATCAATAAAATGTTGTTAAAAATCCTTCAATTGTGTGTGTTCTCATAGCTGATAACCGAACCAAAAGACGAGTTTCCCACCATGAGAGGAAACAACAGGACTTCTCCATTTTCAAACTGGCAGAAAATGAGCTGAAGGTGAAGATCTCACCACAGTTGTTGCTGGCAACACACCGCTTCTTAGCCACAGGTAAAGCTGGATTTGTGTTTGTGCTTCGTGCATGTTTAGTAGATGCAGACAATGTATTTCAGGGTAAAGTCAGGATGGAGATGTGATACGGGATGGTGTCTTCTACTTTGGCTCATATTTCATCTTTCTTGCGTCCTCTGTGTGTCTGTTTGGATCTACCCTCGCAGAGGTGGAGCCTTTCAGACCCTGTCACCTGTCAGAGAAGATCTTGCTGCGTCTCATCAAACATCCAAGCGTTGTGCAAGAACTCAAGTTCAATCCCAAAAACAAACACGCTCCTCAGCACTACCTCTTCCAGAGGAGCAAACCAGTTGACTACTTTGTCCTCATTCTGCAGGTGAACACAAAACTCAGCAGCATTTCATCTTGAACACTCATGAAACTACTGAAGCCCTTTACTGGCATGTTAAAGTCTTTGCATACTTTCTAAGAGGCTCTTTTAGATTAATAATTATTGCAGCGTTTTTCACACCTTAAGCTTTTTCGATGCCTAATTATGTCTGTGTTGTTGTTGTTGTTGTTAAGGGACGAGTGGAGGTAGAAATAGGAAAAGAAGCTCTTCGCTTTGAGAACGGAGCGTTTTCATATTACGGCATGCCAGCTCTCATCCCACCTCTGCCTATTGGTAAGCAGGAGCTCACACAAAGACCTATCCATGGATATTTTGAGGGGGCACAGACTGTGGGTGAGGGTGATGTTGACGACCGAAACACTTCAGGAATGATCATCATAAAACGAATGTAGTGCAGTTTGTTGTCTGAATCCCACCCAGTGTCTGAATGTCACAAGCCTGCAGCAGCCGTGGGAAGAAAGTAATTAAAAGAAGTGATTTCAGAGAATTTCCCAGTGGAAGGACATGACCTGCACAGGATTATATGAAATCCAGCTAAGACTGCAGCACAAGCAGAAAGCCTGTCGCTCACACACTCTCTCCTCCTCAGTGTCTTATGGAGGATGGTGCATGTTTTGCATGTGTGATGTTCAGGTTGAGCTTAAAGCATTTTGGACCTCGTTAAGCATCAGAAAATCCCTTCTTAGTAAACTTAAGTCCAGTGTTGCATCTCAAAGAAAGCAGAGACTTTATGATCGTAGATTTATGAGGATAAACTCGTAAAGTTTGGAAATGAAAGCCACTAAGTCACAAAAGCAAAATAGACTGTCACGCACATCTGAATCCTCAAGTGTTGGTAGTTGAACAGAGACAAGCAGAATAAAAAGGAAGAAAAATTCAGAACTACAGCCGCTGCTCTGATTCCAGTTTAAGAGAAGCCTGCAGCTGAACTACTAAGATAGGGGACATGACTTTTTGTGAAATTATACTTAAGTATAGCTTTCACCAGCAACTCAATACCCAATCTTTTAGAACATTGGCACCCTTAGCAGTTTCTTTCATTGATTGTTGAAGAAACTGTGTTCTGAAGAGTGGCAGCCTAATTGTCAGTCTGTACACACCTCTACAACCACTGTTTGTCCTCAGCTGCTGAGTTTAATGGCACAATGTGATCCATGTCTTTCATTGTAAATCAGGCATTTGAAATATCAAACATACAGTACTGTTAACCTTATACATGGTTTTAGCCAAGAGCAATGATTCCCATACTGTGGGCCACAGCTCCCTAGTGGGCCATGAAAGGTATTGCAAGTGGGCCACCAAATCCTATCCAAAATAGTATTATTTTTGTGTTTATGGGGGGTATTTACATTAAAATTCAACAGAAACTGAATGTTTAAATGTAAAAACTCAGTGAAGTTTACAAGGATATGAAAAATGTTCAAATATTCTTTTCATTATTTTGTTTTGTTTTTCCTTCAAGTATCAGTTATGTGACAAGCAAATGAAAAATAGGAACTTTAGTCATTACCAGCCGGACCACTTTGCAGCAGGTTCCCATTGTACTTGACTTGTTGAAGTTTGATGCTGATGGCTGAAACTGAGTAATACAAATGGATTGCTGGCTAGCCACAGGGATAATTAAAGGAAAGATAGACAAGAGACTGATGGTGAATCAACAGGTGATCTCCCTGCCGTCAAACAAAAATTAGCATGTCAGAGAAAGTACAGTGCTAGGTGCTTAGTGCTGTTTTTCTTTTCTTTTTGGACAGACACAGAAGCTGTAACTTTACAGCTGTGTTTCATGTGCTCTGAAACATTGTCAAATGAAGCCTTCAAGCCTTGTAAACTGCATCCCCAGCTTGTGACAAAACATGCACATTATGATCATCATGACAAATTGTGAATATTGTAGAATTTCCCTGGTTTTTCATACTCAAGTATAAGTTACAAAGGTCAGGTATGAAAATGTGATGAAACCTACACTGATAGTATAGCATAGTCAGATATCTAGCAGGTACAAAGTGTGTAGCAATGAAGAGGTATTTGCCAAAATAGTCTCTGCTCTCCCCTGGCTGATAAGGATCCTGCTAAAAAACAAATATAGAGCATTTACATACTTTTGGGTGACAGGTTTTTGATGACGTCTTTTTAATAATGCAACAAAAAAGTGTGTTTTCTTCTGTTCTGTCCAGGTCACAGGTACAGCTCCAGGGGCAGTGGACTGAACCAATCAGATTCCTTACTAAGTGGAGGCAGCGTGGGTCAGCTCACTGCAGGGGGGGCTTACTTACCAGACTACTCAGTCCGCCAGCTCACAGACCTGCAGATTATCAAGGTTTGCTACAGAAATGCCTGCAAACACAAAACAGACACGTTTCGAAAAGAAAATCAGTGATGGTTATTTTGCACTCAACTAATTGTATAACTTCCTGCATACAGTTAAAAAACAGCAAGTAAGCAATTGGACTTTTAAACCCCTCCATTTAATCGACAAAATTCCCCGAAAATGCAGACTCTTCCTCTGCCACAGCATGTGCCTTTGATATGTCCTAATCCCTGATTCTGACTGAACACAGACATCCTGCTCTCTCTCCCCCATGCTGTCTCTCTCCTTTAATCACTGGGGATAATTGAGCTCAATTTCAAGCATGAATATTTCCCTTTCTGAAATAAGGTTCCGCTCATCTGCTGTATGCACACAAAGCCCTAATAGCAAAGATGATATCTTCTTCTTTGTGTTCTCATAGATTACCAGAAACCACTACCAGAACGCCCTCACTGCCACCAGGATGGACAGCTCCCCCCAGACGCCAGACCCCATGGATCCCAAAGGACGGCCTCAGATCCCAGAGGCCCGGTCACACAGCATCGCTCTCCCTCTCACACATGCACATACTAGACTGGGGCTGGCACGCCTTGCACATTTGCATCCCCATGGTGGCCTTCGAAATACGTCCCAGCTCAACGAGAGGAACAGAATTGTCCGTAAGTGGTGCAGACATGTAAGAGTGAAGTCTTGAATCAACAAAATGTGTTCATTTTCTTGGTTTAAATGCTGAAGCAGGGAGTAAGATAGCTGCTGTTTTCATTTTGATGTGCCATGCTTCTGGCCTCTTTTAGAAGCTGAAATCTGGAATAAATTACAGTTTTAAAATGAGTCAGAGTTTTAAGGGATTTCAGTTAACGTCTCCATCTTTTAAAATATAACTTTGTACAACATTTGACGGTTTTTAAAAATCTGCACGTACTGTTGTGTTATTCTGCTTTTTCATGGACTACAGGTCTTTATGGACACAGAGCAACAACAAAATGACAATTTTCTAAATCTGTGTTTCACTCACAGAGTTGTCTCTTAAGGGGGAATGAAAAAAAAGTTCAAAGGATCTGACACAAGGACTAGAGTGCTCTGTGGGCTTGAGGCCAAAACCGGTTTGAGAGAAGGGATACAGGATAAAGAGAACTGATTTACATGAAGCTGGTTTAATGCATTTTCGGAACAAACCACCTGATATGAGGATTTATATGATTCATGAGTCACAAACTCATGATGACTCACTCACAGAACTGGTGGAAACGCAGCATCAACCAATCTGCACTGGTTTGAAAGCTTAAAGGCTTTCCCACAGACCATCTGTCTTACACTGTGTGTAACACGCCACAGAGTGAGTGCGTGTTTGTGTCATTGAGAAAAATCCGCTGACAGATGGTTATGCCACTCGTCAATAAAAAAAAAAAAAGATTTAACCAATTAAGTTCTGTGGCCGAAGATAATCTTTATTTTTCATTTAATCTGTCACCACTGTAGCATTTAATGTCTTACTCAGCTTTAATAATACAGTGCTGGTTGATAAATAATAAGATCTCTACCTCCCTCTACAGGCAGATTTTAAAATCAAATGATGTTTTTTTTGCTTGTTTCTTTGAAATGATTGGTCTCATTATTTCTCCACAGGTAGTAAATCTGACGGGCAGAGAAGCCCCAACGATACAGTGTTCCTCCGCATGGATGAGATACCCTACATCCACGAGGACCGACCAGAGACTTTTGGAGATAATGGTGAGAGCTGCTCCATGTATCCCAGATTATAATATCAGTTTAAACTCAAGGACCTTAAATTTAAAAGAATCTGTGCTTCTTTTCCTCTTTAGTATGATTTCATTGTTTTATAAAACTGCTGACTTAGGTTCTCAAACTACCTCCCAGAGGTTGTTTACAATTAATTAATACCTGTAAAACAAATACTACTCACAAAACAATTGGAAAAACCAGCTTCCTCACATATCTTTAATAAAATATGACAAAAAAATTCATAGCAACACACCTCTTTCAATGTGAAACAGTTTGGAGCACAGATGCATGGTGTAAAAATGGGGCAAAAACATCACAATTACAAAGTTTCTCACTGGAGCTTTATATCAACTGACTCCATGGAAAACTAGTGAGCTATTGACTCCTCCATAAGTGGCACATGACCCAGTTTTGAATTAAACAAATTACCGCTATGTGTAACAATGATGCAAGACAATAAGACTATTTTTTTAGGTTGCGAGTCAGTGTATTTAAAACCTGGATGGATTTGGCCCAATCTACCGCACCCAAAGATCCTGCTTCATCCCCTCTCTCTCTTTCTCTTCCTCAGATGTGCCTACAGAGTCTCTGCCGTCCACGTCTCCCTTCATCAGCTCCCGCTCTCTGTCCAGCTCTGAGGAGAACATTGGAAAGAGGCTGCTGCGTAAACTGAGTGAGTGAGCCATTTGTCTCTCCCTCTCTCACACAGCAGTGAAAACAGCATGCCTACACTCTGTCAGATGTGCCTGTAGTTTTCTGGCAGACATTCCTGGGATTAGAAGAGGTTGTATCTTAGCAACAGGTGATGTGTCGTGTTCCTCTTTGCTGCCTCAGCTGTCTCACAGCTCTGGCTCTGATGTAATATGACTCAGTGACTCTTATTGAATTGGATGAGACCAAAGCTGTGCTGTTAAGTAGAACTGATGTAACTCAATTTACAGCAGGATCAGAGGTTTTAAAATCATTTGTTGAACATATTGACGTTAAGAGGTAGAAGGAAGCCTCAGGATTTTTAAGCACTGATTTTGTTTTTGTCCAGATCTTCTTTCCTTGAAAGCAGAACTGCCAATTATAAATGAGACATCCAGAGAGATTTCGAAGAAAAGTTGTGATAAGAATGTCATTTTTCTTCTGTTTCCAGGCAACAAGAGGAGGAAAAAGTCTCTCGATGAAGAAAAATGTTTGGAGGAGCGTTCAGAGGAAAGTTCAGAACAGTTACCGACTGCGAGCTAGCACAGTGAGACTGAGGAGGAGGGATAAAGCACACACCTTCCACCTTCTTCCTCTTTAGCATTCACCTGTTTTCCTGACAAATCAACCACTTCTTCATCGAGACTGAGCCATCATATCTGCTGTAAGCACCAGAGACACTCTGTCCAAACTCTGCCTGACTTTATACACCCTCTCAAGTGATGCTACAAGAGAGACAGATCTGAAAAACTTGATTGGACAAATCTAGACAACAAAGTTTTGGATTTCTCCAGCCTTACACTGGACTGTGTGGACCTCTAATGGTCTATATTAGCATGTGTTAGCATTTTATGGTTGCTCTATAAATAACGCTGACACTGAAGCATGTCATTTTAGCCATAGTGTGTTAAAGCAACATAGCTTATGCTTCATCTGGACTCTTGATATGGAATTTCACAAGGTCCTGAGTAACATCTGAGCCATTTTTCACCTTTTACTTCAATCCATCCACAAAAACATAATTATTATGACTCTTTTTGTCAAGGCGAGGCACTTCTGCCACCTTCTGCCAACACAATCTAATGCACCAGCCTTCGACTAAAAGAGTAAAGCTCCCAGACAACAGCACAATTTTTATGCCAGATTTAAGAACATATAAGTATGACAAAGCCATGAATCCAATCTCAGCGCAAATCACTTGTTACTGTAAACACTGACCTCTCTGAAAGTTTCAAGAAGACTGCACAATTTTACAAAAGCCTGTGCTAGAGTGAATAACACAATTTCTTACCTGATTTTTATACAGAGGCATCAGAATAATCATAAGTAAATTGAAGAAGCAATATAAGTCATCCTACATGCTGTTAATGGTGTGACCTCATCACCTCACACACACACACACGTAGGGAATGAATCCTACTTGTCTATTTGTTAAACATTCCTGGAATTGGTTGAAAACACCACACAGTCAGCAAACATTTTGAACCTTTACTGTGTACAGCTCACCTCCATCTCTAAAGCTGCATACACCAATTTCAAATAAGCTAGGGTACTCTGGGACGGTTCGGGATATTTGGGTTGGGGGTAAAAGTGGGTATTTAAAGTACTTTTACTGGACAGTAGATGCTACTTGCATGTTTGTTTATGCTGCTATTGCTGTAGATTTGTCCCCCTGTAGAAAGCCCTGATCCTCCATGTGCATGCTTACGTAACGGGATGCATGAATGAGAAGAAAACAATCTGCAGAGGTGCAACGTGTAGCAACTATAGATATTGAAATGAAGAGACAGAGGCCTCAAGTTTTAGTATCTGAAGCCCCTAAAAAGGCTAGAAGTAGAATAAATATTAAAGGAACACACAATAGGAAAGCTGCGGTTTTCATTAGAAGCAGTTTTGATGGTTTGAATCGTAAGTATAAAGGCACAAAGGGATTTCAGAGGGGTCAAAGGTCACTATTGACAGAAAAGGGAGGACCCTGCCATTGCACACTGCTCACTGAAGGAGGATTTAAAGCCATTTTCTAGGAACGCTGTACTAACGCAATAAAGAAGTAACGATGTGTTTAATTTAAGATGGGAGTGCAGAGCGGATCAACTGCTCTGGGAAATGTTGGCAGAGAAAGAGAAGAGATATGAAGGAGGAAAAGCAATATGACGCACGCTGACGTCAAGCCACCACCTCCCTTCAAACGCACACACGCGCATGCACTGACGCGCACATACACACACACACACAGGTGGTGTTTGGGGACACTGAGCGATAGATTTCAGTCTGCCTGCTCAGGCTATGGGAGTACAAAGGATACTGCACTGCTGAGCTTTTCACATCGACCCCTCTGTGTACACAGAGCTTGCAGCCGGAAGTCTTTTGATCTGACAACCAACAGTGAGCATGAGGGTTTGTGTGATTCAGAAATACTTTCACTTGTGAGGGTTGGTTAACACTGGTTTATATTTCTAGAGACTTATAACAAGTATTTGGGATAAAGAGGCAAAGTTGCATTTTGTAGTTTAACATACAGATGATAACTAGAGCTACCCAAAGATGTCGAGACAGTCTAAATGTTTAAAAAAAAGGGACAAAGATGAAACTATGAATAAAAGGGTTCAACATTTCTAGTCTGCTTTGTTTCATTTCAGCTTCAGTATTTCTGAAAACACTCAAATGATTTGTGGACAGAATGAACAGAGTGAACAATCACAATGTTTATAAATGTTTATTAGAGTAAATCCATCACATTGGAAGGTCTGGTGAGGATTTTTCAGCTCGATAGTGCAACTGCTCCATTGATCCATCATTCACAGTGATAAGATAGTAAACTAGTTGATCATTAGTGCGTTTGAGCCACTGACATGTGGGTCTTGCATAATAGTGCCCAAGTGAAGCAGACAGACTATTATGGTGAGAATTAACATTCATTTAAACCACAGGAGCCTGAAACACATTAACATTCAGAAGTCATAACACCTGTGAGGAAAGTTTAGCGTCATCTGTGTTTCATTAACACGCATTCAAAGTGAGGTAACTACAGCAGCAGATAAAAGATAAAAGGGATAAAAAATATCTTCCTGAGGACAGTCAAATCTACTTCACTTAAAATAATACTGCACTAAATTCATGACAGAGGCTTAACACTTACTAAAACTGCCTCCACTAATCAGTGACTCAGTTGTTTTCAAGTGATTCAAACCACTGATGCAACTGGAATACAAATGCAAATGTGTTTTTAACACTTGGAATGACTCAGAACAGCATCAAATGTCTTCAGACAATAAAGTCGCAGTCACAGATGTACCAACCCTCTGAAAAGGCCTGTTAATGACACATTCGTATAACACTACATAATTAAGTGATATTTCATGAAGTTCATGAAACCTACGTACACCTAGTCACAGAAAATGTGGGCCGAATTGCAACACAATTACTGAAAGGAATGATTCAGGACTTCTCTGTTTTTCAGGAGTCAGATGATGAGATAAATACCAGAAAGAATTTGGTCCTGGGGTTGTTTAGCCTAGCTTAGCACAAACACTGAAACAAGAGGGGAAAGAAGCAGTGAGCTGAACGCTTTCCCTAGAATCAGGTGGATCAGGACCAGGCAGGATGATGTGCTGAGAACTGTGGGTAATGTAGTCTTCTACTGGACACTGGTGACAGCCTCATGGATGGATTCAGCGACATATTCTATGTTCCTGGAGGTTAAACCGCACATGTTGATGCGACCGCTGGCCATTAGGTAGATGTGTTTCTCCTTCACCATGTACTCCACTTGTTTGGCTGGAGAAGCAGTGGAACCACATTTAATTATTTGTTGTTTTACATCAGGGTGTAACAGATGTGTGTGTAGTAGTTGCTCCTGGTTCATATATGACTTATGTACTTACGGTTGAGGCCTGTAAAGCTGAACATGCCAATCTGCTGTGTGATGTGATCCCAGGTCCCTGGTGTTCCCAGAGCTTGGAGCTTTGCTTTCAGCTGAGCACGCATCAACAAGACCCTGTCAGCCATGGTCTTCACATTTCCCTTCCTATAGAGTCAAAAACATTTACAAGGTAATCCCCAGCAGAGAAAATTCCACATTTTTATGTGTGTGAAAGTTATGCAGAACAGAAGGAGGAAAAACTTGGCTGACCATTCAGCAAAGAGCTCAGGTGAGTTGAGAGTGACGGCAACGATGCGAGCTCCCTGGGATGGTGGGTTGGACCAGGTGGTCCTGACAATCTTCTCCATCTGTGACAGGACTCGCTTCAGGTTGTCTGCATCACGAGCCACAATAGTCAGGTTGCCCACACGCTCATCTGATGGGTGACACACAAGCGAACTTTAAAACATTGAAAAAATATTATCATTTTTGTTATTATTATTGTTGTTAAAAACAGAAATATATCTGGTCATGTAAGAACATTTCATGACTGCCCTTGGGGTTAAACACATGCAAAACAATGTCACTTTTTATCACTGTCATGTAAGCAGTTGATGTGAAACTCAAAGCACCCATGGGTCACTCACTGTAAAGGCCAAAGTTTTTGGAGAACGACTGTGCACAGAACATTTCAAAGCCCATGGAGACAAAGTAGCGCACCGCCCAGGCATCCTTATCCAGACTGCCCGAGGCGAATCCCTGATAAGCCGAGTCAAAGAACACAAACAGCTTCCTCCTCTGAAAGAGAACAGGATAGAAGATCAAAACCTCAGCACACTGAGATAAATGTTACACATGTAAAACCACATCCTGTATGAGGCGAGACTTCTGTCTGTGGTGACGAGATTATGATTTACATAAGAGTGCATGCTTCAAGTGTGTTATACCATCATGATTTCAGCGACCATCTTCCACTGCTCTTGTGTTGGGTCTGTGCCGGTGGGGTTGTGGGCACAGGCATGTAGGACAAAGATGGAGTGCTCTGGACAACTCTACAGGAAAAAGAAGAACCGAGAAGATGAACTGTAAACAGTAACATGCTGACAATAACTGACAATAGTTCCCAAAGTTTAAATCACTCATCGCTTACCTCCAAGTCACCTAGAAAACCAGCTAGGTCAAGTCCCCTCTTCTCTGCATCCCAGTACTTGTATGGACGGACATCCTCAAAGCCGGCATTAGCAAACACAGCATTGTGATTTTCTGTAACAACAATTAAATATATGGCAGCGTTGACTCTCAGCACAAGGGTGGGTATTGTTTCACTGAGAGCTTCACACACAAGAACTGATAACAAACCGAGAAGAATGATAAGCTGTGAGAGTCATGTATAAAAATGACAAACTGAGTCTAAAGTCACAGTGAGTCTGTGAAAGTCTCTGTAGAGGATCTAAAGATCATAGTCCCTTTATGAGGAGCTGTTTGATAGTGAGTAAAGTGATATCTAATCTGAGCCTCATACAGTTTGGTTGTGTCTAGTTGTCATCATACCCCAGGTAGGTGCAGACACATAGACAGGTGTTTTGGTATTGTTGCTTCCATTGTAAAAACGCCTGAGAAACTCTGCCCCCATCTTCAGGGCACCTGTGCCTCCTAGACACTGGACAGCTCCAACCTGACAGAGAGAAACACACATCATTCCAATGTAATGAAAACAAAAGAGATAGACGACACCGAGTATGAAAAGTGAAGGAGGCCAATCACCAATATTTGGAACAGATATTCATTTGTAGTAAAAGTGGAAATACTGGCGTCACAATTTTGAAGAATACAAACTCCAATGCTTAATTTTGTTTAAATGCCTTTCAGTATGTTTGTCAAAGGGACTTTCTAAGTGATCCTTAAAAAGTCTCATCTCTTGATATATGCCTGATCGTAATCCTCAACTGTAAATGAGATTATCAGCACAACAATAGGTGACTACCGGTGCTTGGCTCTGTGTGTAACCAATCAGCTGGTGCTGTGGGTGGGACAATGTTGGAGATAGAGTAGTGACTGCAGACATAGAGCCAAAATAACCCAGTTTTAAATCGATCTCTTATTGGTGGATTATTGATAAAAAGAGAGCAGATGCCAATGTGCGACAAAATGCCAATATTGGTGTCAATAATCAGCTACTAGAGCTCAGAAAATGAATATGAAACACAAAATTTAACAACCACAAACCCTGTTATCCTGAATAGCAGGACTGTCCTCTCCCAGTGCAATCTTTGAAGCCGAGGATCTGAACTCAGGCAGGCCCAGAATGGGCAGGTACTCGTGGTTCAGCCTGTCGTCATGGCAGATGATCTTTTCCACCTTTTTGACCACTGGTAAAACCCATGGTTTGCCTTCGTCTGTCCGGTAGGCTGCAAGAAACAATTGAAGGACAATGACATTGAGTAAAGAAAGTAGATGATTGACACTTAATCAAATATGTGCGATACATATGCAATAGCCCCTCGTGATAATTGTGAAAAAAGTTTTCCATAGTTTAATCCATCCGTATTGTTTTATAAGGCACCTGACCTTGTTTTCTTTCTGACCTGACCAGATAACACGAGTGAAAACTGACCCTACAAATGATCACGTCAGAGTTCTCCAAACAGATGTGATCTTTCATCTGTTGAGTGTTTCAGCCTCATGAACTCAGTGTCACCATCTGATAAGGACTAGAGAAACAGTTACCTGTTGTTTTTACCTTCATATCAAAGAGCATCAACCTATCTTTGTGACCAACTGAACAGTTTCAAGCTAAGTATCATAATCTTTTTCATCCACTGGCATGTAAGCACAACATTATATTAAAATAATATCTAATGTGATTTATTATCATATAATAAATGACAACAAAATGCATCAAATCTTCCTTTCTGTCAGCATTATTTTGACATTTTAGACATTTTGTTGCCTACATTTCCCAGCATCCTCTTAATACTTGACCATCTGCAGCACCGTGTCTTGCAGCAGAGGATTACAAAGCCTCAGGCTGCTGTACTAATCACGAGACTTGGGTAGCCTCATCCTCCTGTGCAGAGCTGTTCCTACACGGTTGCAAACAGAGTTAAACTACATCTCCCACACTGTTCCTCTGCAATGTAAGCAGCAAGGATTACTACTTTTAATGAGATTAACACTCTTAACGGTTGTACACAGGACAGAAATGTGCCATTTTCTCGCTTCTTGCAGGACTAAGCTACACATTTTTTTAAATCCTGCAAGTAGCTTGTTCCTGTTGCATGGGGGAGCTGTAATCCAATCAAGTGAGAGGTTATTGTTCAGAGGGAGGAATAAGCAGAGAGCAGAGATGGCATGGACAGAGATGACTCTACTCTTTGTGCAGTGCTATTACATAACAAGAATACACGATCAACAAAGCTGCAACCAGTGGTTACTGAGGCATGGCTGAACAGAAAAAAACATGAACAGATGAATCAATCAGAGAGGGTATTATAGTCTGAATAGTCTGATCAGAGAGAGTGAGTCAGTTTCTCTAACAGATATATACACATTATCAATGTCAGTTTACAGATAACAGAAAATAATATCCAATGTATGGTAATAGTCTAAGCAAATAAAACATAGCATGGTCAATTTCTTTCATAAAATTCACTCCACACCAACTGAAGAAATGTTGCCATGAGTGTTGCAGTAGTTTCTGAAACCACATTATCCACATACTGACTAAATTTCTTTGGAGGGTGTCTAATTTGTAAGTTAATGCATAACAACAATTATAAAAAGAAAATAAATTAATAAAGGAGCACTGAACTCCACAGTTTTACTATTAAACATGCAGATATCAACATGTTTGGGTAACAGCATCATTTCAAAACTGTTGGACAAATTTTCATTCTACAGAATCTTGGGGACAACACCATCACAGCTTACCTCCTACTCCAAGGTTCACCTTGTTCTGAAACTGGTCGTTATTAAAATCCTGTGTGAGCTTGAAGACAGCTACAGGAGCTGCCTGTGGGACTTCACAAAACACAGACATAGCAGCTGACAGACCTTCACTGGACAAAGAGAGGACCAAGATATCACAGCAGAGACAACAAATGGTACGACAGTTGAGTACTTTCACCTTCAACTTGGATTTGGGGAATACAGAGTGGGAGTGAGCGGATTAACCAATAGAAACAGAGATAAAGCTGTCAAACCAATAGCAGTGCTGGTCCCGGTCAGGTCAAAGTTCACGAAAACAATCGTACAGTGAATATTGACCAATGACAGCCCCAGAAACACGAGCGACAAACGTCACAACAAATGTGTGACCGTGAGAGTGGGTGGGTCCGGATTTTAATGCAATAGCATAGTTTTACCACAAGATGGAGCCAAAGCCCTTTTAAAAAATTTTCATCATCATTGGGCATTAGTTTTCACTCCTTCCATTAACAACATTGTGAGGTAGACTAGAGATTAACATAACAAAAGGAAACAGAGTAACGAAGAAGAAAAGCCTTAAAGTGGATAGACAGATTTCAAATGTTTTTTTGTCATAAGTTTGGTTTTCTGTCATAGATTTACTTGAAAATTACAGGAATGGTTCCATATCTGCATGTAAAATTAGTTGTGACTATTTTTGTTAAATAATATAGTCTGTAGAATTTTATAGCATCTTGCTACCCTTATAAAAATTGAAAATTAGTTCAAAACAATTCAAAGCCCACATTTGACCATATATCTGTCTGTGACAATACATATGTACCTCTGATAAAAACCTTAGTGAAGCAAAATTAGGTCTATCATACCATATATTGCCAAAGTAATAGCAAGGTATACATGAATACATTAAAAATATCTTCACTGAAAAGGGGAAAATAGTTAATTCTTTCACCTTTTTCTTGATCAGCAGTCAGAACAGACAGTGCAAAGTAAGTCTGAAGCCAGTGCAAGGGTCAAAAAGTAGAAATTGTGAAGGAAAAAAACATATATTAAATAAGAGAAACATAAGCTAACTAAGGAAAAAAGGATGAATTAATTTTTAAAAAAGCTCAAATGAAGAAAAAAAGAGATTATTTACGAAAAATAATGTTAAAACAGCACAAAACGACAGATCAATACAGAGAAAATTGAGCTGGAATGGATGGTTGGATGATCAAACCCTAGATAGCCTAAATCCCATAATAATAGTCAGAAATAGACCTTTACTGAGCAGACAGCTTCATGCTTCGGCTCCACACTGTGAATGAGAGTATCTAAGACTGTGTGAATGAGTCTGCATGAGGATTACCATCTGTTTTGTCCTGAAGGCCTTGGCTGAGCTGTGGCGTAAACACTCGGGCTCCTCTGTGCTCTCCCTGCAGCTGTCTGCAGGAGCTGAAGTGGTTGATAAATGAGGTCGTCTATATGTGCTGCTCTTTCCTACCAGCAGCACAACTTTGGAAGAAAGCTTTTTGACCACACTGGAGAAAAGACCCAGAGTATATCAAACCTGAGAGCTGTCCCTTACACAGATGTAAATACAACTAAGTGAAGGTGGTTTACACAACATGAAGAGCACTGTCTTAAAGTTCTCCTCGACTCGTGTGCTCTCTGTTTTTTCTGTCTATATTCAACTCTCACAGTGGAGGATGAAGTTTGCACAGGCTGTTGCTACATTTCTATGCGGCAGAGGGATTGTTTTCTGTTTTATATGACACTTGCATGTTCTCATTTCTATTCAATAAAGGGACAACAGACATGTGGTTTCAATAATTTGTCACCAAAAATCTGTTCTAAAATATATAGATAATCTTTTTCGGTTGGGTATTCAGCTGTGGGTCACATGACCACATTTTATATGAAAAAAGGGTCATAAGTAGTGATGGCTTTTCTGAAAATCATTATGTGAGTCCTCCATGTTATTTATAATCAATTTTACAGCCCTGATGTTTAGTATTTATAATGCATAAGCCCCCTTCTCGGCTATCTATCGCACATAGCTTAACATTATTGTCCAATAGCAGATTTCAATTCAAAGACAAAAAGGAGGGATGAATAGTAACGAGTGAATTTCAACTTAAAATAAATTTATATTGTTCCATGGCTGGCATGTTTTTCCCTAAAGTAACAATAAAAATTATTTTCACTTGAGAAGTAATGGGCTCTAATCATAATTCTCATTTTCTGTTCTACTCCTTTGAAAAATTTTAGATTGTGAACGAGTAAATTGACCCATTAAATCTTTGATAGAAGCTAATATCCTGCAGTGAGTTACTCAGGGATGCCTCTCAAAATTCTACTTTAAGCAAACTTAAAGTTCCTATAAGGAAATTTCTGTTTGTTCGATTACAGCGCCCCCTCTGAACAAACATGCTACCTCTTAATTTTAACCCATAAATGTTGAGGGAAGTGTTTTTTCACCAAAGACTCACCCTATTATTTCATAACAGTGGAGTATATCACTCATAGTAAAGTGTATATTTGCTGTAGGGAAACTAAACGAATGAATGAATTAAAAAATTCAAAAGATAGATGGTTTCTGTAGGGCCCTATAAATCATTCTAGCTGATATCTTCCCTCAGAGTGGTATCATGTATTAAAAATGACAGCTAGGCAAATGCATTTTGCGTATGATCTTGTTTCAAGTATCACTGTTATTTCTAGCCAGTCAAAACTACTCACTGGGACTTAATTAAAATAAGTACAGTTAATCCTAGCAGTGGTTACTACAGCACACTGAGTGACTTTTTTTCCTCTCTTGGTTTTAGTCACAGATGTTACTCACTTTCCCCGCACTGGTCCCACCCCCACTCATCTCCTCGTTTCACTTTTGACAGTAGATGTTTTCATTCTTTCCAACCAGGTGAGGGTGTCTCCGATGTTAGCTATCACTGTCAGCTCTGCAATTATGGGATTTGAGCTCCCCGAACACAGCTCGGGGGCCCGGGGCAGGGTTTGCTGTGTGCGTACTGGGGAGGCCCTCAGGACGACGGCGTGGGTTGTGATGTGAGGTGTGAGTCAGAGACAAGAGTGACAGGAGCCGCCTCCGGCAAGACAGCGCCTACAGGGAGAGTGTGTCACATCCAGATCAATTAGCCAGACAGACAAAGATTCACAGGCATCTTTCTTTGCTCTTCTTTGACATTGATATGTGGAATATTTATTTTGGCATTTATCTTTGTCATGCAAAAAAAGAAGAAAGTATCAACGTTAGATTTATCCGTTTCCATTTCACATGCAAGTTAGCATTGTTGCTGCAGCTCGCTGACTCTAAAACACACAAAGGCACACATTCAGGCACAAGACAGTCACATTCCAGCTGCAGTATCACTGAAACACAAACAGGAGCGTGTGCACACACACTGCTGCAAATTCCAAGGGGGACGTTGCAGTGCTGCTCGCATGTTGCTGTGGCCCCTGTGTCTCTGGGTCAGAGAGCCGTGCTGAGTGACCACCTTTTTAGCTTCCCGCCATGTTTGTTTTCCAAAGACAGTGTCATCAATTCTCTAACAAGTGACTAGACACAGCAACAACAGAGAGCACAGGACCTCCCTGCTGCTCTCTGTGTAGCTCAGTGACTGATGGAGCATGCATGCAATAACACACATCAGTGCTGTGTGTCCGACTGCATTCCTGCTGGTGTGTTTGTGTGAATGTCTCTGCATGTTTGTGTGTACGTGCCTTTGATATCATGACATGAAATCTGTTTTTCTAGTGCATGCAAACGTTTACCCTTTGCTCCCGCATCCGACAGTAGACATACTGCATGAACACCTGAAGCTGTGTGAACAAAGATAGACATCTGACTTACAAAGAGATTAGTGTATCCAATTAAACAGATTTTGCACTGATTGCTTAGAGAGTGCTTCTCCACAGACACCTTTGTCAGTGGCACAGTCTTTTCTGCTGATGTTGTAAACCACTGTTGTTTTCACAGCTAAGAAACAAAAAAAGTGAGTAC
The DNA here is from genome assembly GCA_008086565.1 of Thalassoma bifasciatum. Classification (NCBI taxonomy): domain Eukaryota; kingdom Metazoa; phylum Chordata; class Actinopteri; order Labriformes; family Labridae; genus Thalassoma; species Thalassoma bifasciatum. The sequence goes on from RPOG01000103.1 coordinate 389,960, forward strand.
ATTTTTTTGGATAGCTTTCTTTTCAAAATCCTGCCATCTCTGCAGCATGACACTTTCCCCAACAACGACAGGTTCAACATAGAAGGAATGTCTTTCTTCTCATTACCGAGCCAAAGAAGCAAAAAATACCACTTTTCCATGGCACAGTTAAAGGAAACATGCAGCCATTAGTCCGTCAGATGAGCTGAGCACAAGCACCATGTGTTGTGCCCATGAAACACAACACATTTAAACATCTCTTAAGACTTTAAAGAGTTAAATAACAATTTGTGGCTTTATTGGGGGTTAATATTTTAGTTTGAGGGCTTAAAAGAAGCAGTCAGGTGGATTTGGTTAATCTGAGCTACACCTAGTTTTGTCTTGTCATTCATCTTCTTGCCAAGATATACTGTAAACTGAGCAAACAGGCTTTATAGTTAATTTTCCATTTCTGAGAGAGTCATATACTTTTGTACAATTTCAGTTTGAAGGACACATGACAAAAGAATGTAAGTGGGATTTTGAAAAAAAAAAGAATCATAATTTATGCTCTGAATTTACAAAAGTGTATTGATACGATAAGGCTATAATTTTGTCCATAGTGTCATGAGGGAAAAGAAAAATGACTTCAGATTAATCTAAAAAAAATGTGTCTTTTCTTTCATATTACATTCCATACGACTTTAATCTTGATAATTTATCTTGATAATTTTTTACATTATGACAATATTTTATGACTTTAAATCAACAAATTCTATCCTCTTACAACTCAGTTCCCATGATAGTATCACTCTACTTCTGAAATATTACAAATTTGCTTGGTAACATTTTTCGACTTTATTCCTGTAAATTGAAGACTTAACCTGTATCTCTCTATTTTTCATCTCTTATGACAGTACATCTGCAGTACCACCTCTTTAGCCTTGAAATCCAAGAGGTATTTTCATTTTTGTTGAATCCTTGGTTGCATTTGTGTGATCAAACTTGTAGGAGAAAAGGAAATAGGCATGTCTCAAAAATGTACAAGTAGTGCCTAAAACCACATTGAAAACCTTTATATAATGTTTTCATTCAAAAAAAGAAATTAAATAAGTCAAAGTAGACCTACAAAGTCAAACACTCAGCATGGGGGAGATGTTTTCTTGTGATGCTAAACCCAAGTGTCACACACTACTGTGGTTGATGCAGTCATAAATTGGTAATGACCCTTACTCTTACTGAGAAGTATCACAAGGTTTATATCATCTGCTCATATTGTTTTCCACTTCTCCCCGCTGTGGCCTTCACCCCATCAGGCTGGGTGTAGCCTCAAACACAAGGTTTACAGTGCGCGTTTCTTATTGATTGATGTTGTCTTTCAGCCAGCTCGTGCTCTCCAGACCTCAACTTTACACAAATACGCAGGCAACGAAACAAAGACAGGATGTTGAGGACTCATGTATAGAGCTGACTCTTATTAGCTTGCATAAAGCAACCAAAAAGAAACAATGAGGAAAAAGTCTGACTGTGTCTATTATTACCTTTCATTAAGTTATTTTATATTAATCCAAATCTGGGGATCTTCTGCTTTCATTCCCCAATTCTCAGGGGTCAAAGGTCAAGGTTAGCTCCAGAATAGGAATTCAAAGTGGGTGGAGCCTGCTTGAAACTGATGCTTGAATTTCTTCCTTTGCAAAAGAAATCATTCACAAAGATTTAACTTCACCCATAAAGAGTAAAAAACAAATTGCAAAAGCACATGTCACTTTGATGCAAATGCCACCATGGGTGCAGGACAGAAAGAAATAATTTTTCTCAAGGATGTTTACTTCTTTTAGTCAGGATGCATCCATGGTTGTATTTTATGGCAAAGTTGTCTTTCCCAAGGGAGCCATAACTGCCTGAGCAAATTAGAGAAAGTCCTCCAAGTAACGAGCTGAACTTGATTCAACCTTTCGATATCGTTCATATTTGTCTCCTGCTCTGGCCAAGTAGGACAGAAAACACACAGCTGAAGGGAAAACTCAAGGTCCACATATCCTCTTCAGCTAAGGCCCACCTCTCCTGCCCAGTTGTTATCTACCCAGCCTGTGTTTCAGTGGAAGGGATAAGCATATTTAGGCCTCATGTTTCCTCCTAAACTACATTCCCAACACCGTAGATCACAGACATTACAGGCCCTACATCCCCTCTGTTAACACTCATGTATACAAACACACACCTGCTGGAGCAGTCTAGCAGAGAATTACAGCAGGCTAATTTATGACACCCAAGGGAGGGCAAAGGGCAGGGAACGCAGACTGACCTGACCTCACTTCCTCCAGTCGTGGTCTCCAAGTTCAGCCCAACATGGCTTTGGTTCTCAAACATCTCGTCCTCTCACGGCCTTTCACACAACCAAACAATCAGTGCATCTTTTTCCTAACCTGGTTAACACAATGAGCCTGAAAGATTGCTGCAACATGCAAAGTAATGTTCACCTTAAGCCCAACGTTGTGGAATATTTGGCACTTTCAAAGCTGAAGGTAAGTGGATGAGAACAGGAGTTTTGTGATAAAATTTGCCCCCCCCTGGCCTCTTCATTTCCGCCAGCGTGAAGACGCTGTCATTCGTCACTCGCAGCCAGGCAGGGGCACAATAGCACAGGCCGAGTTCTGGCTACTGACACCATCACATGGGCTGCTGATAAGACTCACCTTCCGGGACCCAGGAGAGCTGAGTAGTAACAGAAACACAACAGTTTGTTCCTTTGCCACTCAAAGGATGAAATAAAAGGAAAGTGGACTAAACATAATCAGGGAATGACATCCCTTTAATCAACTTTTGCAATGTTAGTTTTCTTCACAAAAAGAGAATGTAACATTGTTTCAAGTATAAGCATTTATGGCCAAAACTAACTTTTAACGCTGCCAAACTGTTCAAGGATGCTATGATTAGGTCACATTCATATCACACTGTATGACAAGCTGGGGTCAATTTAGCAGCTCGTCATTAAAGCCATCACCTACTCCATACAAGAAAACCCTCACATGTTGGACCAGAAGACCAACAGGTCACATCATTGTTCTATACTCAACAAGTGTAAACTAAAATATCTGCCTGGTTTGCAAAATTCAGCATAACACTGCTCTCTCTCCTTGAAACTCATTCATTATCCAACATAACAGCAGACAGATTACTAGAAGCACCACACAAGATCTTCTCATTCCATTTAGGAGGAGCACTATTAGCATTACAAAATTGCATTCGCTGCCAAACACAATGAAAGACATACACATACACTCCAGCTTTACAACATACCTTACAACATGGCTTGCTGATAACTATAACTGTCACATTAATCTCTGTCAGATAGGATTTGTGTTTCTGATGTGACAGTCATTTATGTCTTGTTTGTGCTTTAAATATGGCCTCTTTTGTCTCTTTGTCTCAAGTGCGTGAACTACTTTGATGTGCTCTGGTTGTGTATTTCAACAGTGGGACATGCGGTATATCTCATTTGTTTCACTTTGGGTGTGCTTTTATCATAATTTCAATGTTTCTAACTGTATTTTAAATCTTAACAGTTGTATTTTGGGTTGCCTTCAAACAGGTGACTGGCAACCACAGCTGGGAATTCGCCATAAAGGCTAACGTTGCCTCTTTTTTTTCTTTGTAGTAAATTAGAGGGGACTACCCACACAACTAAACTAAACAAAACTAGTTAGCTTCAGATATTTCGTTAAAAAAATGCATCAAGAGGTTGTCATTGCCACACAGCCTCCACCCACCTACTCCCCCAAAAAGACAAGCATGAGATCTTAGATGTATAAACTAAAAGTCACTCAATCGTTACATGAAAAACAGAGCGTGTGGACAAGCCTGAACCTATCTGCTTTTCTAATGTTACAATCCCTTGTCATTATTCGCTCATCATAAGTGCCAAACAACGAAAAAGTCATTCTTCAGCTTCACATCGCACATCTAATCTGTTACATTAAGACCTGTAAACAACCAGATCCTTTGTAGAAAAGTTAAGTGTTTTTCTTCCAAGCTGTGCAAAGTCATGATAAAAACACATCCTTAATGTCAGTATGCACACACACACACACACACACACACACACACACACACACACACACACACACACACACACACTCACACTCACACTCACACACTCACAGTACGCCCCCGGACACTAGAGGTGTTGATGCTTTCTTTTTTCAGAGTTTACCGCTGTGGTAAAACCATCAGATAGCAGTCACTGTGTGGCTTTACAGGAGCCAGGACCACGGGGGAAAGGTAATTGCAGTTATTATGGAGTCATCAAATTTTCATTTGTGTTCAGGGGATCTGTGGTCTTAACACATTCAGCCATGCATCTCTTAGGCAATTGGTTTAAGGTTCAAATCTATGGTGGCCATCAATTGTTGCAATCCATCAATTATTATTGTGCCTGGTTATTAGAAGAATCATATTAATCTAAAAAAGTATGATTCACAACTCTCCAACCTTCACAGTGCCTCCCACAGGCCTTCTGTTGTAATGTAGCTTTTATATTACATTACTTTCTTGGTTTCTGTGTTTTGAGCTTTGCATCCTTTTGGTTCACATTTTCTGTTTGGTGGGCTTTCAGCAGCATGTTTAAGCATTTGGAGCACATGTGGGGTTTATGTTGTTTCTGGATTTGCAGTCTGTGTCTTTGCATCAAAATATTTTGTTTCCTGATTGATGTGGGCCCCAGTTGAGATCAACAACTGATTTTAGCGTACACCTGCCACTCTGCAGAGAAGACACTGCTTCAACAGGTTGGCCTGCCAGTCACTCGGAGAGAGGGGAGGGGACAAGAAGAAACATGTTGAGCACTGCCTGGCAAAAAACCAACTGTAAGAGCTCACCAGGAACAAAACTGAGAGGAATGATTGAAATTTGAAGTAATAGTAAGAAAAAAATGAGAAATTGAGTTTTTGCCAACATAACAGTCTCTGTTTATGATAAGTAGTTATCTCTAAGCCTCAAAGGGAAGGTTTTTCCTTCAGTAACTTAAACAGCTATAAAATACAAATTTATCATTACTTTTTTAGCAAATTGGATCATCACGGACACAAGGTTAAAAGGAAATATACAGCTCAACATTAATATATATCAGCGTTACATTCAAGTCAGACTTCAGCAGGGCCACAGCTTAAATTGAAGGCTGTTTACCAAGGCAAATTGTCACGCTACCCTAAACAGTGCCCGCTTCCTGCTTTAACAACCCATTTGCTTTGGTGGAGGACTCTGGACATCATCTTTCACTTTGACTATTCTATGCTACATTGTATTTGTCAGTATTCTAGTTATACAAATATATTTTTGCTCCCAAATTACAATGGGCTTTCATCTTTTCTTTGTATTTCAATATTTTGAGGTAAGAAATAACTGAATAATATTATTTCAAATTGTCAAAAGATGAAAAGGGATGGCGAGACACTCCTGTAAAGTCTTTTCTGATGTTTTATTTGATAAGTACAGTAAAATGCAATTTTGTACCTTTGTTATTCTAGCATACTATATTATCAGTGTGTCAAAAGATGACTGGTGTTGTTGTGATAACACTTATTATAAGTTAGCATCATCTCAACTACATAATGTATTTTAACTTGAAATGTTATGTCCTGTATAATAAGTCGGTAATTCCTGTTGTCTTGACAATCACATTAGCCCTTCCCAGCAGCTTAGTAAGGCTACAGCTTGAAAGTGATGACCAGAATTCCTTTGTGAGTTGTAACCTAACAGTTACACCCTGAGTAAGGGGAACACAGTGGATATGAGACCCTGCCGTGCCTAGAAAAGTCATGAAGGAGCACAGTCTGGTTTAGAAAATTGTAGAGTTCAATTGCATTGAAATCAGTAGGTCATTCAAACGACTACCAAAAGAAGTCAGAGCAGTTGTTAGGAAGGGCACTTTCAGCAATCATTGTCAGTCAGAGTAATACAAAATTGGAATTCACTGCCAAACACAATCAAAGACATACACATATACTCCAGCTTTACAGCGCACTTTAAAACACGGCTTGCTGACAACTATAACTGTACACATTCAAGGGAAATAAAATGTTAAGTTGAAATATATTTTGTAGTTGAGATGATGCCAACTTATAATTAAGTGTTATCAGAACAACTTCAGTAATCTTTCTTCATTTTGGGGTGGAATGGCATGCAAAAATAACAAATATGCAAACTCTCACTTTGTAGAATCAAACAAGTGAAGACACTTCCTAAGAAGCACATCTTGCCTTCCTTTTTCAATCAAACTAAGACTAGAGACATCTTGTTCAATTAAGATAACTTCTGTTGGTTTCTAAACAAGAAAATTTATAGTTTGACCAAACATTATATTTTAAGGCATCCCTTTACATCATGTTTTTTTTTTTTAAGTTGAACCAACCAGTTATATTTAACAGTGTATGGGGATTTATGACAGGGTACCCATCTATTCCATTGCTATCTAAATCTTAATAATGATTTCTATTTTTTTTTTTAATTTTTTATGCGTACTCTTGAGCCCCCTCGTGCTGACCTCTGCTGTGAGTCTGACCTCTCCCAGCTTATCACGATGATTCTGAGATGAAGATGATGTATTGGAGACTCGCATTGAGCAGCTCCTAGACACTCTCTGTGAGTCTGGGTTTTGTTACAGGCAGGAAACAGACTCTTCCGCTCCGTAAACACGCGTCTCTCCTTGACCACTTTCGGGCTGCCGGTGGCACGCGAGGACCACTAGGTGATGGTCAGTGGAAGCAGCGCGCGTGCGTGTGTGCATGCGTGCAAGTGCTGAGAGCTGCAAAGCTGATTAGCAACCTGTGTCTGTGACCCGTGAAGCTTTACATTCACAAGAATACGGGTCCAGCAGCTTGTAAAGTTTTCAAATGGCCTTTTTTTTATTTCACTAACTAATTTGAATTTAATCTACCACCAGGGTTGCCAGATCTGACTGACGGTTTCCAGCTCGAACACAATGCAAAATCAGCCCGACTCTCAACATCTCTAAAAAACTCATGTTTAAAATATAAACCTATTAAATGCGTAATAAAGAAAATGTTGTAAGGACAAAACTGTATCAATAAAAGAATAAAGAAACAGGAGTAGCACAAACAACTCCCCCTGACCAGCTAAGAAAAATATTCAAATTTATTATATACACTGTGTTTCTGGCAAAGGGGGAAATCCAATGTCTCATATATAGATCAGTCCATCCTTCATTTCCTTTTTTTCCCCCCTTTTTTTGCATTTCCCCCACTTGACCATGATGCTGTCTAAAATGCGCTTTCAAGTGACGGACAACGCTCGAGTTCAACAGTTTCTCTCCATTTCAAAACAAATGAATAAACACAAAAGTTCATTGAAATATGCACGTATGCATTTTGTCAGTATTTTCCAAAAAACTGCCAAATGTTGCAGAACAGCCCAAATTTTTATCAATCCGCCCATGCAAATTTTTTATTCAGCCAAACATGTTCAAAATAAGCCCAATCTGGCAACACTGTGCACCACACTTATAGTTCTCATAATAGCCGACTCAGCTCTTCGTCGTTATTATGCAACGTAGTCTAAACTGAGTTCTTGGTGTTTGGTCTGATGTCATTGCACCCATAAACAACTCTGGGTAAATATTTGGGAAACAACATGAACAGATTTACTGCCTTTTTGAGTATTTTACGAACCAATACATCTCACTTAAGGGCTCGTAAATTCCACCTACCCGTGCCAATTCACATTGGAAAATGAGAAAATTTCCAGTCATCGAGCTTATCAGTAATTCTTAAGAAAGATTCTGATGACCATTCGAATTCTCCATTGATATTGTGTGATTTTAAAATCATTTCTCAGACCAAAGTCTTTTCTCTGTGCAGTCATCTCCCAAGTGTCCCATTTTAAAGACATGGATCTCCAGAGGAGGGGAGGACGCTTCCCTAATCTAAACAGCTCCTTGTTGATGGGGAGCGGATGAGATTATGCCGGCATGCTCTCCTTTTCTTTCCACACGGTTTGGGAGCAATGGGCCTTCAGACTGTGGCGCCTGCACTTGGCCACAGATAGGCGAACAGGGGGGTTGGTGTCCAGTTTCCGTTTGTTTGCCCTGTGGCACAAAGGTGACACTATAGAGGAGGTAAACATCTTCCCTAATTATTCATTAGGCTAAATGAGTAAATACAAGCAAGACCTACGTTTGAGGACACGAAACAGTGAAACTTGGAAATTAAAAAGTCCAAGAATAACCTAACATCACGTAGTGAGATTATTAACATGCATTATTATTATTATCATTATTATTATTATTATTATTATTATTATTATTATTATTATTATTATTATTATTATTATTATTATTATTATTTGGGCCAGTATTCTTTTATTTAATAAGGCTTCTTGTATCTGTCCTATCAGTAATTATACAAGCTTAAAATTTAATTAAATTCGTGTTTTATCTTGAACTTTGCTGTGCTGACAGCCATTTTGTTTTTGTTGTTTTTCTATTGAATTATTTAGGAGACGCTGGTTTGTTCATAGCACTACTTGTGCCAAATATGTAGTGCAAAAAGTCCCCCAAAATAAATAATCACATGATGCAACATCAGGCTGCATTAATAACCTCCCTGCTGCTTTAGGTTGCCAATTTTTCTCATTTCCCACAGTTGCCGCAGACTATCTTATCCATGGATTGCCGAGACAGGAAGCAAAGATATGCGTAATCTTAAAAGCACTAAAGTGATGATGGGGAGAGCTGTGAAGCACTGGGCCACTCAGGAGATGATAAACACAGTTAAAGTCACAGGATAAAGTCAGGTGCTGAACCAAATGGAAACACTTGCAACATTAAGTTTTGTCAAATAAAATGATTAATCTTTAAGTTTCTGGGTTTTCAGTTTCTGTGGGTAAAAAACGAAGAAGCTTGTATTAGAAATAGCCTTACCTTAAACTCCCTTAACAGTCTGAAGTAGGCGATAGTGTTTGCATTATTTCATAATTTAGGCCTATATGTCTTCCTGACACACCTACATAGGGAGAAACAGAGCGAGTCCCTCCCCGCTGCAGGACGTCACTAAGAGGGAGAGGACAGCATCTTGGCTGACCCAACTCTTTCTCTAGATAACTGAATCCAGCCAACCAAACAGGACCGACCTCTGTTTCTTCTCTTGCAGCCCAACAACCACTGCAACTAAAGCCAGAGGAGATGGGATGTCACAGCTGAAAGGAGTCTGTCCTCTTCGGTGTACATGAAAAACAAGCTGTGCGCAACAATCCTTCACGCCTACGCATCGGGTGTTTACTGCTTTTACGCGTCTTCTAGCGACCAATTCTGGGCTCGTTGACGAAAATTTTGATTTGTTATTTCTTTGTTGGTGGTGATAATGCTTCCCAGTCCGCTCATAACTTCATCCAGCACGCCTTTTTCCGTAAAGGATATTTTGAAGCTGGAGTTGCAGCAACAGTCTCAGCAACAGCAGCTGCAGTTGTTCTCCTGCTTTGGTCTCTCTGGTGCGCTGTCCCAGCCCGGGGGAGCCTTCCCTAACAAACCGTTCCGCAGTCATTCGCCGCCCTCCTGCATGCTGGCCGGCAGGGACAGCCCCAGTCCCATCAGCTCCGGTCTGTCGGAGAGCGAGGAGAGGATGTCGTATCTGAACACCCTGACGATGCAGGAGCGGCTGGTGGAGTCCGGGCTGCCCGCCGAGATGTTCGGAAACCCCGGGCAAAGATCTGAAGAGCTCCGGTTAGACACCGAGCACGAGGAACAAGACAGCAGTGAGTCAAATCTGATGTTCAAAGTGTTAATATGTTCCTTTGATAAATATGATTAATAACAGTTAATACTATAAAACCCTAGTATATGCCTACCGTGGACTGACTTCAATATTTACTGATCTATATCAGAGAAATCGAGGTGGATAAAAAACAAAACAAAACAAAAAAAGATTAGGATCAAACAGTGCGTGTCTTGCTGTAACAATTCTTTCCAAAATAACAGCATACAAATAAGAAAATATAAAAGACGCATTTATGTTTTCGTGCAGTTATGTAAATATGTATTTACGCTGTAATGAAACAAATCTATGAGAGCACTGAAGACCCATTGCTCTCGCATGCACATGGTATCTGTTTTAAAACGTAGTTTATTAAGTTGTGCATTCAGTTAAAATGCAATTAACTGATGCGTAATGACGCACAAATTGTTGCAATGAACGATGTAGCAAATACTAAAACTGAATTTCATTCATCTGTGAATGAATATGAACTCAAAGCTCTCGGATACCAGCTGGATATCAAAAACAGTATACAACTAAATATATTTTTGTGAAAGGGTGCCAAAAAAATCTGAAAATGAAATTTGCAGATGAACTAAAATGTGTTCTTTTTTAAGGTCAACTTTTGATTTATTTCCCCAAGAAGGTGGTTTATTTACCAATATCTTTGTTAAACAAAAATATCCATTTAAAGATGTAATTTTCCAATTGTAAAACATGTAAAATAACATCAAGAAATGTTTATGGTTTTTGTTTGTTCAAAAATGGTAATCATTTAAACCCCATTTAGTTTTAACGTTTTGGGATTTATTCACGTGATTCAGCAATATATACCAGAGTTAAAATAAAGATAAAAAATAATCCTGGGGCTTTGAAACAGCTGTCTAATTTCTGCTTTATCACCACACGTTCTCGTAACAATAACCACATATTTTTCTTGCAGAGAGTTGTGGAGCTTTGCGAGCCGAATGTGACGACCCAGACCCGGATAAACCTGTCACCAAGCAGCAGAGGACCCGGAGGAAACCCCGCGTGCTCTTCTCACAGGCTCAGGTGTTCGAGCTGGAACGTCGCTTCAAGCAGCAGCGTTACCTGTCCGCCCCTGAGAGGGAACACCTGGCCAGCTCCCTGAAACTCACCTCCACACAGGTTAAGATCTGGTTCCAGAACAGGAGGTACAAATGTAAAAGACAACGACAGGACAAGACTTTGGAGATGGCAGGACACCACCATCATCATCACCATCACCACCCACCGCCGCCCAGGAGGGTGGCTGTACCTGTGCTAGTCCGGGACGGGAGGCCGTGTCTGACCGGGTCCCAAAGCTATAACACTTCTTACACAGTGGGGGCTCCGACCACGTACAGCTACAACGGCTACCCAGCTTACAGCTACAACAACTCTGTGTACACTAACACTTACTCCTGTACTTACTCTAGTTTACCTGCTCTGCCGCCCAGCAACACCGCTGCCAACGCTTTTATGAACATGAATTTGGGGAACCTGGGTGCGCAGACGCAAAGTCAAACACCCCAGGGAGCAGTGGTACCACCGTGCCAAGGGGCTCTGCAGGGCATACGGGCGTGGTAGCGCGGACTTTACGCACGACCAGAGCTGGGAGGGACTTGTCTGAATGGACTCAAGCATGTTAATATTATAAACTAATGCAGTGAAAGCTCAAGTTAGAACTGTCACACATTACAGAAAGACCAGGCCAGACTGAAGTTGAAGACAGGCCTGTGAGGAGACTGGTCCGTTTACAGAGATATAAAACATACACTTTGTGCATTTTTCTTCTGAGCCAGTGTTTTTTAATGTATTAAACCTGCCGTTGGATATTTGCTGATGAGAAAAAATATGCATAATGTGTGCCTTTTGTGATCCAAAATTATAATATGCAAAAACTTAAAGGAACCTGAGCTCAAATGTTATCTTACCACCACTGTGTGCGTAAAAGTTCAGCGGATAATTCAAGTGACATGGCCATTATATAAAAAATGTAAGGAAATGCAAATTTAGATCAGTGCTGCTGGATGAAACAATAAAGTATTTTTTTCTTCTTGTATAAAAAATGATAGTGTGACGTTGGTCATGTGTCCTTTTTTTTTTACTAGAATGTGTATGTTGAGAAAGGATGCTTTTAAAATTATTTTTGTGCATGAGATTCAAGGATGAAACGCATCATTGATTAGGACAATATGAGTCAGCAAACTTAAAGACACAGATGACTGTACAGTGTTGCATCATATGTATATTACTTAAATACGTGAAACGAATAAAGTTTACTTTTTGTTCAATTATGCGTTTTTACGTCCAAAGAGACGTTGTTATTCTTGTTCGGCACCACGTGTCAATACTTTCCGACTTTCACAATAATGACTGCGTGGGAAACTTTATTAAAGGAATGACTGGGTATATTTCCCAAGAAGATAAGTGTAGCATTTTCTCATCGTCTCTAAAATCCCTTCTCCGGCCAGTTATTTCCCTCCTACAAGACAAGAACCAGAAACAGAGAGAATCTAGAGGCGAGCTCATGTCCGGTCAGGATCCAGGAATGGACATTAACCAGACAGACAGCATCCTCGGAACCCACAGCGCGGATACACTCGCACAGCTTTGGATGATAAATTTTGTTGAGAAATGCGTGACACTGAAATAAATAATTCTTAAATTCAAAAACGAAATATAAAGCTGAAACCCTAAATATTCAGTATCAAAATTCATAATTATTCCATGGTATTTAGGCCCACATACATTTGCATTCACAAATCCAAAAGCACATAACACACTTTGCGTTGATTGCAGATGGACTTAAACAAACACCTTCAGCTCCTGGGCATGGTCGAATACGCAGACACTATTAATGGAGATGAATGGCAACGTAAACAGAGTGTTTGTCTCCGCTGATAGCCTCCACAGACACTTCCCCTGGCTACTGCGCTGCCGGTGGGACATACCTGGTGTCAGCTCTAAGTGCTACACAGTCACTAGAGTAAATAGAGTTGGCGACAGGACGGCGATGCCTGAGGACGCGGCCTGGACACGGCTGCTCTGACAGGCGCTGCGGTGATCGCTATCTCGCGCTTCCAAAGATAGCAGGCTCGGCTCATCGCTGCGCTGAAGGCGTGGAGTTTCCCAAAACAAAGTCTCCAATGGCAACCACTCAAGGAGCTTGCTTAAGAAGCCGAGCCCAAATATAGAGAAGAAAAAGTGCGTGGAGAAACTGGATGAAGAGGGCTCCATGAGGTGGCCCTCCACGTCTTCCATTCGTTCAAAAGACGCCAGAGAGTCAGGGAACATTTCAGCCAAATCTTGCAAGATTTTATTTTTTTACTATTCAAAAATTAAATCTATGGAAAAGCAGAAACATGCCAAATGAGGGTCAAGATGTGAATGAATTTTGCGTTCTCCATGTACGGAGGGTTGCGCATATTGGGGGCTTAGTGGTTTGTCCTTTATCAGTCGCTCTGACTGTGTAGAGGGCATTTTTTCATTTATTAAATTAAAACTCAATTGCCTGAGCAGCATGGCAAAGATTGAATACTCCTTTTCACTCGTTTACAAAGACAGGAAATACTTGATGGTGTACGAACACAGAACCCCTCTTCTACTCTTTATAAACGTTTTATGTTGCACCAAATCTGCAGAAAAATGTCGCTCCTCTCTTTTCTTGAACAAATAGTTCAGATAACATCTAGTCAAGAGATGCATGGATTCAAACGTGTTGTATTATTATGTACGACTGATCCCGAGGGTGGGGGAGTTTTCAGAGGGAAACAAGCAAAGGAAACAGGAGTAAGTATGGGTGCACACCATTAAAGAGGTGTGTTGCTCTCAATGTGTGTGAGAGAGGAAAAGTTAGAAACCAACAAATGTAAACATTAAAAGCAACCAAACCTACCTTTCCACTTTTTTTTTGGCTGAATTACAGTTTTGTCTTGACTGTGGTGTGACATCTCGTGATTGACACATGTGTCAAGTGTGTCAGAGCGTTCGGACATGTTATGGCACACTGAAGACAATTTTGTTCGATGTGCAAACAGAGAGATTTCTCCGTTTAGTCAGGGGAAGAAAAACAAAACAACACAGAGGAGGCACATCAGTGCATCTGTCATCGCGTCTCCTCAATGAAGGGCAGGCCTGCTGATTGTGTAATGCGTGGGCGTGTGCGAGTGAGTGAGTGAGACTGAGGGGTGGGAGTGGCGGTGATATGCATGGTTGGTGTCTCTTCATTTCTCACCTCTTTACTTTGGAAGTAATAGATTGACGCCACACAGCGGCGCTATTCACCTGTTTCAGCAACGAGACTGTAAGTCATCCGTCCATACCAGAATAATTTGCATCTGGATAGCAGACATTTGCGTGTTGGATTATTTTGTATGTGAAGACGAGCCATGATGTAAATTAAGATTTAACGGTGAGGTTGCAAAGGCAAATACAGTCATTTCCGATAATAATCCAGAAAGAAAATGTGATTTTTATTCAGAAACCTTAATGTTGGTGTTTGGACCTTTAATGAGATGTATATGTTTTATGGAATAACTGAAAGCCTTGCCTGTGAGAGCCAGCGCCACAGTGCGTATTTACGCACGGTGGAACAACTCTATGCATCATGTTTCCAAACTTCAGTTGAAATATGGTTTCTAGTTAAAGACTCAAAGTGGCCAAAACAGAGTCATTTTGTATCTGTTCGATTCAATTCGTCTTTTGTAACAAACCTAAGTCCTGGGTTCACTACATTACTTAAATTTCTCAACAGTGTGTCACTATGCCTCGTGTTTCTACTTGCTGCAACGCCCTTAACCAATTAAACCACCCCAATTGTTGCAAATTATGTAGTTATTATTGGACTAATTGTCTGAATTATGTTAAGAATAAATAATGGCAAATCACTCCTATGCAAATTGAGCGTCTCTTATCCCCCCTGAAAGCTCTGAGAACAAGAACTGGGCGGCACAAGGGAGGGATCAGACAAACTTACGAGCCAATCAAAAGTTAACTTCAACCTCTGCTGAGAATGTTGATATAGAATTGACAGCTCCCGATGCAGCTTGTTCATTACCGCGCCGGAGCATCACAATTAATTTAGAGCGTTCGAGGCGAGCACTGGAAACACTGAATCGTTGAGGACTCTTTTGTTGTGACAGATCTCTACATGCTTCAAAATAAATCACAGGTCAGAGCGCAATCCCATCAGTCATGACGTTAAGTTTTTCATCCTTCTTCATCAAAGACATCCTCACCGGACTCGACAGCCGGGTGAAGACAACTTCTTTGAGTGTGGAGCAGCTCGGGGCAGAAAAGCGCAACACCTGCACCGGGGACTATGGGACAAGAGTCCCGAATCTTTCTCACACAGACGCAAATGTAAGTCTGAGAAGGCTTCCAGGAGATCCCCGTCTGTTTGGGGTAAATATGCGCTCTGATAGTCACACTGAGGAGTCCACTGGAGAGGAGATGACTGAGCACAAAGAAGGTGAGAAAGTTCATTCTCTCCGGGGTTTCAAAAATAAAAAAGACTCTTGGTTGGAGTAAATCTGTATCTGGACTAACTGGCATCGATTGAGAAAAAACAGTGTTTCATAGTCAAATTTTTTGAATCAAACATGGTCTGAATTTAAGTGTGTTCAATTAATGACTGAATATTTTCCTTAAGTCTATTCAAAAGAAGGAAAAAATAATTTTACATTGTTTTGTAATTACAAAAAAAGAAAAGGAATGGACTTCTTAGATCAATAAGTATTTATCAAGAACACAGTTTTGACTCAGAGTGACTTCCTTAATAAAACATCATAGTTTGTGTTTGTCTTTGTGATGACTATTTTGGTTTCTGTTTACCTGAGACCGACCGATTGCATTTGTGTTTTTCTTCGCTAAAATTGTGATGGTAGATCTTTCTCATCAGAAGTGTTGAACTCCGCCAATAAAAGCGTTGGTTTATCTGCCAAAAGATGGAGTTCCGATAGACGAGATATGAATAGGACTCTAGTGGAAAGCAAATATTAATAATGATACAAATTTAAAAAGATAAGAACTTTAAATAGAAATACAACGATTTTTATTTTGTTTGATGTAACAGCTTTTAGTCACTCTTTATCCTTTAACTTTATGACAGTGGTCTACTACTCTGGCCAATCAGAAGCTGATTTTAACACACCTGTTGTCGTCACACTATTTCATCCTCAGACTCTGCTAATCAGCCACAGCACCGTGAACATCAGGATCATCGGCAGAAAATCGATTCAGACGCAGAGGAGGGAGGTTGTCAGAGCAGCGAGGACGCTGTCAGCTGTTCACCCGATGAGCGGAAGAGCAGGCCCGGCACCAAGAGGCGCGCCAGAGCGGCCTTCTCTCACGCGCAGGTCCACGAGCTGGAGCGCCGCTTCCACTCGCAGAAATACCTCTCAGGTCCTGAACGAGCCGACCTGGCAGGAGCGCTGAAACTCACTGAGACCCAGGTTAAAATCTGGTTCCAGAACCGGAGGTATAAAACCAAACGTCGGCAGATGGCGGCCGACCTAGGGGCGTATGGATCACCGAAGAGGGTGGCAGTGAAAGTGCTGGTGGGGGACAGTCATAAGCAGCAGGTTCATATGAACAGACTACATTTCCCATTGCCTGCGCCTCTGTATCAGGCCTACCAGTGCTATCCGTGCTTTAACTACTGCTGCCGGCCCTGGGGTGTCAGAGGTCTGCAGAGTGGAGGGATGATGTGAAGAAGTCAACACAGAGAACACTGGACTGAGGAGCTGCTGTTTGCAGTGGATGAGCCTGTGTCACATGACCAATGCTTTACAGGATTTGTTTGTTTGTTTGTTTAATCCTGAGTGTCAAGAAGTGGCATGTTGTAAATCAACTTACATTGATTGGACATCTGACTGACTTGATTGACTTGGACATCTGAGGCATTTAAAAAGCTCTCTTCAGTTTGTTCACTGTGTGGGAGCTCATTTCAGCCAGTTAATAGAGATGGTAAAAAGGATACAACAACAAGGACTGGAAAAAAAGCACTAAAAATGTTGGGTTTTTCTGATAATGAATAAGTCCTAAAGTCCCAGTAGTAAGAAAAGATAAATGAAAGTCATGTGATTCATCCATTTTGCCACGCTGCCACCAGGCGGGAGGAAGGGAAGGGTCAAAATTAAGGGATTTCAACTTCAACATCATGACTTTAAAAAAAGTGACTTTTTCACCTTAGTTGAATAACACAATTTCTCATTATTTATGAATTCTGTTCCTTTTTTGGCTTATAATACCATTGTTTTTTTACTTTGTAAAATTTTCTCAACATCTGGATTTCTTCTCCATCTACATACAGCTCCCACCTATTCATGTTTTTTCACTTGTGGAAATGAGCTACCATGGATAAGTGGACTATGTGTGAATGTTTTATAGCCCCAGAGTTATTTATTTTTCTAAAGGATTTCATAATAAAAAAGACCATCATTTGATAATGAAAACTTTTTCTCCAAAATGTTGGCCAGCTGTCTGATTAGAATATCAGTGATCATCACTGATGTACTTGTTTTATTTATCTGTATTTAAAGATGACCTGCACAAACATGAACTGGTGTGGGGATCAGCAGTGTGTCCTGTCCTCTGACACAAGGGAAAAGAGCCCAAGTGATTTGGAAGGGATGTACTTTGTTTTGTATTTAAATAACTATTTTTGAATAAATTATTATGATTAACAGAGACTTAGGCGTAACATCATTTCTTCCTTCCTTTCTTACATCACAAGATTTTACTTTGGCTTTGGAAAGAGTTTATCTGCTTTGCCTTTTTTGATTGTAAAACAAATTGCTGTGATTCAGACCTTCATTCTGAGATTTAGTGGAAGAGGCATGATAATTCATTTGCGGTAGTTTGCTGTGCATACATATAATAATGTTAATGGGTGTAAAAACCTGTGGACGTTTGATAAGCTACTTGGTGTATGAGTAAAAACAAAACTGGTATAAGCAACAGCTCTACCATGTTTCTAAAAGAGTCCACTGGCCGATATTATCATGCCTTTTCTTGCAGGCCTGCCCGCCAGGGTCCATCCATTATCGGCTACGAGACATAGAAAAGAGGAATCCCGAATTTATACAACCCGAGGGAGCAAGAGAATAACTCCAGATGGGATAAATCTGGCTTTTGAAACGTGCATTAACTTGATTTACAGGACATTTTTAAGAACCTTAAAACTCAGCACGACACCTAGAAGAACACTTTCCTTATGTAGGTGAGGACTATGCACCTTATACTGACTTGTGGACAGTGTATTTGAATATCTGGTGCAGGCATTCTTCTTCCTAATCTACAGCTTCACTACAGTAATGAGAAAAAAGTCACTCCTTACACTGACGGCATACAAATATGTTGCTGTATTTTTGCAAGTATTGTTTGATTTTTTGCGAAATGGTTTTATTTGATTAGACAGCTGAACAGAGACAAGGAGTAGTACATGGGGCAGCTGTTCTCTCCAGTCTGCTTTTAGAGAGCCTGACTTTATATAAAAAAAGTATTGAAACATATGTATTAGTCATGCAAAACGGTTGCAAACAGCAAACTGACCCAACTGTAACCATTATCAAAACTCATATTTAGCTGATTTAACAAGGTTACTGTGAACTTTGATTTTAAAATGACTCTCTTGTGTGTAACAGTCCTGTGCAGACTTGGTATTCTGTCCTACTGTATGCTGCATGAGTCAGAGAGGGTCAATAGACTGTGGAGATGTTGCACCATCCAGCCAGGCTGCACAAGACAGCACACATTAATCACACCTTACAGAGAAGACTACACCCTCATCTCAAAGCACAACACACAACGGCCTCACTTGATAGGGAATAAAAACATGACTCCTGAAGGTGACTCGTGCTTTAAACAAGTCCTTATCTGTCTCTGCTTTCTAGTGTTAACAGCCTTGATTGCCAAAAGTGTGCAGGGTATTTGGAGACAGAAGCTTCTTTGCAAAGTTATCATCACACCTCTTTAAGATGTCATGTGACCTCTAATGCCAATCAACCAATTTTGCTTTACATAGCACCAAATCATACAGTGATATCTCATGACACTTTACAGATCTACTAGGCACTTCTTTCACTACTACTTGTCCAGACATTACAAACTTTCTTTCAATAGGCAGAAACCTGATGTAGAACCAGACTTTTTAGCAAATAGCTGCCTGCTTTTTTTCTTCAATGAACTCTGAATAGAGCAGTATAAAAATCTAGAGCATTAAAACTGTATCTTTTGTGCACTGGACTTAGTGCTCTCTGACACCACAATGTTTAAACATACTCAGTGTTATTTGCCTACAGCAAGTTGTCTTGCCTGTCAAAGCACTACAAATATTCTAATAAAACAAAACATTAAAGAGGGTGTGACATCTCAGGGCTGTGATGTAAAATCCATCCTTGGTCCAACAAGTTGCTTTGGCAGACGCATGAGGATCACCTGGTGCCGTCCTCTGGCTGCAGCCCAAACCTCATATATCTGTGAAATCAAAACAACACTTCAGATGTACTAAGTGGGTAATATAACTGGTTTCAGGGAGGGAGGAATAAAACTTCTACTTTCCACTGCCCACCTATTCAGTAACGCACCATTAAGTCTAATTATTTTCATTAAGGTAGGGTGTATTTGTCATTCAACACCCTGTTTGAGACTATGCACCAGGGAGGGTTTATTGTCCGTTGCACTGTAGCATGGTGGTATGCCTCTTTTTGTGCTCTAATTATTCACATTGTCCCTGCTGAGTGGTTGTTGTTTCAGTCATTGCTATCTACCATGACAAGATAAGGTTTTCATTTTCATACGCCCAGTCTGTGATGTCATTGTGAGGTGAATTTCCACTGAGAACAAAGGTGCAAGTGAATGACAAAACTCACTATGATTTGGATAATTACAGACTTCACCTTTTATAGGTGAGGTCAAATATTAGATTGTTTTTTAATAGAAGGAGTTCCCTGCACATTTTATTCTCAATGAGTTAATTACTAAAATCTTATTTTATGTAACACCATTAAAAGAGTCACAGAAACAAAGTTAAACATACAAACCAATCCCACAATTAGGCCAAACCTAATGACTCAAATGCAGAAATGCGCAAACAAAGCGACACATGGTACATAAAATATATATATATCCAATCTCCTGATACACCCAATGAACGTCAGTGTCTTTTCTTATTTGGACACATGAACCTACAAAGGATCCAGCTGAGCTGCTGCTAACACTGATCATTTAGATTTTGGTTAGGATTGCTTTGTGTTTTAAGTTTACCTAGTTTTTTGAAAAGTAGAAAGAATCAGTGTCTAAGAGCACAAGTGTGTGGGTACAAAGGTTGTAGTCATTAAGGTCAGTGGCCAGGGCTCAAATCTGCTTTACAGCCCTTTAAAGGTAGGGTCTGCAGGAAGTTTTTCATTACTGTTTATAAGCATAACAACCAAACTGGGCTCCTCCACCGTGGCTCACTACCTGAGCATGCCCACTGCCTACGATAGCTAATAGCCATAGTTTTGTGAACACGCTCACCAGCCTAGCCAGCACCTGCAGCATTACGTTTTTGAGTGAGACAGACTCAAAATCTGTATACCTGACTTTCTGCAGGTAAATGAGGGATCCTGAAAATACTGTATCATTGTTTCTTTGTGTAACAGCTGAAATAAAAACTGGGCGAGATAGCTTCTCCCACTCACTTACATCATTACACAAAGTCACATGTACACTGAGCACACTGTGATTGGCTGGTCATCGCACCTACTTCCCACCCAGAAACGTCCCGAGTCAACCAGATCATCAACATAACAGGCAGAGGAGGGGGTTAAGGCAGATCCGGATACTGACGCACATATAAAAAGGCCCATGATAGATGATGTTGATCAGGATTGTTCCTGTAAAAGTTGACATTTTAATTTTTATATGAAATCCTGCAGACCCCACCTTTACATGTCATTCCCCACACTCTCCTTCTTATGTCCGACACAACCTGGCACAAAATTTAAGAACATGCTTGTTTCTCAGATCATGTCTTTATTGTAACAATGCTACTTCCTAGCAGTTACTCTTATTGGTGTGGTTCTAGGATGTTATTGGGGTTTCTGTTTGTTAAATGACTGAACAGCTAAATGACCAATGTTTCAAACAAAAGAAAATGGCAGATAAGCTTTTTACACATTGGTAGAAAAGATTTGGCATTTTTCATGAAACACTTTGTCTGCACTTTGTTCAGTTAACATGCTTTTTTTTTTTTTTTTTTTTTTTTTTTTTACCTCTATGGTCTGTGCTTGGTTGCAGCTTTGTTAAAAAGTGACACTCCTGCCTAAATTGGGAGTGTTGGCAGGTCTGTGCTCAGGGAGCTGTATCATCCACAGGACTCCTCCCTTCCAAAGCAAATGACCAGGTAATTTTGACTCATTACACCCTAAAACACACAAAAAAAATGTGCCGTATAAAATTCATCATTTCTTTGAGACTACTTGTTTGACAGAATTTTAAGTTCTCTTAACATCCTCTAAGGGAAATTTTCTGTTTGTCATTTACGAGATGTCTGATTCAGAGTTTCAGGGTGTATTAGAGAAGGACTCCATGGTGTAAGTGGTTAACACCCTGAACCATCTCTAAAGTTGTGTCCAAATTTGCATCTCCCCTAAATTCTGCAGCCAAGCAGCATGTGTGAACACTCCATCTACCGTAATTTCTTACCCTGAAATTTGATAACTAAAAGTTCCATCAAAGATTTAACTTTAATGTAATTTGGTGTAACCAGCTATACAGAGAAAAAGAATTTCAATCGTTCTCAACATAAATCATTCTACAACCCAGTACAGATGTTTATCATCACATTGCATGGTTTACAGTCATGTCAGAGCCGTGACAGAACAGACTGAGTTACAATTTCTATTAGTTGTTTGTTGTTCCCTTTATGATGCATGTGACCAACCTTTGCGCTTGTTTGAAACCTGTGATTGTCTGACTGCTCGTGTTCTTCCTCCCCATCATACCTCTTCACTACATTCCCAGACCTCAGTAAGTGTGTGTTGTTACAGGCAGTAATCCACTGAGCCATCAGGCTGAACTGCATGTATAAATATGTAACATTGGAGTATGTAAACATCTTGAGATGTGCTTTATTACGGTGCCTCCATATGAATGGGCTCATAAAACAGAGAAAGAGAGCATCTGAAAGGAGCCAGACAGCAGAAAAACATGTTCCTCTGCCTCTTCAAACAATCACAGAGCGGCTTAACAAAGCATTAAAGAGCAGATTCAAATGGCAGTTATCAATGCTGGTGGAAACAGGTAATTTCCTGTTGTCTTTTATGTCAGCTGGGAGGAATGCATTGAAGGTGTGGTGGAGTTACAATAAGCAGGAATGACAGTCCTTACCTTATCCACGCTCGGCTGCACTTCAAGATGCAGATCTTTTGATGGAGAGTTCTCACTGTGCTACTGTAGAGCAATTATACTTGCTCATCCGATGTATCTATTGTGGCAGGAATTATTTGCTCAAGGACCTTGTTGATTTGAACAATACCACCTCCACTTAACTGCTGCTGGCACAAAGACTATTGACTGATATGAGTAGATTAAGAACTCACACGAAAGTGAGTCTGGGAGAGGCTTCAGGAAATCGTTCACCGCCTGCGAGTTTTAAACTGTATTATCAGCAACAATAAAACAACCGTTACATGTTGGAGCATTAGAGGGTGTTTTTATCTCTTGTTAATCTCTTAGTCCTTAGCAGACACAGGGCAGGACTCAGGAAGACGAGGGGTCAGAGTTAATACCTCTGTTTAAAGACTGATGGACTTCCTTTTGACCCGGCCTCTCTCTTCCTTTCTCTCTCACACACACATATACACACACACTACAAATGATCCCACCCAGAGGACTTTTCAGGCTTGTTCCAGAAACTATTAGGCGATAGCATCAGTGAATGTAGGAATGTAAACATTTACAGTAGAGTTATGAGACATCAACTCCCTGTGGGGACGACACATCAATCACATCAGCCGCTTCAGCACTAACAAGCCCCTGGGTTTCAAAAAGGTGTTAGTCATCATTCCTCAACCCACCGTTTGAATGATTCCAAATAATCAGTACATATTGTTCGGACTGACATGGGGTTACTGTTCAGTCCTCCTGGGATTTCACAGGCCTTTTTGTGGTTACTGTGCTCTGCTGAAACGACAGATTTGAAATGAGCTTCTTTAAACAGTTTCAATTTTATCTGCACAATTTAGAGGCATCTATTTGAAATTTCATCCAGATAGAGCTAAGTGAATTTAAGAAAAAATTCTAGATAGCATGTTTTTTTTCCTGCCAAAAAGACAGAATATTAAATCTAGAAAATTTCATGGCTGGTGTTAAATGAGTGTTCTATTATGAAGCATAAATAAGGCAGATAAATACTGCCATTGACAAATATGCCATGTCCTTGAATCTATATCATGAAACAATGGGATTTTCTGTGCCATGAATTGTGGAAAAACTTAAAAGACGTTACTGGCTGGAATAAATGTGTTAGATTGTAATGTGCATGGGATAACAGATGTTGTGATAACAGTTTTGTAAATCCTGTTGAAAAATCTGTCTTTTTGTGGTTGGAGACTGAGCAGAGATCTGCACTCAGCAGTCGCAGTGCCTCAGTGGAAATCATGTTCTGCATACAAAGAAGCACAGTGATCCCAGCTCTGTTTGTCTGAGCAGGAGCAGGGGTCAGGCAGAGGATTAGAAAGATGAGCCCACCCAGAACTTCTCGAAAATAGACTCATCTGAAGCACAGGTCTAGTCTACATGTTGAGTGTGTATCAGTGCTTGTGTGTCCATTTGGAGAAGATAGAGAAAGCTGAATCTCAGTGTTTTGGAAGCAGATTGAGAGAAAGCAAAAAGGTAGAGCTCAGGTGCAGATTGTATTTGGTCTGCTTTGGAGTTCTCTTAATCTCGCGGTTGTTTTTTTGTACTACGTTAGTTGCAGTAGTGTCCTTGTGGAGGTCTGCAAAATCAGGTGTCATAGCGTCCCTCTTGACCCACCAAGACTATCTACTTTCAAATGGCATTAGACCGCATGATACCAGGTGAAATAATGAAAAGGAGAGAGAATGAAAGATACCAATGTAGTTAAATCTATTCCCAAGACTTTTACTGAATTGAAGCTATTCTTAGAGGAAGAGAAGCAAAATATTGTGAGGACATCTTAAATTTGTCCTGAAGAATCTGTAGCTCATCCATCAGTATCAGAGGCCCCTGTGTGTGTGTTGATCTCCTCTCTCCATAGATGGACAGGAAGTTCTCCAAGCTGCTACATTTCCTCTCATGTCTCCCACACACATGCTCAGACAGACACACTCCTCCAGAGCCGGCTGGAGGAATCCAAATGTTTTAATTAGCAGTGATAAGCGGAGACAAGGAGAGCATTGAGCAGCTCTGACACACAGACGTCTCCTATCAGCCCGCTGATAAAAGAACTACTCAGGCCCACTTAGAGCCTCTCAAACCACCATCCTCCCTCTCCTCTTCCTGGACTCCCTCCTCACCTCCAATGAAAGACTCTCAACCTTGTGAGAGGTACAAATATTGTCAAGAGTATCTTAAAAACCCTTGTGAGGGCTGTTTGTTGTCTCATATCCTGGTTCCCAAACTTCATTAAACCTTGCTGGAGCTGCTGTTTTGTCTCTTGGACCTCTTGTAAAGAAGGTTTACTCCCTGTCTTACACTCATCTGTGCACTCATCACGAGTAACACGCAGATAATGCAGGGGGCTCGGAACCAGTAAGGCTAGAAAGTACAATATTTATCACTTCTGAATGTTATCGACACAGTCTCTCTGTTAGTGATGAGGATTTTCATTTTTTATTGATACTTCTGAATGATTTAAGTTCTCATTTATACTTTATTGTTATTTGTCAGAAAAAAGGTGGAAGGTTTTAAAATGCGATCACACTGGCCAACCGTGTCGTGCTTAAGCTTAAGCTCACTTCAGGCCAGGGTGACTGAAAATAATCCACGATTCACTTCTGTGCTTCTTCATGGTTCACTTCATGCGCAAGCACGTGTGCATGAGAATTTACTTATTCTTTTGGTGGGTAACAGCTATGAACTGTGCTATTAGACAGGCAGTTTAACCAGCCATTTCTGACACTCCTGTCTGTAACATCAGAAATACACAGGGGAAAAAAAAAGTGAGACGCAGAGCTGTTATGCCCTTACCTTGAACCAGTGCTGAGGGACACAAAAACACACACACACACACACACAAGCTTCGAGTCCATCAGATACACCTTCAGGGGAAACAATGTAAAACTGTAAACTCCTCTATGAGTTTTTCACAGACAGAAAATGTGCTCACGTTTCCTGCTATGACTTTGCAGAGGAAACAATTACATAGATTAAAAGAAAACACCTAGATACCAGCGTAGACTTTGAAAGGAGTGGATTAAATATAAATCACTGTTGAATAAAGCTGTCACTCGCATTATTTAAGTGTGTGATAAAAGCTTTTGTACAGGATGGCTGCTCTGTGTGAATAAATGAGAAGCTCCGTTTTTCACCAGACCAGTTTGTGTGGACTGCAGCTCGGAGGCATGGTGGTTAAGCTTTTTTGACAGAAGGGGAAGACAGCTTTCTTTTCAAGATCAAGTTCAAAGGGCAGGAGGCCTGTTTCTTCCTCAGTGGCCCTGACTGCACCTGTGTTTCTTTGGTGCACACACGCACGCTCGAGGAATCTTGTCCTCGACACTGACAGACAACTTCAGTTTTGGCTGCGTGGGTGTGTGATTTGCAAGTGTGTCTGTAAGTAAATCTATGGTTTGTGTGTGCATGTGTGTGTGTGCATGTGTCTGAGGTTGCGGCTCTGTGAAGTGTTTGTTAGAAGATTTTATGACCTCGCTTACCCCTTAAAGGAACTTGTCACAACATTGGAGACGGAGGGAAGGGCAGGTAAGAGAAAGTTCTGGACACCTGCAATCACCCGCAACAATGCAGCAGTTCATCACACCCTGCCAAGGCTTCACTCCCAACGGCCCAAGGGATGATTAACTGTGCGTGTGTGTTTGTGCATGTGATATGTATATGTTCCTTTGGCTTTGATCATGAAAGAAATGTGGGAGAGTATGTTTTCAGTTGGAGATATCCTTTCTTTTACCACAAAGATTTGTCAGGATTATTTGAAATCCTGTTGTGTATCAACTCACAGCTTAAGCATGCTCATAAAAATGTTGGGCTTTATAGAAAGTGATGCTGTTGTCATCACTTCCAGATGTTTTGAAACAGGGCTGAGCGGTATGCAAAAAATAATATAACTGCGACTACTTGTCCCCAATGGTGGTTTATTCTGCAATTATATGTAGGTTCCCCATCTTTAACAAAAACAAGCAACTAATCAATCTTCATTAAAAAAGAAGAGTTATGTTGATTTATATGGCAAAATTGACATCATTTGTTGTATTGAATGGGTTGATTTTTTTTTCCATTCTCATTTGGAATTACAAAAATAATTCAAAATTATTCTGCTTTTGGACCTTTTTTGCTACTTTCTAGTTATGTTTAAGTTCTCTCCCCATTTTTTTGCCCCTTTTCACCCATTTTTGCTGTTTTTTGACCGTTTTTGCTACTTTTCACTTCTTAGTTTGTTGCTTTTGCAAAGGTATTTTCAACAATTTGGCTCTTTGGTTGAGCAAGATTGAGTCACAGTGGCGTAGACCATGAAACCCCTACTGCAAAAAAAAAAAATTAATTAAAAAAGTTTGATATTCTGACACATTTGATGTTAAAAAAAATGTTGCACTGTCTGTGATTAGTTTACTGCAGCAGGCTATGTTGCAATTAAATGTATTTTGCAATTAATTGTCTGGCCCTATTTGAACACAGACGCTTTTCTTTGTGCAAGGCTGTAATATGTTTAATTCGGCTGTAAATTTGGGATATGTCACAAAGTCTACTGACGATTGACTCACTTATAGAGAGAGCCTCAAATAGCCACTTAATAAACTGCAGTTTCTGGCACATCAGTGTCTTCTTTATTTTTTTAGCATGAGAGGTTGTTGCTACAAAAATATGTTTCCTGCCGCAAGCCCTGAACTGAGCTGAACTACATGAGTACTGCTCCCCCTTTCCTTTTCTTTCCTCATTCTGGCCCATTAGTGATGGCATTCACTATAAACACTTGGATTTATTGAGGAGCTTTCCATTCAGAGTAAGTCTGGCATGTTATCCTTTCATTGCACAAGAAGTGAGAAGGATCCCATTTCAAACTCACACTCACAAAACCTCTCCATGTGTTCCTATGCAAGCTGAAAATCACATGTACTCCTAAATCTGAAGATTATAAGACCTACTGTTTCAATGTGCTGCCATTCCTTTCAGCGTTTCCCTTGTATCCTCTGCATTTTCTTCCTAGTGCATCTCTACAGGAGGCATTCAAGCCACAACTAGCACACAGACTGTGATAATCTTCACTATTTAGATGGACTGCCCCTCATCCAGAACTCACATTTTGCTGCGCCTCATAATTCAGTCTGCGTCTGCCATCTTTGGAGTCATATCAGAAGGAACAAAGAATATAGATATCAAAAAATCTAGCCAGGAACTATTTTCGCTTCACTTTTGAAATCAGATCGACCTTCAAAGAAGAAATCCGTGCAGGTTTTACCATGCAAACTAATGGGGGGTACAAGTGACATGATCAAGCTGATTTTGGCTTAATGTTCCAACCAAATGTGAAGAGCCTCTATTCTTGACAATTCTCAAGATGATCATGCTAGTTTTTTAGTGCAGTTAATGCAGTTTTTCTGCTTACTCTAAGATCAACAACAACACACCAAACACAATTTCAAGAGAGGGCACAGTCATGCATTCACATCTTTAGCAATCTTTGAGGAGATATAGGATTGAAACAAAATTGTGCACAAAATTAACAAATGCCCCAAAGATCAAAACCTAAATCACACCAACTTTGTTTATGTGGTGCATCACATCCTTTTATGTGTTATTCATTCTCTGAAGAGTGTTGTCTGCTCCCTCTCAGTCTCCCATCAAACTGTCTGTATCTGTTCAGAGCAGGAGAAACTGCAGCCAGAAGGATTACAACAACAGCTCCTTTATCCAGCAGCACCCCAAAGGAGCGTGAGATCACAACCCATATGTGTCTGTGTGTATCTCAGTGAGTTAGCCAAAGAGCCTGTAATCGCACCTCATTCATTAGTTGACCAGGAGTATGGAATAAAGAGGACATTATGGCATAATCCTGCATCACTCTGATATTCATGTTGAGTGTTCCAGACATGATGAGGCTTGACAATAAAAAGAGATGAGACAAAAGACGCGACAAAAGAGACATAAATATGCAGAGAGTAAAAGAAGGCCAGTGACTGCAGAAGAGTTTTTGGAGAGGACCTTGGTCTTGTCGGCATTCACATTCCTAAGTATCCATGGAGTGCGTGTTTGTGAATGGAAGTGTGTGTGTGTGCAATACACTCCTCCACAGGTGCTTGCTGTGAGGGGTTTTGAACGAAGGCTTGAGTTTCCAAAACATTGGCTTACAGCAATACACAAGGGACTCTGTATGTGTGTGTGTGTGTGTGTGTGTGTGTGTGTGATTCTGCAAGCACTCATCAGCTCATAAGTCTTGTCAAGATAACATGCAAGCAGTGTGTTTAAAAAAAAAAAAAGATGGCACATATGGCCATGAAACAGTAGTGGTATAAGTCAGGTTTAGAATTGGGCACATCCACACACACACACTCACACCCACATGGCAAACACCTCTGGGTAATTAGGCTGACTGTTTGTCTGTGTCCCACTCCAAATGTAATAAATCTATCCTTGATGTTTGTGTATCTCTCTTAAATGATAAATGTAAAGTGAAGTGTTTTCTTTCATGGGTGTAAATGCTATGACAAGATCATCACTCATTATGACAATGTTAAACATTATTATCTTAAGAGAGTCAATCAAGCCTATATTAAACTATATTCGAGTTGATGTGGTTCACATTTAAGATCCTGTTCCAGTTTTCAGCATAAACAATTATACCACATTATTATCTATGAGACAACATCACTTATATTAATTTACGTAATACATAATATGTTTGTCCACAAAGAACATCAAAATTGTCACAAGAAGAAAATTCCTTATGAGCTTTAAATAACCCATCAAACAAGCAAAAGTCTTTTTTTTAAAACTTAATTTGAATGGAAAACATCTGCAGTAAATGCACAATACATGCCACAAAATGATGGGGGTTCAAAAACTTTTAAGTTTTGTAATAGAGTTTAGTTTATAAGAAAGTCGTGGTGAGTTTCACATGTTCTCAAAGTAAAAAAATACTCAACTGCTAATCAACATTATTTTGACGAGCCTCAGGTTTCTTCAAGTCTTGTGATAAAAATCGGTTATGTAATGTTTTTTTCTTGCCAGAAGCTAATGCCGTACAGTATTTTCCTACATAATTCTCCTGTTCCATCTTTGCTTATCTTACTTCTTTTTCTCTCAACCCTAAACAGAGTGAGACAGAGTAGGGCCAAGGCGAGTCAGTGGAAAAGGGCCAATAGAGGAGTAAATGACCAGACTAAATAGTTCACTCCTCTCAGACAGCTGGGATTTGGGAGAAATAGGCTCGGATCCCCAACCAAAGATGACAGGACAAAACAACTTGAGGTAAAATTAAAGGACCTATACACTTTTTGGTGTGTGTCTTCATGCAGGCTATATAATCCCATATCATTTCTGTCTTTGTATCTTTTTGCACTGATGTGTCCTCATACTTAAAAAAGGAAAAATTAGGTTTTCTGACAAGGCTTACTTTGACAGACCATCATATATTTTGTGTTTACACAGAGAAGGTAAGAAAAAGACAGCCCTTCAACACTGTGTTTAAACAGGTGTAGGTTTGACGTGGATGGGCGTGAGTGTGTGTGTCTGTATGAATCTGTGAGTGTGTATTTTGAGTTTGAGATGTCAGGGAGACACACGTCACTCCAATTTGTGGAAATCTTCTCTGATGTACCAGGAGATTTCAACTTATTGATGTTTCTTTTGTCATATGCCAACATTTGTTCTTCTCAGGCATGAAGTAAATTAATCTTTAGACACCTCTGTGCAATAATTTGACGTTAGATAAATTGGAATTTTTTTTATAAAGGAAAGTAATTTTAGGCTCTAAACAGGAGATTAATAGAGGATGAAAATCACACACCCATGATGACAATACATAGTCATAGGTGCAGTGCAGTAACATAATGACTTATTATCCAACACTGCAGCACATCCTACAATACCTGTTATTAAGAATTGTGATGGACACATTTTTAATCAGAGGGGAGGAAATAAAACAATGAAGGACGTGCTTCTCTTGGATCCTCCTGTGACCAAAGATATGCTCACTTTCCTGAAAGTTAGACAAACTTGCCGGCTTAAGGTGTAGTTTAAGTGGGATGACTTTTAAAAGTTTGCTCAGTAATCTGTATGATCCCACCTTTGCTTTTTCTGTCTAGGCACCTGATAAACACATTTTTAAAAGAGCTATGTAAGTTAACAGTAGTATTTTTCAACCTCTCCCACCTACTAAAATAAAGTACCTCTTTTTTACTGCTGACAAATCTTAAAGAATGAAATGGATCTGTTATTCTTGACTACATCATTTTGAATTTAGTGAATTCACTATCAATGTTTCTTTCCCGTTTCTGTATCATTTGTGGTATTCAAGAGCTTAAGTTCTCTCGCTGCTTGTAGCCAGGTTGTGTCTGATTTCCAAATTGTGTTTACAGTCCCGGGGGTCAAAGTTGAAACTTGCACCTGTGTTGGAGACTAAACAACTGTACCTACCTCAAACTAAAAATAAATACCCGGAAGCACAAATAAACTGATCATGTTTTTTGCAGTACAGATGTGGCCGTAAAGCTTGCTAATTCCTATCAAAGCTTCACAGATGAGCCTAGGACTACTTTTGATGTCAACACTACAGTTTCAGCAATGCATTCACAAACATTTAAAGAAATCAGACGCAGACTTCCATCATTATTGAGCATAGAGTCGAGCCCAACTGCTCTGTCTTTATTCATTGAGTGCAATTCAGTGTCAGAAACAATCAGACATTAATCAGTAAGAATGACAGCTTCAATTTATGTGATCTCATTAGAGGGCAGGTACATAACAGGTGGGGTACTGAACTCCTTGACATTTTGAGTTTCATTCTTATTAGGGGGGAACAGGACCTTTTACACAACTCTGACTGTCAACTTTTGAATGCGGACAATGTAACTTTGTTCACAAGCTTATATTGGCTGATAGCTGCAAGTGATGCACAGAAATAGCCATGGTCAGCTCTGCAACACATGAACACAAGGCATTAATGGTGAGTATTTGGATGATCAAAGGATAGATTTAGTACAGCGGGGCAAAAAAGTGAAATATTTGCCGGAAATAAAATACCATTAGAGGAATAGTGAATAGATAAGTCAAATGCACACTTAGGTACTTCTGTATGAATGATATCAGGTCATTTCAGTTCTATTCATCATTAGTAACAATGCTGATAACAAAGGAGGAAAGAAATTCTTTGAAATGCAATTCCTGCAATCTTTAAATTCGAATAAGTTTTCACAGGGATTTCTCCTAGCTGAGCTGCCATATTGGCCTTTTTCCATTTCTTACTAAAAGATATCTGGTATATCCCCAATGATGGCTCAAGTAATCTTGGGTCATACGAGATACTTTTGATTAAGATTTGTGCACAAAAATATTGTTCAAACTGGAAAACAAGCATGTAACGTGTCTTGTCTTGGAGGCATTAAGTTTCAGAATATTTCAGTCAGAATATTTGGCTTAGGTTTGAATGGGTTGAAATGGAAATCTGATTCAAGGACAGCAAAGCTTATGACACTACTTAGTTAAATGAGTAACACTACTGCCCTCTGCTGTCTACATTTACAACCCAAAATTGTGCGTTCTTCACATTTTCCTCAGCTTGAACAAACGTAGTGGTCACTAGAATGGAAACAAACTCCAGATTTACTAACTCTATAATACTGTGTGAATGTTTTCTGAATATAACTCAAACCATGCCTATTCTTGAAATAATGTAGCAGAAATAAAAACTACTCAAACTGACTTTGAGGATGTCTGTCTTGTTTGCTAAGTCTGAAAGGAAAGGGACAGCTGCAGTGGATTTTAGTCAGATTCTATGTGCGTAACAACTTCTCCCCACACAGGAGCAAATTTAGAGGAGATCAAAATGAGGAATATTTTAAGCCTCGATGTGCTGTGCTCTCCTCTTCTCGTGCTGGTGCTTGGTGAGTCCATACTTGAAGAACTCATAGACCGACCAGCTGATGGCTGTAGAAGGCATCTGGTAGATGACCCTCGCTTGGACTCCCTTGAAGAAGCCCTGCAGGCCGCCCAGCCTGTAAACTGTCCGGAAGGCATGGGCGAGACCTGAGATGTGTCTGTGGGCTCCTTGGCCTTGACCCTGGCCGGGGGACACGGAGCTTAGAGTGAGAGACTCTTGGGTGTTGAGCAGGGTCTTGCACACATCCAGAGGTGTGGTGGCTGCAGCGGCGATGGCTCCAGCCAAGGCTCCGGACAGCATGTGGGAGGAGGGATTGTACTGTCTTTGGGGGTTGAGCAGCTCCTGAAGGTACTCGTAGGTCATGAAGTGGAGCGCCTGGAAGGGCACGTTCATGGTGAGCTGGGTGGTGTAACTGCGATAGAAGGCAGCAGGACCCTCTTTCTGCCACACGGCACGTACACAGTCCAATACGCCGCGGTAAGGCGAGTTATACATCTGCATGCGCTGCTTCACAACTAGAGGTAGATGGACCAAGGAAGGCAGAATGTGTCCAGAATTTGTAATATGAAGAAGGGGAAAATGGAGAAAGAAAAAACAGTTATTAATAATCAAGCTCATGATATCAATGCATCCTAATCCCCACAGGAAGATCTGGTGTCACATTTTCTGTATTTGCTCTGACAGCTGCACACCATCCAACAGCTGCGCTAGAGGATTCGGACCAGTGTCCTTCTACTGACTTGTTTGGGCAGGTGGACTGGAAGCAGCTGTCAAAGTCACTATTTGAGACTGCAGGGTGAAGGCCAACATGTAAAAAGGATTGGCCCAGGTATGGCACCTGTACGATTCTTCTATGAAACTTCTGTCTGATGAACTTCAGTTTCAAGAGAGGAAAATTCATTAAAATGTCAGCCTTTAATTTAAAGGCAAAGGTTCATTTACAGCCCTTACCTTCAGCTGGATTCATGGCAGCATCGTGAAGCAGTGTGGCCACACACCCAGCTGTACCTGAAACAAACATACCTGAAAAATCACTACACATCAACATAACTGTGCAAAGACAAGGAAAACAAGAGAGACTGCACAGAGTGAGAGCGAAAAAGGCATCTTCAGTTACAACATTATGAGCCTTTTTGACAATGCCACAGCCTTCCCTGCCTTATTACTAAATGATGTCAGCTCAAAACAGGACAACACAGTTACAGAATTTGTCCTCATTCAGCAAATGGCCAAGGCGACCTATCCGGTCATACCTTACTGAAGTTAAGAGACTAAACCTGAGCAAAGAGAGACACCTAGTGGATAAGGCAGGTCTATGCTTATAACCAACCCATAAGCTTGAAAAAGAGAGGAGAGAGCACATGGGATGAGAGAAAGAGGACTTACCGAGCCTCCTACTAAACTGGAAAACAAAGGAAGAAGAGAGAGTAGAGAGAACAAGGAATAAGACATTTAGACGAAACTGAATTGTTTGTTGCTTTTTAGCTGAGGTGACTTTCCTGAACTGCTTTGAAAAATTGTTAAACTTTTCCAGATTGGCAGCCAACTGCGGCTGTGAAAGGGCTGAGACCAATTTGATGACTTGCCAGTTTGTTTTTCAGGACTGTTCAGGGCCTGTTGGCATGGCAGTCTGATCAGGCTGAGTCAGCAGCTTCATAATGCTTGGCCTTAGGCTTGGAAATGGGCAAGTCCTAATAATCAGTATTTCTTGGAGATCTCAAAGGTTAAATTAATACATGAGTAATCTACTGTATATTTTGAGGTTAGTGTGTGTATATGCATGTTTTATGGTACCATTAGCCAAATGACTGTTAGCCCCTGGATGAATGACATCACTTAGAGTCTTTTTGAGTTTCTCATAGCAGGCAAAATAGAGGGCATGAGCAGGTCCCGCCCCGACTGCTGTTGCATTCAGCCCTCTCATAGGCCTCCAGACTCCCTCTGTCGCTACAATTCGGCGGAGGGCATCCATGACGTTCCTGTAGCGGGCTGCAGGGTCGGGCTGGAGGCTCTGCATTCTTGTCTGGAAGAGAGAAAAAGGTGGATAGCAGCAAAAGTTAGAGCCAACAGTTTGTGCCCTCCCCACCAACCATAGCCAAGTATCAAGTTATGTAAGAAGTCCTAAACTTGGTATAAAAATAGAATATAATGCATAATTGACCATATGTTCGCCTAATAAAACTTAGAATAACAAGGCAATTAAAGTAGTCCCATAGTGTAATTTAGGGGGTCGAACAGGGGAAATGAGGTGTTGAACATTGTTTGGTGTACATGCATAACTGAATGGAAGGAAGCATGGCGTTGCAAGCTCCAAGGTCAGAAGGGGACATAAACTTACTTCCTCCGAACCTCTATTCCTGCTGACCCTAAAGCACACCGCCCCCTCTCTCTCTCTCTCTCTCCTGATTTATGTACACACACATGCATGCTAAGATTGATGAGGGATTATATAAATGTTATTTAAAGGACAAGTGCAAGGAATTGCTGTTTCGATCGCCCGTTGTTTAGAGTAAGGTTTTTTGAGGACGGACTGGGCGAGTCTTTTCGTCTCTTAGGAAGTGGCAGCGACTTAATCCCCGAATACCAAACTTCCAGCTGAATGCACAAATTTACGCCCTGCTGTGTATGTTCAAGTAGTGCTCCAGCACAGCATAAACATGGCCTCATGTCACTCTTTACTGCAGCTGTGGAATGTAAAACGTAAAGAGAGCGGGCTAGCAGTGGGATGAGTGTCTGCATCAAGTTACTTCATGCCTAACACACAAACCTATTATTGAGCGTTTAGTGAGGAAAGTGTTGAAATACTCGCTTCCCCATTCATTCATTCAATTATTGCCCCATAAAAATATAAATACACACGTGCATGGATGCATTCATATCTTACATGTGACAGCTTAAAGGTCTGGTATGTTTATCTTTACCATGTTTGCACAGCTAGAAAGCCCTGACCTTTGTACTTAATATAACACCGCATGAACCACTCAGAGAATGTGAATAAAGGCATTTGGTTTCTACCAAAAACTTCCTAAATGCAGAATAATTCTGCTCACCTGAACTGTTCTGTGTATACTATAAACATAACTACAAATACAACATGCTCTCCTAAACCCACAACAAATGACAGGGATTAAGGTTACAGTAAAGGTGAAAGGAGGCAAAAACTACAATTACACAAAAATCTTTTAAGTGAAGCGCGTACCGTACAGGAGGAGAGAGCCTTTAGGGATATTTAAGAAAACCAAAAAAGGGAACTTGAGATATTGCAAATGGAGAGCTTGAGTTTTACTCACTAATATTGTGGCTCTTTGTCTGCAGCTAACTTCCTTATTCCTTGTTTTTCACTTCCTTACTGTCAATTTGTAAAAACAGCTTAGGATCTCTATCCACACAGTACATATTTTTCATGTCTTCTCTTTAGGTTTTTGATTCCTGCATGCAGACAACTTCTTGCTGAGTCACGCTGCACAGAGACTCTTGCACCTTGCCAGAGATGTTGCAGAGATCCGGTAGCACACATGTGAAAGCTCTCAGTAAACATTTGTCTTATCCAGGTTTAGGGCGACACAGCCTTTACCAGAGTTGGTCTACAGGTGGTGAAGACATGGAGGAAGCAACAGCATACCAACAGCTTTTCAGTCGGATCAGAACAGCAGACTCTAATATGCTCTCTGCCACTTCCTTGCCCTTTCTTTTAACCTTTTGGACCCTGTATTGGGGCAACAGATCATGCCTTATTTCTCCTTGAAAAACAAAATTGCACATGCTCGTAAAGATAAAAAAGACCACATGACAAGCAACTGATTAGGAGGGTTGGTTGTATGACTAACATGATTAAAAGACCTTAGCAAACATTTAGCTTTGGTTAACAAAGCAGCAGGCAGGTTTTTAGAAAACTGCTAAACTGAGTAAGGAAAACAGTGGCTGCATCAATTGTTTGACAAATGGAGTGTATCGATTTCTGTGTTTTGTAGAACTTTAAACAGCTTGAAGTAACTGTTTTCCAAATTACCACCTGGCATTAGACCCTTAACTATTTTCAAAATTTCTTAATGGACCTTTCTCACTCTGGACTTGTTCCCAAGTATATTTCTGAAGTCCATAAGTGTCTATGGTCTAGTCATAAACTGAGTTTATCAGCCAAAACTCAGCCTTAAGTCCCAAAACTAAGTCTGAGGACAGAAGGTGAAGGTAGATAAGCCTTTTTCTGTCAATACTCCCAATACTCCTCCAAAAGACTTGTGTGAGGAGATTAAATTGGTAAACTCTTTAACCTCTTTGAAAATCTTATTGGTTAGATAACATCTGAGAGTGTTTTAATCCTTAAACTCCTGCTTTTGTTTGGTGTGCATTTTCTTTTTTATTTCACCTTGCTATTTGAGATAAGACCTAATAAGTATAAAAAGTAAAACTGGTCATCATACAGGAAGTAATGTTTTTAATGCTATTAGTCAGCGACTAGTTTTTAGTTGAAAGTGTGAATGTTAACAACTAAACTGTTTTTTTTTTCTTCATATAAATAGGTGTAAAACTTTGATATCACTGAGAGATAACACAGGAGGTGTCTCTAATTGTGGGCAACAAATAAAAGTTTCAAAAAATGAAGTATCCTGAGTCTGAGAGGCAGAAATGTGATGTCCACATTTGTGGACACTGGATCTGAAGAAGTTAAAATACTGCTATTATTTTTATGGCAGGCAAGTTGTGTAATCTTTTTTTATCTTTTTCTGTAATTTACTGATGTTTTATTTCCTAGTAGTGGGTTTTACTGTTGTCCACCTCACATTTCCCCTGGATAGTGTAAAGCACTTTGTAGCCTAATTTGAAGACTAATTCATTGCTGTTTATTATTATTTTCATCACCATCATCTAATTTCCAAGGCAGGGCCCTTTATTTTTACTATTTCATGGGACTAGGCTTTAAATCATCTTATCCCGGACTATTTATCCGTGTTAGTTTCATACCAGTTCTCGTTTTGGATCATTTTACATATTTAAAATCGTATCTGATGAATATCTGTCAGTCTAATATTGTTTATTTATGTACGTTGCTCTGAAAGAGTTAAATAGAGTTCTCTTATTTGTTTTCAATGAAAGAAAAATGTTTAGACTGTTTCGTTTGAATCAAGTACAGTTGTGCCCAAAAGTTTATAGCTCCCAGCAGCATTTCTGATTTTTTTAGGCTTTTCTCAGAAAATATGATCAACACAAAACCCTTTCTATCACTCATGGTTGGTGGTTGGGTAAAGACATTTATTGAAAAAAATAATAGTAAAATAGTTGACTCTCTTGAAATCATAATGACAACCCAAACTTTAAAAATAACCCTGTTAAGAAGTTTTTACAACTCTGGTGGTTTTGGCCAGATAAATGCACAAAAGTTAGCACAAATGTGTTTGAATGTCTACTAAAGGTAACCATCCTCACCTGTGATCTATTTGCTTTTAATCAGTGTGTTTGTGTGTATAAAAATGAACAGGGTCATTTTTGAAGTTTCTGTTGTCATTATGATTTAAAAAGGAGTAAACACACTTGTTTGTTAATACATAACACAGAGACAGAAAGGTTTTTGTGTTACCATTCATATTTTCTGAGAAAAGGCCAAAAAATCAGAAAATTTTGCTGGAGGGGTGTAAACTTTTTGGCACAACTGTACTTGTTCTTCGTTTCAGCAAATGCCACATGAATTATTTCACTAACTTCGAAAAGTAAACTACAGTTACACAACATTTTATCAATGGAGTCTTTTACTGACTCCATTATGTCCACTCATTTTTTTCCTCAAGTGACCTCATGGGCTCCAGTATTTGACCCTGCCTAAGGTTGTCACAACACCGTTAGCCGCCGTGGCTAACGACAGTCACGTTACACTAATACTAGCATGCTAAGAGGTTAGCATGTGGTGAAGTAAAGCATTAAGTGAGCTGGCTGACCTTGTCCACAGCTTCAGCTCTGCATCGTGTTTATGTTAGCAAACAAGCTAATGCTAACTAAATGAAACAGAGCAGAAAATGTCCCACAACACAACAGGGACGAGGGTGTGTAAGCACTGAATGAGCCGTACAAAGTTGTGGGTCAGCTGTTAGCCTGCTATCAATGCTACCTTGACACAGTCGATGGGGAACATGAGGCAGTGCTCCATGATCCCAGCCACAGCTCCAGCCAACATGTGGGTGCTAGTGGAGGCTCCCTGTGGCAGCCCCTCATAGTCTGGTTCACAGTCCTCTGTTTGTGCATCTTGTGCAGTCCTGATAAAATCAACTGTCTGTAGTTCCGTCTCCCCTCCAATCCGGGGTGTCAGCCTCCCCACGATACTATCCGAAACTCCCCAGAATCTGCCCCCAAGCCATCGAACTTCTGCCCCGGCAGAGGCGCCAGCAACCCCGGGATCATTGCCTGTAGTCTCTGCTGTCATCCGACGCCTCCTCACAAATCCATCAGCTTCCATGAGAAACCAGGGGAGATGTTAAGTCTATAGGCTCGAGGACGCGGCGTCTTGTAGAGGCTTCCAGTCCTGCAGTTCTTACATTCCCATGGGGTTGTTTGTTTGTGCCAACTACTGCATTCCCTCCTCGTCCCAATGCGTCCCTGCTGGAGCCGAGCAAGGGAGGCCGTGGTGGCGCACAAATGTCCACCGCGCACCACTACAGGCCGCGACAAGGAAGTGATCTCTGATTGGTTCCTCTGGTCAAGATCTCCTGACGCCATTGGGTGACAGACACGTCACTCCAGATTGGATATTGGTGAACACTTCAAACTCTGTCACGTGGCACTAAAACACCAGGGTCGTTGATCACTGCTTAATGTTTGCATCTGTGAAAGCCATCAAAAGGCGAACTGAGGTCACTGGCTCCGTTTCACTGATTTCTTTGCAGCGACAAAAGGTAGATCAGTCCAGCTTAGAAAACTTCAATTTATCGAAGAGGCAGGGTTGGTAAGTTATGGAGGCCCATTTCCGCAAGTTAAAAAAAAAAAAAAAGAAAGAAAACTTGGCTTTATTTAGATTTTTTTTGGCCCAAAATGAGTAAAAGAAATTGAGATAAAAAGTCAAAATTATGACAAAAGGTCAAAATCCTGTGAAAATAAAGTCAAAATTTTAAGAGAATAAAGTAAAAAATTATCAGAAAGAGTCAAATTTTTAGTAAAAATAAAGGTTGAACTATGAGATAAAATCAAAAATTTTAAGATAGGGTATGAAAATAATGAGGGAAAAAGTGTTTTTTTTTTTTTTCAAGATAAAAGTCAAAGTTCTAAGATAAAATTGAAAATTTAAGATAAAAGTCAAACTTCTGAGATAATGAAGACACATCAGATACAGCTCAGTCAATATAATAAGAAATAAGATTTAAAAAAATTCGGTTTTTGAATAACAGTCAACTTTTGTGGAAAAACGTCAAATTTTGAGTTAAGTCAAAATTTTGAGACATTAAAGTTAAATTATGAGGAAAAAAGAGTTTTTATTTTGTGATATAAAGACAACATTTTTTAACCTTTTTTTCTCATTTTTTTTTCTTTTTTTCCCTCAAAAGTTCAACTTAGTAGGGGTTGAGAAACATGAAG
Source organism: Thalassoma bifasciatum (assembly GCA_008086565.1). NCBI lineage: Eukaryota > Metazoa > Chordata > Actinopteri > Labriformes > Labridae > Thalassoma > Thalassoma bifasciatum. The sequence continues at coordinate 429,518 of RPOG01000103.1, forward strand.
ATATCCTGAAATAATCAATACCGTCTGTTTGTATTGCAATGCCATCATACTGACAGACACAGCAAACTTTACCAGCTCTTGTCAGTGTGCTTTTGGTCAAATGTATAGCAATAATCATATACCTGGCAAAAAAGAACACAAAAACAGTACTGTAATAATAATAATAATTAAAAAAAACCTCAAAAAGGTTTCCTCAAAAGAAAAGCTCTTCATGAGTAAGAAGGTTACTCATTTATGATGTGTGACCACAGGAAACAGTTTAAACTATGATGCTGTTTTGCTGACAAGCAAACGGAGCCACCTTCAAAGATCACAGCTTTTTAATCAGTTCCACTTTGATCACATGAATACTGAGGAGACTGTGGTGAACTGGAGACAAAATCAAGCTTTGAGAAAAGATGCTGATGTAAATAACTACTTGTGATCCTCAGCCTTCATACTTAAGCATTGTAAATTTCACACCCACTCAAAATCACAGAAATCATCATTTTCCCATTGCCCAAGAAACACATTTCTATTCAGACAATAATACATGGTATGAATAGTCAATGCACTAACATAAGAAGAACATTTAAAGTAAGCTAAAAGAATAGAATATCCTTCATACGGAAGAAGCCAGAACTGGTCATCGTGGTGTGATGAATGAATTTAATTCATTGAATGAATTTAATTTATAATTTTCCTAAATTAAGGCAACTTTGTCTCCTTATGGGCTCAGGCATTAGTCCAGGAATCCTCAGTGTTGCAGTGTCGATAAGAAAAGAGGCCTGACCCTCACAGATGTTTTTTCTGCACTTTTATTGCCCTGCTCAGGAACAGGGGATTGTATTTCAGGCTTTTGAATGTTGGGAGATAGAATAGAGAGGGCGCCTAAAAGTGAAAGGTGCACCTTTTTTCCCAGAAAATGAGTTAATTGTATTTTGGTGCAGCACTATAATGACATAATTCAATTTCCTTCTTTATTACCTCCAAGAGCCTTCAGGGTCCACAGTGTTGAATTTCTGCCGACAAAGGAGAATGAAGTGTTAATTTCTGCTTACAAGAAGAAAACCTCCTGCCTCTGATTTGGTTATGGATGATTGGCTGTGGCCCACAAACATTCCTTAAAGGAAAACTGAGCAGACAATGTACCAGGATCATTTCTCTTCGCTGAAACTAATGCTACTCTGATACACCAAGGGAGAGGTATGTTAGCAGGAAACCTGAGATCACAATAACACCTCATTTCATTCTCCCTGCTCAGAGAGTGCACAATCTATACAAACCACAGGAATTGTTTTACACTGTCTAAGCAAAACAAAGTCCAAAATCCACATTATAAAGGCAAGATGTGAAGATAATTTGGTTATGATCTGCTGTGTTTGGTTGTTTTCGTGCCAGTTAACACCATTCCTTCCTCAGGTCCAAGCAGACTGTATCTCCCTCCCCTTCCTTATATCAGGGACTTGAGATGATCTATGGCCTCTTATCTTATTAATGCATTTTAAGTGAACCACTACGGCAGTATAACATCTTCAACAGCAGCACTAAGAAATCATTCTGTGTTGAGAGCTCATCTTCAAACTCTTAAGGTAAGCCCTTACAGTGAGACCACTTAGGTGCAGGCCCAATCCAGCCAGAGAGAGGATAACTTTATGTTACAGCAGATTTTGGTCATATTTTGAAAAATTCTGTGTGAATATTCCAAAATCTGAAAAGAGTCATTATAAGACATCAAGGTGAGTCTAGAAATTTTGCAGTTGGTCAAATATATTTATTCAAACCTTTGACGTGTTTAAGTCAAAAATAATCTCCCAACACTAATAATACATGCATTATAGAGGATAAAGTAGATAAGCCTAACAAATTATAAATGGGTTTGAAAAGATTCCTCTGTCAATGATGCAACTAATGTCGCTTGCATGAATTGTTGGACCAGAATGTGGCTGAAGTTGAAATAAAAAGAACAAGTGTGCCGCCCAGTGGTTATGCTGAGAATTACAGCCTGATCTCCTGAAAGTAAAACTGGTCCAGGTTACAAAACAAAATGATGTATTTACACTTTATTCTTGTCATTTCCCTTGTAAAAACTTTATCTAATTAACAACGATTTCAGCTTTTGACTTTTATTTTCCCTTTTTACTGATAACGTACCAAAAACAAGGAACGTTTCGATGAACATTAAAAAAAAAAAAAAAAAAAAAAAAAAGGTACATTTACGAGACAAAAAAGTGCCAGGGGGACATGAAATCATGTAATCAAATTAAAGCTCTGTATGATTGCAAGTTGCCATAGTCTTCACTGCCTTTATCAGAGGACTGAATTAAGAGGATATTATTTCTTGAGCTCTGAAAAGAAAAAAGAAAAAGGAAAAAAAGGCCTTATTCCTGAATATTTTTTTTTTGTGAATATGGGATTTTGCCAGAAAGAAAAGAAAATATATCATGCGACATTTTTTCCCCCGGTATATTGTTTACAGAGCCCAAACAAACGTTTTCCAAAGTAAAAGTATCTCTTCATGATTTCTTTAAATACATTTTTTCTTTACCAAAAGGTCACAAGTGTGCAAAGCCAAGTGTGCTACAGTCTCAGGACAAACAAAACAGAAACTGCAATACACATCAATTTCTTTTATGATTTTTTAAATGTTTATAGTACTTTGCTTATTTAATTGATTTTTTTTTTAACATCCAGTCATTGTGATCAGGTAAAACCGGTCAAAGCAAAGCTGTGTAGCTGTATCAGAGGATGTAAAAGAATACTAACTCATAAATGAAATCAGCAACTGCTCATGTGCGTAAATAATATAAATAAAAACTGGAGGCTTTATCCATATCAAGTTCCAAGAGGACAGTGGATCCACTTTCGACGTAGATTAGTCTAATTTGCGCACAACCCAGGGGTGTGAACAAACCCACCTCCCCACTCGGCGGCGCAGACCAGTTCAGCATTATTCTGTCTAGGAAGCTGCCCACATTCCTGCAGAAAACCCGGATCTACTTGACGCAGTTCTAGGGTGAAAAGAGGAGGGACTGACTTGGGAACTTGCTTCAAACTCCTTCCATGGCTGCAGCAGTGTGGGCCGACCGAGGACGGAGAGCAACGACTGTTGTGGGGACAGTGACCAGATCTAGATCCAGTCATGCCGCTGTGAAATCCAAATATGACGCACTGGTAATAGGAGGAGGTGAGATTCGGGGAACTTCTGTGGAGAAATATGTTGAAAACGCATGCCCTGTGCTACAGAAAAATAACTTCTGTGAGGCTTTTGCAATATTGATGTAATCTTACTGGGAAAAAAATGCAAAAGTTACTCGTACGATTCTATTCCTGCACATATAAATCGTAGATCAACAGGTGCAGACTTGGCTCTGGCCCTCCTAGCCGACAGATTAAAGCTTAATATCTGATGTTCAACTTTGGACTCATTACGTTAGACATTTAAAACTACCCAAGGACAGCTCTCATAACTGCTACGATATAGGCCCATTTTATGTATTTCTCTAAGAAAAAAAAACAAAAACAAAAAACCACACACTCAGGAGATCAGTCTAATTTTTTGTCTTTTTTTATTGCAGGACACAATGGACTAGTGGCAGTAAGTTCATGCATTTGAGTCCCAACACCTACAGTATACTGATCACATGGCTCAGTGAGAGGGTAAAGGTAAAGGTAATGTGTTTGTGTGTGTCTGCAGGCTGCTTACCTCCAGAAGGGAGGACTGAAGACAGCAGTGCTGGAGCGCAGACATGTGCTGGGAGGAGCAGCTGTGTCAGAGGAAATCTTCCCTGGTGAGGTGTCATCTGGCTGGGATACAACCCATAAAAGACTGCTTATCTCTTTTATCTCAAAGCATTATCTCGTACAGATCGTGTACTGATGCTTCTTTGTGTGATCAAAAGAACACAAAGCCGATCTGTAACTTTTGGTCATGATTCCCGATAGTTATTTAGAGCATAAGTAGATAAGCTATTTGCATGTCTTAATTATACTGTTTGAATGTGGGGAAATACGGTTATCTGTCAATTCAAATGCTCCTTCTAAGACTGTCCCAAAGTGCTTTAAGGGATTAAACTAACAATACAAGTCAAAATGTTCAAACATTACATAAGAACATGTTGTGTCATGTCCTACTTAACGTAGAATTCCTTTTATTTTCAGGTTTTCGCTTCTCCAGGTGTTCCTATTTACTCAGTTTATTGAGGCCTCATATTTATGCAGACCTAGAACTTAAGGTAAACAAAAGAAACGTGAATACACAAGAACATCATTCTGGGAAAGCTTTGATTGACTAGTCAATGATCTTATTTTTCCTGCATATTTCTTTAGAAACATGGGTTGAAGGTTTACACAAGGGACCCTCATGCCTACACCCCCATGTTGGAGGATGGTGTTGGAGGTGCTCCACCAAGGTCTCTCATTCTGGGTTCAGATCTGGCCATGAACCTAAAAGAGATTGGCAAGTTTTCACAGAAGGATGCCAAGGTAAAGTTACAACTGTTAGCCATGTGAAAAGTTTGACAGTGTTGTATATGATTGCTACTATCACTCACACTTTCATCATCTCTCCATTGACATCACCCAGGCTTTTCCAGAGTTTGTTGCACATCTTGAGAAGCTTGCAGAAGCCATCCACCCTCTTTTGGATGCTCCACCTGTTGACATTCCTGGTGTTACTTCTGGATCACTGAGGAAGAGGTTGGCTGCAGCTAAAACCCTGACGCCCATCATCAAATGTGGTGCGTTGTTGGATGTTTCCTGGAGAAGATAAAAGAAGTATAATTCTTAGTGTCTGAAAATTAATGGCTCAATATGCACTGATTGTGTATTTACACCTGATTTTGTATTTACAGGTATGAAACTGGGCACAAACATTCCAGAATTTTATGAGATTGTAACTGCACCGATAATGAAGGTTTGTGGGACCTCACAAAACTTTTTCAGTTTGCAGCACATTTTGTTGAACTCAAAATAACTCACTTATGTTTATTTAACCTAGATTCTCAACAGGTGGTTTGAGTCAGAACCACTGAGAGCAACACTGGCAACTGATGGTGTTATAGGAGCCATGACCAGTCCAAGTAACCCTGGTAGTGGGTGAGACACAATACAGGAAACTTTGTGCTCTACTAACACTTAATACTAAACTACAGTTTTAACACTGAAACTGACAAAAACATCTCTACTAAAACAACAGTGGATGACATTTTACATACATTTATATACATTGAAATATTTGAATGATTTATGCAAACCTAAGGATGTATAGATCCTCAGTGTTAGATGAAGTAATGCAAAAGCCTCAGACAGAAAAAAAAGAGCTGTACACAAAATATAACCTGCTCGGCCAAAAAAAGGGCTCCACCCAAAAAGAAAGGTCACACACTAATATTTCATTTTTGATTGCAGCACTCATTCACTGTGGCATTGCTTCAATAAGCTACAGCAATGTCACAAGATTTATTTATTTCCATCCGGTGTTGCATTAATTTTTCACTAAGATCTTGTCATGATGATGGGAGAGTGACCACAGTGCAGTCTTCTCCAGCTCATCCCAAAGATTCACAATAGGTTAAGGTATGGACTCTGTGGTGGCCAATCCAATTGAGGAACTGCTAGTAAATACAAACAGGTGTTGAAATAAAGGTTTTTGATTCAACAAGCATAATAAAAACATCAAAACCATGAAAAACAATGGCCTCAGGAATTCCTATGTTATCTGCAAAGCATGAGACTCATTTGATGGTTTGTTCATAAAGGTATGTGCTCCTGCACCATGTAATGGGAGAAGTGGAGAAAGAGAAAGGAGCATGGGGTTACGTGGAGGGAGGCATGGGTGGTGTGTCTCAGGCTATTGCCAGCTCTGCTCGATCCCATGGTGTCGACATTTTCACAGAGAAGGTGAAGTAACTTTGATTTGATGCAGTTTATTTTGTGGGTTAATTGAGATCATATGATATCCCATGTGTTTTGGTCTTGATGAGTACCTGTGTATCCCTGACAGGATGTAGATCAGGTCCTGATTGGTTCAGATGGTGCTGCTAATGGGGTGGTGCTGAAGGACGGCACAACCATTCACAGTAAAGTTGTTTTATCAAATGCCACTCCGTATGTGACCTTCAAAAACCTTACACCTCAGGTAATCAGCTTAAATAAACTCTGTGTATAAATATTCCATGATCTAGTATCACTTATTCTACCTTCATGTTTTTATTACAGGCTGCTCTTCCTCCAGAGTTCATCAAAGCAGTTGATCAGATAGACTACACCTCGCCTGTCACCAAGATTAATGGTACATCTATTCTCTTTTTTACTTACTAGCAACAATCTGTTACCCCTGAAGTTCCCTTAATAAAGTTATTAAATGCAATGATAATGATATCAGAAGCTGCAGCTCTGTACTGATAATGACACAAGCACAGAGAGGATAACGGATACAAGACATAAACTACAGGCAGACAACCCTTTGCTCTATACAAAGAAATGTGGATGCACAGTACACCATATAAAGTCTTCAAAGAAAAATCTTCTCTGTTGGGATCCGTTTTCACAGTGGCAGTGGACAAGCTGCCGAACTTCTTAGCCAATCCCACACCAGATAACAAACCAGGACCCCACCATCAGTGCTCTATTCATCTCAACTGTGAAAGTGTGGAGGTTCTGGAGACTGCATACAAAGAGGCCATGAATGGACGTCCCTCAACGAGGTATATACATCTTCAGACTGACAAAAGTTGACAGACAAACCAGATCACGATAAGTGAATTTCACCAAAAACTAACTCACTGCTGTCAACATCACATCATGTATTTCATGTGTTCCTGCAGACCCATGCTGGAGATGACCATTCCCTCAGTGCTAGATCCCACTTTGGCTCCCCCTGGCTGCCACGTGGTGTCACTGTTCACCCAGTTCACCCCTTACCACATAGAGGGCAGGGAGTGGACTGACCAGGACAGAGAAGCCTATGCTGACACTGGTTTGAATCTTTATATAATCTACTTATTCTAATATGCAGTCAAAGTGTTATAATTATGCCAAGAACAAAACAAAAACAGTTATGAATTGTATGCATGGTATAAACAGGACATTTCTACATCCTATTTTTGTTTTTAAACTCATTGTATTCAAGAAAAATCAAACTAAAACAAGTCTTTGAGTGAATGGTAAAGTCTGTCTATTGTCACAGCCATTTAGCTCAATTTCTTAGTGGTATCGAAGAAACAGTCATCATAATGAAGGTACTTGCATTTATGAAAATGTAAAGAGTTAATGAAAAGAGTTGTCCGATCAACTAGGTACTTAAATAAAGCACAGATATGTGAGAAACTACACTTAATACAGCAAATTATATTCTTACTTGGTAACATCCCACTTCTGACCAAAAGTTTGGCGATTTGGTAACAGTAACCTTAATACTTGAACAACAGGAAATAACAGAGATTTAACATGAACTAATTAACCCCATTTGTCTGTTCATCTTTGTGCCCTCAGTATTTGACTGGGTGGACAGATACGCCCCTGGATTTAAGAAGTCAGTGGTAGGCAGGGACATCCTAGCTCCACCTGACCTGGAGAGGATCTTTGGGCTCACAGGAGGGGTACACACACACACTCACACACATACACACATGCACAGGATGTTGTGAAATGGAAAACAATTTGTATGTGGATTCACAGCTGTTTACCTGACACAGTCCACTATTCTCTGTATGAGGAAGTAATTTGCGTCCTCTGAGAGTTTTGCTGTTTGCTTGGGGACTAACCTGCTGCGTAAGCAGTTAATGGTTACAGAGTTTAACCTCAGCTTGAGAGTCAGAGTCAAAGTTCACACTAGTGACACGAACTGTACTATATGGTCAAAGCTTATGTGTATCACGAAGGGCCTTACAAGGTTATATCTTGTTATCAAAATCAAGTCAAACAAACATTTTGCTCTTCACAGAATATCTTTCATGGATCGATGTCACTGGACCAGCTCTACCTAGCTCGACCTTTGCCCTCTCTCTCAGACTACCGTACACCAGTTAAAGGGCTGTATCTGTGCGGCAGTGGCTCTCACCCAGGTTTGCTTTTAATGCTGAACTCATAGCTTGATTTTAACCAATGACAATGATTCCAACTAGATCGCTCTGTTGAGTATTTTTTGGTGTTTTGTCAATGTTTTTCTAAGGTGGTGGTGTGATGGGTTCTCCTGGCTGGAATGCAGCACTCACCGCCATGGCTGATCTGAGAATTCGCTGAAACATCTCACATCATCACTCACAAGAATCTGACTGATTCAGCCATGAATTTCATCGATCACTCCTATCCTGCCTGATCAGATGTCTCTCTTCTCTACAATGTGCCTTTGTTTTTAAATCTTTATTGCATTAAAAGATAAGGGAATGTGCTGAATTTAATGAAATAATTTTACAATCCTGAAGGGGATTTAAAAACTCTTGATGGTACTCAATAAAAGGATATACCAAAGTAACATCAAATAGTGAAATCATGTATTCCTTCCTTCCTGTGAGAAGTTCTAGCCTCTCATAGAATAGGCTGATATTAACTGTGAAATGAAACAAAACTGCTATGTCAGACTATTCCTAATTTCAGTGCTTATAACCACAGTGTGGGGGTAGGTGTTAAAACAGAAAACAGACAGCAACTGAAGAAAGGCCTTTTTATCACCTTCACCACAGCGCGTTTTCAAAATGAGTGTCACATTTGACTGTTAAAATAATGGAGGATCAGAGTTTCATTATAAAGCACTTTGCATGCATGGGCAGGAAATGAGATAATGCCAAAATTCAACACAAAAGGGAAGTTCCTCATTAAAGGTTTAAGTCCAGCAGGAAAATCACTGATACCAACTCAGGAAGGACTGACACACAATTCAGTCTTTTGTTACAATGTACAAATATACTGCAGTTCAGACACATTTTAGTTTCTTTATCATTACAAAATTACCTGTGATGTGTCTAAATTTAGAGTCACTGTGTTTATATTGATGGGGGTTTTTTGGGGGGAGAATGGGTGGGTGCAATTTTAGGGATGAGAATGTCATTAAGAGATTGGTTTTACAACACAGGCATACAGGAGTTTGGTGGTACATATGAATATTTCAATGGATTCTGGCAACGTTGACCCAGGCTGGTTCACTCTAAAGCACCAGGGTCAGCAGCACCCAGAACGATAAGTGGTATTTGGCATACCACTTGCATCTGAGTGGAATATTATTATACCAGTTCCTTAGTGGTCTATTCCAGTTTTCAAACTAGCATACAAGTTCCATCAGAGGTACGCCACTTGTCCAAGAGTTTCAGGTTGGATTATTAATATCATTGACAATATAATTTAGCAACCAAGAAAACAAATGTATTTTGTGGTCTTTCAGCATTGTTAACATGCATGTGTCTGAGAAAACAGTAAAACAATTATGTATTTACACGTATATTCATGCATGCATATGGACCCAGAGATGTTTCAAGGGGGCATAAACGACCTAGCCAGAGTGATATAGTCTTTTTTTTTGGTAGGCCAGTTTTAATCTGGTGAAATATTCCATTTTGCAACTGGCATGCCACTGATGGAACTGGTATGCCAGTTTGAAAACTGGAATATACCACTAGGGAGCTGATATATTTCACTCAGCTGCAAGTGACCACTTTTTGTAATTCTCAGAACTCATTAAGGTTCTGAGAATACAGGACAGAACCAGTTTCAGAACCAGAACCAGAGCTGTGCCGGTGTGAGAACCCTATTAGAGTATCTATTTTCTAGTACAGGCTATTTTATACTTTTTGAGCTTGTAATAACTTATTGTAATGTCATCAATACTAGTTCAAAAATATATGTTATTGTCTCATCACTCGTATATTTAGCACAAAACCACGTCACTCTGTGTTGGTTCAGTATCACATTGATAACATCTGACTCGTTCAGTTCTCATTATCAGGGTACTGTGCCTTTAAGACGCTGCTCAGGGTGGATCAGCGTCTATGCTTGACGCTCAGGAAGTGGACTCAACCACCTAAGATTCCCGCAGATTCGATAGCGATAGTCCCAAACGTGTTCTCACTACGCTAAAAACTAGTGTTAGACACTTTTTGGAGGATTATCGAGAGGATAATGCTGGATGGTTGCGCTCATGAAATTCACCAGAGATATATGCAGGCTGCTGGGACTCGGGAGCGGTAAGACATGCCCTAGTTTTCTAAAGTTTCTGAACTCAGCCGCAAGTTCAGCCAAAGTGATATCGAACAAATATGACAATGAAACTACATATGATGTTGTCTGAGAGTAAGTTTTTCAACATTACGCGTGTGGTTTTGCATATCAGTTTGTGTTTTGTGGTGAAGTTCACACTGAGTTCTCAGACAATGAGTTCCCCTCCTGTCTGTTACACCCTTTGCCTTCACCACTTCCAAGTTTGTTCAGTCGGTGCCGAGTATCAATAACGAGTCTAAAAACACACTTTCGGAGACTTTTACAGTCGTGCTGGGATAAAGAATGCCGTTTATATGCCTTTTATAGCAGGAAACAAGTCCAAAACTGTTCTGAATTAGAGGAACATTCCCTGGTGCATGTTGGTATGATAACAATGCTTCAAATAGGTGGCAAAACTGTGCAGCCCAGAACATGCAGGGCCATATTTAGAGTTATGGGAGCATCAAGCTCTGCGTCTTTAAACATGTCATGTGCCCACACTTTGTTCCTCTTCTTTGCTCTCTCTGTCTGTTTAGTTTCTTAGTGGTAACACCGGCTGTAGAGCAGGTTATATCACTAAATCAAACCTAAACAGAGACAGATATCACAATAGAAACACTCCTCCAACAAAAGATTCACTATTTAGTCTCAGTCGACTAATATCAGCACTGTTGACTGATATATCAGTCAATCAGCAAATAAATGCAACAGCTGAAGAGCTGAATTTACAGTCCCTTCTTGTTTGCATTTCTCATTGTTTAAGTTGTTGTGTTAGCTGATTGCGAACAGTAGCTGTGCTAGAAATTAACGTTACCTCCAAAGCAGTCCAGAAAATAACTTTACCTATAGGAGATACATTTCATTGAGGGGGATTTTCAAATGTGATCAGTATGGATGAGCTTATTCATTGGAGTACACAAGTAAAACACTTCCTTCTCAGAAAAACTGAGTTTATTTTTTCTTTCTTTATTGCTACTTCCTGCTGTTTTTGCCACTTTCCACCACTTAAATTGATGCTTTTGCAAAGGTAGTTCTCAACAATTTGGCTCTTTGGGAGGGAATGGTTGAATAACAATGATGAAGAGCATAAAACACCTAGTGCAAAAACATTTATTTGGTATTCTAATAAATTTCAGGTTAAGAAATGTTCCGCTGTCTGCAATCAGAATATTGCACCAAGCTATATTGGGATTGAATCTTATTTGCGATTACTTGCCTTATTTGGTCTGGCTATAGCTAGAGTTAAATCTAGTGGTGACAACTGCTATCTTGATGCAAACAAACAAAGATGACAGATGGTATGACCAAGTGTAATGCAGTTTGGAATATTTTAATGCAGATAAGGAAGATAAAGTCATGTGAAGGTTGGGTCCAATCAGAACAAGTGTCTGTACATAGACAATGTAGAGAGAACTAAATGTTGGAGTGCCAACCTTCATCAAACCTGTCGACCACATTTTCTGCAGACTCGTTGATCCAGTGTTTTATCCATGTTAAATGAAATGGGATCAATCTGGATTTTTTTCCCCAGCTTTCTATATGTCCAGTGACATCACTCAGTCCAAAACCAATATTTCTGTTTAGTCAATGACGAAAATAGTCAGTTTTGAAAATCCCTGTTTGTCTGCTCTCTAGTGAATGAATGAGGAAATTGATTATGAGAATGAAATGAACAACAGCGATTACTTAACTCAAGGGTTGGTATCAGAATAGAGTATCATCTTTGATTGGTATTTTAACATTGGAATTGGAATCTTCCAATTTGTTTTGTCTTTACTTTCAATACCTTTGACAGGACACAGGTGCCAAAAGTTGTAATTTTAGATAAGCAAATCAGATTTCTCTGTTTATTGCTTTAGATTAATTGAGTTAGGTTGAGAAGTTCGTTTCTTTTGTGGTTGTTGCTGATAAAACTCAACATATTTGGAACCATATGCTTGCAGTAATTCCCATAATTTACCCCACATATGACAATATTTATGACCTTCTAATGGCAGACTTCAACTGGATTCATGACAGGTTCGTATGCCGTATGTTGTGATTTGGCTCCATGTTCCCTTGTCTGTCAACATCCGATGGCTACAGTTCATAGTGCAGCAAACAGTAGGAATTCTGGAGGCATTTTTGTTGTTGTTATTCTCTTGTAAAAACCTCTTTTTTGTTGACTCAATGTCTGCGTTTGCTCATTGTGACAGTTTTTTTGTTGTACTTCAGGGAAATATGATGTAGCGTTAACTAAGTGTTTTACTGTTGTTTTGGTGTTTGACTTCCTAACCCACTTTGTTTGCTCTATGCTATTTCATAGGTTGTGCTCTGGTATCTGCCAAAAAATAAGTCTCTGGAGATCCAGATAATCAAACCTGAAACAGGGCGAGAACAAAATGAAGTAGAGCCAGTGGAAGGAAACACACTGACTAGATTTGAAATGAAATGTGCTTTGAGTGCAGATGGACAGAACATGGATCTGGATCTGTTGGAATTTAGTCCTGAAACATACGCACCCCTGGTACCTTGTGGTTGTGTTTTTAAGAGTGTTTATTCAGTGTTATTTAGTTGGAACAAGCATGAGAACAAACTTCACTGTTTCAGTTCGAGTTTCAAATGATCCTAGTTGTTATCCAGTCTGGTCTAACAAAATGTCATGTGATGATTTACATGAGGGCACACCATAATCCGTCTGATGTTTATGTTCTTTCTTGTTCTGTCGGGCTCTATTGACTCGTGTTAAAGTAAAGGAGCTGGGGGTTGATTTCCTGGTTAAACCTCTTGTTCATACACTCTTATTTAGTATTCCTGTGGAAAGAGCTCACCTTTCAACTTGACATTAACTCAGGCAGAGTCCTTCAAGGGGAGAAACAGAGACTCTTTGTTACCTTTTTTTTTGGCTCGTTTATCTGTGAGGTGGGCATTCCTTTATGGTTTGGGTTAGAGAAAAAGCGTTGACTTGGGTAATGGGATGAGGCTGGGCTTCAGGAGATCTGAGTAGTGAGGCTGAAGTGTCTTTCACTTTCTGGAGTTACTGACTCATATTGAGTAGACTCTTTAACAAAGTAGGGCTGCAATTGTGGACTATACAAAACCTGAATGTAGTCTCTGTGTCAATGCCTATTGGTTTTTGAAGAGATGTGTCAAAGCTGGCAGGTACTGTATTGTAAAAGCTGACTCCACCCAACTTCTTAGGCAAGAGGTGGAGCTAAGCCTGGCCTCTAATCAGGCTCCCAGCCTTTGGATCATCTGAACATATATTTTGTGCATACCCGCCCTCCCATCTGTTATGTGAAACATCTGAATAAATGAAAGTTCAAACGAAAGTTTCTGAAACTGTTTTGGACCAGGCTCAAGTGGCTCTTGAGGATTTGTAGTATTTTGCACTTCTGCATTAGTTTCATTTTACAACATTGGAGGTATCCGGTTGGCTGCTACTGCGGATTATTTCATTATTAATTCATCTTCCTGTGGTATTATTATGATTTATACTTGTAACTTAAACTCCAAAAAAGCTGTACAAAATGGCATAGCCCAACACTTATTTGTATGAATGCATGAAAAGATGAAGAGCGAAGCAGATTCTTGCTTCCTAAATAAGAAATGGTTAATCTGATTCAAAAAGCTTCAATATTGAAAGTGTACACAGCAGAGGGAGAGTTGAAATCACTTGCATCAAATACTTGCCAGTCACAGTATGAGTCACAGTCAAAGTATGAGTCTGTCACTGCTTAGATCTTTGCAGAACAATCTGAAACCTGACACCGTACACATTCAGTCATCCTGTTGTGTATCTTTGGGTTCCTTGTGTCTTGGATTTATGTTCTTTGGTTTACGCATCCCAACACTCAAACAACACTTCAGGGCAGTAGCTGGTTTCCTACATGTTACTGAGCAGAGCTATCATGTTCTCAAACAGCTGTGTCGCAGACAGCTGTGTTACATTTTGAGCTTGTGCAAATAGTGGAGTCGGAGCACGCATTAGTGTAACTGTCTGCTCAGCGGTGTCAGCCCTTGTTCAGCTTCCTTTCTCTTCTTCATTTTTTTATAAGAAAGCATTACATCATGTTTCCTGTCTCCACCCAGCGTGATTTAGAATTTTGCTTTCTGTTATCAAAGGTCACAGCAGTTAGACCTGAAGGAGGAAGGAGGACTACTTTTATTTGCCATCCAGACGACGAATATGTCTTTTTGTCAGCCTATGACATTTTAAAGGTCATATTTTACAGGTTTTACAGCCTTGTCTGGAACAGCCCAGTTGAACTTATCACACTTTCTCTGTTTTTCTTTCCACAGGTGGTAATTGCAGCTTATGTTTGGTTTGTACATTTGTTGCCTTTTCAGTGATTCTTACCAGGAAAACCATTAGTCCCTAGTAAAACAACAGAGTGTGCACTAAGAAGGGTTTTCAGTTCAGACTGTTCTTGTAAGCTGTACTATTTTTGGAGATTTATCTGAAATGGAGCCAAACTTAAGTTGGCAGAAGTTGTTGTAATCTTTCTCTGAAGAGTTGACATGCAGCATGTTTCCCATCAGGCCCCCCTGTCCAGCCACAAGAGGAACAGATGGACTGTGGTGCTGCAAACCCTGACCCAAGTGATGATGCCACTTTGTCCCAGGTAAACAAGTCCTGTGTGTCACATTGACCAGGGCATTGTCAAGACTGTGAGGGTTTAAGTGCAATGTGCAATGTTCCACTGTGTGTATCAGTGTTTTTACTTGTGTGTGTATGTGTATTTAGGATGCATTAAATGGAGAGGAGGATCTGAGTGAGGAGGAGAAGGTTAGACAAAGGGCAGAGCGACGCAAAGCCAAGAGGAAGGTGAGTACACAATACTTAGACAGGATTGCCACATGCTGAAGTCAAATCTCAGTCATGTATTAAAGATCTTAACTAGTCCTGCAACTGGGGGATTTCCTAAAATGCAACAAGTGTTTTGACTTTTTCTGGACATGTTCTTACAAGTGAACTTTCTTTGATGCCACCTGATGTTATGTTTTACCTGCTTATTAAACTAACAGCTATTTGGATAGTTCATCCCCTTGGCCTGGTATCGCAATATTGTACCCTTAAAATAATTAAGCAGATGAATATCAACCTGTATTTTAGGATTGACAAAGGTAAACTTTTCAAATGTATACCAAAACAAGGAAGAAAGAAATAAATTTGGTGATACCAGAGAAGGATAAACTAAATTCTTCACTGATAACTGATTTATCAACTTATTTTTAACTTTTGTAAAAAAACGAAATCTGTCAGAGACTAAAGGCACTGCATACGTTTTTTCTGACAGGTTAAATTAGTATCAGGGATGTAGAGTATGTTTTTTTTTCTAGCCAAGACCAGTAACCTGTTGTAACCTGCATCTGAGGGCTGATACTGATAAGATTACCAGTGGTTTTGTTTACATTTTTTCATTTTAAAATGTGTAGGGTATGTACAGCTCAAGGGAAAACAGGCTATGATTTGGCCAAGTTGTGTTCTTCATTGACCCATTCTTGTCAAATGCTTCATTTCTTTCAGCGTCGGAGGAAACGAAAGAAGCAGGAGCAGGTCAAGCAAAACGAAAATGTAGAGGAGGTAGTTATCACATTGTTCTTTTGAAAAAATCCCTCTACGTTTGAGTTTTTTTGTGAATAAACAAACATTATTTGGTCTGCCTTATAGGACGGTGAAGATGAGGATGGAGGTGCAGAGTCTGAACTAGATGAAAGCGAGTCAGAAGCAGAAGCTTGTCCTGAACATGATAAAGTTAGAGTGCAAAAGGTGATTGAACAAGAAGTAAAAACAACTGCCTCTCAGAAGGACATCGCTACACCATTCATAACTTCTTCAGGAATCAAAGGACATCCTAAGAGTCAAGCCAGATCTGCTGAGGAGGTGAGGATACTTTAAAGTGTACATGCTGGCTTTAGCTGAAACAGCCTTATCTTGTTTACATGGGTCAGTCAATGTAGTTTTTCTTCCTTTCAGCCTTGATAGCAAATTATTGAACTTTGTGTTTGTCCCACAGGAGCCAGAGTGGGATGTGAGCAGTGCTTTCTTTGCTAATGCTGCTAGCCATATCAAACCCAAAGGATCCAACCGCAAGTCCAAAGAAAACAAGGAGAACGAAGCCCGAAGAGAGGTGAATGAATGCTAATGGATGCTTTAAGATGTGAAAAAGTGTCCATAGTTTCCCCTGTGAATGTTCCAGAGTGTGATACGAAAAAAAGTGGACTCTGGACCTCGCCAGCCTTTACAACAGTCACTGGAATGTGTGTATGTGTACGTGTGTGTTTGTGAGTGTGTTTGACCTACTTAATGTCAGCTGGGGAATGATACTTGCACCTTGATTGTTGGTGTTTTGGATCAAAGCATTAAGTTGCTGAAGTGGTTAAACTAAAGCCTTGCATTGAAAACATGGTTTCATCACAGATCTGTCTACATTACTTATGGATTTGGTTTTTGAGATCTTATAATGGTCTCATTTGGAAATCTTAAATTATGAACAGGCAAACATATAAAAAGAGATCATCAAAATCATCAAAATGTATAACATTTTGGTGATTTTGAGCACAAAAGAGGACTAAATTGAAAATATACTGCATAACTTCAGATAGAAAAGACACCAGTTACATCAAAATGCTGCAGTTAATGTAAATATTTATCCCAATAGTTGGTGCTTTCACTGCATTATCTCCAACACCCTGAGAACTGTCTACTGCATGAGAAGCCAAATGTCATAAATGAGCTTGCAGTGACGAGTTAAACTATCATGAATAATGTCATCTATAAAAAAAAGAAATTGCTTCAAGTAGCTTTATTTCTAAGGAAATAAAACCTTTGCCTGTGCAGTGAATACTAGCGAATACTACACTTATATTAGAGCATTTCCTCTTTTGAGTTTTCAAAACCGTCACATCTGTGAGTGTGATAGAGTATTTTTTTCTTTCAGACAAATGGAACTGACACAACAACCAAGAAAAGCGCCTCACTCACAGGTACGAAGGCATTTCCACACAGCGACGTACGTAAACAATTATTGAGACGCAAATCAAAGCTTTGGAGTAAATTATTGATTTCTCTCAGCTTTGTTTGAGCATGTCAGGGAGCCTTAAGGGATTGACTCACCCGAGAGTTATTTACAAGCTTTTTTTCTTTCCAGCAGAAAAAGGGATAAAATTGGTGCAGGAGGGGCAGTATGCACAAGCAGCCAGTATGTTTACAGAAGCCATCAAATGTGACCCGAAGGACAACAGGTACATCATCTGTGGCCATGAGACAAAGTGTATAGTACAGTATGGAATTATAGAAAATGTTAATTTATAATTTCTTTAAAATATCTTTGTGTTGTAGGTTCTTTGGGAATCGTTCCTACTGCTATTTCTGCTTGGAGCAGTACCCTCAGGCCCTGGCAGATGCTGATCGCTCCATCCAGCTGGCCCCAGACTGGCCTAAAGGACACTTCAGGAGGGGCAGCGCTCTCATGGGGATGAAGGTAGATACATGTGCATTTAATTTAAGTTCTCAGTCTGCCTTGCTGATGATTGTTTTCTATCTAATTCTTTGTTGGTGTTAATGCGTGTTGCAGAGGTACAGCGAGGCAGAAAAGGCTATGGAACAGGTGCTCAAACTAGATAAAGACTGCGAGGAGGCCGCCAATGACCTCTTTGACTGTAAAGTACTGCAGTTAATGGTAATTATAACCTGCAAATAAAAATGACAGATGTTTCCTGTAGGCATGGCTGTGACTGAAAATAACCAGAATCTCCTGATAAGGCAACATTAAGTTAGTCGTCCTGTCATCAGACTTCCGGTAACTTCATGCTATTTTCTCATCCGTACCTTTTCTTTTCCTCAGGAGCTTGGTTTTGAAGAAGGGCAAAGTGTTTCTCTCCTGGAAAAGTACCCCACTGTCCAGGCTGTTCTAGCATCTTGCTCTGAAGTAGCCAAAGGTATGCTAGCATGTTTATGTTCTACAGGTAGGGCTGCATGTTGTGTTTGTGAGCCATTCAGTTATTTGTCCGTCTAATCTATCAAGGACACTCTTTTTATTTTGCAGCAGGGAGCCAAGATCCAGCAGTTATACAACCAGGGTATGTGACCTTATGTTTGATGTGCCTACTCAAAGCACTAACTTAACAAGATGTCACACCTTAAGTGTTCTTTGGAGCAGCTTCAACACATTTCATGTTTGAACTGTGATTTATTGCTTCCAGTCACACTCTTTTTCTCCTCTCTGTAGAAGCCCTTGCCCTTCTCTGTGGGTTGGAAATGTGACAACAGAGCTAACTGAGAAGCATCTATGGGACCTTTTTAAAACGTAGGAAATGAGTCTCATAAACTTAAAACAGTTTTGTTAATCCTGTTCCAGCAGATATCAACAAATATATAATATCCAAAACACTGTGTTAAGTTGTTTGCTTCGCATCATAGATACGGGGAGATTGAGAGTATCCGTGTACTGCACGAGAGATTCTGTGCCTTTGTAAACTTCAAGAATGCTGCCATGGCAACTCGTGCCATGGAGAAACTAAATGTGAGTACTTATTTGTAGAGCTGTAACAACTGTTCAAGTAATCAATCAAAATTGACCATAAACTACCAACACTATCACACAACACACCTTAAAAAAGCTATCTGTGCTGCTTTAAGAACATTGTTCCTGTATGTGTTGACTTTTCACTTAAAACGTGTATTTTATTTTAGCTGTTGAATATTTTTGAAAGTATTTCTTGTGGGGTTGTGTGGTTAATTTCCAGATTTGTTTCCTGTTACACTGTTGTTAGTTAAGATGAAATATTTCATACTTCTGTGTCTATAAACATGATGATCAAGCAAATCTTTGATCTTTAAATTTTTAATTTTTAATTATGGATTAAAGCAGGAAAATTTAGATGGAGACAGTCTAATCATTTGCTGTGGGATTTTCCCTTTTTCTTTTTTTATACCTCACATTGATTAGGTCTTCTCTTTACTTGTTTCTCGTTCCAGCGTTCGTATAAACTAATATGTAGGTTTTTTCATACAGGGTTATTGCATCGAGAACACACGTTTAGTCGTGCGCTATCCTGACCGTCGCACTCAGAGGGCCCTTCCCATTCCACTAAAGACCTGTCTTCCTGTCACACAGCAGGCAGGAGCAGCTGCTGGGTAAGAAGCACCTCAGCCTCACTTTCAAAACTCTCAAAACCTCTGAACCCAGAAAAGTACAATTGCAGTTTTAATGTGTTTTACACCTCAATTCCTCTGTGCCCAGACCTCGACGACGTGGCCCAGTGAACGGGGACGAGTGTTACTTCTGGAGAACCACCGGCTGCCATTTTGGGGACAAATGTCGCTACAAACACATTCCTGAACAGAAAGGCAAAGACAGGAAGCCCTGGCAGCCTTGAAGTCAGCTTTGTCTCTGCCTCAGTGTTATGCAGGGAACTTGGACGCACAGACTGAGCCAAAGGAGCCGGCATTTAAAGGACCAGGTTCTCTTGGCTCAAAAAAATGTACTGTAGCTGAACGGTCCGACGGAATGGTTTAAGGATCAGCTTTCAGGCTCCAAGGCAGGGGTGCTTACTCATATGCAACAAAGGACTTGGAGAATGAGGTTTTTATTTCAGCCAAAGGAAAAACGGAGTCATATTGTTCAATAACACAACAGTAACTGCAGATGGGCAACAAACTCACCTGGCGTTTGCTTTGTTTGGAATAAAAATCTCCTTCCCTTTTATGCATATAGTGACCTATTCTCGCTTTAAGGGATACAACCTAACCTCTCAGGCCCACAACATAGGAGGAAGTGAAACTGACTTCGTTCACTTGAAAAACACAAGACTCTTTTGTGTCAAGAAGAGATGAAAGGATTCTGTATGAATTTGTCATGCCAAAGTTCATCAGTGACGATCATGGGGACCTTTCATAGAAATTCCATCACAAAGCTGTGTTCCTCATTTTACATTACAAATACTTTCACCTGCATTGTTTAAACCTGGTTTTTAACAGTTAACACTTGTCCCTCAGTTATGATATCATGGGAGTGTTCCAGATGGTTTTAATCTGTGGCATTTTTTTGTACTGATTGCATGAGTTATCAGGCAACGTTTTTCAGTCCTGTAAACTTCTTCTTCAAGTTTTTTCTTTTTTCTTTTTTTTAAATCTATATTGCAGGCAAGCTTATTACAGCACCAGTCTGTAAGAAAGTGGTAAGCCTCCTCAAGTTTTCGGTCAGGATTTGAATATGCATTTTGCTTTCTTGGTACATTTGCATGGTAAACACCACAGTGCTTTGTGTCTATGCAAAAGAAAAAGAGCTGACTTAGTGTAAGATCTGAGTCAGACACACTCACGCCCACCACCTCAGTCAGAAGTACTCTGTTTAGTATTGATGGTTAGTTTTTTGTAGATATGGTCATTTTCGTGATGGACAAGTTAATTTTACAGGATAGTGCCTTAAACAACGTCATCTTCAAAAATGTGTGCACAAAAATACATTAATGTCTATATGTGTCACTAGATGCATAGAGGTTCAAAGAACTTTTGAACCTTGTGAAACAGTATTTTTGACCTTTGGGGTCCAAATTTCAGTATTTCAGTAAAACCAAAGAATGCTTCATCTGATTGCTCTGCACTGAAAATAGCTCAGTTTAACACTAGATTGTAAAATACAACCCCAATAGCGAGTGCCTGTCATCATATAGATTAAATTTACAGCTACCACCCTGGTTGAGGTCCACACTACGTTCCCCTTGTAAACTATGCACAGCATAGTAAATATTTATTTTCCTATTTATTCCTGTTTGAACTTTCTCTTTTTTTATTTTTACAACAGTCATACCCTCACAGCTGTACACAACTTTTTACTATTTTTCAGTCTATTAGTCTTTTCACTTAATATAAGGTTAAACAAATATTTAGTTTGTCTTGTCTACAGTTGTCTCACTTTTAAAACGACACCATTGTCAAGAGGCATCTGGTGCGAACACTGTCACATGCTGCACTTCTACTTTTTTTGCATTACTTCCTGTCTTGTGGCAAAACTTGTAAACAAGGAATTGGACACCAAACCTTTAGACTGCACCTGTGGTTAAAACAAAGTTATGGGCATGCTGTCAACTATTGTGGTGCAGTTCATTTAAGCATACAAACTAATCATTGAAAATGTAACATAAGCTTCCCCTGAATTTAATTTGACCCTTTCACCATGTTTTAGTCTTTTTATCTGTTTGTTCTGTTTTCAAACTATTTCAGGAAAATGCATTTTTAATTTCGACGCACACTTTGATAACCAGAGCACTGCGACCCTGTTAATCTCCAAAATGTTTTGTATTATCATCAGTGCACTGCAAAGGAGTCTTTTATATTTAATAAATGTATTTGAACCACCTGTCGTTGAGTATCTACACGTGTCATGTTACACACACACTAAAACAAGCCAAAGCATGCATTCACTGACGAAATATTTCAAAATCATCAATATCAAGTTAATGGTGGGTTGATTCTTTTGAGTTCCACAAGGTGGCAATGTTGTTCATGAAAGATCTAAGCCCTAAAAATGACCCCAACTGAACTGGCCTGTGTGAAGCTTGGAAATTCATCCCTTTTTGATCCACTGGAGCTGAGACTTTCTTCTAAGTCATTCCTGATGCTTAAAACCTCTGAGCAGTAAATCAAAGTAAGCCAGACTGGTGTGGGGGGAATGCGGTTGCTGTCATCACTTGTAGAGGACACTTGAGAGGCGAGAATCTGTATCCACCCAGACCTGTGGGAGAAGGGGGGCATGACTAGCTGCACTGGGACTGTGTGGGAAAATGGCACAAACTGGGTGCCAGCTTTGGATGCATGTGAACCTACTGCTGGCGTTTTTCCCCTTGGAACTGATAAGTATTTTTGATTCTAAAATTAAATTTAAAACTGTTTTTTAAAAAGTTTTAAAAAGTTTTAAACACACCCCTGCAAAACAAAACCTGCTACAGGTGTAGAGTTTGAAAGATACAGGGATTTATCCCACAGACAGGTTTGATTAAGTGAAAGATGTTTGAAACATCAACGCACTGTTAATTCCAGTCGAGACAACTTTTCCCCCTTCTGCCATTTTTTCATGTCCCGTGAAGTGGCTGAACGAGATTGAATTGGAGATTAAAACCATGGACAGGACAACAGCTATGCTAGGTGAGGCTGAAACTTCTGGACATTTCCCTTCTGCAGCATATTTACAAGAATCAAGCCAGAAGAGATTTTTACTGGAACAGAGTAACATGAAAAATGCTTAACAAATGCATTTGACCACTGTTTAGTCGAACGGCTGAAATACACTAGAGCTGTCCGCAGTCCATGGCACCCGGTCTCCATTCAGGTCAATGGGTAAATTTACACTCTCTACCATTGGGGAGCAGAGTGTGGGTGTTTTAAGGTATTGCCGATTTTTGCGACCTTCAGTTCACATTTTTAACAACAGTGAAAAAGTCGAATGATGATAATGTCTATATTAGGAGTCATGTTTCCCCAGAATATTCACACCACGTGGGTTAGTTTTTAAAATCTATTCTGATGCAGTATAATTGAACCAAGTGTTTATACTCTCCTTTTAAAAGCTTGCTTTGAAGAGTAAAATGGAGAATTTAAATTTGTACTTTTCTTGACCAAAAAAATCTATTTTAAATTGTCGAACCGAAAATCCCAATCCTTATGTGAATCCAATTTTCCCCCGCCCCTAATGGTAACACTTAGGGAACTCACTGAGAAGGAAAAAGTTTGAGTTATCAAGGTTTCTCTGCCACTAAAGATGCTGGGTATGGCTACAAGACACTGCTGCTAATGTGGTATTTAGGGTTAAGTTGACTCACTATACCAGACGTATTACATCAGGACAGGGTTTGATGTCAACAGCTGTCTTAATTATTTGATACTTGGTTTATTTGATGACGGTTGAGGGTGTTTGGTTTTAGTGAATGAGAGCTGTTTGTTATCTGACTGAGCAAATGAAAAGTTTGCCTGCAGATTTGTTCAGTTCCAAGGACAGAAAGCACTACAACTTCTCTTTGTGAAACTCAATTAGTCTTGGAGATATAGCACATGTGGCCTTTTGTGCTACAGCTACAGTGATGAAACTATGCACAGCCTGCAGCACCACAACTTATACAGACTATCCTCCTCATGGCAGCCAGCCTTATGCAGCCAGTGCGAAAGTAAAAGCATTATGAAAGCCTAGAGAGCAGCAGTAAGGGGTGAGCTTGAGGAGGTGCTGTCGTTTGAAAAGGCGCTTGTTTATTGTTGGAGAGCATGTATTTATTTCATGCCTCCACAGATTGTGGGTAAGGGCAGAGCCGGCTTGGTCCATGTAATTAGAGAGCTGGAGAGAGAGAGAAAGAGAGAGGGAGATTTGCCACAGAGAGGTGCTTCGCTCAGATACTCTGGCACCATGAGCCCTCTAACAGAGCTGTAACACTCGCATTGGCACACACCCTGAGTCGTCCAGTTCTGAGGAACAGGCTGGGATACTGTGCAGTCTAGTTTGACTGAACTAGACAGCAGCATTTTTAACCCTCTTTCCCCTTTGTTCATCTCTCATTCCTCCCGTCGTCCTTTGAGATCCCTCTGCTTTGGCCCCGCTAATACAGGGTCTGCTCTTCCTGTTGGGTTTTACCAGTCAGGGAGGGACCACCATCCTGCCACCCAGTCGCACCATCACTGGCACACACAAACTTCTCAATTACAGCTTCAGAGTGTACATGCGCACACACAAACACACGCACATGTAACAAACGTCTGACTTTTTTTCTCCGCCTGCTGGAACTCGGGATAGGAGTTAGTGTTTTTACGGTCGCGGTTGATGTTTCAGTTCCTACCTCCCCTGTCATGATTGTAATTTTTCATGTCTATGAATAAACCTGGCTGCCCTGAAAAGGTGCCTTCTGAGGTTTGCTCAAAAAACTGAAATAGAATTTATCAACACATCACCCAGGGCCAAAAATTTCCATGTTGCCAAATTTGTCCCACACACTCCTAAAAGGGTTCAGAAAATAAATAAACAAGTTAAAATATGTCTTTAAGTGGAGGAGACACAAGTCAGATCAGGACTCAGCACTGGAATGACCCCAGCTATAGAAAGAGATGGAAATCTTCCACTTCTTTTATAATCCACAGCGACCCTGTGAATTAAATCATTATGTTTCCCATACCATGATGACAGGTTTGGGGATATAACCTTCTCCTCAGCAGGGGTGGTAAGGCATATTCTCATCACTTGCGTTCCCCCGTAGCTACGGTGAGGCCGGGACTATTTTGGAACGGGTGGTTTGCGGCCATCTCAACAAGGAAATATCTACCCTGTGGTACAGGGAGCTTCTTTAAGATACTTGGAACTCGACGTTTGAAACTATTCCTGAACCAGAGCCCTTCCTGTCGGTTACGTTTACACACGTTCACACAGAAGTTGTGCAACACTCTGATTTTGAAGTTGTGTAAAGCATCATCAGCCTATCAGAGAGTGGAAGTGTAAAGAAGCCCAATCAGAGTTCAGTAGAAAGAGGTGTCCTGTGAAAGCTGCAGTTTAATCCTGATACACTATCTTTAAGTAAACGTGAAACCATTTAAAATTTCAGAGTTTGTATAACAGAAAGTCTTTTTTCAGCTACAATAATTCAAATTTAGATGAAAACCATCATGACACCAAAAGCAAACATCTTTTTTTTTTAATTTTTAATTTTTATTTTTTACCATAAAGAACCTCTTACTTTGATATTTTAAGACACACAGAAGAGGTGTTTGAGTGGACAATTAGGTTGTAGTCTAATAAACTTGCTTCACATGCTCGCATGTGAAATAAGTCAAGACTTCTACAAGTGAGAGAGATACCCAGCAGGAGACGGCACGTGCAGGAGGGAGGGAGGGAGGGAGGGAGGCAGGGAGGGATGCAAGAGAAGGAGGGAATAAGTGAGGTTTGACTAAGGAGCATTTAGTAGACACAGTCCTTCACTCAGTCACTCTCCCCTAACCAGTGACGTCCACCACTGCAAACATTTGCTGCCTGCCAGGTGAGTGAGCGCCCATCTTACCTTATCCTTTCATTATTTCCAGGGAAAATAGACTTTCTATCTTTTACACTTGATTCCACAATTATTCCTCTTTCTGTGTTTATGTAGAATGTATTTGAGTGTGAGAGTAACAGGTGTTTTAAAGACTGAGATGCTTTCTTCTTTTGGGACACTTTCAAGAGTTGAACAATATAAAGTGAATGTTAGTCTTCTTCAATTTTCTTTTTAATAGCAGGCTAACTAGAGGTACACTGAGGGTTTTCTGCTAGACAAGCCACACATTTTGACTGATTTAGTTAGTCTGGTCTTCTGAGTTTATTTTCTTGTCACAAGATTTTGGTACATGTGGAATTGGTGTTGTCTTGTGGCCTACAGTGGTTGTCTTGCCTTCATTCCTGTGTTCTCTTGGAGCTGTCACTTTGTTAACTTCCAGTTTAAACCTGCCCTCTGTTGCTGTCTGGTTAGTTAGCCTTGGGGAATGTTAATTCACATGAGTTGCAATACATAAGTGTGCTTGTGTATTTCTAATTATATGTCTGTCTGACATGCGTCTTCATTTTTTATGCGTTTTGGCTCCTGTTGCATCACAGAGAATTGATGCTGCATCAGTGATTTGAATCAAATGTTGATTCATCCCTCTTACTTTGAGATATGCAAGAAATGCTAATTGGGTGAGCTCAGTTTGTAATATTTTCAGACAGTTCAGTGCATACCGGTAGTTTCGAGAAAGCACCTGAACCTTTTTGTCCAGAGGATGTCACCGTTGGTCTGTGTAATACCAGGCTGCAGGGCCCCATACAAGAGGTTGATTGAAAATATGGATTCATTGGGGACTGATCAGGGTGTAAATCTATTAAAAAATGTTTAATACATGAAAGGAAAGCTGTCTGTTTCATGTTAAAAGATGGCTAATTGAAAAACCAGTAAAACTTTAGAGTCCCAGTGTAAGTTACATTATGGTGCGATGATGATGATGATGAAGAGTTCTCATTTACCTGCAGGCCCCCTCCTCTCTGTCATGATGACCCGCACCCTCTGCTTGAGCTTCCTCCTCTCCCTCCTGCTGCTCTGCCTCTCCTCTCCCGCTCGCGCTGAACCTCGGCGCACCACCTCCCCTCAGCGCAGGACGACGCGCGCGCCTGCAGCCAAGGTGCGTTTGGCGGGTAACTACGCACGAGAAGCGAATGAAGGGCGCGTGGAGGTGCTGCACAATAACACCTGGGGCACCGTGTGCGATGATGAAGTGGACATCAAACTGGCCAACGTGGTGTGCCGAGAGCTGGGCTTCCAGGGTGGCATCACGTGGGCACACAGCGCAAAGTATGGAGAAGGGCAGGGTGAGAACACTTTCACACTTTGGACGTTCAGAGACCCCACTGAAAACAAAGTCGTGTCACAAATGTCTCCTATATAAGTTGTCCACATGTGCCACGATGCATTCAATGACTTATAAAGACAAAGGCTGCATTCCATTTAGCTTGAATAGTGCTAAAGTCCTACCTATGCTAGCCATACTCGGTACAAACACAGACAAAATGCCTTTAAAGGGACTGTGAGGACTTTCTAAGTGATCTTGAAAAATTCCCTTTTCTAGTTATGTCTGATCATAATCCCCAATTTAAAATGCTAACCATGACAAGCAGTGAGAAGAGAGATCTGTGTCTTTTCCTCTGCTGAAAACAATTTCTGTGATATATTTAATAGTGATAGTGGAAACAGGAGCTGGACTATCTGACAGAGAAGAGACAGAAAAAAACTACACAGGAGAGTGATAGAGCATGAGCTTAAGGCTAAAGCACGAGCTTAAGGCTACAACAAAGGCTGAAGGCTAAAACAGAAGCTAGACGCTAATATGCAAGACTTAGGAGGAATTATGTGGGACTTGCTATTCTTAATGATATCAGTGTTAATTGTTAATATTAATAAAATCAATCCCAATTTACCTTTCAAATGTCCACCAAAAGTCATCCCTGATAAACTGTGCACTTGTCAGTTAATTATATTGGAAACTTCCATGCTTTGTTCACCACATGCACAAGTTGGCAATTTTGAAGTGCTGTACTACACAGGGTTTAAGGTTACAATACAGAAACAATTTAGCCTCACTGTAGTTACAGTTTTTTCATCACAAATGTATAAATCAAACAAATTGTTTCTGTTTCACTGCTTCTGTACTGCTCTGACACTTTGGAGGTGGTGACCAATTCATGTCACTGTCACAGATAGTCAAACACATATAAGCTAATACATTTGTAAGATAGGCTAGCTAATGCTAAACAACAGCCAATTGATACCACTTTTTTTAAGTGGTTGAATTTGAGCTGCTGTTCAAAGCCAGAATTGTGAAGTTGTGTTTTGCTCAAAGTTCATTTGTCTTTTCATGTGTTACCCAGTTATCTTCCAGGGTATATAACTTGAACCTGCAACACGTCGTATGAACGATTGTACAACAACATTCAAGCTTTTCACCTTGAGCTTGACATCAGAGCAGAATAGCTGCTTTGTGAATCAGGTGAAAAGTGTGCCCACCCCACTACATGCTGAGCATATAGCTTCATGAAAATGCCACCAATTAAGACATTCAAAATAACTGCCATCATAAAATGACAAAGATAACTTGTTGCGGCCTTGGAGTCCGCATCTCGTTAAGGTCGCCTGGCAGACTTCAAGAGCAAATACATGGGGCAAAAGAGGCCATTTGTTTCAGAATAATGACAGCATTGGCTTGCCAGAGTTGTGCAACACTTGCTGTGGTTTATGGACATTCTTTACTGCTGCTTTTAAATTCAAATTAAAGAGAGGGTTGAGTGGATTCAAGGAGCAGGATCTATAGTGCACTGCCTTGTAAAATACTGTGTATCTACAGCTAAACATGCTGCTTAGGTGCAACCTTAAATCTGAGTGCCTGTAAAAGTCAAGTGTTAAGTGTTTAGGAACTGATTTGAGCCCTGGTCTTAATGCATTGGCCAGCTTGTCTGGTGAACAATCAATGAACATCATAAATGAATTGTTTTATCCTTTCACAAGGCCAAATATGGATGGATAACGTCCGCTGTGATGGCTCAGAGAAGTCCCTGAAGGACTGCAAACACAATGGGTGGGGCGTGAATGACTGTAAACACTCTGAAGACTTGGGGGTAGTGTGCACTCCTGAGCGAAGGCTGGACCAGACAGAAAGCAGAGGCCATACCACCATCTCCAGGTCCAATCACAGCCCTGCACCTCAGTGGCAGGGTCATGTGACCACCCGTAGACATCCAGGGTATGGCTATTATGGAAATGGTCATCAACATGAGACACCCAGGTACCAGCGTCACCACTATCAGGTAAAGAAGTGTATAGATTCTGCTATATTTCTGAGTTTTTCCTCTACAGACATGTCTCATCAGATACAATGTGTACCTTCCCAAAGGGTCGTGGTAAGGTGCAAATCGAGGAGGTTCGTCTGCGTCCCATCCTCATGGCTACCAAGAAGAAGAGCCTGATCACTGAAGGTGTAGTGGAGGTGAAGCATGCTGGGAGATGGAGGCAAGTTTGTGACCTGGGCTGGAGTCTCAACAGCAGCCGTGTTGTGTGTGGGATGCTCGGCTTTCCAGAGGCTACTCCGCACAATGTCAAAACTTACAAGTGAGTATGAATCTCTGCCACTGTATAAGTTCACCTCTAGGATGATGTTGAATTACAAAACAAGAAGCTGTTGATTGAAAGCTCAGAAGGGCACCACGCCATGCCAGTCATCCTATTGTTCAGTAAATAAAAAACATCCTGAGAACAACAAAAACACCAATAGCATCCTACTTCTTTTTGGCTTATCTTCCTCCTCCAGCCATTTCTCCCAGTGTCCCGCTTTTCTTCCCCTCCTTTCTTTAGCCACAGGATGATGATAAAGAGATCCCTGTCCCCTTTCCTACTGCCCTTTCTCTACTCCTCTCTCTAGGCAAATCACCTCTGCTCACCTCATTACCTCCCCCTCACTCTCCCTCCCTGTCTGTCTCTGATGCTATCTTCAGCCTGCAGCTCAGACAAACAGCTCCACTTTAACTTTTAGATCCCTGTGCCGGGATGTAACATCAGTGTTGATTGTATTCTAACTCTACCATCGATACCGCGTGTAAGAAACAGGCAGCTTTTGTAGAGTGGGATGAGGGTCTTTGGGAAGCAACTTGTCTTAATGTCAGGCTAGTCTGTGCAGGCCAGAGTGAGCCATGCATCCCCTCACTTCTCCATCCCACTTCAACTGCTTGTAAGACGTACTGCCAGTGAGTGTATAGTGGAGGAAGATATTATCCTTTTTTTATGGCAGTGTTGCCAGAAAATAAATCACCCATGTTTTCGGACCCTTTATCACAAAGAAAAATACTCAGTATATGTAATGAAAACTACGTCAAACTTCTTAAATTCCGCTTTGCTAAATTTTTTCTTAAAGCTCCCCTAAAAAAAGTTTTGATTTGGTGAATAGACTGAATTTAGTATCAATGCCTCTTCATGACCAACCAAATCAAACAAAAGAATATGCATAAAGATGAGTTGTTTATATATAGTAATGTTCTTTTCAAAAAAGTGGAGAGTTTCAGCTTGCCAAAATAACCAACCCATGAATTTGTCACAGTACATATTCTTGATGAGAGAAACAAAAACTGGTGAAGCACGGGATGAAATATTTTGTTTGGAAAACTGTGACTTTTTTTAATTACACATGATAAAACCAGTGGAGATAAAAGTGGTGATGCTTTGACCACAGGGGGCACTGTAGTCAACGCATTACACTTATGAAGATCAAGTATGGCACTTGTAAGACTTAATCATTGTTTTTAGATCTGCAAAAACATGGACAATAGCCATCAACCATAAAGCTTGGACCGACTATGATGGACTTTCAATATTTAAAGAATGTTCTATTCAAAACAAACACAAAGTCCTGTGAGCGCCACCAAAAGCATGGCAAAGAGGTTCGTGAGACACTTCTTGTTCCTCTGGCCACAGCAGGAACAAGCTATTTCCCACTTTCTTTAGTCTTTTGCTAAATAAGTAAATCAATTGGTTGTGCCATCTCTTCATTCAACTGACAGATGAAGGATTGGAGTCTTTACCCACAACTTTTGACGAGAGAAAAATATGCATGTGTGGTAATTTTAAGGTGCTTTGGTTTAATACCAAAAACCAACACGTGAAGGTTTATTTTTTCATGCAAAACACTAGTTTACTGCACTGTGGATACACTGTGGGTGTGTTGCCACTTTAGTCCTTTTGGCATGTATGTACTGCTCCTCTCCTCCCTCTGAAAAACAACATTGTCTATGTTTTCTTGGCCAGTTCTGCTTTAAAACCACAGACAGATCCCACATTAGCAAAGAACAAGTCCATTGCTATTACAAGAATGAACAGCATCTGAACATTTGCTGTCCTCAGTGGCAAGGGGACACATTTGGATCCTGGTTCTGGACAGCTGCCGGGTGTAGATGATGCACTCTTAAGTTATTCCCTTCCTCCCCTGGACAAGGATATTCTGACTCAACAAAGACACATGTCAGCTTCTGCTGTAGTATGGAGAGCCCTTGTACTAATGAAATGCTGTAACAGTTGATGAGGTAACTTTATTTGAAATTTTATTGACTTTTCTTACTTTTTTATTGACTTCACAAACAACCCTTGCTAGAGAACACTCACAAGCAGAAAGTATTTTTGCATTACCCTTGAATTAAGCCATCCTAGCTGAACTCTGGGTTATTGGGAACACTGTGACGCTATAACTGGATTCTATTGTTGGAGCAGGGCATCATCAGGCGTCATATCTTGGGTGATAAAAGCTCCTCAGAATGAGGTGTCGTTGAATAGCCCGGCGTGACTGTACACCGCTCTGGAGGATCATTTATTAGAGCCCAGTTTCCCCGCATTGCAGGTGTGATGCATTTCATGGCTCTCTTTGATTTTCCTATGGCAGCACAGATTCCCCACTTAATGCAAAACGCTGGAGATGAGAGGAGAAAGTAATAGTTGAGGGAGGAAATAGATTGGAGGATTCGTAAGGCTGTAACATAGGACATTTTGGCTGGTTACCAGAAAGTGAGATATGACTGAGGGGGACGGGGCTGCTGTAGCTTGAAGGGCTTGGAATGAAGCCCGCAGTGAATCAGCTCACTGGCTGTTTCAGGATGTTGTTTCTTAAATCTTCCTCTAAGGTCGAAGAAAAGATAGAATAACACTTCAAGGGCTGCTGTGGATTTTGACCAAAGCCACATTAAAGCACATAAAACAACTTATTTAACGCATGTGCTGCACTTAAAGCATTTTAAAGATTTTTTTATCCTGGTGGTCATAACTTGATATATGTTTGTGTGCCTGCCCTGGGTTTGACCTGGTGTTTGCTTTATCTCAGACACTTTACTGGTCTAAACCACGGGGAAGTGTTTTTTTTTCTTGCTGTACCTGATTTTTATTTTATTGCCAGTTTCGCCACATGTATTTATTTGGTTTTCCTGAGCGTGTTTTTGACTTTGTTTTAGTATAAAGTGAAGAGAAATGCCCATGCCGTAGCTACCATAGATTCATCAGTGACATTCTCCCCCATCTTTATTATCTTATTTTATTTTATTTGGATTTTTGTAGAAAATAAACAAAAACAACAACAAAAAAAGACAGTTGCGAGCAGAACAGTACTTGAAATTCAGGTCATGCTGCTTCAGCCTTCCCTGAGGTGTAATTGTGAGGATTGCACTCTGACTGGAATTGCCACTGTAATTATGATTACAAAATGTGAGCAGAGTCACAGTGAAACAATTGGGTTTGAGACAATATAATGCTCAGTTTATGTAACATCTTAAACATCTTAAACAGCTGACAGGATAAGTCAGGATGGATTGCAAGGTTTGGCCAAATTTAGCCGGTGACACTCCCCTCCTGGACTCTCTCAGTCCATTCTTAGAAATCCTGGACAGTGCCATGTCTCTGGCCTCCCTGTGTCTTTTGGATGAGACTCTGAAGATGCTGTAATTACAGGTTGGTCATGACCGAGGCTCTCCAGGGTTTCTGCTGAGAGTGAAAAAACACCCCCAATTATAGCTGTGTGTGTGAGAGCAGGACAGAGTTGGCGAGGAAGGTGGAGGAAGAAAGTAGCAAGAGGAAGAGGAGATGCGGAGAAAGAATGAGACCGGCAGTCACTTGAGCCAGGTTTTGGCTTGCTCGTGTGAAATATGTCCAATTACAGCTGCAGTTTGCAGCAGGGTGCGCTGTGTCAGCAGCCGTCTGTCTTCCTCCGTCACTGTAGTGATTTGGGGACTTAACCAACATTTTATATTTAATTATATTCCAGACAAAATTTCCTTATGATGAGGGTATTATTTTCAAGCTTTTGAGTGACATTTTACGTGACCAAGTCTGGCTTTCCTGTCTGATGTCTGTGTGATCTGCCTCAGTGACCTCCTCTCTAATTTATTTCACCATCTTTTAATTTCTGTATGTTGGCCGGATTGTGGCTGTTTGAGCCAGCAATGCAGACTGGACGAGGCAAAGTAATTTTAATGAGCTCGCTCTGGCCTGCATGGAAATATTTAACAACTGTTTCACATGCAAGATCCTTTTCATAGATAGTCAAAGTAAGGCAACATTAAAACTTCTAAAATACCACAAGTTGACCTCAGTTTGCCCTGTTGAAAAAAAGGAAGTTTAATGTGGGTTGATCTCACTTCTCTTTTCCCTCTAGGTCTAGCATTAGGGGGCCACTTTTCAACCAAGATAGTTACAATTTTCACTTTTTAACTGAGAAATTCAAAGCTTAGCATTACCTCTATTGTGATAAGATAAAAAATATCTTTTAATCTTTGTGTACAGCATTTTTAGGGTCACTAAATTTGTTTTTCCCCTTTCTACAGAAATTAAATGTTTACAGGGGGAGCAGCTTCAACAAAATTAACAAACTGAAACCTAGATGCAAGCCTTTTACCATACATTTGTTTTCTAATGCAAGAGAGAGAGTAAGCATATTGCTAAAGCTCTTTGTAAACACTGGTAGCACTACTCTGTCATACTTAAAGCATCTCACCCACCTATTTCAGCATCCATCCTCTCCATTGAGCTGATATGATCTTTGTCTTTTATGTAGTGGGTCAAATTCCTTTTTGGCTACAGATACACCAGGCAAAATAGTAACTGATGTACTTATTGCATTTCCCTTTCTAGAAAGTGCAAACTAATTCGTTTTTGTCCTTCAATGTACAAATGGACATTTGCTAAGAAAAAATTCATTCAATCATTGTTCTAAGGCAGGGGTGTCAAACTCATTTTGGTCTGGGGGCCACATACATCTTAATCTGATCTCAATGGGGCCAGGCCAGTAAATTCATTGCAAAATCGCATAGAACTAACAATAAGTCTTTTTTCTTTGTATTAGTGCAAAGAAGAAGTAAATTATAAAAATCTTTATATTAAATGAATTTTCCTTTTACTAAATATATTATGAACAACCTAAGAATTTAAATATATATATATATATATATATATATATGTGTGTAATTTCAACAACACTTTCACTCAGTTTAACATTTATTTAAGTGCATTATGTATACAAACTGATAACAGTGATTGTACAATGTTGCAAAACATTTATTCACAGTTTTGTGGAATTTAAAAACACTGTCCTTTCCATATCTGGGAAGCAATTTGAACAAATGAATGATGAATGATTGTACAATGTTGCAAAACATTTAGTCACAGTTTTGTGGATCATAAAAACACTGTCCTTTCCACATCTGGGAAGCAATTTGAACAAATGAATTGCCTACACATATTTGAAATCTTAAGTGGCAGCTGTTTTAAACAGACATTTGATAAAGTAAATTTGTCCCCTTCCTTGTTAATGCATAAAATGTATACATATTAAATAAACCTCACATACATAACATATATGGCATGCATAAGAAATATTTTTTTCAACAAAACTCTTCTGTTGTAAATCTGTTACTGACTTCAGCACAGTACCTCTGCTTAACCACCTTACTTCTGTGTGGTATGGCACACCATGAGTAATGTTACAGTCACTGAGAAGGCTGTCAAACTGACGATGATTGAGACCTCTGGTTCGGATGAAATTCACAGTCCGGACAACCACCTCCATAACGTGATCCATTTTTAAGGACTTGCAGCATAATGCCTCCTGATGCAAAATGCAATGAAATGTCCAAAAGTGGCCCCCTCCGTTTGTGGCTTGTACTTTTTCCCTGAACNTTTGTCCCCTTCCTTGTTAATGCATAAAATGTATACATATTAAATAAACCTCACATACATAACATATATGGCATGCATAAGAAATATTTTATTCAACAAAACTCTTCTGTTGTAAATCTGTTACTGACTTCAGCACAGTACCTCTGCTTAACCACCTTACTTCTGTGTGGTATGGCACACCATGAGTAATGTTACAGTCACTGAGAAGGCTGTCAAACTGACGATGATTGAGACGAGACCAAGCCTACTTTAAGTGTCAGGCCTGTTGGTGGAGGTATTGCACTAGGTAAAAATTCCTGAACGTCGTATTACGGAGGACTACGTTTATGCAATGAAATGTCCAAAAGTGGCCCCCTCCGTTTGTGGCTTGTACTTTTTCCCTGAACTTTGTCACAACACCTGCCTTTTTACCGATCATTGACGGCGCACCATCGGTAGCCAGGCTTACGGCGCGTGACCAGTCCGCCCCGACTTTCTCCAGCGCTCCAACGACGGAGCGGAAAATGTCCTCAGCTGTCGTGGTGTCGGTCATAGGCACCAACTCGAGTTTAAGGAGACACTGTCAGTTTCAGAGCAGTTGAGGTGCTTACTTATACCGATCAACTCGATGCAGGCATTATAGTCATGAGAGTAGTTAACGTTGTCTTTTACGGTCTTTACTGAGGCGAAACGCAATCAGTTGGCTGTCCAAATCTGCCGATAGTTCCGAAATCCGTTCTGCCACGGTATTTCTCGTTAAGCTGATAGTGGCAAAAGCTTGTCGCTTCTCAGGACACACAATTTCGGCAGCCTTCAGCATGCAGTTTTTGACGAACTCTCCTTCACAATACGGCTTTGACGCTAATGCTATTTGGCTAGCAATCAGGTAGCTGGCTTTCACCGCAGCATCACTCGGCTCCGGGTGAAAACAGATTGGTGTTTTCTCAGACTCACCAACATTTCATTTACCTTCTGTTTTCTCAGTTCTCCGTGCAAGCTGTTATATTTTTCACCATGCTGAGTTTCATAGTGGCGCCGAATATTGTATTCCTTAAGCACCGAAACTTGCTGTTGGCACACCAGGCACACGGGTTTCCCATTCACCTCCGTGAACATATAAGAAGAGGTCCATTTTTCTTGAAAAATCCGACACTCGGTGTCCACTATTCTCCTTTTTGACAAAGACATTTCGCTGATGAGGGTACTAGAGCCAATAGAAAAAGTGGGTGANGTGGCCCCCTCCGTTTGTGGCTTGTACTTTTTCCCTGAACTTTGTCACAACACCTGCCTTTTTACCGATCATTGACGGCGCACCATCAGTAGCCAGGCTTACGGCGCGTGACCAGTCCGCCCCGACTTTGTCCAGCGCTCCAACGACGGAGCGGAAAATGTCCTCAGCTGTCGTGGTGTCGGTCATAGGCACCAACTCGAGAAATTCCTCTGTGACAGTCAAAGTCTCGTCAACTCCACGAATGAATATGGCTAGTTGAGCTACGTCCGTAATATCAGTACTCTCATCAATTACAACAGAAAATGCCAGAAATGACTGCGCTTTGCGTTTCAGTTGGCTGTCCAAATCTGCCGATAGTTCCGAAATCCGTTCTGCCACGGTATTTCTCGTTAAGCTGATATTGGCAAAAGCTTGTCGCTTCTCAGGACACAATTTCGGCAGCCTTCAGCATGCAGTTTTTGACGAACTCTCCTTCACAATACGGCTTTGACGCTAATGCTATTTGGCTTTCACCGCAGCATCACTGACCTCTCGGCTCCGGGTGAAAACAGATTGTTGTTTTCTCAGACTCACCAACATTTCATTTACCTTCTGTTTTCTCAGTTCTCCGTGCAAGCTGTTATATTTTTCACCATGCTGAGTTTCATAGTGGCGCCGAATATTGTATTCCTTAAGCACCGAAACTTGCTGTTGGCACACCAGGCACACGGGTTTCCCATTCACCTCCGTGAACATATAAGAAGAGGTCCATTTTTCTTGAAAAATCCGACACTCGGTGTCCACTATTCTCCTTTTTGACAAAGGCATTTCGCTGATGAGGGTACTAGAGCCGATAGAAAAAGTGGGTGATGAATAGAACCATACGCCGCTTACAGACCATGAAGTTCAGTGCTGTCATCTGCTGTTAGTTCTGCTCTGACTAAAACACAGCGTCCCTAGCGGACAATATAGGAACTGCAGATTTATTGAAAATTGAAGTTAATTTTTTTTTTTTTTTTTTTTAATAATGCAGATTTATCCCCCGGGCCGTACCGAAACCCCACGCGGGCCGGTTCCGGCCCGCGGGCCGTATGTTTGACACCCCTGTTCTAAGGGATTGCAAAAGTATGAAAAGGATTTTTTTTGCATTTTCAAAAGACTCTTTGATTATGTTGTAAACATCAAAACCAGTAGGCACAGTAATAAAGTCAGCAGTGAGTAGTGTAAAGGTTATGAAACCCAAACAGTGGTGTAATGCTTCTCTTTAACAGGCGGGTGGGACTCCCTATCATTAGTCTCTGCTCTGCTGGCTCCACAACAAGTGTTGTATACACTGTTTAGCAGAGCAAAGCAAACTGCTAATACTGAAGAGTCAGCAAAACAAGTCTTACTGTTACATTTACTTAAATTTATACAAGACTAGTTCAACACGTAGTGACCTTTTCAAAGAATATTTGAATTTAATTATTTAGAAGAACCAAACACTAAAGATCAGACCTAAGGCTCTCATTTAAGCCTCTAGTATTTGTCCAGAGGAATTAGAAACAGTGAGCTGACAAGTCCAGGGTGAGATCACAAACAACTCTGACTTTTGCCACATGAGAAAATGTGAGTACATGTGCATGTTTCTCATTGTATCCCCCTCTTGACATGCTACAGCGGGTCCACATGGTAGACACATTTAAAATATTTTACAAGTCTAATTCAAGACACTGTAAAGAATAAGAGTTAAATTCTATACAATGAGTCAGACAGAGTTTACAACTGGTCTCGTGACATCACGTGCAGCTTTATTAAGAGGGAAGCCTGAGCTCTAAATACAAGGCTGGGTCTGCTTCAAGTCAAGTGTTTGATATAGTTTTGGAGGCTTACAGGCTGTTTAAGCTGTGGAAATTTTATTTGCAATGCTTTTTGTCTGTAGGGATCAACTTTTTTTTAAAGAAGCCTGAAACTTTCGAGTGTTATTCAAAAGTATTTGAATAGGAAATTGCCCCCTGTACAAATATTTCTCTGCAATGCCAGCATTTGTATGGGAGCTCTCTGCTCCCTTGTGGCCCATTGACTCCTAACAGCATCAGGAAACAGGTTGTTATGTGACTTTTGGAAAATGTTCAGTCAGCACTCTATGACTTCACACAAACAAACATCGACATCACATCATGTGAGTGACAGTGCTTCTCTTGATCCCCTCATCTGTAGTTTGTTTTTTAAGGGTTCTTTGCTTTACCCTGACGGGAATGTCTGGAGTTTATGACAAATACTCAAATATTGACCCTTTTGACAAATATTCTAGCATGTGTTTGTTTCTATAAAGGGCAATACCACTGAATTGCACATGAGTCAGTGAGCATGTCAGCAGCCACATGTAAATACAAATCCTACGGATGCCATGCTGACGTGCTGTTCCAGAAATGAAAATGTGCATGCTGTTTTTCAGCAGTTTCAGAGTGATATAACATTATAAAGTCAAGTTATCGTATTGGTCAGTCAGTTTACTATTGGCGAGGAAAGGTTCAATACTAACAACAGCTACGTCAAAAACATTAATGTCCAAATCAGAAATATGACCCTCATACTTCTCACTATCCACTGTCATTTTTCTGTAGTTGATAAATCTGTGTGCAGTGAGATGGCAACTACATATAGGACATTAAGGACATATCACTCTGTGGCATAGCAGTAAAACATGAAAACAGCAATTGGTGTACTCAAGTAATCTGTACTTCCTTCAGTCCACATCATAAGCTTCAAATAACAGTGAACAACAGCATTTAAGTATTACTAGGATTTTGTCTCAAGTCGGCCAGTACTTTAGGATTAGCAAGATATCTGTTTAATAGAAATATTGGCTGTTGACCAACACTATGGTCCCTGACATTTCTGTCATGCTGTAGCGTGTGGTTCTGTGAGTGTTTGAGTGTAATTGATATGAATGTTAGTGATGCTGTAGTTTTCTGTAGTGGTTTGAGGACGCCCTGCCATGGTCTGTGTGGCATTTCTGCTTTATATGTCAGCCAAGACGACCAAAGGCTTTCCTGTCCTCTGCTCTCCAGAGACAGCCTGCCTGCTTCGTGCATAAATCTTTATTTGGTTCTGGTATTTCTCGGACCTGCAAAGCAGCCTAGAGCCAGTGTTTCTGTTTGTGTATCATTCTTGGTCAAACCATGTTTTCCCAGAAATGTTGTACATCATTGAAATTGAATGTCACGATTTTTTTGGACTTCATGTGGCTTCAGAGGTTAAAGACCTTGTTGAAAATATATTGTGTTTTCATATCCTTTTATAGATTCTACATCCTGTAGTTATGTACAAACTGGCACAGTATTGCAACAAGCTGTGCCCAAGTCTTGTATTTCAAAGAGTGCATGTTTGTTTTAAGAGGGAACACATGATTTAATGTAAAGGTGGGTTATTTGGATAAATACCTAGCTGTACATTCAAGGCAAACACTTGGACTTGTATCATGACAGGAAGTGCTGTTGCAGCTTGGGAACATATGATACACCATTAACTCTAAACATAAGCACAGTGAACAGCAAACCGCCTGCATTCCAGATACAAATGTGCCTATAAAGCAAGAAAGAGATGGAAAGTGAACTTAGTAACAGAGAAAAAGAACAGTACATTCTTCCTTCAACTATACAAGTCATCGCCGTCAATGTACCAATCTTCACACTCACCACAAAGCCACATGCACTACTCTTTCTGGTTATATACACGGATGGTCTATTCAGGGTTGCATGATTCATTTTGTGATAAAGTCTGTGTCTGAGCTGTAATTTTTTTTCAGTCATCACAAAGTACTCACGTTTCTTTGTCTGCTCACTTTGGCAAATGTCACTCCTCTGTGGCCATCCTACATCTAGACAGTCTAACTCTACATAATGTTATATGGTCACATTATAGAAAATGGTCATCAGAGGCAACCTGTATATGTGTTTGGTACCTCATTGAATATATAGATCTGATCAAGCTAACATCTATGTGTGGCTTTGGTTCTTTTGCAGGAAAATATGGGACACCAAGGTTGCAGATCCTTCAACAAGGTAAAAATAAATCCAAGCCACCTTGGTTGACCTTACTAACTCTCTCACTCAGTCAGCAGCTAACACAGAAAAACACATTGAACTAAAGGGTAAAACTGTTAAATAGTACAAAAACATGTTACCTTGACATTGTTTTGGGTAGCAATATACACATTTAAACAATTAATTACCAAACCAAACAAGGTAATGCTATCATCATCGGCAGTCCCCATCCTTGTTTCAAGTTATTTGATGTTGGGTGAGCTGTCAGGGAATTTCATGATACATGACCAAAAAAAATTCCCTTCTTTTTAGACTGAGCCTTATGGCAAAGAAGAAAGGATTCTGGGTCGAAAAGGTTCACTGCAGAGGTATCGAGAACACTCTGTCAGAGTGCCTTGCTCAGCTGTCAATCCCTCGTAGTCCCACCCCTTGTAAGAATGGCAGACACGCGGTAGTCAAATGTGTACCAGGACCTCAGTTTGCTCGCATGTCCTCAGGAAGACCCCAGGCCCCTCATCCATCTGTGGTAAGATTTATTAAAGCCTCCAAAATACCTACACTGTCTTCATCAACTGTATGAGCTTTAACACTTTTACATCCCTGTACAGCCTGTGCGTCTGAAGGCTGGTCCCCGTCTGGGCGAGGGTCGTGTGGAGGTGCTCAGAGATGGGAAATGGGGAACCATTGTGGATCACATGTGGGAAAGAACTGCAGCCAGTGTGGTGTGCAGAGAGCTGGGCTTTGGTACTGCAAAGGATGCCCTCCATGGAGCCTTTATGGGTCAAGGTAAGAGAAGCTCCTCCTGTGAGAAAGTGGAAAGTTCTGGAAAACTCCACATTTAATCAAGTTGTTTACAGTCTGCTGTGCAGTTTGGATGATTAAATGTGTTTATCATGCGTCATGCTCTTGAAGAGAAGAAAAGGAGACTTTCTAGTATTTTGCTTATGTTTTGCTTATCTTGAGACGCCACACCCGTCTGCTCTGACTGATCAGATAATGTATGGGCATGTGTGTTTTTCTGTCTGTGTGTTACCTGCTGAGGCTAAGAGTGTGTTGATTGCAGGATCTCCAGCTGTGATTACATGAGAACTGTGCCTGAGCTTCCAGCTGCCCAAATACCATACACCTTTCCCACACACACGCACACGCACACACACACACACACACACACACACACACACACACACACACACACACACACACACACACACACACACACACACACACACACACACACACACACACACACACACACACACACAAACACACTGACATGCACACACTGAATGAAACACTACAAGCCACTGTCGTCTGCGTTGGCATTTTGGGGCAAAATTCACAGACATAATCTCGCTAGCTAAGCTTTTAGTTAACTGTGTGAAACATGAGCCCTGTGGTCTTTTCCCTTCGATTTTAAATGTTCAGCTTTGGTGATGCACACTTTCAGTCAGTATCCAGCTGTGCTCGTGGTGTCCCCACCCTTAGGAGATGTGAGAACAGCTTCCCCATGCCTCAGGGTTTGGATTCAGTCTCTAATCACGTTGATCAAGATGAAATGTGGGATGGCAGTCTGCTGGTTTAGCTGTTCAGTTGATCATACAAAGGATATTTTTGAAAGTGTTTCTCCCCTTCTGGTTTTCTGTGGCTGATGTCATCTATGCCACCTTTCCCTTTGATGTGTCCAACAGAAGTAAAGTCCTGCAAAGCTTGCCTCTTCTGGAGAGACTTTCATTTCACTAGACTTTTCCCTCCGTCTCGTCTGGTTTCTATCAGCACTTGTAGTCGTTTGTCAAAGCCCCAGTTTCATCGTGGTTCCAGCAGTCTAAGGGAGAGGTGTTTAATTGTCAGGAGGGCCAAGCTTCCAATTTTCTACCCAAAATAGGTTTTCTCTGATCTAACCACAAAGCTACATTTGTGTATGTGAGAGCCTGGAAGTGTTAGCATGTATAAGTTGCATGCTTGTGTGTTTGCATGTGTTAAAATCAGACTCAGAGTAATAACATTTAGATGTGGCTCTGTTTTGGTTGACAAATAGCAGGTTTTTAACCTCATATTAGCCCTACGTCTCTCCTAGAAATGCAGGTTTTCTATACCATGCTCTGGGACTCATTTGATTACACACTTGGAGCTGCTATTTTTGAGGCGGCACTTTGCTCTGCAACCTTGAATTTCCTGGCCTTGGCACTATCATTCTTTTTATTCATTTTTTTGATAATGAGTCTGCATTGCACAAAGTTTGAACAGGAGGAAATGCACTGGTCTTACACAGGAAATATATTGGTACAAACAATCTGTTTCTGAGGCAAAATTACTCAGCCACTGCTTTGGTGTTTTATATTATGTAAAGAAAATGTAATTTAAAGCTTTTGCAACAACTCAATGCAGATCAGAGATATAGTCAAAAATTACAAATTGCATCATAGCTGGCAAACTGTATTGCCTGTGTTAATCTATCTAATTATGAGTGATTCTTGCAGTATGTGCTGTCCATCTCTGCCTGATACTGCTTGAAAAGCTCCATTAGGTCCCTGCAGCCACCTCAAGACAGCAGGACAGTTATGCTGACAAATATGCAGCATTAAGCGTCTGAAGTTCTGCACCAGAGCACATAGCCATAATGCACAGCAGGCCACTGTGCTTACCTTGATTAAATTACATGTTAAAGACACCGGGCTCCTATACAATATCCACACACACCTCTCAAAGTGACACGTATCTGTCCTGGCCTATGTTAGAGCAGTGGTGTTCATTAATTCTGTGCATTTCAGCTTTCTACACAACTTTTTGACTCATGTTGAAGATAATCATAATTTCTTTGACCCTAGAACAGACTGCTGTGATCATACACAACATGAGAACTTTACCCTCTGTATCTGTTCTGCTTCAACATACTCTGCTGTTTAGGAATGATTTCACTTCAAAGTCTTCTCACAGCTTCCTTTCTATAACATGAAGTCTGTTAGACATTTTACTGTGACATATAATTTTCCATGTGTCTCAGGGCCACATAAACACAGGCCTATATGTCGTTGGTTAAGGCCCAAATTAGACTCTTTGATAAAAGAAACTCTCACTGAGAAGAATTTCTCCAGCAACTTGTCCTAGGACAGATATATCTCAGTAATCATCGACACACAGAGATAGACAGACTTGTACCACAGTGCTCTTACTCTCTGTCAGCACGTGAGAAAAAAGTCCTTGTGATTGCATCAAATCTGTCACTGAGCTGCTCAAAGCAAAACGACTTCACAGGAAAGTATGTGCAATTTAGGATTGTCAAATCTGATAAAGGTTTTGTTTGACCTGCTGCAGAGTGCGGTAGACCAATATTTTGTATTTGAATGCGGTTTGAGTAATCAGATGTGCTGGAACAACTGAATGCAAATATCTAGTTGCCAACTTGTGAGAAAGACTGTACCACAAACTTCACAAAAAGCACACAAAATCCTCCACTCAGACAAATGCTGTATCATTGTTTAACCATAGTCTGTATAAATAGTGGATAAAGACACCATGACGTCACCCACTGGTGTTTAGGCTCCGTTTTTAAGCCTTGAGTTCAGCATTTTTGCCAACCTCTTGTTTTTGTTTTATTTTGCATTGAAACAGTGGACACGTTTTCTGTTCTTCACAGGTTAAGTTTTTGATGGTAGCTGACTTGCATTGTTAAGATGATAGAAGCTTTTCTGCAAAGAAAAAGCAATAAATAAAGTTATGATTCCTGTGCTTTGGCTGCTGAACTAAGCTGCCAACAAAGACTGAAAAGAGGTGAAATTCAGTGACTGAATAAAAGGACTTGAACCCATTTTGTTGGTCAGTCTGAACTCAGCTCTAGATTTCAGTATTCATACTGGAGCAAACAGGGGCCCAGTTATGAGTTAGCCCCAAGTGGTCATTTAAGGAACTTCAGTTTCAAGCACTTTCATGTTTGCTTATAACTTTTTAACCATCTTGAAATCCTTTCAGGAAAATGTTTTGATCCCAGCTGGCTCCGTCTGTCTAAAATCCCACAAGCAGACAGATTCTCTTACAAGCTAAAATTATTGAAGTACTTGGCTAAGAAACTGATCCATGATGACAGAACAGCCTTGTAAGAAGCATTGAAAGCAAAGTTCCACTTAAAGAAAAAACGACAAACGCGACATTAGCATGTCCAAGAAGGGATAGTAATTTCAGAGAGGAAAAGAACAAGGTTTCCCCTGTAACCACGAACCAACCAATTGTGCTATTCTCAACAGGAATGTGGACCATGTTCCCCTGATCCCATCTCAAAAGTCAATCTTTGAATCTTTCCAAATTATTGGTGGCATTTTCTCTAAATATATAGTGACCAAGCTCAAACTGTGTTTAGTAAATACAGAACTTAAGCTGAATTACCCGACTCCATAGAATCCGCAGAGCCCTTTCTACTTTCAAGAGACGTTTGAAGACTCAACTGGAAGGACTTGGGCACTTAATTTGACTCTTGCACTAGACGGCAGCACCTGCGGCCAATCAACTTGAAGCACTTTGTCACACTTGTGAAAATCTTTTCCACTAGTCTTAATTCTTGCTTGTGTGGTATGACTCTTCAGTCCAAAGCGTCTGTTAAATAAAATTGTAGAACTGTAGAAAAGCAGCACATCTACACTGTCTTATAACTTTTATAGCTGTTTCTGCTGTCAGTCACCTTGTGAAGAATTCAGGGTTTTATCACTTGGGAAAGAAAGTGAAGCAGAATTTAGTGGTAGGATTTTCTAAGCTTTCGTCAGACTCCATCCTCTTACCCTCCAACTCTCATCATCATCACGTTTATCACCACCACCATCAGAAAGTGAAATTACAGGGACCATGTTTATATTTCCTTTCTTGACCAACATTGTTACCTCCCTGTGTAATTTAGCCTGTGAAGTATACATACATACATACTGTGTGCTA
Organism: Thalassoma bifasciatum; assembly: GCA_008086565.1. NCBI lineage: Eukaryota > Metazoa > Chordata > Actinopteri > Labriformes > Labridae > Thalassoma > Thalassoma bifasciatum. The sequence continues at coordinate 474,035 of RPOG01000103.1, forward strand.
TACATATGTCAGGGAGTCAGACACCCTGAGTGCTTGTGTGTGTGTTTGTGTACATGTTAAGTGTGTGTGGCCACTTTTGTGGAGGTTATTTTTGTTTTTCGTGGATTTCCCAAACGAAGGTTTAAATACAGCAATTCAGTTTTCATTTTGAACAGTGAGGCCCTGTGTTTGTCTTGATAACTTAAACAGTGGGAACCTAGATCTAGTTTGTGGCCTTTACCATGCAGATAGAGGCGGAAGTGGTTAAGATGTGTCCTTTTCATACGTACGAACCTACGCATGGTGACCAGTATGGAAGCAGGCCTACAATCTACTGAAACCAACACAGGGACAGATTGGCTCAGGCTGCAATCTGGTCCCGACCATTTCAGTCATCTTCCTATTCAGCCATTCTTTCTCGGTTTTCTTTTTCTCCTCTGGCTTTTTCGTGGTTTAGGTTGTGTTTATTTCAACTCGACCTCTTTTCCAAGTTTGAAGTTGGTGCCTTTCGTGTAAGAAGTACTCTGAACCAGCAATTGCACTGGGTTGCATATTCTGCTATCATTATGGCAGCAGCTGCTTTCTTTCACAAAATCCTTTGCTTTCATCCCCGTTATCTTCCATGTTGTTCAGAGATTATCTGGTCTTAAACGACAAAGTGAAACAAGAGAAAGTCTGTAATTTTGTTGACATAGATTTGGGAGAGTTTGCTCACCCGGGGTGGTGGACTACACAAAATGTTTTTGTTGTCGTTCTTCAAGCTACATAATGGTGGTGATGAGGTGTGACAGATCCCCAAAGTAGATGTTTGTGGCGCTGCTGAATGGCTTGCAAGGCTCTTTGTCATGACAGATAGGAGCTTTTTATAGTGAGTTTCACACTAAAGACGGGAACACACATTTGTGTAGTACAAATCCTTGAATGTGTGTGGCATCATGGAAGGATTAAGTCTGTGAATGTCATTGTGTCTACACTGGGTGGCCCATAACTGTGCACTGGAAATATCCTCCTTCAGCTGTCTGTGCTATTCTGGTTTTTCTCTTTCCCTGCTTTATGTCTGTCACACCGTCTTTAAATCCACCTCTCCTCCTCTTTTCTCTTCAGGTACCGGTCCGATCCATATGAACAGTGTGCAGTGTATGGGGTCAGAGCGCTCCCTCCTAGATTGCTACTTCCAGGAGGTTCAACCATGGACATTCAAACACAGCCAGGATGCATCAGTACGCTGTAACGTTCCAAAAACAGGAATAGAAGACACGGTATGAAAACTGAACTCTTACTTGACAAACACCTTTCAGCTTTCCCTGATAAAAACTCACACCTAATGATTGCCCTCAAATTGATATTTAGGTGCGGCTTGCTGGTGGTAGAATCCCATCAGAGGGCCGTGTGGAGGTTTTATTGGATGTCGGGGGCCGTAAGCGCTGGGGCTCTGTCTGTAGTGAGAACTGGGGCATCAATGAGGCCATGGTGGTGTGCAGACAGCTCGGCCTTGGCTTCGCTGCTAGTGCTCATCAGGTAACTGACCAAGATAATCAATATTCATTACTGACGAGATGATAGTCTCTGGTTGTAACGCCTCTCCTGAAGCTGTCATAACATAGATGCAGCTTTCTGAAAGTTTGTTTATCAGTGTTGAAAGTAATGGACATAATGCCCTAAATAAACAAAGCTATAATGCATTCCTGCTGTTAAACAAATCTGTATAATTTTTAAAACGTCAGATGAGAGGAGTCATTTGTCCCATATTTGTCAAAAAGGCATCAGTTCTGTCTTTGTTATTGATGATAAAAGGAGCCAAAAGACGTTTAAACAAATGAAAACATGGAGGCTAATCCATATTCACAGCCCCCTGTGGTCTGTGAAGAATGAGCTATGATACCAGTAATGAGCTATGATCCTGCCCTACTTTTGACAGGAGACCTGGTACTGGCCTGGTAGCCAAACTGCAGCTGAAGTAATTCTCAGTGGGACTCACTGTGTGGGCACTGAGCTTTCAATTCAACAATGCCGTCGCAATAACCACGTCCACTGTCCTCGAGGAGGGGGAAATAAAGCGGCTGGTGTCAGCTGTTCAGACAGTAAGTTACACTTCATACTGTATATCAACTTAAATCTGCCTCAACCCTAAAACAACTTCTACCCTTTCAGCTGCTCCTGACCTGGTACTGGATGCCCAGCTTGTGCAGGAGACCGCCTACCTAGAGGACCGACCCCTCCACCTGCTCACCTGTGCCAACGAGGAGAACTGTCTCTCTTCCTCTGCAGCCAGGATGAACTGGCCTTATGGCCACAGGCGCTTGCTGCGCTTCTCATCACGCATCATGAACCTGGGTCGCTCTGATTTCAGACCTAAAGCGACAAGAGAGAGCTGGACGTGGCACCAGTGTCACAGGTAAATCATCCTAGAAGGGATTATAGAGGTGAAACATAGCTTAAGGGCCCAGGTTGCTGCAATGGAGAGGACTGTTTATGTACAGCCTATATGTGGGATGTTGTGGTTGTACTTGTGGTTGTTCCAAATGAGAGAACTGTGGTTTCCAATGTCCTAATGCAGGGGAGTTTTTAGAGGCTGTCAGAAATGTTCTGACAAACACCTGTCCCCCCAGCTGGGGCCTTTTCGTGCATTAATGAGACAGCTCCCATCACGTTGAGTAATTTGAGTTATATTTAATTTAATTGCAGTGAATTGCTACCAGGAAAGAAAACAGGCTGAGGTGTGATCTGTGTGCCAGTGCACATTTAGTTTGATGAAGGGTCAGCATGCAACATGGGCATTTAACATAAGAGGCTTTGTGTGGCACTGTGCCCTTGCGACATTCGTCCATTAGTTGAAAATAGATTAAATATTTTCCTCACGTTCGCTGTGAACACAATCTGCATCAGCCTGCAGTTTTCTTCCCTCGGTACGTCAATTTCTTGTCAGGTGATGGGGGCACTTTCAGGCCTGTTGTCATGAGAAGAGAAAGAGACATTTGACGCCCACAGTGTCAGCTGGGTGAGATTTGTCCCAGTAAATTACAGGCAGCCTGAAACAGTGCCGTCATCCCTCCAGATTCATTTGCCACCCTGAAGCACATGTCTGTAAAAATGACAGGTTAAGCAATCCAGTTAGTGCAGGTTGGGTGTAATACAAAGAACAGGGTGGCCCAAGCACGGATCAGGTCCACTTCAGTTTGTTACAACAACAAATATCTGCCATGGATGCTTGTTTCAAAGCCCTCCATTCACCCAGAATGAGTAAACAGCTCAGCATAGCTGCTGCTAAAACAAGCGTCTATGAGAGGTGTTACGGTGACACCCCATGCTCATGTTCAAGCAGTGAGGTCATTAGGCTATGAGCCATAGGGAGCCAGTGTTCAGTTAGCATAAATGCAAACACTCATGGACATAACTCTCTCACTCACTCTCTCTCTCTCTCTCTCTCTCACACACACACACACACGCACTTACCTGGAGTTTCCCTTCTGTCGTCCCAGGCACTACCACAGCATTGAGGTGTTCACACATTACGACCTGCTGACTCTGAACGGCACGAGGGTTGCAGAAGGACACAAGGCCAGTTTCTGTCTGGAGGACACATACTGCCCTGATGGTAATGTTCACTGTTCATGAGTCCCGGTGAATAACTGTGTCCCATTAGAGACAGAAAATTAATGTCAGTATTTCAGCTGCAGGCATTTAGACTGTTTCTCTGTGGTTAATGTATTAGATCAGTGCTGGCATTGTTTGTTTACTCTCCATTTACTGGTTACACCAAGGATGAAATGGCTCTCATGAAAAAGCCACGTTCACATGTAGTCGAACATAATTCCAGGAAGCTAAAGGCTCTTGAGCATTAAATGAGCTCTGATGTTATAAATGATCATGTTGCCTGTGTGTTAGGACTCCAGAAGCGGTTCTCCTGCTATAACATGGGTGATCAGGGAATCTCTGTGGGCTGCTGGGACACATATCGACACGATATCGATTGCCAGTGGATTGACGTGACGGATGTACGTCCAGGAGACTACATCTTCCAGGTCAGGAGAATTTTATATTCCTATATTAAGTTTGGGGATGTTGCTAAGTTGCATTTTTTTTCATATCATAAAATTGAAACTACCTTTGATGTAGGAGTTTAGAATAATACTTAGTTTTTAACAAGCACATAATTTCTTTACCCTTTTTGTGCAGCATCACATGATTTGATCTAACAGCTCTTTCATCTTCATGGTAACCCAGGCATAATTAAGGCCACCCAAACTGTACCATAGAATGATACAGAAACAACAGTGTTTCAATGCTCCTTTGTTTTCAAATGTGAAAATAGAAACCAGACTCATATTTGTATATTTTGTACATCAAAAGCTTGGCAAGCTGTTCAGTGCATCTTTGGTTAACCAGACAAACTTTTCAGAGTCAAAGACATCCAATTATGGGTTCTTATCTTAAAGCAACAACTTGAAATCTCTTATTTTGTAGCTATGCATATAGCAGCCACAAAGATGCATACATTTCGGCTGTCACTGAACTTCTGCAAGCTCTTCCTGATATTTTATTCTGTCTTTTACACCAGCCTGGCTGACATCTCAATGAATAAATCTCAGCAAAGGCATCAAAAATATTTCCTCCCCCTTTGAGGCCAAAGTTTAAGCTCACAAGATGTTCAAAGGCTCTCAAGGTGGACTTCCTTATGACTGCTTGAGGTTAACGTCTATTTTAGGGAAACCTCTTGACCTACCTCATCCCAGTCATCACCTCAATCACTCCTCCATCTGTTATTACTCCCACCCTGGTCAAACATTCAAGTCATTGTGGCACTACAGTGAAACACATCAAGGACTCTTTTTTGCATTATCTTCCATCCCCCATTCAGACAACTGATCCCAACATGGTGTGCAGCTTCCTCAGATCTCACTGTACCAATTACACCCCACAGTAGTTAATAAGTGCTGTTTCTCCATTTGTCTGAGTGTTGACTGTTAGTCTTTGTAATTAAGCCTGTCTATTGATGATGGGCTTGTTTAATTTACTTATAATAGACACAAAGCGACTGTCTTTTGGGTACGCTGTGAGGGTGTAATTATGAAGTTTTATATTGGTACAGCACAGTTTGGAGGCGGAAAGACTGACTGATAGATCGAGAAAGAAACAGAGTTTAGATGAATAAAAAGAAAGAAGTTAGAGGAACAACTGAAGAGCAAAAGTGCCAGAGCTGTTTAGAGAGACCAGCATTAACTGGACATGGCCAAAAAAATCAAAATGAAAGGCGTTCAGAGATGGAGCAAGGCCGCAAACATATTAAATCTGCTCCCTCCAGCGTCTTTCATTTATCTTGTAAAGTGTGGATGATGCTTGATTTTTCTTATCCTTTGGTTCACAGAGAGATTCAGGAGGCCTACCCTTGAACCACCCAGTGCTAATGAAACACACCAATTACCCAAATTAACTATTGCCTCCCTTTAGTCAAACAGCAGCAAGTCCCCCCTTCCATTAGGAACGGCTAATTTGCCACCAAGGAATTCCTTCTGCCCTGTTTTTATTTTTATTGCCACTTTCTCACTGAGCGGCACGTTATGCTGCTGTTGCTGCAGCACTTACACACTCCAGTCCAACACTGTAATTTAAAAAAAAAATTAAAAGAGAACTCTTTTTTTGTGTATTCACTGAGTTTTTTAAGGTTTCTCATCTTATTTTAGTGTCCCTTTCCTTTTTTTCTCCCTGTAGCTGTTTGTAACATGTACTTAAAGAGGGTGTAACAGTTTACAGAGCAGCTATTACAGTAAATGACTTCTCAGTATTATCACCAGACCAGATTAGGAGAAAGGTTGTATCAGCAGTTATGGAGCAGCTCTGCAAATGACACACTATTAGCACAGTGTATGGCCGCACTCAGAATGAGATGGATCTTAGACATGCAAACATGCCTGTGCACATTAATTCCATTGCAGCAGACTCTAATTTCAGGATGAGTCAGTCCTCATTATGATGTACCCATCACAGTTTGAGGAGAAGATTTGTCCCCTGCTGGGATTTTGCATTGACCACATTCCACAAACTTACACCAATGTTGCATAAGGTCTCATAAAGTTAGTTATCATGTTTTTGTGGGAAGAAGTCTCTTTATAACCTGTTTTCATACAACATATAAAGTATTTTACGATGGGCTTTCCTCAAAGAACTACCAGTATGTTCCGTGCTTTGTGTAAAACATAGTAAAAACAAGTGTTTATTTACCGCCATGTTATTTAATCCATATGCTGAATTGTAGACTACCAAGAGAACGTCATTCCACCATCAAGTCTGTGAGAAAGTATAGTGTTTGTATCTTTCAAAAGAGGAATAGGGTATGGTAAAGTCATCCAGCTTTTTATAGATGAGAGAAGGATTGACTATAAAAACAATAGCAGCCACGAGTGCTGTTTAATAGCAGTCCCTCTTACAATTTTACATGCAAATCTTCTTTATTGAAATGGCTTTCTAGGAGTATAAAAAGAGGAGATTGACTCCTTTTTTGACCAAATGGCAGTTGAGGTACATTATCAGAAAGACAAAGTGATAATTTCTCCCATTTTCCTCAGAAATGTTGGAAGATATGACACACTACAACCCAACAGGCCTGTCTGCTGTTGTGACACTGATTCAGAGTTAATTGTTAATACAGTTAATGTATGATTATCTGTTTTGCAGGTTGAAGTCAACCCCTCTATGGACATGGCAGAGTCCGACTTTATGAACAACGTCATGAGATGTAGGAGCAGATATGACGGCCACAGAATTTACATGTATGGATGTCACGCAGGTAAGGAAAGAGCCCACATAAAGGTCAAGTTCCTCCAATATCATTCTCAGATTTTGAAGCTTATCTAGTTTATGTGGGAATACTGTATAATATCACTGTATCAAGTTGATCAAGGCTCGCATTAATTAACTTTATGAATATAACATTTTGCAACCTTGCCATGTCAGTTGTCTGCCCTTCTTCATCACTTAAAGTTGTTTTTCCCTTATAGGTGATGCATACAGCGCTGAAACCGAAGACCTGTTTGAGCACCAGAGACAAATCACCAACAACTTTGTGTAACCCCGTTCCCAGGGCCCACTACAAAAGCCTTCATGTGAAGGCCCAGAGACTTCTCAGGGTGGGCCGGGGTCAGTGGCTCCTGGGACCTAAGGACCCCTGTTGACACAAAAAACAGTGCCTGTTCATCTCCCTGGCTGATGTGGATAAAAGATTTATAAATGACTCACGTCAGCGATCATTGCAGAAACTCTGTTGACAACAAGGGTGGAACAGGTGCTGGATGGCTGAACATGTTTCTACCCAACTTAAGGAAGAAGACTTTGGATATTTGATTTAACCTGTACTCTGTACTGATTTTTGTGAATGTGGACGACACAAAACTTAAGTTGGTTACTCAAAGTATGTACGAATGACAGAAGTAAACATCAGCCTAACAATTTGTTCTCAAAAACAATGGGGAAGCAGGTGTCACATAAATGGGACTTAACGCTCATGCAGCACAAAAATACTTTAATTGGCTTGATTGGCATTTACCAACCCATATTTTGTACTAAAACTGAATAATTTCTGACTCTTACTTCTATATTGGTGCTCTTTAATAATACTGTACGTTGTTTTATTAACCTCACTGCATTTCAGGTGAACAATGTTTTTTAACACATTTTGAATAGTTTACTGTTAATCTGTTATTTTATTTTTGCTTGGCCTTAACATTTTTTTACAAACAGTTTTGCTTGTCATCTAGAGTAGATCAAATGATTTTTATGGAACAAAGCACTTTATCTTTGAAACATCAGTATTCAACTCTTCCCCCCTCATACCTTTTATAATCAGCAACCAAATATACCTTTAAGGGAATTTATGTAGAAACCCTGCCTAACATTTCACAGAGCAATACGTAAAGATGTTTAGTTTTCATATGCAATGTTATATTTATGCTGTTACTTTATTTATTCACAGACGTTACAGAAAAACAGCATGCTCAGTAAAGATTTTGCTAGCTACAGTTTCAGTACTAATGCTCTTTGTTTTGTTTTATTTTTAAGAGAATTAACCAAAGGAAGAAATGATTCAACACAGTAGTTACTGGACGTAGTTTTTGATGAATAATTGTTCATATATTTTGTTTTAGTCATTAAAACGACTGTAACTGTACAGTTTTCTCTTACAGCATCTCTGATGGGAGGGAAAACTGGAGGAGCCCCAGTTTTGTGGTAGGCAGGCAGGCAGGGTTTAGAGAGCGTATAAAAAGCCTTTTAATTATGTCTGTTTGGGTTAAAGTTAAGGTTACGGTTAAGGTTAGGGCTATAGCATGTGCCTTAAGAAGAAACATGGAATTCTTACTTATGGAATCAGGGTAAAATCAAGGAGTGGGGTTTCCTTTGTAGACACACTGCAGAGAAGATTGTGCATTTAGAGAGATTTGGTGAAGGTGCAGTGATTTAAAGAAAGGACTGAGAAGGTTAGAGACTGAACGAAAGAAAAGGATTAAGTTCGAAGAGAGACATAGATTTTTACTACCAACGCTGCCTTTTTTGTAGGCAGCTGTACAGAGACCACAAGCTGGCATTTTCAGCTCCCCAACGAGAACAACATGTTTGTCTGGGAGAAAAAATAAACTCCTCGATTCATGCTGCAGCACAGTAAACAGTGGCCTTATTCTAAGTAAAGCTGGGCCTGTTTAAACATATTATATCGTTCTGCACTTACTGGGCTTTCTATTTAACTCTATTACAAACTACAATTCAGCTCCATTTTCTTTACAACATGGAACTTGTGTTAATCATGTTGTTTTACCACATTAATGTGTTTGATGTGTTTGGCTCATTGCCTTAGTGGTTAAAAAACCTGTTAAGTTGGTTTTCCAATGGACACGATCCAGGACAAGTGGTGGAAACAATATGTCACTCTTACAAACAGATGTAGACTCCATTTATTTCTTTAGCAACTTGTCCTCCTCCCCCTTTTTTTTTTTTTGCCTTTGTGAGTTTCACCCTCACAGAGGAAGCTTGAAAAACTCATGCACACCTTTCCAAACACAGGCAGCCAAACGACTAAAACATGCTGATGAAAATGTTTTAGATGGATCTGAAAGTCCATAATGTGTGATGATATATGTTGTGTTTGTGTACAGTTGCTGTCGTCCTACAACTATGATCCTGCTCTGTGTTATTTAAAACTATATGCCATAGATTAAGTCAGTTTATACTCACCACTGTTGTTGCATTACTGTATTTGTACCCATGCTGTAGGCGTAGCACTGGGACACATTTCTTCATGGCCAGTTCTGCTTTTATTTGTCTTTAAAGCTGAGAGTGTGAGCTACGTGGTGCTAATCTACAATCACATTCACAGAAAGCTGTGCTCTCAGGGACTTTGACCTCATCGAAAGAGTAAATATAAAGTTTCATTTGATGTGATTTAAGGGTGCTTTTAGCTGTGATGCAAACACTATGACACCAAATGAACTGGAGCTGTTCTTTTAGTCAGCACTCTTACCAAAGCAATCCGTACCCACATGTTTATTTTGCAGATAAAAACTGAAGGTATGAAGGTGATAAGCTTTGTTTGTCTTTAGGAGGGTCATGGTGTCTGTGGATAAACACTGGCTGAATCAGAAACAACCTTCTGTTGAGCAACAAATGACCATTCATTCATTCATTCGTCATAACTGTGAATCAATAAAACTTCATCACATACTAAGTTGTCTCCTGCTTCCTGTCGCCTCCTTCGTTTTAATGTATGATGCCGCGGGGGATGAAACATGGCTTGAATACTGTATTTTTTAATCAGAACAGATAAAGCATTGAATGAAATATTTTTCTTCCACCTGTTCTAATTTTTGTGAGTTATTTTGTGGGGGGATTTGATCCTCCCAACTGGTTACTCAAACACTCTTCGCTTCTGGTTTTTGGACACTTAAGACCAGTGAAATACTGAAACTGTTTTTTCAAGGTTGCCCATAAAATACCCAAGCTTTCCCAAGTACAAACCTTTCAAGTTGTTAAATTTTCTGCTACTTAATCCTTTGCAAACACTGCCTCTCATGGGGACCGAGAAATCACACCACTCCGCTATTTCAGTAAGAAAAATACACATCAGTGTCCTGGAATTAATGACTAAATTCACAGTGTATCAAATCTGGTAGAAGAGGGTGGAGTAATCAGCTATGTCTGGAAAGGAAATTTACTCTTAACAAAAGTCTGATTTGATCATAGCTGACACATCCACCCAGAAAGAAAACAGACAGGCTGTGAAGTGGTCACCGCCTGGGATGAAATAGATGCTGGGCAAACAGGAAGGGAGCACTTGGAAGCAGAGCACCTGGGTTCATGAAGTGTACATGTACACATCCAGTATCCTTTCATGCTACCTTGGCACACTGTATGTCCATGAGTACACATGCAAGCAAATAAATATAACAGACTTCAAAGATGACTTCATATATGAGCATATATAGGGATTCATATTAAGTTATGCTATGCTCTGGTGATATGAAAGGCAAGAAACCGATATACAGTCAGGGATGTACTTCAGGGGCTTGCATCTCTTTTGCCAGTGGTTCCCAACCTTATTTGGGCAGTGACCCTATTTTTACATCACAATTTTCTGGCGACTCCAAAGGCATTTTCTTTCAGGTATTAATGTCTCGGCAGCAGTATGCAGCTTCATTTCCCTAGCAATGACATAGCTCACCTCCAAGGACGCTTTCAGTGCCCACTCAGGAACTGTCATAACCAGTGGCGTTCACAGACATTTGGAAGGTCAGGGGCGAAATGAATAATGTTTTGGCTGCCAGGAGGTTAGTTTATCATGTTTTAACCAGTCAAATGGGCAATTTAGTGTGGTTCACCAACTGGATAGGCACTTCATTTGTTTTGGCTCCCAAGAAGGCACTTAAGCGAACGTTTTGTCTCCAAAAAGGGCACTTTGGAGCTTTTTTTTCATCAACTATTAAGCTATCAACTACTATGTCTCAGAAAGTTAAAGTATAGAATAAAGTTCTTAGGTTCATGGTGTTTTAATTTTACAAAGAATAATACTTAGTCTAGTTATTTAAAAATAATAATAATAACGATCACTAGAAATTTTAGGTGACCCCATCTAAATTTCAGACGACCCCACATGGGGTCCTGGACCCAAGGTTGAAAAACAGGGTCTTATGCTTTCCAGAAAATCAAGTGGAAGTGGCTGATGTGAACTCTGTTTTCTTATAGAAGAATACAGAAACTGTCTTGGTTACATACTTTCAGGAGTAAATACAGTGATGACCCACTTGCTCTCTGCAAATGCAGTCACTATCTTGGAAGACCTAAATTATCTCATCACATTTGAGGCACTAGATGCTAGTGTCTGGGATCTGTTTTGAAAGAATGCCATTTTGTAACTCAGAACATGATTATATCTCCGGCACGACTCAGTCTGGTACAGCCAGTCGAGTAAATCCCAGAGCAGGAGCGAGCAAGTAATTTGAGTTTTAAAAAAAGAAGAGGAAATTTGCCAAAACTCCATCCATAAACACTCACCCATGCAGTTCTCGTTTTATCCTTACAGGCCCACTTCCTGTTTGCAGCACGTGTTTTTATTCGGGAGGCCCCTCTGCCACTCCACCCTGACCTGTTGGGGACCACAGACAGCTCCACAATGGAGGACTGTGTGCACCCTCTGAAAGACAGACCTGTCCATACAAGCTACAAGTGCCCCCTCCACCCTCACGCTGTCACACAAACACACATACAAACAACTGGACCGCATACCATCATCTCTTTTGGAAGCAATGTTCCATGTTTTATATAAGTGATCGAACATCAGATAATGGAGCAGGAATGCTTTCAGCTGAAAGAGCAAGCAGAACGCGAGGGTCAACTTAGATAAAAGGGAAGTCTGTTTTATATCAGGTCTATGGTGATAAGCTGCCCCTGTATCATCTTAGAGCTGTAAGAAGCCTCATTAGTGTTTCCTTTTCCTTGTAATCGAATTACCTGCTTCTATGATTTAGTGTGTGTTCAGTGTGTGAGTGTTTCAATGCATCATAGGCAGAGCACCTGACACACAGGCCCTGAATCATCACCTGGGATTGTTCATATTTACTGATAAGGAGATGTTTTTCTGAGTAATGATTAAATTTGCATAATTGTCCCATCCTGTAGAGTAAAGAACACATTATGAGACACATTTAATTTCCATGTCTGGCCCATTGAGGGAGTAAATGAATAGGCAGAGAGATATAATGACTTGGAGGAGCAAAGACAGCACTTGCAAATTAGCACAATGCCTTTCTTATGTGCTTGTACAATATTATCAACTTCTTTATGTGCTTGTTTGAGTGTTTCTTTAAACTGAAGGTGCCTCTATGTGTGTGCAAGTGCTAGTGCATGTACCCACGTTCCCCCCTCCTCTCCCATTCCTCCTCACCCTCCAACCCTCTCCTCTCTGCATGCTGAGATTTATTGCAAAACAGCCTTGTGAGAGAGTACACATGCTCTGCCCAGTCTCCGTACTGCACCCTGACAATTACTGCTATATATACCACTCCAAATGAGAGCCATGAACCGGCGTGATTATAGGGTGGAGCAGAGGCAAAGAGGGAGAGGGGGGAAACGAAAGGATAGGGCTAGTAGGGAAGGAGGAGAAGAAGAGTGAGAAAGAGAGTGGAAGAGAGACAGGTTATACAAGTGGAAGGGACAGGACTTGACGGTGAACTGTATTGTGCATCTCTCATAAATCATAGTGTGTATGAAAAGCTATATTTTAACCTCAAAAGAATCCTTCTTAAGATAATGAAGCTGGTTGGATAAGATTAAAGAGAGGAGAAACATGCTGGGAATGTCTTGAAGAGTTTTTCTGTGCTGAAAAGTTCAGATTATGACCCCGCATCTACATTTATTTTTTTGCTAAAAAACAACACTGCAGAGTCTTAAATACAGGGAAACTGTACTTTAAGTTACATGGCAGAAGTTAATGTTGTACTGGGTGAAGGAATGCTGCCCTCTTCTGGAAGAAAGGGGAACCAAATATAAGAAATATGAGGGAGGATTTCAAATTTACAAAGTGATGGTTTCTTCACCAGATGGTGAAGGGTTTGTTCTTGAAAAGAGAAAAAGACAAAACAACAGAGAAAAATAAAACATAACTATCCCTAAAGATACAACATCAAACATGGAAGTATCCCTCACTGCTTGGTCTTGGTCATGTTTTGGACTCAGACTGGCCAGACTCAGGATTTTCTGTCAAGAACAGTCGAGACCAGCAGTCTTAATTAATAATTGAATAACTAATTTTCAGTGAAAGTATTCCTGATTAACTAATGATATAATTTGATGTTAAACACTTAGCGTTAGTTTACTAATTGTTCTGCCTCTTTGGAGATCTTTTTGTTTTTTCAGACACTTCTGGTAGGCCTCATTCAGATGATAAATAAACATCTTATTTTCAGATATTTAAAAATCATCCTGCCTTATCATTGGCTTTTAAATAAATACAAGGACTTATTTTTCTTTGCAAGAACTCTGTTGAACAAATTTGTTAGGCTTGAGAATTTTGCATATTGTGTTTGAAAGATTTGCAGACACCTTGTTTTTGACTGCCCAATATCATCAAAAGTAACTTACATAACAGAGAGATTGCTCTTGAACTGTTCAACCCTGTCATGGTTTTTTAAAATTGATTACTATGGTCTTGGTCTTGTCTTGGTCTCAGTTCATTCTGGTGTCATGCAAGTCTTGATCCCAGATAGTGTGGTCTTGAGTACAGTGTCTTTGCCCATAGACAAATTGCAGGGTTGACTTTTGAAATATTCCATGTTCACCAGATAATTGATGGAGCAAAAACCAACCAACCAACCAACCAACCAACCAACCAAACAAACAAACAAACAAACAACCAAAAAGTACAAAAAGGAGAAGGATGCCCAGAAAGTCTGACTAGGAAAATACTTATAAAATTCAAATTGATGTCTGAAAATTGTATGAAGAAGCCTCCACTGACTGGAAACACTTGATTATCTCTATTCTCCATCTATCTCTCACACCTGGTGGTTGTCCAAAGCTGAGCTCCTCACTTCAGCTCCAACCTCATTTGACCTCCACCTGGCCATCTGGCTACATCCACCTGCCTCAAAAAAGCTGAATGCAGGGAAAGGTTGATGATACAGGAACTGATGCCACAGCGAAAAATCCCCACATATGATGTATGGAACGGTTGGCTATGATAGAGGTAGGTTGGTGCGGAGCTCAAGCCCCGGTGATGATCCATTTACTAAATAGATCAGTCTGCCTTATGAGGTCGTGAGACTATGGAGGAAAGTAGTGAACCTGGAAGTGTTGAGTGGTGAAATAGCTGTTCTTTTTAATCCCCCACTATGAGCAGAACCCATCCCTGTGGGGGGAAAAGCAGCAGGATCACATTACCCATGGACCAGTTTTCATCGTACAGAAACCCACGCTCCGCCTCACTCCAGCGGCTCGCATAATTGGAAGCATCTTGGCATGAAGATAGAGTCAAGGTGGCATATCAATGGGTGCGTACTCCAAGGGCATGCAGATAAGAAAAGCCTGCTTCTCCATACAGGTGGAGTCCATGATGGGGTCAGTGGCCCTCCCCTAAAGAGACAGCAGACCATGGGTTGACTCACTTATGAAGAGCTAACTGATCGGTGGTGCGAAGCACACGTTGTACGGTTCACTCTCGGTGTTCCTCATCCCTAACAGCAACAAGAGATGGCTATGTTACAGAGTCATGTTTCATTTTGTAAGCATGTGGCAGCAGAGCGTCTCTGCAAACTGAGAGATCTTCACGGTAACTATGTGAACAGAATGAATAAAGAAAGCCAGACTGAACTCTGACTCCACTGCTCCTGACGACTGAGACACTCTGACAATGTTAGATGAAAAAGAACATGGACAACTCTTTTATAAGACTATAACATCTATCTCAGTTAGTCTAACTGTATCACATCCTCCTACACAGTAGAGCGTAGGAGGGAGCACTTTAAAGCTGGTTTAAACAACAAATTCAAGATATAGTGGTCATGATTGTAACCAAGGATGTGATCGGTCAAGACTAGTCTGGAGTTTCAAAGCTCTTTTCAAAAAGGGCTACATCTTGTGAATATAAAAGCGGGCCAACAGCTATTACAGACACAATTGTTAACCTTGAAAGTAATAAATGAATGCCTTATCAGATAACTGTCTCTTCTGGTGATTTGCTGCTCAAATATCAGCAAATTGCTTCTCAAAGATGTTCTCAATTTGGAGGCGATGTGAGGAAATAAATCATGATCTTTGTCTGGCAGGATCAGTATCTGGATTTTATCATTGCTGTTTTTCATGATCTTTTCAAGTCTATTTCTTTACCTGCAAACAGCATTTTCAGATAAGGAGCATTTCTTACCAGGTTGCCAGATCTGACCAACAGTTTTCAACCCAAATACAATGTAACACCCGGCCAACTCTCTAAAAAAACAACCCAAACCTCAATCTCTCAAGAAACTAATTTCAAAACCCAATGGTACTGCCAAAGACTTGGCTCTTGGCTCACAACAAGACCTCTGTTATTTTGAACTAGACAATTACTTATGAATAAAATAGTTGATCGATTTTTCCCAGCCCAGCATGTTCAAAAGAAGCCCAAGAATCTTCACATAGCACATTTTAACACAGTCCGCATGTGGTTTTGTGAGACGCCACTGGGTATACTTTGGTTAGTTTTGCACACTTGAGAGAAAATATGAATGTTAGCATAATGTAGAGCCTGATTTTGGACATTCCTGCCCTATACCCTTCAAACTGTTTTTAAAAGAGCTGTTAAATTCCAGTCTTGACCAGACTCTTATCAGCCATGATACCACAGTCAGATTAAACTCCACTCTTCCTCTAAGTATTTTTATTTGACATCAGGTGAAATGACACCTTCCACTATCACAGGTACAGATATTTCAAAGAGACAATGTACACAGGCAAAGAATAAGTCTGTAGAAGAGATAAGAGGTATCACTTTTTCCACAGGGGATGCCAAAATTGACCCAAACAAAAAGTTACTCTCAGGAGCTACGAGTCAGAAAGTGCACTGAAAACAATCGGTTCCTATATCCCCGATCCTAAAGGCACCAAAAACCACCCCATTGCTCCCTGACCTGCAACAGTTTCCACTCTGAACGGAGCTTCTCTGGAGCTGGACCTCACCACCTCAGCACAAATAAAAGTGTGTGCCAAGCTGCATTAACCCTGCATCCTTATCGCCTTTCTGACTTGAGACATTTTATGAGCGGGAGCTGTCAGCCCCCTCAGACTCCAACAGCAAGAAAGGGCATGCTTTATGCACCGCTGCATCACCGGCTACACTGTTTACTATACACCATTATCATTTAACAGCATGTACACTTGGAAAGGTCACATTTTGAACTTCAATTCATCACATCTCATTAAATGACATATATACAGTGTTGCTTTAAAGCTGTTCCTAAACTGGCAAGTGTGGGCAAGATATAAACGCTTAGGGTGTATTTGTAGGGAGACGGGACGCTTCACGAGGCCTCTGCTGGTTCAACTCACTGCTGGCACTAAGACCATTCACATTGGCCCTTACTGTTTCTGGTATGAGTCTTTAGGCTTACTGAGGTGAAAATGACTCAACAAATGTTCACATGATTCCTCAAATATCTCACAAAAAGTTTATAATAATGTCTTTGCACATAACTTCAAACAGCAGCATGTTGCTTATTGGTCAACATGCTCCACCAGGACAAATTTAATTTCATGCTCCCAGGTTTGTAATCTAAATGTTTGTTTTTAACTTTTCAGTATGCATCCACTGTTGCATGAACTAGCTTGTATTCAGCCCGGCAGCATCACTCCGGCTTACACTCCTCTACGGCATTGGTATATGCAAAACCTCATAATCATGCCTCGGCCCTGGCCCCTCGTGGTTTCTATAGCAGTGACTTAATTCTGCTCCACTAATCACAATAATTATAGATATTACAGTAGCTGTGGTAATTACTGTAGTGCACTGGCTCCTATCCTTTAATGGATGCTTAAACAAACAGATTTCAGATAACTTTTAGAAGAAAACTAATTTATGGCCTCTGAAGGTAGATCAATCAGGTGATGGGGGTTTGGGATGGGAGGGTGAGACAGGGTGGGGTTCAGTAATTAATACAGAGTGCAGTAAGAGATGGAACCTGGCTCTTCCTTTTTTTTTCAATTCTGCACCCCTTTCATCCCTCCTTCTCTCCGTGCCTTTGCCACATTATTTATCTCTGCTGTCATACCATTGTTGTGATTATGGATGTCATGCAGCCATAAAGCGCTCGACGATCAATAGGCCTGAAATTAAACCAAAAAATGAATTTCCGCAGTGTCGGCCACATGCACTCCTGAGCAGGAATTACCTTGCAGTGTAACGGCTGATTATCCCACTGAGGAGACGGCAGCAGAGACACAGGAGGGAGGAAAGTGTTTGACTGAAGCTTCCAGCAAAGACAGTGTTGCTGTTTTTTAAACTGATAACAAATCACTTGCCAACTATGTGAAAGTTTGTCCCAATAAGCCCCTGAACACCTTTCTTCAGGTGAAGCTAACCTAAAGAATCAAAGTGCTACACATTGAATGCCCATGATATAATGTAACAAGTCTGAATTACTCATAATGAAACAGGTACACTGAAATGATGATGTAGTTATTTTCCTCCAGGCTGAGATCAATACTAATGGGCATGATGAGATGAAAGTGCTCATATCTCCAATCATGAGCCCGTTTGGAAAAGTCACTGGAACAAGAGGTTTTGATCAGAGTTAATTTTTATCACCTGATGGCTGTAGATTTTTTGGACAAGCTACAACCATAATGTGAAACATGCAGATCACTTGAGCCAACTTTCACCTTGCTACCTGGTTTACTGGTAAAGGTATCTCGAGACCTGAGAATTGAAGCCAGTGAAGAAGCTCCAAAGACTGCAGTCCCACCAGTGGTCGATCAAGGTCGCCAACAAAAGTGATTCAAACTCTTGCAGAAACTTTGACTGTTGAAAATTGAAGATAATTTTAACGTGTATAAAACTGCAGCGCTTTAAGTGTCTGTGTGGGACTTCCTGCAGAAACTCTTAGATAGTCAGTACCATCCATGTTAGTATGTCCATTTGACAGCAGAAAAAAAAGCCTGGTTTAAAAGATCCATTACCATTTAGTAGCTAATTTTGTGTTCTGCATTTGTGTATTTGCTCAGTATGTTGAAGGATATAGCAGCACGTACTGTTAGGCACAGAGGTAATGATCCAGTTTGTCTCAATCAAACTTTTCAGGTCTGTAAACCATGCAGCTCAAACAGCCTGAGCCATGACACATGTATGAAATGTACAGCAAGGTCTCGTTTCCATTGTGCTCCATCCTCACTCACAGTGTAGGGTTACAATTCACAAAGGCATTCTGGGTATAACTTCTGGGTATAATTTGAAAGCTGTAGCTTAACTAAACAGCAGGGAGGGGGTAGAGTGTGCTGAAATTAGGAAACAAAGTGCAGCAGCAGACCCTTGACAATTGTAAAAAGTTGTAAATCTTATTCCACAAAAAGATATCATGCATAAGTGTTTAAACTAAATAATGATTGTTAATAATTGATAATGTAGTGTTTGCTAACATCTCACTCCTCTTCAGCGTCACTGTTTCATGATGTCAGGTCACGTCTGACCCCATAAGAAACTAAAAAGGTTGCTGCTAAAATGCCAGATTCAGGGTTAAAAAAAGTCAATAAACCAACAGTAAATTTCTCAGTAAGTCCCTCATTTGTATTGGATACAGTCCATGGTTGTTTCACTTTATAACAGCAGACTTTCTTTACAAAGAAACACCTGCAGATCTCTGTCACTACTTACACTTGCACTTTGCCATCTGTCTTGCTCCATCAACACCAACATTTGCTGACACGGAACAAGTGAGAGAAAAGGAAATGTCAAAGGAAATGTTTTCACACATACAAGACAAATAAAGAATTTGTGTCGCTCTCATAAACCAGCCTTCCCTCCAGCATCCTCCACCAGAGACAGAGGCATCCGTTCGTTTCTCACTTGTTTCCTTCGTCCCTCATTTAGAATCGATTTGCTATTAATGCCAGAGCGTCTCAGAGGGAGGGTGACAGGGGGTCGAGGTGGCTGCAAATTCTTGACAGGCTTCTTCATCTCCCAAACAGGAAGTTTGGTTTACATCAGCCATGGGGCGGGAACTGTCATCAGCAGACCTCAGGGCTAATGGGCTGGATTTATGCGCTGTTCTCCTCCTCTGAGTGTGGACCAAGTTTGAGAATGCTCAAGTCACTAATGTGAGGTGTTTGTAGTGTTTTCCTCCACATGTTTGGAGACATAAATCTGTTTGGGGATCTATGCTCCAGAAGAATTTCAACAGTCTAAATAGTTGCTATGAAAAGCTGTGAAATGAGAGCTTAAATCCCAGCACAGTTATGACTTATATACTTTTATGTAACATAGTGAAGCACTTCCCTAAAGTATTCTTTTTGCTCCTTTCCCTTAACTTGACATGTCAAGACAAATTCCGTTCATCACTCCAAGGAGCATGGTGCTGGGCAACTACTGTTTGGTTTTCAAATCAATTTGACAAATCCTCTGAGAATTGTAAAACAGTCTTAGAGCAAATAATGGCCTGACAGTCTGCATTAGCCCAGAGCATGTGACTCCAAACTGACGTCTAACCGAGTGGCTTCTGGGTTTACAGAGAAACAGCATGTTCTGCCACTTGGTAAGATGTCGATAAAGGTCAGGATTTTGAACACTCAAAGGACAGTGGTACCTAGGAGGGATTTGTATTTTGGCCCGACAAAGTCGGCAGCTTCCAAAAAAAGTGATAAAAACATCATGTGACTCCTGACCTGGTTTCAGAGTCGCATGCAAAAGAGAGAAAAGTAAAAAGTTCATCCTAATAATAAATTCTTTCCCTTAAGATGAACTGAATTAATTCTCTGTGTCATCTCAGCTTTAAAAATACACGTGGCCAATTAGCAGTGTCTTAACTTCAGACTCCATGAGAACCTTCATGCTGCATCTTTCTTTTTTCTGCTGATTTCTATTTCTATTCTTCCCCCCTCACTCCATCTCTGAGCGTAACAGAGGCTGAACTCATTCTCAACTATTTATTTGCTTTATTTCCTGAGATCAGCTATAAAGAACAAACACTATTAAGCCAGCCAATCAATAAGGGAACATCAGCGCTGTTATCCCCCCCTCTTCCCCTCTCTGCAAAATAGATTTATATCTTCTGCCCGAGCAACATAAATCAAATATTCATACATTAAATTAAAAAATGTGATTGATAGCAACACCAGTGTTAGAGTGTATAAAATCTCCTGATGTAATAAAAAATAAAAGCCAAATATTAGTCGGGGACTGTGGAGGGTGAAGAGAAAACAAACAAGTGTAATTCTTCACAGTCTTATGACAGCGTCCGAGCCGGAGAGATATGCTGTTGCTTTAGGAAGAGGAAAAGTGACACTTCTTTAAAGTGTGGCTACAGTAGCAGATCATGTGAATTAATGACTGTTTTTAAAGTCACATTCAAACTGAACAGTTGTTGCAATACTAACGCAAGCTGGAAGAGTCTGCTTGAGGAGTAATTTGGGGGAGTTTAAGGTGCTTCACAACTACAAGACCCAGAAACTTTGAGTTCTATGAACTTTCTGTGGTCCATTGTTGGTCCATTAAGGTCATAGAAGATGACAGGTTACTGGCATCAGCCGTCAATATTCATCTCTTGTTGTTTTTGACCATTCTTTATTACACCATAAATGGGAATCAGCCAAGAACTATTTACAATGCAGACTCAGAACACCTTAATTTTTTTTAAATTGGCAAAAAGGTTTTAAAAGCATTGAGGAGGTTAAGTTAAGTAATGGTCAAGAGACAGTTTCAAAAGTGACCCTGTAAAGTGATGACTTTCAGCTGTACACATCCCTTGATTATCATTTAATACTTGCATGGTGATAATATTTTGACACTAAAAGATAGCTGAAAATAGCCACAAAAGGGTCACTTTTCCAAAATGTAATACAGCTGACGGAGATGCATTCCTGCTATCCAACTCAAAGAAGTTGATTCATACAGAATTATTGATCGAGTGTATCACAGTTGTGTGATGTTATTGTGGATGGCAGGTGAGATTAAACATTATGTGGGTACCTTTAGGCACTTTTATTGGGGACTAGGAACTTTTGGTGGAAGCAACTCTTGATGGGACCTACCAGTGGAGAACAGTTCTGGTTCCTGGAGTTCAAACTATGCTGTTCCACATGCAGATGCTTTAGCTTTTGGTGGAAATTCATTTTAAAATTCCTGGTGCTTTTGGTGACAATGCAGCTCAAGAGCCATTTATCCTGACTTCAAGGAGCATGTTAGCCTCCTGCTCTCTCCTACACGTCACTCTGACTGTGGATGAACAGGTTCATTCACAAAGTGACACCTAATGGGATATATACAGATTGCGTCATACATTACAGGCCCCGTGGATATGGGAGCATTCCAGAGGAGAGAGGAGGAGAAATATAGCAGCATTCATCAGAGCCTGGGCCAGAGAGGAAAAGGTGCAGGAACAGAGAGGAGAACGGGAGCTGGGGGTTGGGGGCCTGCCAAGGACATTTAAGAGAGCTGTCAAGGGAGGCTGATCTATGAAGGACCCTGTTGGCTAAACCTCTTTCCCAGCATGTGAATGTGTGTGAGAGAGTATGCTGGGAAAAGTGCAGCCAACACCAATACATGTTGGGACACATGCACCCACACTCCGGTAGCAGAGGTACAGTAGAGTGCACAAGTTCAAAGTCCAGAGCTGCAGCTCATCCACACAGACACTGAATATTTCCTAATTAGAGCTCTGAGCATGCATTGGATCGGAGAAGGATGTCCAATAGGAGGATGAAAAAACAAGAAAGCATGAAACTAATTTAAAATTAATGTCCGAAAAAAAATCTACTCAGGAACTTTCTGACATGTTCTACATGGCTTCCTCGGTGTGCAATTCTTTGTGTGTAGAAAAACCTGTGCACACACATGTATGGAAGCATCAGAGATACACAAACGTGTAAACTCTTGTAGGACATTTACTTCCAGTACAATAAAATCACAGACACAAAGTCACAGAGTTTGTCTCTTGTGTTGCAAGATTTCACTTTCTGGTGTAGGTCAAAGAAAAGACACTTCAAAAGGAGCTCAGTTATATGCTTGGCACATTGTTAGAGGGCAAGGAATGCCAGAGAAAAGAGAAGCCTGAATGCTTACCCAATGTCACAAAAGATATATTACAGGTTAGAGTGACTCACAGATTACTGAGATAGTAGAAACAAGGAAACCAAACCTACAGCTTAACATGTGATACATAAAATTTAAAGTTTTATTTTCCTCAGACTTTCCTTTTTCACTGAGGAACCAATTTGTGCCTGAGAGCCTATGGCACAAATTTTGGATTCTGCCTCTCAGCACGGTGGAATGGTCATTCTAAAACGCCTGTAGGAATAAATGTATTGATGCTTGTTGTCTCTACTTGTTAGCCCTATGATAGGGTGACACCTGTCCTGCACTGCGTTACATAATAACTGGGGTTGAGTCCAGCCCCCTGTGACCCCATAATGGGTAAAGATAATGCATGGAAAAGGAACATTAAATGCTGGACAAATGTAAAGGCATACCAGATTAAATTGTTGTATTGAAAGGGTAGAGGAGAGTTCAGTAACACTTAACTTTACAGATCCCCGAACTTCATTGGAATAAGTTAATATTAGGAAAAAAGAATCTTTGGAATTATCCCCAAATGTCATGACAGTTGGGTGAAAAATTAGCACCTTACTTCTTTCAGATGATGTACAAATTTATCTGGAAGCAAATCACAACTGGTAAGTCACTGTGTTGGACAGTTTCTTTGAAGTGTCCTCCAAATTTCAGGATTAGTTGGTGAATTAGTGAATAATTTACAGCTAATTGTGAACCCAACTTAACATTACTCAAAGTTTATTCCATGAATCAGCAGCTATTCAACGCAAGCTTCTCTGGAAATAGCAGTATATAGTTGTACAGTGATGTTGGTACATTTTGCCACACATTTTGTGGTGCATGTTTTAACCTAAAATGCATTGATGGACAGATATAATAAGATAGAGAAATCAAGTCAGGTCCCAAAGGACTGAGCTACTGTGAATAAAACCTGACATTCAGATTTTTGTTTTTGCAGGACATTAAACTTATTTGTATAACTTGACCATCTGTTGAGGAGAAAACACTCTGGATTGAGGCATTCAACAACTAACTGACTCAGATAAGTGACTTCTCCTTAGCTTCACTGCTTTACTATGAAGTAAGACAGCATCACTGTTACAGAACAAACCTGGAGTTATCCTACAGGCCTTAGCCAAAGGACTGAACGCAAGGCAACCCTGCCAGAGGGGACGCTGCAGCAAGACCATTACGAAAGCTTAATGATATGAGAAGTGTTCTCCTATCCAGCACAGAGGAGATTTATCATGATGCTCCAGCAATATACATCTTTCAGCAGGCCTTAAAGAGGAAAGGGGACATTTCTTCACTCTGTAGTAAAAGCCCCTCCCCTTCTTCTTCTTCCCTTGAGCTTTCCACCCTCCTCATCTTCACTTAAAGAAGCTCTATTTTAAGATCATTGCGTACACGGAAGGAAGGAGGTGGGGCACGACCTTGGAGATGAAGGAGGGTGAAGTAAGGTTGTAAGAAGTGCAGGGTGAGGGTGTGTGAGAGGTGTAGACACCAACCCCAACATCTTGTCTGAGGTTTGTCCCAGTGTGCCCCAGGGGAAGGAAAACAATTCTGTCTCCGCCTCAAAGTCACACTACACACTGTCAGCAGCTTCGGCTGAGCGCTGATAGATGTGGCTTTGTCCCTCCATAAATAAAAACACTCTGGTGCCCGCTGTGAGAGACTGTAGATCAGGGAGTAAATAGCTGAAGGTAAGCTTTGAAGGTTTTCTTTCTCTAACCCTTCACATTTGGTTGGTCTGTCACAGAGCCGCAGCCTGTAAATCAAATGGAGCAGATAAATTGCAATACAAGAGCAATCAAATAAGTAAAAGCATTGGTGACTCGGGGTCCTTAACTTAATTTTATAGCTTGGAGCCAATGCGCAGTAATCACAGCATGGAGAAGCAGACTGTCCGGGTGTTTTCTTTGTTTGAGTCGCAGCCACCTGGCCGCAAATTTACTCCTGCAGATCACAGACAATAACAGTAAAGACAGAAGTGCACTGCTTTATGACTTCGGTACTTTCAGTTTGAAGTCTTCCAGCACCAGTGAGTTTAAATTATGGTGGGAGACGTCCTTGGGATGTGAACATCTCATTTCACCACCGGCAACCATGCACACACACACGCACACACGCTCACACGCACACAACTCATTTCATTGGGGGTCTCTGTGAGGCTGGACTCACTGGAGCATGACATAAGAATTATACATCTGGCAGCAGTAAACCTGCAAAGTCTCATACACACACCTACACACACAATCACATACACGCACACACACACTTGTAACTGTTATGAGACAGAATGCAAACTTTTTCCTCATTACTCACTTTGAGTATTATCTATTATTTCTAAGCATAACTTTAATTCAGCTCTATGCAAATAGGACACTATTGTTTTACTTCTTTAATTCTTCAAAAGAGCTGAAGCAGCTCCCTGGTACGTTCTGAGATAACTTGAGAGAAGTAATTAAAGAAACAGTTTCTTTTGTATGTGCACCTCTAATAACTCAGCTGGGTCGACCTTAAAGGTTTTGCCAGGAGTTTTTGTCAACATTGCGAAGTTCATTCACATATATTACTGACTATTTGAGCAAGAAAATAAAGATTTTGTGATAATGAAGTGACTTTTATTGAGAATCCTGTTCTGTTTAATGGTTTGTTTACAAGCTGCAGTGTTTGGAGGGTGGGGCCACTGTTTGACAGATATGAGTGACTACCAAAATATGATTGATGAAATAAACAATGTAGACTGTCAACCCCTTTTTTACAGCAGTGACCCCTGAAAACAGGTCTAGAGCACACAGATGCACATCACTGATTTATGCTGGGGACTGAGTTATGATATGGTTTGCAGAATAAAACTAAAAAAAGTTGTCTTTTCTGTAAAGGGATGACATGATAAGTTTTATTTTAGTCACCTTTAATCTGTTCTTTTTTTTACGAAAGAGAGTACAATCATGACAATGATTGTATGGTTTATATGGATCTGTGCAGGAGGCAGAGCATCCCAACTGAGGTGATGAATCTGCACAGCATCCTCTCAGCTGCGCCCCGCTGCCAAACCATGCGGACACGCCCACCTTCCGCTTCCCAGCTCCGTCATTGGCTCTTTGTTTAAACATCTCA
This sequence comes from Thalassoma bifasciatum, assembly GCA_008086565.1. Lineage (NCBI taxonomy): Eukaryota > Metazoa > Chordata > Actinopteri > Labriformes > Labridae > Thalassoma > Thalassoma bifasciatum. The sequence goes on from RPOG01000103.1 coordinate 499,401, forward strand.
CACGCTGTCCCGCCATTGGCTCGAATATCACACGAGTGATTTCATAAAGCAAATCTTTTGGAAGTTGTGTAAAGGGGATAAGTGGGAAAAACCCTTGAGATAACTGCGGGATCAAAAGCACTATTATCTGACTGTATCTCCCTCTCTTTTTTTTCCTCCCTCCCTCTTTCTCTCTCTTCCTGTTGGGAATCGCTTGGGGATTTGTTGGAGTTTCAGAGCGTCTCCGCATCTGTGAGTACCTGAGTCCGCTCCAGCTGCTGAAGCTGCTGAAGCTGCTGTGTCTGTTTGTCCGGGTCAGGATGAGTTTCAGAGCTCCGCCGGGATCTGCGGCACAGAGAGACCCGAGAAAGTTCATTTTTGCCCTAAAATTAACAATAACTCTGCACGGAAAGTGAAATATTAATGTAGAAAAAAGGCGCTTGCATGTCAGTTATTAATCGTGGAACTCGACAGTGAAAAATGTTTCTATTAGCTGGAAGAGTAAAGTGAATGGTGTTAAAAATGAAGATTGGAGTAAAAGAGAAGAAATGAAGTGCTCTCCTTTGCAAATACATTATTTTATTACATCATTTTTACCTTTAAAAATAGTTGCAGATCCATAAAAGATTAATTGTTCGTAAATAACTTCGAAAATGAGAAATTTAACTGTCTTTTACCGAACAAAAAACAAAAGTCAAGATTCATGCCATGTTTCCACTATTGGAAAAAAAAAAGAAAAATCCGGTATAGCATTTTTGTAAGCCAATATACATTTTGCACATATACTTTAAGCAATTCTAAATTCAAGAAATGATCACAGACTAAAATTGAAGAATTTTATTCTTTATAACCACCATTAATTCAAACATTTTTTCCCCTATTAGACACGTGGTTATCAAATTCCAGTGCAACTTTCTTCAACAGCAGTTAAAATTGTTGTTTATGAAGTTTTACTCTGTAGTTAAAATGTTAGAAACTCTGGATATAAGTGCTTTTTTATTATTATTGTTTCATTTTTTGATGAGTTACAACGTGTTGTAATGAATATTTCCATGACTTGTGGCATTTCATATATTTTTGAGTGATATGGTTTTACAGTGAGTTGTTTTGTAGTGTATTGTTAATTTGATGAAATATGAATTATTTTGGGAACAAAATGACTGAAAAGTGTTGTCTTATCTGAGTGAGTGTAACTCAGTAAGACTGGTACAGTAGTTTTGCCAGTGTGTTCTGCAGTGTGTGTCCTTCACAGTGATGAGCTTCTGGAACTATGTGTGTGTGTGTGTGTGTGTGTGTGTGTGTGTGTGTGTGTGTGTGTGTGTGAAGATGTTGCTGGCTCTTTGTCGCAGTGTTATCAGGATCCGAGTTGGGCTTGAACGCTCCAGAAGGCGCATGCTGATGTTGCACGCTGTGATAATGGCCCCTTAATGCCAACATAAATAACCAAATCGAAAACATTCCTCTGCTTCAAACAACAGATTCTTTTTTTCCACGGTTATTTCATGGTGTCTGACTGTTTTACTACAAATTACCTCATTTTGATGCGTCCTGCTCTGATAGTGGGATGGCTTTCTGTTGACCCTGCAGATGTTACACCCTCAAACAATGAGTGCGTCAGTAGTTTTTGTGAATCTTTGCATGTTGGAAAGTCACTTTGCAACTTTGCTTGGCAACTCGAGTATTTTTTTTTTCACTGCAGTTAATGCGGACTAAAGCAACTGTAAGTCCTTGACTTGATAATATAGAAGCCCACCGTTTCATTGGACTGAACCCCAGTGGTTTAAAGCACTTGTGTGTCATTTTCCACCTCAATCGTACCCTTTTTCTGTTTGTAGACTTAAAATAATCCACATGTACCTGCTTTTAAGTTTCATGAGAACATAGATTTGTCATGTTTGTTGAATTTGTGGGAGGCACTGTGTTTTTAAAAAGTTGTTTTTTCATCCTCAACATCTCAAATGTATTTATTTATTTTTTAAACTCCCAAAGATGTGACACTTTCCTAGCAAACCAACTATAAATTTGAAGTTTTCTAGTTCTTCCCTGTTTAATTTATGGCTCATTCCCCTTATCGAGCAAAGAGTCTATGAGCAGGACTATAAAGCTGCCGTTTTTTAGTTTGGGGCCAGTCCACTCATTTGTCATTACATCCTCTCTAATGGGGAGAAACTGCCTCATCTTAAGCTCTCTTTGTTGTTAATTAACCCCTCCCGCTAACACACACAGTCTACATCCCTTAAAAAACAGCGTTATCATTGTGAGCTAGCATTAGCCTGGGCCATATTTCTGCAGGTGTCAGCGGAGGTGCTTCCTCTCCCTGCTGTTGTGCTTTTTAACGTATTATTCAAACAGCAATGCGGTTTTATCTCAAATTGAATTGTTGAGGGAGATGTTAAAGAGCCATACATCACTTGGACACTGGGAGCAGAGAGGGAGAATCTGCAGCAGAGCAGGAGCAGAGGAGATGGAAACGGCTCAGTGGCATTACAGGTGGAACGAGAGCTATGATGAAGGCTGTGCTCATAAATCTACAGCCGAGCAAATCAAGCTGTCAGCCTGTACTGCCATTTAGTGAGAGTGTGTGTGAGTGTGTGTGTGCTAGGTGTGTAAAATTTTGCAGCGCTGTTGGGGATGAGCGTTTTATTTTAGCTTAAGGAGGTGACCTTCCTCTTTCTTTCCTCCTCCTCACTTGTGTTTCTCTTTTCAGTGTCACAAACCCCGCCCATCCCCACCTGCCTGCACGTCACAGCTCGCTTGGATCAATTCCACCATGTTCACCTTTTATCCAATGACCACCAAAAGGACACTAACCCATCTCACAACCCTTTCATTCCAAAAAGCCCTCCTGATTTAGAGTTCCTGGGGAAACAGTGCCTCAGGTCTGCACTGGCAGGTTGTATTGGGTTTCCTCTGTGCTCACTCCTGGCCTCAGGCTAATGCCTTGCTTCATGTATGGATTTTCTGTCCTGTATTTCCTTGGCCTGTCCTCCTGTGATGGGTTGTTCAGCTCTAACCCTGCAGAACGCTGCTGATTGCAGAGGTAGATCTTCATCTTTATGTCCGAGTATTGCGGGAAGCTCTGCCAACGATACGCCGATGTTTACCTCGCCATGGATTTTGAGAATTTGCAACAAGGGCATGTGTTGCACTTTTGCAGGTTTATGACTTATGGTTTATTTGATTCTCATCTGTAGCGGCTGTTGGGATGAAAGTGTCCAGTATTTCAGCCTGAGAGTGTAGTGTTTTTGAACGTTTTACAACAGATTTATTCCTGCATCGTTCTTCTTTCTCACCTGCACTTATAATGTTACTACTCAGAACACTTGTCCTTTTAGTGAGAACTGAAGCAGAAGTATTATTTATGGGCTTTTAAAAAGACAAACAGCATGATGATAAAAGCTTCCTGAAAACTAGATGTTACAAATGTGTTTTTCCCTTCAGGTGAGGATGTTGTGGCTGGTTCTGCTGCTGCCTGCCTTCTCCTCGGCTCAGCGATCAGAGCCCATGTTCTCAGCTGTCACCAAGACCGTCCTGCCTCCAGACTATGACAACAACCCCACCCAGCTCAACTATGGCGTGGCTGTCACTGATGTGGACGGGGATGGGGACCTGGAGATATTTGTAGCTGGGTGAGAAAGAAAAAACACTTCACACCTCAGAAGTGTTTTGTAACCTGAGCTCAATGGCTCCTGAATCTCTAATATCCTCTTGTTCCTTCCCCGCAGCGCTACAAGGGCTCTAATGTTTTTGCCATTTAGAACAATTAGAGCAATTCATTCACTGCTTAGTGATATCCAATTGTAAATCAGACTCTGAAATAAAACATCCCTGTCATTTTCTAAGCTAAAGGTTAAAGACAGAAAGCTAAAAGAGGAGAGATAAGGATGCCCGCCGGCTCACTCGACTGATGAGAATGGATGTGATTGGTTAGAGAGCATCGATGAGAACAGTTTGGCAAGCTTGCCTCCATCCAGTGAGGCAGTCATAAATTTCTCAATGCTTAACAGAATATGAATGGACCCAAATGACCCTGTCTAATATATGTCATTTAGCCAAGAACTCCTGTGTGAGTATCCTGGATCAGAGAGAAGTGAAAAAAAAAACAGTTAGAAAAGGAAGAATGTTTGAATTGAGCATTTTAGATCACACCAAGTTCACTTTGTTAAACATTTAAGCTATGGGACCAAAAAGAAGAAGGGAGATTTTTTTTAGAGGGTTTTCAAGCTGATAGATCAAATTTGCCAAGAGCTTCATGCCAGAAACAGTTTCCCTGTCATTAAAAAGAGGAGTGCTCTCCCCTCCTCAGGCTTTGCCCTTCTACCCAGAAAAGTGCAATTCCACCATTCTTAACTCAGTGCATAAAAAATAATTTAGCATTTGTCATGAGAGTGGTCCCGTATGAACTTTGTTTATGTGAGTGAAGGAATGGTTCTACATCACTGTTTTTTGTTTTTGTCCCTGTGGTAATATTAAGCACCAGTTTTGTTTTAACAAGGTTTTGGTCCCAATCTGGATACTTTTATTCAGAAAAGTTGATTGTCAAAGTGTGAAATCCTGAATAAGTTATACTTTGTGACTGATGAATAATGAATTACTTGAATTAAAGAGAATACTCAGCTGATGCTCTGCCATAACACTTTTAAAAAGAAGTTAGAGCACTGCAGAGAAATATATTTCACCCTGCACTTGATTTGCCCTTCTCAAAATCTCGTGCCCATATTTCCCACACTTGAAGTGAACTACTCAACAGCTTTTTGAAGTGCTGCAATCAAATCAAAGCAGAAAATCTGAGTTGCAAGTTTTCGCTCCAGGCCTTTAAGTGTTACAGGTATTTCACACTGAAGGAACATGGCTTACCTTACAAAGCGTCCTAATTTGAGAAAATGTACACACTTGCCCTTGATGTTGACTGAAAGATAGCTGCTTTAATGAGTGACCGAGATAAACCTTGCTTGTTTACCCTGACTGGATAACAGTCTGTTCAGTAAACTGAAAATAATAAAAGAAAAAAGAAGAAAAAAGAAAAGGAACCATATATCTATGTAGGCTTCAAAAATCCCTCTGACAGCCTGATGTAAGGGAGGTGTAACCGTTTGCCTTTGGTGTCTCTTGACAGCTACAATGGCCCAAATCTGGTGCTAAAATACGACAAACAGAGAAAAAGGCTTGTCAATATTGCAGTTGACAACCGAAGCTCTCCTTTCTATGCCCTGAGAGACCGTCAAGGTAATGCCATCGGAGTGACAGCGTGTGACATCGACGGAGACGGTCGGGAGGAGATTTATGTGCTCAACACCAATAATGCTTTCTCGGGTACAGTACCATTCTACACAGATGCTCCTTACAACCACACCTCTTTTTTTGTTCAGAGACAAAGCAGGAGGATAAGTATGCAGATATTAAAGCTTATCTCATCTGAGTCCTCATCAGATAACAGAAAGCTTTGTGCTGCTATTAATCAGTCTGAGAGCTACAGAGCACACACTGACAAGACCGAAACAACTCACTTCTATCATCTTTATGAAAATTATAAAGGTCACTTTCAAACTGTTGTTGTAAACAATCACCTGAGGTTCTTTGTTGCATGAGTGATCACGTTCACATGGCAGCTATTTTCCACTGACATTTCTCACAGGATGGAGAGCTTAAATACTGTTGTGATGTAGAGCTGAGTTACAAGTTACAGGTCTGTACTCCATACGAACTAAAAACGCTGTCATTACATGATTTTTTTTGGAATTATAAGCAACCTTAACCAAACTGTTTGAGACTTACACAAACTCTTTTAAAATCTCAGCTAATTCTCATTGTAGCAAAGATGACTGAGTACTTCATTAAATGGACTGTGAGGAGAATCCGTATGAAGTGGATTGCAACTCCTGTTACCAGAGGACTCATACAAACTTGTATTTGTTTTGAAAGATGACTGGAGATTGGATCTGCTTTTTAACACTTCTTCTTTTACTCACAGTCCTGAGATGTATCAGTATCATGTAGCGTCAGTGAATCCTGGTTATGTCCTGCCACTACTCATCTACCAAGCAGAGCTAATGTAACTTGGCTTTTTGTTTTATTGATAGACTTTCAGGTTTGAATAGATCACTGCAGTATAACTGCTGCATGTGGGTTGAAGTGAACATCATCACAAACAGCTTAGCTTTTCTGTTAGCCTTTAGCTTGTGTTTTGGCTTGTAGCCAATGCTCTATCACTCTCCAGTTTAGCTTTATTCCGCTCTTCTGTCCCTTTTCTGTGAGGCACTCCAGCTCCAGTATCCACTATTACTACTAAATAATTCCAAGATTAATTCACCAGTGAAAAACAGATCACTTTTCTCACTGCCAAACTTTGCCAGCTAGCTTGGCACTGTCATAGAGACTTTGACTTATCATAAATCAATTTGGTCCAGTGTGACCCAGCCAGGAGGCTTAAAATTGGCAGAAATAACCTATTTTGGTGCTGGTAATCTGAATTTAAGCTGTGTATTATGATCATGCGCATATGTGGATATTCAACTTTTCCATGATCACTTAGCTTGAGTCATATGACTAACCGTGAAACTGTAGCCCAGTGTCCTTTCAATGTCAATAACAAGTAACCTTTAAATGTCCAATCAATCCAATCCAGAAGCCATATACACATTTAAGTGTCTCAGTTTTTTCTGTATGTGTAAATAACAATATAAAAGTCAGCAGTTCAACACTACAACTACTTTTGTGCTTTCTTCAAAGTATTCTTTGAAGGAAAAAATGGCCACCATGTAAGCATGTGCTGTAAATATTGTTTACGACTCTTGACTCTGCACAATCTTCGCCTCCTTAAACTCTACATCTTTCCTCATCAAGGTCGGGCTACGTACTCTGACAAGCTGTTTAAGTTTCGTAATGGACGCTTTGAAGATCTGCTGAACGACGACATTAACGAACACAGAGATGTAGCTAACCGAATGGCTGGGCGCTCAGTGGCCTGTGTGGACAGAAAGGTACTAAACACACACACAAACACACTTATTCACATGGATAAATGCAGATTCACACACTAACTCACACACACAAACTCCCCAGAGTGTCTTCTGTGTACATGCACGGGTGCTTCTGTTTGTTTACTAGTGATAACTCATGCCCTGCCTACGCCGCCCTTCTCAGCATGTGCTATGACAGTTCATTTGGGGGAATGGTGTGCCATTTTCTCTCTTCTGTCCATCGCACCAGTGTAATTACAGAAGCCAGGGCTCGTTTGTTTTATAGAACATCGTACGAGGGGAGGAGTGATGACTGCACACTACTGCTCTCTGCCCGTAGCGTTTTCTTCCCCTCTCTCAGTCACTCTCTTATTGTTTTCTCTCTCTTTCCACCTCCTTTACGCCCTTTTTTCAATCTGTGACGGACACGCTTGCACTCCTTCTTTGTCTCTTATCTCACTCACACGCATGCAGCCCTTACTTCCAATCAAGAATGAGGATAAAGGAAGTAATAGTTGGAAGAAAACAGTAGGGATTACAATAGATTTTTTTCTAACAAACCACAGTCCCATCTCAGTGAGCACTGATAGGTTGTGAGGCAGCCAAACCGATTGGAAAGATATCTGCTTTTAATGGCATAATGCTTTCAGAGGAAGCCAATGTGAGCTCTTCCATGAAAGTTCCAGCAGATCGACAGAGAGGAAGAGTGAATACATTTTACTAATGCTGAATAAGTTTTCTGAGAAGAAATTTGAAAGCACAGCAGAAGGTTAAATAAGCTATATTCAGAGCCTGTTGAAGAGTCAGCCAGGTAGCTCGTGTGTTTGGTATCTTTAACTCATAAATAAAGTGTTATCGTTCAGGAAGAAAAGAGGATAATTAGTCATCCTATGGCTTCATCCCTCCCAGTCTCCTTGAAAGTGACGTGTAATCATTAGTCTTTTACAAACTGATCAAGGTGACATATTGAGGGATCTCACGTTGGACTGATGGAATATTTCCCTCTGCTCTGTGAGACTGGATGGAGTCTCTATAAGAATATCGATTTTAAAAGTGCAATAATTACCACGGAGCACAATATAAACTTCTTTTAAGCCAAGAACATAAAATTGCAAAATCAAATATGGTAATTCATCCAAGCAGCTCTGTGATAGCTTTAAAGTGGGGTGTAAAGGGCTCCCAGTGTTCTCTCCGACATGCATTCTGCAGGCATGCATGACACACTATTCACAATGCCAATCCCAGTGACAGAAATTAGCCTTGAGCAAAGACTTATTGAAAAATCGTTGACTTTTAAGTTTGTTAAGTAACTGCCAGTGGCCTTCAGGTTTTTCATTGTAGTTCATTCTCATTTTTTTCATGTTGTGCGTGTGTGTTTATGTGTGTGTGGGCTATCTAGTGGGCCATTATGTGACGCTTCATGACATTTACATCAACCAGACTCATTTAGCTTTCTTGTCTTGTGAAAATACAGTGTGGCTAACATGAGGGGTGAGGCAGCGTGTATGTGTGTGCCTCTGCATATGTTCTGGCGTTTGTATTGATTGAAGTATGTTCGGCCTGGTGGGGAAGCTCATTGAAATTGAGTGTGTAGTCTATTAGTGTGGTTCCGTCTGTGAGTTTGTGTCTGCAGGGACTCTGACTGATAATGGAGTGTGAAATTAATCTCCAAAGGGAGGCGGAGGAAGGAGTATGGAGAGAGGCTGAGGGGAGGGAGTAAGGGTAGGAGACAGGGAAAAGGAGGAGATAAAGGGAGGAGAAAAGGTTTTATTGAAGGAAGGTGAAAATGCAAAGTGTTCCCCAAGACACCAAAAGAATGAGGTGGATCAAGGGTAAAGATGGTGACAAAAAGAACTCAACAATTATACAAATTTAAGATAAGGTACAATGTTTTTAGATTAAAAGTGTGTAAAATACAGATGTGACATAAATGTAACAATGGTCACTCAACTACTTTCCTACAGTAATGAACTTAGAGTGCTTTCCGACCAGCATCAGGAGCTTTTAGTTCCAGGAACTTAATATTTCTTGTGGGAGTATTTATTTAAACTGCAGCCTGAAGTCAATGAAGTAACTGCACTACACCGTAAGACCAGTAGAGGGCAATAAAAAAAGAAAAGGACCATACAATAAAAAGGTGACATCTGTGGAAATGACGGATAGCCTTGAACTTCATGTGCAACATTATAGTTAGCCTTAAATAATAGCAGGTACTCTGCCAATCAGAGCTCTTCAGCATGGCAGGCCCTGACCTCCAAGGTTCCTTGACCTCTGGGAAGTCCAACCCTTGAGAAGGAGCTTTGATTTAACCTGGGACTAAATTGAGCCTTTGAGCTTGTTGCTGTTATAGATATGCACAGAGTTCCTCGGAGGTTGCCTAGTTTTCGCTGAAGGTTCCAGCTGTCAAAAAGCACCTAGATTTGTTAATTTCAGAGAAAACAAAAATCTGGTCATTCTGATTTCCTCTACTCTAAAGACACATTTTGTGTTAGAGCACTTAAGATCTGCTCTTTCTGATATATGTGTTTATTTTTCTGTGACGTTAAAACTTGTATTTTAAGTTATTTAATTAACTTAATTACTGCTCTGTATAAAAACATATGCTCTAGCCACTGTCTTTATTGAATAACCGAAGCATTTCTTTTATTTTCCAGGGTTCAGGCCGCTATGCGATCTACATAGCTAACTACGCCAGTGGGAATGTCGGCCCTCACGCTCTCATAGAAATGGATGAGTCAGCGAGCGACCTCTCACAGGGTGTCATTGCCCTTTCCAACGTGGCGGAGCAAGCCGGAGTCAACAAGTTCACAGGTAGACATTTAGAAATGTATGACTATGTTTGTGTGTGTGTGTGTGTGTGTGTGTGTGTGTGTGTGTGTGTGTAATGGTGACCCTCCCTTTGAGAACATCCAGCACCACCAGACCTTCAGTGTGATTTACACAGACATCCACAGGGGAACATGTGCTCGTTGTAGACATAGACTCTAAAATATAGGACTCCAGCACACAGAGGTGAGTAAGGCAGAGTTGGCTGGGTGCCAGGTGAAAAAAGGAAGAGAACATGATGAGTGTGGGTGCGAAAGGGAAAAAAAGAGGAGTTTGTGAGGACTTTTGGCCATGTCAGCTGTTTACTCCGGTCAAAGTCAGTGAGAGGCAAAGTGGAAGGACGACACACACATAGATCAGAGCGGCTCAACAGCCCAGAGATGGCATCTATCACAGACAGCTAGAGGTGTGAACACAAATACATGGACACCACAACTGTGTGCTTTATTCACAGAGCATCACCTCGACCCCAGCCTGAGGGAAGTCTTTATTTAATACAGGGGTGCGTGGGTTTTGTTTTTCGCTGGTTTTGTTGGTAAAAAAAACCTCTGTTGGTTCTTAGAATTGGGATTAACTAGGAATAAGTGTTTCAACTAGGAAGCCACAAAGTCAAACCATCCAAATTGCCTTTGTTATAACAGATTCTAAAAAGATATGAGGGCTGGGAAATCATAAGGTTTTTCAAAATTGCATTTTTTTTTGCAGATTTCTAATGGGATCTAGATTATTCTGGATTTTTAAACAGCTTTTCAGACTATACAAACAACATGGAGTGATTATTACAAGAGTATTGATTTGGGAGACAAATCATAAATTAAAAGTCATTTATGATTTTGACTTTAAGAGTTGATATCCAAAGAAATAAGCACTTTGTATACAGTATGGTCTGGCACCTAACTTTGACAAAGTTTCAAAGTTTATTTCGTCACATACAATGCTTAGTTGTTTTTTTTAAAAGGATAACATAGTTACACATAAGTTCAAGTACTTAATGTTCAACACATTTAAATAAAAACTAGAAGATACCAGAACAACGCATAGCTCTGTAAGCTTTGAGTGCTGCTGGATAATGAGTCAATCATCGTGGCACTGAGGCTGACCAACTGAGAAACTAACCAATAAACAAAAATCCCTCTCATTGAGAGAGCTCTGTTGTTGGCTTCTTTAATTTGGTTCCATCCACTGAGATAAACAGGGCACTGCAGGCTTTTGTGATGCTGTTTCATGCTGACATCACTCGAATGAGATGCACCTGTATTTTTAGCGTTTAAGCAGTCACTCAAAATGAAAGTGCTTTAGTGATCTTTCATTTTAGTTTGGTGAAAAGTGTGATTAAATTTTACTCACCAACCGAAGCATGGAGGAAGCAAGGGGCAGATCCAAACTACAGTGAGCTGGAAAGAGAGGAATAGCTATCAATTCAGGCAAACACTCACACCTACATGTAATTTTGAGTCACCTAATGAGTTTTTGGACTGTGGGAGGAAGCTTAAGCACCTGGAGAGAACCCACGCTGCATGCAAACCCCCACACAGGAAGGGTCCTGCCTGGTGGGGAATCAAACCAGAAACTTTCCTGATGTGAGGTGACAGCGTAAACCACTGTACCACAGCCCCAAATCTAACATGACATTGGTAAAAAAAGACTTTACAAATCCCCTCCTTTCTTCAAAATCTAACAATTTAGAGTCATTTCCTAAGTGGTCCTACATAACAGGTAAAAAAAATCACAATCCTCTGTGAGTAAGCTCTTACAGGTGTTAAGTTTTATTTATTTGATCTGGAACATGCACTTTTTTCAAGTCATGCTTTAACTCACTCACAGTGACACCTGCAGCACAATTGTGACTTATAATGTCTGCATGTCATTCATTTCATGTCTTCATGTCTTAAACTGTCTAGTCATGAAAGCTCTTCTCTGACAAGAGAAATTAGCCAAAAGTTGGCACTTAAATGTTTTTAAACTGAAGGAGTTTCCCTGTATTTGTGTTTCTCTATTAAAAAGGGCACTGCAATTCATCAAAGCAGTTTCCAAGCCTGTATAATCACGACACTTAACCCTGTGATGGATCCCTGCTGTGCTTTGGGGGAAGAGGACAATAAATGCCAGAAGAGTGCTTTCACTGTGATCTGTTTCGGAGATAAGAGAGAGGATCATAAGCCCCTCAAAAAAGAGCAGCCTGTGCTGTGATACTTTATCGTAACCACTGAAATGTCCTTGACGCTTGTGTCCGACTAAGTTTTGGAAATAGGAGAGGACTTTGTAATTGAGTTTAGCAGAATCCATCTTCATCATCTGAGGATCTTTTTGCGTGCTGGGTGTCATTTAAGTCACCGTGAGGAGGGGCAGAGCGAGTTGGCCCACTTCACAATGCTGTGAATGATGTACGGTGGACGGCTTTGTCATCAAACTGCCGTTAATCAGAGCAGAGGGACAGCGAGTGAAGTTGTATATCTAATGGTTACATATCTCTGGGGAGACATTAGCGGTTTATGGCCATAGGGGGCGAGTGATATTTGTCTGGGCTGATGGAGCGGGCCAGTAAATCAGGAGCGAGGCCTGACTCACTGCACTTACTCTGCATACTCAAAGGGCAATCAGAGCCCTATACGCTCTGTAATTAGACTCTGCCGGTCTCAGTGAGACACTCCACGAAGACACTTCACTTTATGGGATGTCATGTAGAAATCCTGGGGTGATATTGAGAGTAAATTTAAGAGAATACAGATTTTTTCATAAGGGGAAAAGTTGCTGTTGGTTTTTGTTTAATGCTGAAATTTTCCTGCATATGTTTGGGTTTGCTCCTTGGTGTGTTTGTGTGTGTGTGTGTCAGTGAGTGTGTAGCCCATCAGAGTCAGTGTCTGTGTCAGCAGAAAGACCTGCCCTGTGTGGAAGAAATGGCCCGGAAAGACAGTAATAATATCTTGCTCTTCATTTTAGTTATGGAGCCGATGTCTCTCCTTCACTTCCCTCTGTTTTTGCCCTTTCCCTGCGTGATGCTTTTCCTTGCTTAAACTGCCTGTTTGCCCTCTTTTAAACTGCTTTACTCTCTCTAACTGCTCAGTGTTGTGTCTCTTGTGCAGGAGGGCGAGGTGTAGTTGTCGGGCCTATCGTCAGTCAAACTTTCTCTGATGTGTTTTGTGACAACGAGTATGGACCCAATTTCCTGTTCAGAAACAACGGAGATGGAACTTTTACTGATGTGGCGCAGCAGGCAGGTAAAAGTGTCATTTGCATATGAATATTTTCAAAAACATATAAAGGATAAGTTTAATTTTATGGTAAAGAGATGACCGTCATACCTGCAGGTTTGGAGGATCCCATGCAACATGGCAGAGGTGTCTCTTTGGCAGATTTCAACCGTGATGGAAAGACAGACATTGTCTACGGGAACTGGAATGGACCACATCGCCTGTATATGCAGCTGAACAACCGCAAACAGAAGTTCAAGGTCAGACCAAATGTTGTTTTTCAACAGCTGCAAGTAAAAAACAGACAGGTTATTAAGATGGATAACAGACTCTGGCTGCACAATGGTGGCACCTGTGATGTTTTGTTTTTTTTTGGCTTCATAAGCATGCAACACTAAAAGGTGCAGCCGCGCTGTCCATTCTGTACACAGTCTATGGTCATATCCATGTCCTGCAGGTCAGTGTCAAGCCTTTGTTTGGACTCTTTCATTGGTAGAAAGTATCTCCACTCAAAATAGATTACTGGACGCTCTGTGGATATGCCAGAGCAATTACTGTTTATTGATTAACTCCAGTCTCTGATTAGCCCATCGGATCAGGCCCAGGAAATGATGAAGGACAACTGGAGAGGGAAGTTGTTCCTCTTTTCTTCTTCTCTCTTTGGAATCAATGTTTAATGAACATGCAGCACAGAGACAGCAGATTCCACTCATTACCTCTGTGAATCACACACTTATCTATGCTAACGCTTTGCAAGTGAATTAACGCCGCTCAGTGCCAGCCAGCTTCAGGATAGAGTGGGACTTTGGAGCAGATGGGCAGTGATTTACTGAATCGACGAGTATAGACAACTCCTTTGAGTTGATTGTGTGTTTATGTAGTAGAGTGAGGACTGTAAGAAACAGAGACGGGCTGTGCTGCGCATAAATCTGCAGAGGTTTCAGTGATCTATCTCTTATCACCTGCGAGCGCATTTTTTACCAAAGAGATAAACGTCACAGGAGACATCTTTATAGGGGTCAAATAAGGGGTTAATGTGTGATGCTTAGCCCAGCGACAGTTCCATCAGCCTGACACACACACACACTAACACACTAACACACTCACACAGACTCAAACACACAGAAGACAAATTGAATTAACTAGCCAATGTTTTTTAAACCAAGATTGTTGAATCACAGGCCCACAACAACACGTTTAAGACCCTTACCCCCCACGCACGCTGACTCTCCCACTCGCTGTGTTGACCTTTGGCATGCATAATGAAGCGGTTGTATCACTCCAGCAAACCGCTAATTAAATTGGGCTGAAACAGCAGCTTGCCTGGGTGGTGGAAAGTGCCGATTAGGCCTGTTTGAGCTTTAATTAAAATCTATTGCTGAGGTTTTCCTTGCGAAAGGTTTAACAAGCACACACTCCTGGTGAACACACAAATAGCTAATACATATTTAAAAAGATAGAAAAGGTCTGACTATAAGAGTGATAAATTTTAGCTGAGCAACTTCATTATAAGTCTAACCAATTAATAACTGTATTATCACTGAGCTAGTTTTTCTAATAACAGTGTGTTCATGTAAAAAAAAAACCCTGGATTATTCCAGATTTGAGGAATGTTGCAACAGGTCAGTTTTCATGGCAGGTTCAAAACATATAATTGGGTGACACAAAACCTTTAGCTATAAAACTAATTGACACTCAAGACTAAAATATTGTATTTCTCTCTTGTGTTCCTATTTTATCCATTTAGTTTTGTTTTTACAGCAACAATGCAGGCAAATACAACATAGAGATTATTTCTCCCACTAAAAAAATAAATGAAGGCTGCAAATTTTAAATTAAAATGATTTATTTCTTATGGAAGACCTCTTTGGGCTACCTGCAGTACTGTCAAAAACCACCAGGGGGCTATGATTAAGATCTTGTGAAAAAAGTAGGCAAAGATAGGATTCAATATTAACACGCTGTCAAGTTATTTAACACATTAAGAACTATCAAAATTATTTGCTTCAAATTGGAAGCGGTTGGTTTTATTTTTGATTTTACACATACAGTTTAATTTATTTTATGCTGATTACACCTTTTTTTGTTTAGGAGTGTGGATAATTACTCGCAGCCAGGAATACTATTCAAATTTTTGTAGAATACTTTAAGCACTTGTAAGAAACTTTTGTTTTGTGCTGAATTGTGCGCCCTCCTGTGGATTATGTGATACGTCTTAAATCTATGCTGATATTGTCTTGTAGAGATAAATGTTGAAAGAGTACATACTGTGCAAATCTTTAAAAGTTTTCTATGCTTGCCTTCCTTTTTGAAAATACTTAATATAGCCTCCCCCACAAATTCATATTGCTATGATGGAAGTCCTTTTCATTTTCGTTATGGCCCTTCCATTCATCCGCCTTGTAATACAGTAAATTAAGATCCCTCCCTCCCTCACTGCCTCCCTCCTGGCCTCAGTTGGCCATCCCCTCTCCTTCACCTGAGAAGCAGAAGGTCACTAGGCCCCCCCTCCCCCTCCCTCCCAGCTTTATGATCCTTATAATTAAAACAGGGAGTAAATACTGGGGGGAGTGAAGGGCTGCTCTATAACTCTTCCCGACTTATCACTGTGTCACTGAAGCGGGTAGATATCTGTTACTTTCTCGTGCAAAAACTCCTGTGCTGCAAAGAGTTTTTCTGTGGAGAGATGTGCAGTCTACTTTTCTGAGGCCAAAGGATGTAGAGAGGTCTTACATTTTATCTGCAGGCTTTAGAGGGAACTCTTGTCCAGGGTGACTCACAGTGAGTGATGACAGATCAGTGTCGGACTGAAGGACTAGATGTATATTATTGATGCAGCCTGTTGTGGGAACTGAACATGTGACCTTCAGGTTATGGAAGAGTCATTGGCTCAGTGCACAGCACCTGTCAACAGTGTTGTGACTGAACCTGAGGCCAGTCACAACACTGTTCAATATCTCTTACCATTACATATTTTAGCTTTCAAGATGCAATTTTTGGGGTTGATTTACTGCAGCATTGCAGGCTCTAAAGCCTGACTTCATACCCACACCCAGGAAAGTTTCCCAGGTAACTAGGAATGCTATTTGTTTTGACAGCAGCATAACACCATGCTGCTGATAACAACTTGATTTTAGGAACTCTATTTGTTCTGCCATGACCTGGCTGTCTAATTCTGAGATTTTGTTTGTGTTCTCTTTTTGCTTATAGGATATAGCATCCCAGAAGTTCTCCATGCCTTCCCCTGTTCGCACAGTTATTGCAGCAGACTTTGACAATGACAACGAGCTGGAGGTCTTCTTCAATAACATCGCATACAGAGGCCCCTCTGCCAACAGGCTTTTTAGGTACTCACAAAGAAACAGAAACAGACGCACAGAGACACACAAAGACACTCCCACATAAGCACACAGAAGTATTACTGTATGTTATATTTAAATAGCACTTTGTTGACGAGCTTCACAGACAACTCCTTGATTTAATATTCCAAAACTTGGCTTTGAAGCTGAGAAGAATTCTAAATTCCCAGCTGAGGATACTTATCTAGTCTGGCATCCCGCCTCCTCCTCCACACATGGATGAATTTTTCATTAAGACAGTTTTAGGTCTCTTTTTGGCTGACGGTTTGGCTTCGTCTTGAGATAATATTAATGAACTCAGCTCTCAAAATGCAAAATATGATACATATCAATTGTTAAGACTTAATAGTAGACTAAACCCGTCCTGTCTGAATAAAAGATCTGATCTGGCGGGTTTTCTTGAACAGGATGCATAAGTCGTGATGAATGCTGCCATGAGCCAGTGGCTCAATTCATCCTGAATATCAATAATCAGTGTAAGCCCCAGAGATTTCCTCGGATCAAAATCCTCTTGAACGCCAGGTCACTGGAGGAAAATTAGTCTTCCTGCACATGATGAAGAGCTGACAGGGGTCACTGCTCACAGCTCCTGGCTCCACCATTGTCTAGTATGGAGATGAATCAGCTCATTTAAATCTGCTCTCTGGTACTGAAGAGACAAGCTCAAACTATTGTGCCTTAGATAATTAATTCGATACAGCTAATCAATATCAAGCTGAGCAGGGGAGTTCAGGAGCCAAGATTGGCATATTAATGCACTGTGAAATGTAGTTATGAATTTATAAAACAAGAACATGAAGAAGAAAGACCTTGTCATTACAATTACAATAGTGAGGCGGGTAATGCCAGTCATCTCTGTTCACATCTTTCTGCACACGTATTGACCTAATATATATATAATTTTTTTTACCAGTGGATCAAGTGGTTAATCTGCATACTTCTTCTCTTTGTAATGCCTTGAGTCCGGGCTAAACAAATTAACTATTTCATATCTTAAACCTACTTCTTCTGCATAGTTTTGATGTAACACTGGAATCATAGTGTATCCAGAAATGAGATAATTTATCTTTCAAATTTATTTTAGAGATGAAGTACTTAGTGCTTACATTTGTTAGGAAGTGAAGTCAAATTACAAGGTAGTATGTCATGGAAATACATAAAACAAATACTTCAAAGTATAGGAACTCATTTATCTGGTCTGGTGTTGAAATTTACAGTGAAGTGTTGCGTATCTGATGTGATGTTGATTTGCAGAGTGAGCAGGAGAGAGCACGGAGATCCTCAGATAGAGGAGCTAAATGTGGGGGAAGCATCAGAGCCTGAAGGACGAGGGACTGGTAAGTTTCTGTCTTTTAACTCAGTTTGAACAATGACAAAAATTTGCTATTCCTTCTTTACACCATTAGATGGCAGCAAAGCTCCATTAATTATCTGAAATCCCTCCTAAGCTCCCTCTGATCCAGCTCATTAGCTGTACGTCAGTCCACGTTGGCTGCATGCGGATAACAAGTGTTATTTAGGATGTTTCCTGCAGTTTTTCCTTGCGTCATACTGTGATGGATCTGCAGGAGCTGTAGCCACAGACTTCGATGGTGATGGGCGCCTGGAGCTGCTGGTATCACATGGTGAAAGTGCAGCACAGCCTCTTTCTATCTACAAAGTCAATCTTGTGAGTTTTTTTGACACATCCTCAATGGCTTAAATCAGAGTGTGGTGCAGCCACAGCCTTTCTTTTATATCACCATCTGTATGTGTCTCAGGGCTCCACGAACGCCTGGCTGCGGGTGATTCCCAGGACAAAGTTTGGTGCTTTCGCCAGAGGAGCCAAAGTGGTGTTGTATACTAAAAGGAGCGGCCCACACACACGCATCATCGATGGAGGCTCTGGTTATCTGTGTGAGATGGAGCCTGTTGCACACTTTGGCCTTGGTAAATGTCACTGTCAATATCATTTATCATAATTTTCTATTTTCCCTTTAGCTGTTATTTAACCATTGACATATATAAGTGTTCAATAGTGACTGTGCCATTGAGGAATAAAAACCATGGACACATTTGGGGTTTGTCAGTCAGATAGTTCTCCACTGAATAAGTGAAGGAAAGATGCCGGCTCCCTGACTCTTGTCCCCTGAATGACTGTTGGCTGGTGGTCGTCCAGGCCTGGTAGCTGCCCTCTTGCTCACTGGGTCTGCTCTGTTCTAGGGAGACTTTTAATGCTTGATTACTCTCTCAGCACACTCCCAAGGCAAATTTCCTATGGCATCATTGCTTCTGAACAGACTTCTACTCTTCAGCTCTTTACAAAGATGGACACATGAAATAATCTCCCTAGAACTAAATGAGAAGGTGTCAATCGGGTGAAAAAGAGGTGAATTAATCTCTGGCTTACTGGCAGCACACCTGCCTAGCAGATCACAGTGTGGCGATGTAACTCAAGATCTGTTTACATTAGAAATGCCACTTTAATTAAGGCAGCAGAGGCCCTCTGGAGAGGGGCTTTCTCTCCGCCTGATTAAAGTAGTTAATGGAGAGAGACGGAGAGAGTGCCGCTCTGTCTCTTGCTGTGTTTGTGTCAGCGGAAAAGTGAGTAAAAGGACGGGGCTTGATGAAAGAACCTGAGATAACCACAGTATTAAGAAGACTGTGTGAACATTTGAGACTCACTAATCCCCTATCTCACTCACTACCTGTTGTGTCTGACCAGGCAAGGATGTGGCCACAAATGTGGAGGTGTACTGGCCTGACGGTCGATCGTTGGCCCGACCTCTGGAGCCTTCAGACATCAACACAGTGCTGGAGATCTTCTATCCAAGAGATGAGGACGAAATCACACCTACTGCAGAGATAGAGGTTCGAAAGAATCAGTCAGAGGAACATGAGATGAACTGTCCTCATATTTATGCCAACATACATGGAGTCCTTTGGGAAACTTTGCGTTGTTGACCCTACATCCACATATGTGGACATTTCATTTCTACCTCCCAGACCCATGATATTTATATATTTCTTTTAAAAACTTTGACCAACTAGCCACATTTGGAGAAACGGCCCACGTCATCTTTTGGTGATATCACATTTTCGTGAAAAAACAGTGTAAGTTATGTACAATAGCACTTAGTATCTGAAACTAATAACTCTAAAAACAAAACTACCTGTAAGAAGACCAAGCTTAGTTTTTATACTTATTACTTCTTACTTATCCCACACAGCAGTGAGAAATAAAAAGTGCACACTGGACAAAAGCTTGAGTTTCAGGAGGGTATGTCCACACAACATTATTGTAACTATTGATAAGGAGTCAGAGACTCGTTATCTGCCCTCCATCAGGAAGGTTTGAAAAATATTATATACATTTTTAACTATAAAAAACTCACATGCAGAGTTTTCAAAGGGTCATAAAACAGACTGAAGTTAATCTATCGTCGAAGGCTCTGAGTGTTTGATGAAGGTAGTCACGGCAATGCAGCCTCAACTCACAGGTATTTCCAATTTTTTATTCAGTAGCCGTCTTGTTTCCAACTTAAATGCCTTTATCTTGCAGTGCGGTCAAGGGTTTGCTCTGAATGAGATTGGCCGCTGTACAGGTAAGTTCAAGAGATATTTCTGTGCTGACCCCTTTTCTTTTATGTCCCTGTCACAAACAAATAAATGTGTCTCCCCTTTCATCTTTGCCTCCTTCAGATGAAGACGAGTGTACCCAGTTTCCCTCCGTTTGCCCCTCTGACCGCCCTGTCTGCACCAACACCTATGGCAGCTATAAGTGCCGCGCCAAGAGGAGATGCAACCAGGGCTTCGAGCCCAACGACGATGGGTCTGCCTGTGTGGGTGAGTGGTCCTGGCAGATTCAGGGTAGACTTAGCTGGATTACTGAGATCAGGAGAACAAAGGAAGCACTGCTGGAGAACGAGATGCCTTAAGCTGCCTTAATTACTCTGCTTTTTGAATGAAGGCTTAGAGGTGCTAACATTCCTCTGGCCATGTCCCGGCTCTGCACCCAGCTGTCTTGCATGACTACCTCCCTCATGTGAATGCGCTCTCTTTCAGCCATTAAAGCCTCTGGAAATGTGGTCTGAATAGACAATATGAGAAGAGACTCATCCAGCATTCACCAAAATATAATAAAAAATGATGAACACGATTATCAGTATCAACATTGTCATTATTTTAGATGCCTAATGATTGATGATTTCTAAAATGCTTCGCTCCTGTCAGAAAAGGATGCAGAGGAGCGCTTAGTCCTGTGAATACTGCCAGTGGTCTCAGGTTATGTCTTGTGTGCTGCCATCCACAGTTCGCTGTTTTTATCTGCTTGTATCTTGAGCCAAGAAGACATTTTTTTTATTCACCACTTTTAAAGTGACTGTGTGGAGGAAATTATTTTCAGCAAAGAAAAACCACAGATCTCTCTTCTCACTGTTAAACTTCATCAGCTCGCTTGGTGTTGTCAGAGAGACTTTATCGTGCAGTAAATTGATCCAGTCTAGTATGACTTGTCCAGACTCGATTGGAAAGCCAGGAATTAGGATGTGGAGATAACTTTTTCAAGATCACTTAGACAGTCATTACAGTCTCTTTAATGAAATTTTAGATTTTACATTTCCTTAAATTTAAATTTGAAGGAATCAGTCTCACTATGAAAACTGGGTTTAGGGGCAAATATCCTTATAAGATGTAGCTGTTGTACATCCACTGTGTTTAGCCAATGCTATATAAATACAAGGCTAATCTCTACAAACCCACACACAATGCTTGTATTTCTTGAACTCTATTGGATGTCTAACTTTTTCTTTGGTCTTCATCTTTTTCTGCAGCCCAGGTGGCTTATTTTGGGGGCACGCGGTCTTCTGGGGAACGCAAGTGGTTAGGCCTCTCCTTCTGGTGGCTCTCCGTCTCTTTGCTGCCCCTCGTCTCCACCCATCTGCAGTTTGAACTCCTGTAGCTGCTGCTGTCTCCTCTCCACTCCTTAACGGGGATGTACAGAAACTCTTGGAGAAAACTTTTCACTCCTCCTTTCTCTGTGGACCTCCACCGCCTTTTTTTTTCCCAACACGTATTTACAGCCGTGTCCCCTCTTCATTGCTGCTGTGTCACCTCTTGGCTCCTGGCTCCCTCTGGACTATAAAGACACACATACAGGGAGCATGCTTGCTGGGAGCTATGGGGTTCAGAACTAACTGTGTCACACCCGCAGAGCCCTCATGTCATCACCTGGCACTTATCTTAGTGGGACCTGAACTGAGGCCAAGACAATAAGTGGAGCTGCAGCTCTGCATAACCTCTGCACATACAGTGGATGGATCTACTGGCTGCACAGACCACAGCCATTAGAGACATGCTGGGGCCCCATCTGTATCTCAACAAAGCAACTGTGTTAATCCTCACTATGTCACTCTCATTCTCATAACAGGCTAACTGGGATGCTGAGAAACACCGGGTGTCCAAGCTTTAGTTTTTATGTTTGTTTCCATGTGTGTGTGTGTGAGTCTTAGCTGCGTCCAAAAAGGCAGTTGGAGAGAGGAACATATGCCAGACCATCTGTCTCAAATGGTTGCTCATATTTTGTTACCTATGAATAGCACAACATTACAAACACACGTGCTTGTGTGTGAGAGCACAAGAACAGGCAGGAGCTAATTACATTTTTTAAAGAACAGAAGCAGGAAGGTCAGCCTGAAACCCTCAAAAATTTTCTAATGACTTACAACTTGATGAAGTATTTACACAAAACATTAAATTGCAGCTTCATTTTTATTGCTTTGTCTTTTTTCCAAAAATAATTAAAGACATAGATGCAAGGAATAAAAGCTGATGAGAACATGAGGAAAAGTAAATATCTTAATGAGTCAAACCGCCCCCAACCCAATTCTACCACGATGCCAAATGTCCCTGAATATTTGATTAACTGCAATATTAAATTCATTAAATAAAAGTAAGGTATGGTTATGTTTCATGATTTCTTATGATCACAAACTAACTTTCTTTCTCCCTTTAGTTGAAGTCCTTCTACTGAATGACATTTTGAGATAAATAAAAGGCATAATTGGCAAAATATGATAAAATCCTAATTACAAGCTCCATGATAAAAAAAGTTTAAAACAAAAAACAGTCCACTGTTGTTTCTAACACTTTCAAAATAAAAGTATGTTGATGTGTTTTGATGACGACCATAGACTATATACTAAAAAGATGTAGAGTCCGTTGAAACCACCTATCTTTCTCAGATACAGACTTTGAAGACTGTCTTGGCTGGGAAAAATTTCGGAAATGCTAAATCAAGAGGCAGGCTTTTTGGCCTTGTTAGGGTCCAATTTGTAACAATGACCCGAAGTGTAATAAAAAATGTAACACAACCAATAAATGTGGTCGATAATATAACAGATGCAAAGCCCTAAACATAATACATTTTACGATTTGGATTTTACTACCTTTTTTATTACATTTTGGGCTCAGCACTTTTGTTACTTTATGAACCAGTTATTACATCTTTGGTGTTATTACATTTTTTTCTAATACATTTCAGGTCACTGTTACAAATCAGGCTCTAACAAGCCTCCTCACTAACCCACACCTCACTTAAGTGTGCCTGTCTGCTAGTCCAGAGAGATGAGCCTCAGCTTAGGAAAAGTTGTGATCTCAACATCTTCCAAACAAAGTGTTGAGAAACAGATTTCATTTTAATAATAATTTTCTAAATAATGAATCAGTCTTATGTCACTCTGAAGTGGGCAAAGGTTTGGTTTAACCAGTGCATCTCCAGCAGTAGCTCAGTGTCTATAGCTAATGTTTCTTAGATCAAATCACCTGCCATCATAATTCATCATTTCAATGAGCTTTTGTGATATTTATGAAACAATATATAAATATAAGCGATAACTTGTGCCTTCTTCCAATTTGGTTAATTCAGGATCAATAAAAAGACCAAAAGACAAAGAGTCTTTGTGTTTTAGAAAGTGTTGATGAGTTTCAAAAGTAAACTAAAAGAAACATCACTGTATCAATAATCCAAATTCTAATCATCTTTTACAGTCAAGTTTTCACTAAGTAGACCTTTAAAATGCAAAAAAGTTTGTTATAAGCTCCTACTTAATCTAACCATTGCCACTTCACTTGAGTTTCAGAAATCACATATTTTGAAAAGGAAAAGTTGAGCCTTAAAAAAAAAAGAAAAGAAAATGTTGTCCTCCTTACGCTGTAGAAAGCTCGCGAACTGACAGAGATTAGTGTTCCCATTATTCTGTAGGGGAACATCAGTTCTCCTCCCTGCAGAAACACGGCAACACAACCCCAAACTTATCCATTTAAATCCACAATGAGTATCTCAGCAGGGGATGGACTCATCATCAAGCTCTGGCCTGTACAGTCCTCCAGAGGAAGAAAGGAGTGTGTGTGTAAATGTGAGTGTGTTTGTGTTCCAGTCCTCTTTTTCTCCCTACACACTTGCTGAGGCAAGTGTTATATTTTATTTGGACATTTTTAGCTCAAAACCTCACACATTCCATGTAAGACTCAGTCCCTTGACATCAGTTTGGGTTCTCTAATGAGTTGGACCTGAACCACGGATGCCACCTGTAAATATCAAACATGTCAGCTGAGATTTAAAGACTGGACTCGTTTCTCACTGAGACATTTTTAACGAAGACTAAGAGGCATCAGAGCATGAAGAACTAATAAACAAATGATGATGGATGTGTTAAAGCGATTATGATGACTCACCATGGATCTCTGTTGAATCCTCGTCGTCGATGTTGTCATGCTTTCTGTGTGTTTGCCAAAGACTCTGTGAAGGGAGAGTTACAAGAGTTCAGCAAGATTATGTCCACTAAAGTCAGATATTTGAAAATTTCCTCTCAGAAGATTTGACGTAACATAAATGTCATGAGGTTCAGCCTCTGATTGTGTGTTAAGACGGACGACAGCTCCACTTTCTTTGTTGGAGAAAAGTGAATGTTTAATCCCATGGACTCAACATCACAGGAAAACAAAAGCACATTGATAAAACACTGTAATAAAATTTCGAACAGAAATGAATGGTTGGGCACAATAAATGAACTTGAAAAAAATGACTAAAATGACAGGAAACATCAAGTAAAATTTATATGACATGTATTTTGATTTTATACCTATTATTAATCAAGTCCCATTTGTTCACATGGAGGAGATGGGGTGAAAGACTTAATTAAACAGCCAGTTTGTATGATGAACATTGCACATTAGCCTCACTGTTGAGAAGGTGTCATGTCGTCCATCTTTTTACACAGTCTATTGGCTAAACTCATCACCTTAAAGATGTTTTAAGGACTAAAGAAGATAATGTTCTTGAGCTGTATCACTGAGGACGAATATGTAAGCTTACAGTTTGCATGAAAACAGTAATAACATCCACATGTGACTATAAAACTTGCACGCTTTAAAATAGACAGCTGTTTTTGACCCTATTGCCCACATTCTCTTACTCAGTCTCCAAAATCCAACTAACAGTGTCAACACTTTGTGTCAAACACATAAATGTATGATTCCAGTTTGTATCTTTCATATAAATGTGTTGGATTGGAGCATTTCAGCTAGTTTTAAAGTTTAACAGAGAACGGAGACCTCTGAAGATTGACATTAAGCAACTCATCACTTTATATACACGCATTGTTCAACTAAGTATACAGTATTCAGTATTTGTACTCTGCAGACATACAGGGGAAATCAAAAGTTTCCACAATTTCATGGGACTCAGTCCAGAAATGAAGCTCTATGTCCAGTCAAACTGGAGTTGATCCAAAGCCTGAGGAAATGCTGAGAAAATAAATGAGAACAAAACATTCATTGTGATGAATCATATCATTTCAGACAAGACCTAAGAAACATCAGGAAGTAGGATTTCATGTTTTGGGCCAAGACAACAGAAAAGAAGAGAAACTGCAAAAAGCATCAGTAATTACAAAAACAGAATAGAGAAAGGACAAGTCAAGCTTTAAAACAAATTCACTCAGTGATTCTTTCACTGTGTGTCACTGAATCAAGTCCAACTAACTGCAGGGAGAATGCTGTGAGAGTGTGTGTAGGTGTGAGTGTGTGTGTGTGAGTGTCTGGCATGTTCACTGCCGCAGCATTGTTTGCATCCCAGAAGCTCCAGCTGTGCTTCTTTCTGCTGAAATGAACTGCAAGCTGAGATGTCCCTGTGAAAAATAAAACCTGGAACACAATTCTCAGCATGTGAAGTTTGGACCAGTTTTTTATGTGTTTGTGTGTGTGCGTGTGTGCGTGCAGGCATGCGGTCCATGTGGAAAAATAATCCAAATGCCTTTATGTCTTCAAACCACTAATCACTGAATCAAACCACAAAAAGTAATTGTACAATGTGCACACACTATGAGCATTCTACAGAAAATGACACGAGATCAGATATAAAATGATTTGTTAAGAAAATATTTGTTCTCTACGGAAATGAACTTGGAAAAAGGAGGAGAAGGAGTTGAGAACAAAGGAGCTGGGTCAAAATGGGTGTATACATTGAAGCAGTATATTATTTTAAGCTGCAGACAGAGTGTGGATATATTTATATCTTCAGTTTTCCAAAAGTGATATTGTTCTTGAAGCTAACATCTGTCTTTCAGAGCAAGAGTGTGTGTAAACTCTCACTTCCTTCTGTTTCTTGGCCAGAGCAGGCCTATTTCTAGAACTACGTCTTCATATGAGCTGTAGTGGTTTGTAAAATGATAGAACTTCATGATTGCACATCATTTATAGTGAATCTCAAAAAAAGATCCAACATATTAAACAAGCTGGGACAGGGGCATGTTTACCTCTGTGTTGCATCACATTTTTTTTAAAAACACTCTGTAAACATTTAGGAACTCTGTAGATTAATTTCTGGGTTTCAAAAGTGAGACATAGGATTTCAGCGACACATCCTTTGTCTTTCATTCGTGTGTCATAATGCAGAAAGTAAGCAAGATTAACTTAGAAAACATAGTAACTTGTGCACAAAGTTTGATTAAATTTATACTAGTTAACTAAATTTAGTGTCTTAACTTTTTCTTTGGTTTCCTTGTTTCTGTCTGCTCTTGGATTGGCCTATGAGTGGATTCTCATGGCAGTGTGTCACAGGTGTCCTTCACTACTATTTTAGGGGTCACAAGCTTGAAAGTTGAGCTTCACTGCAGTTTTCTGCTGATGGGGCCAAGTCTGTCACACATTTAATCAATTCTGAGAAACTCTGACCCCAGCACTGAGAAACCTTTCAGCAGTTTGTCATCAAAAATAATTTGTTTTTCCACTATTAATTGATGCAACACAGACGTGCTCTCTGCCTTTTGTCACGCTATGGTTAAATTGACCAAGAAGATTTTCACTCTTCACAGCTAAGGCAGCGCTGAGGTGGAGGAAAAATCTTTTGAATGAAGACTCTAAAAAACATTTCTAAGCACAAAAAGAATCAAATGTCTCTTCAAAGTGACTTGCAATTGCAATATTTTGACATTCAGACACATGCTCAAAGAAAAACTCTCTTTGGATTTGTGCACAAAATATCTCTGCTTGGTGCAAATCTGAGTTTAATGCACAATCATAGCTCAGTGTGAGCTTGAATTTGGAAACGGACAAATGTTTGGTGGGGCTGGGTGAACTCTGCCAGTTTGTTGCCTCATGAGATGCTGTGTTTCAGTGCCAATTAACATTTGGTTTTGACTGATCTCCTGTTGTTTTGTTAGTTTTTGTTAAGAGGATGTAAGTAAACCTAGTTGTTAAATTCAGTAACAGGGAGCAGAATATAAGAGTGAACATCTTTTCAGGTCTCAAACTCGTCTTTGTACCAGCTGTTTTTCTCCAAGTCTGCCATGTTTGACCAATTACACGCGTGCATACGATCGTACACTTCACTAAAATGACTGCTTTGTGCTCGCCAAGCAGCTTTGCCAGCCAAAATAGTTTGGAACATAGAGGCAGTGGTGGGGCATTCACTTTCTGTCATTTGTAGGGATAAACATTTTAGCAGTTCAATAACAGAAAGTGACTTTTTGGAAAAGCACTGCCACTTTTTTCTTGTTTGGAGAACAAGGAATAAATAAAAAACAGACATGCAGGAGGTAGATCCTGAAATGTGTTGTGCAGCCAAAGATGGAGGAATTTTAAACTAAGAATATTCAAACAATTGTAACAGCAACCTGTGGCAGCAGGCACGAAAAAAAAAAGTGAATTTGAGGAACAAAAGAGGTCTGTGCATAGAGAGAATGGCTTGTTAGTGTGAGAGTGAC
This sequence comes from Thalassoma bifasciatum, assembly GCA_008086565.1. Lineage (NCBI taxonomy): Eukaryota > Metazoa > Chordata > Actinopteri > Labriformes > Labridae > Thalassoma > Thalassoma bifasciatum. The sequence continues at coordinate 526,958 of RPOG01000103.1, forward strand.
CTTTTCTCCACAGGTGCTGAGATGTTTCTTCACTCCTCTGATGCCTTTAAGAAAATATCAGTTCACTCTCTCCGTCTCCAGCCTTGTGATCTTCACCAAGACTCAACATTTGCCAGAACTTTATCAGTAATATGAGCAAGCCATGATTGATCTACTGTACACCTTTATAAACAAAGGCGCACACACACTCACACACTTACACACAGAGGGAAGCCTAGTCAGTAAAAAACATGCCTTTAAACACATCCATCTACAAAAGTCGGCCTCAGAAATTTTCATCATAAATTTTAACTTTAGTCAGTGACTCCGCGACAAGCTGTTAACAAAACATGACAGATGCTAGTTTCCATTAATTACAGTGGAGCCATGAGATGAAGTAAACAGGTTAGTTATCTCCAACTTATCAACCAATGGCTCTCACTCTAGTTCTCTGTTGCTCCAAACAGTCAGGTCATGTTGAGCAAAAGCTTTGAAGTAAAAAACCTCACCTCTTAGTCACACCTGACCACACGGACATCATGCATTCACTCAAATTCACAGAGAGTTACACTTTCCATGTTTATCCACAACACTGGAAATTGAAAACAACTGCCTGCTGCTGAAACTTTGAAGATAATGAGAGCTGTGTGAATGTTTCATGTTTCTGTGAGTCAAAACACGGAAACACGGAAACAATGACTGCTGTTGTGCCCAAACTGAAAGAAAAAGTTTTGATGCATGTGGGCTATTTCTTATTAGTCACACACTTGTTGCAAAATTCTTGGGTCGCTAAAAGTCGTATCATTTACAAAGCTCGGCTCTATTGTGTTGTAATGTGGGGTTTTTGTGGTATTCCTTAAAAACCGGTGGAGTGGAGAGTTGGCTGTCACTAAAGCTGAGTCATCGCACTCAAATATTCAGTTTCCCCTGTTTGTCTTCTCTGAGTAATCAAACTCAGGTTATTGCTTGTTGAGAGTGTGAAAGAAGGTTTGTGTCTTAATCTGGCTTTTAATCATCTTCTCTGGTGACAGGCTGTAAAAAACATGGTATGCTGATGCCTTTAGTGGTCAGTCTGTTTCATTACCTGTTAGAAACTGCTCATGAGGGCTTTATAAAGATGGACGATAAGACAGCTCCCAAAAACAAAGTCAAAATACTTTGAACTCCCTCTGTTGGATGGTTCTAAGGCACAGGTTACAAAATATAACTTATTCCATATAAGCTGACAAAATATTTCAATGATGAATGACTCAAAACTTTACCATAATGAATTAAACATTATCGAACCCCACACCAGCAGCGGGTAGTCAAAAGAATTCTCTTTCAAATCATCTTCATCAGACACTTTATTCATGTTTTGGAGACAGTTGAGGCTCTTCTCCCCAGGCGTTGAATAATAATCAGCTTCGGGGAAAAAAAATACATGAACCCATTTGAATTAATATGTAAATAATCTGATGCAAACACAAAAATAACATCAAGATAAGTTATAAATTCTTCTCTCAGCAGCACAACCAAGGGACTTAGCTGATATGAGAGTTCACGTCTTGTCATCTGGTGCTTGCTTTGTTCACACAAACATCATGCAGCATTAAACATCAATGCAGTTTCAGTCTCCTTTGAGTCAGAGTGGCTCAGAAAAAAACTCAAAGAGGCTGGTACCAGGACTCTATATATCATCTGTAAAATTTTTAGGAAGACATCATATCGCACAATGAACAATCTCTCACTTGTAAACATACAAACTGGGAAACATCGCTGACTCTGCAGCTCTGAATAATCTGCTGAAATACAGTTCAGGATAAATATGTGACAGTGTCAGACCAACATGAAATATAAATTATTCCCCGTAAGTGATGATTCATATCACTGTTCCTCTTCTGGAGATTCAATGGTACAAAGGTCATCATGTTAGTTGATATGATCGAGGATCAGGGGACCACAGTTTAACCTGCTCTGTGATAATGTTTTCATATCACAGTTAATATCTTCTGATTAAAAAAGCATTACACATTGTGTTTTAATCTTCATTCCCTCTGCTTTCCTGCAAGTACAAGCTACATAAATAATTTACTGTGGCACATACCACAGTGCTTCTTTTTCAACAGATTCTTAAAGGATAAGTTCAGGTTGTACATAAACTTTATTCATAATTTAAGACACACATGCTTGCAAATGTGCAAAGTGAAACAGTGGTGCTTAGATGTCGTTGTTAGCATGGTTATGCTTTCAGAGTGTTTTTGTGGTGAAAGCAAAGTTTAAGGTGTTAGCGTGTTAACATTTAATTGTAAACAATTACTTTGAATCAATTAAGCAGGTATTTCATGATAAATTTGTCATTTTTCATCTATCTCACGATGACTGGAGGTGAGATCCATTATTTCTGATGCATTCAAAGAAGTTTGAGATCAGCTATCATGCCACTGTGTCAAGTGTGTTTGTCTCCCTACACATTTTGGGATCCAGACAAGTTTTTTCTAAATAGCTAAATAATTGTGTGTCCTGCCTATTTTGGCTCTCCACAAAGACTAATTTGTTCATGCAAAAGGTCTACAAACAGAAACCAAAACACCTGTCACGTGAAAACAGAGAACCCCTGAGTATAAATTGGATTTTTTTTATGCATTAGCAGAAAACAGAGATTACTTTTCTTTTGTTGCTTGTGGGAAAGTCAGAAGATCATCAAATTTAAGGGAATTAAAACTCTGGGCAAAAAAACATCTGCACCAAAATTCATTCTTTTCAACAGTTGTTTGGATAATCTAGTTTGGGATGTGGTAAACTGACAGATCATATCACTGAAAGTTGTAGCATGAACTTATCTTTTAAGTAATTTCATCTCTGTATTTGGCACATTTACATCTTTCCCTGAGGATCACTATTGTCACCATTTCCTCATTATTAACCTCTAAATTCTTTTCACTCAAAGCCACATCATGAGCTACATCACCAATAATATAAACATATTTTAGACATAAATGAAAAATGTCTGTTTTTACAGAAGATACAGTGCAGCACTTCGAAGATGTACAGATGATATGCTTTTATAGCTGCTCTTTCACTCTGCCCAAATTAAAGAGGATATAAAAACATTAAAAATGTATGAGGAGATTAATTCTGGGCAACAGAACCATTTGGAATAATATAACATTATGGCATTTCCACCTGCTTCTTTACAGTCCATAAATTCAGCATGGATAATTATTGACAAGCATGTATAATACTGCTCCTCCTCTGTACACCCATTGTTCATATTTTGAACATTATCCAATGAGCTTCTTCATTTGCTTTAATGGCAGTGTTTAGAGTCATTTTATAGAATCATTTTCAGTCCACCAGCCCCAGGTTGGGTATCCATTCCACGGGGGATGAAACATGGAGGCATCAAAAAGCAGGAGGCTGAACACGAGCACCACTGAACTCATCGCTGTGGTGAAAAATTTCCAGAAGGATCATCTCATTCATCCAAGAAGTAAAATGTCCAAGTGGAATTTAACTCACCAGATGTAAGGAATCAATCTGCTGTGGTGAGAGGACACAAGGCTGGCCATAGGCAGAGTTACTGAGGAAGAACTTGATATGTGGCTGAAGAAGCGGCATAAAATGTCACTCCTGGAGTTTAACTCAAAGTTATGTTATGGGAAGAAGATGTAGACGAAGAAACTAAAAATGGTAAAATCAGAGAAAAATATGGAAACAGAAATAGAACATGCAGACGCTGAGACAGGGCTCCGGTTTTTCTGGAGGTCTTGTCTTTTGATAGATGTTGTGTGGGTGTGCTGTCTACTGGCATCAACATTTTTGCTTCATAATGATCATCTCTAGTCACGTCTGCCAATGCACACACACACAAACACACACAGATCCTCAGACAGGAAGCAGTGTTCCCCCCACTCACACTCACACACACACAAACACACACACACACACACACACACACACACACACACACACACACACACACACAGATACTGCTCCTCAGGCTGCTCTGTGCTGTGAGGATTGAAGATATTTGTATGAGACAGGAACCCACAGAACAGTGATAGAGTGTGGATAATTGATGTTGTATAAATAAAAGGTGGCTCTGGGGATGTGAAAATGTTTCTGAGTTGTTGTTTTTGGACAACTTTTATCTGAAGGTACAGAGCTTCCTCAGCCTGACCCTAGAGGGAGCTATAACAATGTTTCACCTGCAAAATGAGACACGGTGTGAATGAATGATGAAAGAATTTTAAATCTTTTGTTTTTATAATTGTGGGCATTAAAACACACAAAATGCACTTTTGTACTTATTCATTTTAATCTTTGTATTTTGATTTCTCATTTTTGATCCAACCTGAGTGGAAACCTCAGTGTTATTACCATGTGTTGAATAATATAGATCAAGCAGCCGTGGATATGACACTTAATTCTGTTTCACTTTCTCTAACCTGTACATGTCAGGGTTCAGCTCTCATTAAACATCCTGATCCGTGCTCTCGGCTGCTTCTTAATGATCAGCATACTTTCCTCTCACACTAGTTAACACTGTGACCGATGACACAGACATGCACAGCAGATTCATGCACTCATATCCAGGAAAAATGGCTCACTCCTGCAGAGAAGAGTAATTTTGCAATGAGCTGAGACCACAGAGAATCTTGTCTGGCTTGGTTGACTCCTGCTCCGCGACTGCCAGAATCCATGAGTGTGTGCGCAGGAACTTATGGCCAGTAGCCAGTGGGGTATGAGTGTGTCTAAAGTGCCTTGTATAAGTATTCAAACCTCTTGAACTCTTCCATATGTTGTCATGTCACAGCTGCATGTTTCTGCACAGAAATCTGGGAATTTGCTTTTGCAGACCTGCTTTTTTTTCCTGACAAATAGTCACACTTGTTTAAAAAACAATTTACAACTTCCTGAATGTAACCTCACGATTCCATTGCCAAACTTAACTTTGCTATTCATCTCTTCTTTATCAAGAGACAGAGAACTTGTGTATGAGACCACAGACAGCAAAACAATTGTGTATTTTTGGCTTAACGATTACTGACCATATTTACGGCGCTTTCTTTGTCAATTTTTCATTTTCTCCCTTTGCAACCAAGATTGTCTTGCAGGCTGGAGTGTCCACAAACACACTATCTTTTTCAATAAACTCCTAAATGGACAAGAAAGCCTTTTTGGAGATCGAGTAGAGAAATTTGCTTTTATCTGTCATCTCCTGCAACATTATTTGTGATGCAGTAAAAGCCAAGTTTGTACTGTTGGAAAGTCCCTGTGTCTTCTTGCCTGAATAGTTCCATTAAAAAACAAACAAATAAATAAATATTACCAAATTTATATAAAAACAAGTTTTGATAGGGTTGCATGAGATGCAACAAGTCAGGTCAAAAACAGTCTATAATTTGAAGAGGGGCTGCTCAAACAAAAATCTGCAAAGTCACATTTTTGCAAGGAGTCCTGAAATTAGATTAAGTGCAAATGATTACCTTCAGATGAACTTGTGCTTGTATTTTTGGATTGTTCCTGTGAACTAGTAAAAAAAACAAAGGAGCCCCTGAAAAAGTTTATCTAAAGTCCAGGTTGGGACTGTAAAATGTGAAACAGTTCAAGTGGGTTGAATACTCAGGCATCTATAGTTTTCTCTGTGTGCATGTGACTGAAAGTTGGTGTGGGAGATTTCTTTTCTCAGAGGTAACACTCTGCGCTCTTTATTTCTTGCGTATTGTGCGAAAAATTGAAGTGTTTGTACTTTTATGTATTGTTTACTTTTACTATAACAACCCTGTTGTTTGGGAGGGATATCAAAAATTCTAATCAAACTGGATTTTCATGCTTTGGCAAACGTGCACTTTGTGACACCTTCTAGTCAACAAATCCAGATGGACAGATAAAGAGAGAGAGAGAGACAGAGAGAGAGAGCGAGAGAGAGAGCATAGGAACGTGGTGACCTACAGCTGTGATGTGGATCACCAGCATCCACTGCTGTGAATGAGAAGAATAAACAATCCAAGGTGCTCTCAGTTAGCTGTTTGATATTGTAGCCAAATGCATGTGAACGGAGCGTAGAACCGAGCGGTCCCACAGCGGGCCCAATTTGCCAGCATTCAGAGCGGGTTGACCTCAACCACCTGACATGAATGCAATCATTCAGCGAGACCTGAGAACATTCTGTCTCCTGGGAGGCTGGTACTTTTCCTCCTCTAAGATTTCAGAGTTACTGCACAGGCCTCAGACTGCCTGAGCAGATAGACACAGTGACAGTGACCTCCCTGAAACAATCAGGCATTGATGTCCAGTCTAATTAAGCCTAAGCCCACTGACTCAGCTTTAAGACGGAGAAGATGTGACTCATGGAAACAGATGTGATGGAATGAGGGGAAACATGTATGGGAGAGTTGAAGGAAAAGAAAAAATGTTGATTTTTTTTTCTATTGGAGGGTAAAAAATCTTCCCTCTCTGACTGTCCGGATGTTTCTTTCTACATGTTTCTGCTGCCTATGAGGTTTCCTTTGTACTTGTGTTAACTCTGTTGTGTGTCAGAGATGGCAGGGAGAGTGTTAATGCCGTAGATCACCTCCTCGCTTTGTTCTCTGTGCTCGTCTTAGAACCTGGTGCTCTCATGTTTCAGCATGCGGATGTTGGTAAGCGTCCCGCTGCCCCTGTGGTGGAACCCGTAAGCCTGGCGCTGCCCCTCCAGTCATCGAGCGCTGCCTGCCGACGACATGGTGCTGCTAGGACTGGAGCTGCCAGAGCCCCGGTCTTCAAACACACTGATCTCTAGCTGAGGAAACGGAGAGTCAAGGATCATGGAGACAGGGCCGAGAAAGTGCTTCAACATCAGCACTTTATTTTTCTTTCTCAAGCTTCATCTTGTGAATGTTTGGCCAAACAAGCATCTCATGAGATCTATGTGCTTGGAGAGATCAGTGAATGTCTTGAATATTTCCTCCTTCTCCTCCTGGTATCTTGTTTCTTTCTCAGTGGATGCTGCTTATTTCTAAACCAGGACTCATCTCTGAGGAGCTGCAATTACAAAAACATCTTGTTTGGGCTGTGATAAAATCAGACATGTTGATTAAGAAATGGTTTTAGCATCTGGAACAGCTCACGATGAGACCCAGATATGTCTCAGTGTGAAAACTAGATGTGTAGATTCATAGATTGACTCTCAGAAATAGTGTGAGGAAGGCAAGTAATGTCAGATGTCATGGTGTTCACTGGGGCTTTGGTTTCACTTAGCATTTTCTCTGATGTCAATTAAGAAAGCATAAAGGCATCTGATGTTCCCTCGCTGGAAGGCCATGTAGGCCAGGCAGTGCATTGATCCATTGAAGCATAACACCACAGCTAAAAGCAGAACAAAGCGGAGCAGCAACAAAACAAACAACAAATCTTGCACCAGTGGAAAGTGGAATGCTAGTTAAAATTTTGCAAAAAAATTTAGTAATTTGGCAACTTTTTACATGCAATAATCATGTGCTGAGTAAGCAAAACTTGAGTGCCAAAGCTCCTACAAGGACTTGTGTGAACACTGACTTTGGCGCCCCCTGAGGGAAAGAAGACATTCAAAATAGTTTTTCTATCTTGTCCTGAACGTGTAGTTGTGATTTAAGACCCTCATTCCTTTGAGGGTCAAATTCATTATGCACTTGGATTGTTCACTATGAAAGGCATGTTGCAGTCATGTGGTGTGACACCAAGCTCCTCATAGAGCCTTAGAGGTACTTTCTGGAGATACTTTTGTTGAATAAGTGAAGCTACTAGGCTTATGCTGAGTACAGCAATCTTCAAGTTTATGTGTTGCTGTCCAATAATTTTCTGTTTGCCAGTTTTCTGTCATCATTTTGATCATATTTAAATACTATGAGTGGAATAAATGGATAGCGCATAGAAGGAAAGGAGAGGTTGAGTTGAGTTGGGTAATTTAAGCAATATACGTCCTGTATTTTCACACGGATATTGGTCATAACAAAGTCTCAGGAGAGATTATTTGATTATTTTTTGCTTTGATTTTGTGACTATAAATTCTATTTTGACATATTTGAATTTAAAAATATAAAAAACAAACAAAAACCCCCACCAACAAAACTATCTTATTGGCAATATGATTTTCAGCAAGGTCACTCCCCACAAAAAAAAATTATTAACTGGTTTCTCAAAATATGAATGCTCTGCTAATTCAGGTTAAAGGACAGTGCAGAAGAGATGAAAAAATAACCTGACAGAAATGAGTCTCCCTTTTCTTTTTTGGTCACCAGGTCTCCAGCCTGTGTCCACAAACAGGGACCATATTGTGAAGGACTGTGCTGACTAATAAGTGTTGGAAATAGGTTGGCCCTGTGACTTGGAGCCAGTTCTTTTAGTCAGTGTGGGCCAGGCCTGTGTGATGGTCTACTGGACACATTCTCTCCCACTCATACCCTCCCTTTTAGCAACACCAGAACCTTTGCTGGCGTCATGCAGACCTAGTAACTCTGTTTTTTCTTTTTTTGGAGGAGGATAGGAAAAGGGACGCAAGGAGCTGCAAATGTATGACAGATTATGACAGAACACATAGATTTTGGAAGTTAAAATGGAGCAAATGGTGGAAAATAACACCCAAAGTGCATGCACACACCTCAGTCTGCTGATTCATCACCTCACTGTTTCTTTTTACCTTTTCTTTAAATGACATGAGACAAAGCATGCTTGCTTTTTGCAGCACTTCCATGCTAAAATTCCCCCCAATAAAGACAGCTGGGTGAGTGTTAATAAACTGGTTATAAATACGTTTCCAGCAGCTCAAGTGATCCTAGCTCAGGTTTACAGAAACATGAAGTCTGGTTTCTGGAAGTTGTATCTATCTGAGTATTTTACGACTATAATCAGAGCAGCAGTTAGAGAAAGGATACAACTCTCATCCCTCGCTCTATAGGGTCTGTGAGCAGCAGACCTCGAGGAGCATAGATCTTCTCATTCTGCTCCTGAATGTAGCCTGAAATCTTCTTCAGCACCTGAAATAACAAAACAAGAAGTACAAAAGGATTATAAAAAGAATAAACCATTATCTCCATTTTACACGTCACAGTGCATGAAAAAAAGAACTAAAATCAGAGAAAATATGAGCAGAACCTTCTCTTGGGTGGAAAAAATGAAAAATGGAAGAATAAATTTGCGGTCACCAGAGCATATTTAGCATACTGCATGTGATGCATATTCTCTTCTAGTCGCTGCCTGTCTTTGTTTTTTCTGAACATTACAGTCTAAACTCACAGTAATTCCATTATGCTCTGAGTACGACTGTTATTTTTATACATCCCTCTCAGCCACTCATGTCAAGTGAGCCTGCATGAGTTGAATTACTAGAACTGACGAGCTGGAGCGTTCTCTTTTTGAAGTTTCCATGTGAAAACTTTGGTTCTTAATTTCAGAGATGGCTGTCTCAGGCTTCATGTCATGCCTGGGTTAACCATCTGGGACATTGAGAAACCCTCTTAAGTGTGGAGTAGACAGTTTATTTAGATTGTATTGATGTTTAACCTATTCCTCAGTTTTGCAAATGAGTTTTGCATCAACTGGGCAGAAACTCACAAAGTGGCAGTGAAGTGAAGCAAAGTTTGGACACAGTTTCAGGAAGCATCACCGATCCACACACGCTTTGCCCTGCAGACTTGAAGAGTGTTACTAAAAACTAAAACACTGTGAAGTTGTCCCAGGTTGCGGCTGATAGAAACCAAATGGCTGCTGACTGATGGCCGGTAATGCTAAATGGTCAGATGTTACAGTTTAAGTGGCATCATTAGAGCAGCTTATTCAGCCTCAGCTATGCCTCTGTGGACACCAACAGAGCTGATGTGCCATGCCTCTCCTGAACTCTGCCTAACCGTGTCAATCAGCTACAGCACACTCCACTGGGACTCATGATCTCTGAGATAGCTGTCAGCACTCTGAAAAAACAAGGAATCATTAGTACATCTGAATGTCTGCTGCAATAACACACATTCATATCACCTACACCCATAACAACAGCTGTTAAGGGGATAAACTTTAGGTACGTGCATCTATTTTGTATTGTTTATAAAAGCTTCCATCAGGAAACATTTTAACGAGGTTTTGAAACTTTCCCAATACTGTTCTTTTAAATGGCTTGATGAGAAGTCCATATAGACCAACAGCACTAAGACTGTCAGTGTGATTTAAATGTTCTTGAGGTTTCTGTGGCTGCAGGTCTAATTCAGTTGAAGCAACTTGAAGCCTGACAACATTTTAAGGGAATAAACAGATGAGCAAACACGTAAGATGTGCTAGTTTTTGAACCACCATGACAAGTTTGACACAAATGAAAAAAATGTTGGTTCATCAGGACTTCGTGTTTTGGCAGGTTATCGCTAAAACAAAGTCTCACAGCAAATTCAATTTAACTATGACACTTTGGGTTCCATTTGAATATTTTATTGATATTAATTTGATTAAACAGATGACATAAATACCCAGATCTGTCACTAGAAAACCTTATTCTCACACTTTGAAATAATAAAATGCAGTAATTGAGTTTGTTAAAAAAAAAAACGACTGAGTCCAACATGAATTGTAGCTTCTGGATTGTCACTGTTTTGTGTGGGAACAGTGCTTCACTGCAATTTGCAGAGACTAAACTCAGATTCTGCCCTGGTGACTTAGATTCAAGCTGCAGTCATTCTTTTCAATACCCTGTATTGGGTAATCAGCAACTTTTGTGTCCTCTTGGTGTCCCAACCCTAACCCTTTTTTGAGTTTACTACCAGACATTGCAGCTCTCTAAGCCTTCAGCGATTAAAACAATAGAGGCAGCAACACTCTAAGCAACACTCCACTGGGAGGTCAAAGGCCTGTTACAGCTGCAGGCACAGCTGCTCACATCGTGACCCCTTCTAGTGGAGACCAAACCACAGAAGAATACCTCTTTCTATCTTCTATTGTTAGTGGGAGAAGAGACTTTAAAACTAAGTGTCTGGATAATGTTACGATCAAACATGAAGTTCCTGAGTGTAAAGTCATTTAAGAGGCCATTACAAGGAAGTGGTTAGCTTCATTTCACTGCTTTATATCAGCCAGATCGATGTCAAGTAAGCAGAACACACTTAGTATTTGGCTTTGAACAATGACAGTGTACCCACAAATTCCCTTACACAACACAAAAGTGTCTTTTGTTAAAACTCCATCAAAGAGAACCAGATATCGCAGAGAGGAAGCAGAGACTCACAGAGCAGAGCCCTGACTAATGGGGTTATTGTTGTGCATGGAAAAGGCCAACCGTTTCACTGCTAGCAAGCTCTCAGGGCAGCTCAATCCTCTTCTGCGTAACAATATGACAGTCAAGTACACAAGCTGTGCTTCTGTTGTGCGGGCATGTGTGTGTGTGTCACCCTGTTGGGGCAAAAAAGCTTTGTGAGTGTTTGTGTGTATATCGCCCAAGGAGCGAAGGTGTCACAGTCTGTTTGACATGCATGTCACAAGTTTGCATTCCTCTGCTACAATAATAGTTTTTAGATCAGAGAGTGAAAAGTACAGGGAGAAATGTGTGTGTGTGTGTGTGAACATGTATAGTTGTGAGAGACATTCTTGTGAATAAAAGAAGGAAAGAAGGAAATGGATGGAGGCTACATGTTATGCATGAGGGATGCTTTATAAATGCTTGTGCGCACATGAATCTGTTCTGACATGCTGGGAGCAATCAGTGTCCTTTGATAGGGAGAGATATAAGCATCAAGAGCTCTGGGTGCTCCACTGAATCTGCACACAAGCCCATGCTCACTGGCGTGTAGAAACAGCATCGACCTGGGTGGGTATATTTGATCATTGTCGGTCATAATGTCATTCAGCCAAGATGTGAGTAAGTTTAACAGGTAAATAAACAGCTCTCCTGTGGGGCTGATAATATCTGAAAGTCTCAATGGAGCAGCACCCAGCTGACAGGGAGATGAAAGCAGACTAAGACTGGTACATTTCTGCATGGCTTCAATTCAGCAAAAACTCCTTTTGTGCTTCTTGGTCAATCCCCCTGTGCTGCTTTGATAAAGAAATGTTTGAGAAATGCAACAAGAGCAAGGAGATGAATGTTGTGGGTGACAGAGATTAGAAAAAAGAGGCTTTCTGGGACTTCACGCTGGTCTAGTTTCATGTCAAACACCGGCAAGTTCCCGTGTAGTCACAAGGGAAATAATCAAACCCACTGTGTGATCCTCTGTGTTATGTATAGCTGTTTTCTTGTTCTTGCTTGTACTATAACCATGCAGAGGTTTGATCACCTGCTCTTTCTCAGTATGGAAATCTTTTTGCACTCCAGGCAAATGTGTTGGTGCTGCAGTTCGCGTGCCATGCCTGACCTCTCAGTGCACAGGTGTAGGCTTTGGAGTGGGTTACAAAACTTAACCGTGAGACAGCTGAAGTAGAGTTTTTTGGCTCAGAATCCTTAAATGCTCTGGCTTCAGAGGACATTTTGGATTACAAAAACAACAACTGAATGCTTTTGTTTGTGTAAAAGAGCTTGATTCCTGAAAGTCTTGGGGTCTTGGCATTTGAGCTCATAAAACTACGTTTGAGTTAAGTCAACTTTGTTAGATAAGGCGACCATATTCCAAAAGAGGACCTGCTACTCTCTTGGCCTTTTGGGGATACTGCAAGAAAACCCAAAGATACTCAAAGACGGTTATGAAGTAGCTTCATTACCCATGCATTTATTAAGACACTCTTTTTTCTGTTGTAATTTAACTTTTTCTATAATGTGAACAAGAGTAATGTATAGAGTCACATTTCCACCAGTTAAAAATATAAGAATGAGGAACTGGCTTGAGGCTTGGCCTGGCTTTCTTTTTTTTTTGGTTCATATTGAGTCAATATTCTGAGATTAAAAATCAAATTAATGACATAAAAACAAAAACTCCACTTTTTAACCTCAGATTTTTTTTCTCACAAAAATAGACAAACAAATTCTTAAAAAAAGCCAAGTTTGACATCATTTCATCTTAGATGTGAGTTACCCACTGCATTCAGAGAGACGATAACTGAGTTTTACAATCTCATCTAACTCTTGAAACTCTACTTTCCCCTGGGAAATGTTTTGTTATCAATATGCTGCCATCGCTGCATTCATATTGCATCTTTGTGTAGTTGCACATTCAGTCAGGCCCATAAGAAGTTCAGGTATACAGGGCTGTCGTATGCTTCATGTTCAGTTGGTGTGCACATGTTGGTTACCTTCTCATAGCGTGTCTCCATGCAGAGGAAGATGATGTATGCCGTTGCACAAGCCAGACATCCCTCCATGTACGATTGACCTCCGATTTTCTCAGCCTCCACATAGTACGAGTTCAGGGTCTTCACTGTCTCCTCCAGCAATGTTCGCTCGATCTACTTACAGACAGAAACACACATCCAGGTAGATGTATAGAGGAAGGCACACACAAAAAAAATACACAACCTAAGAGGATTTCAGGAGTGAGAAGTGTTCTGGAGTGATTGTGGGAGCAAGCTGCTCGGCTACAAAACAGCCTGCTGAACATAACAGCTGCATTCTGCTCCAACAAAAATATTCCTACGTTGTCAAACAATTTGGAAATACACCAAACTTACATAGTATGAGAAAACTTAGATGAAGAATACAAAGTTCGACTGAAGAGTGGAGTGCTCTGGGAATCTAACAGAGATTATTTTGAGAGAAAAGTTTCATATTCTTAAAAATGCTTACGTCTGGCCTTCCTAAACCAACTTCCTCTGTGTTTCTCTCCTTTCACATCCTGTGTGTGTGTGTGCGTGTGTGGTCTCTCTGCTTCAGACATCAAATACCAGACAAATCTAAATTAAAACAATTCCCTGCAAAACACCTTCACACATGCCAATGCAGAACGGATGAAAGAGCATATTTTCAGCTCAAATAAGAAGCACATTTCCTCTCATGTCTAAATTAAGTGAGAAAATAAAAGCATCAGGGCTTTTGTTTTTGTTTTTTCTTTCTTGAGAGAACAAACATAATACATTGAACACAGTTTTAGCATATTTTCAATGGTGATATAGCCATAATGCAATTATCTGCTGAGTTAGAAGAAAGGTCATGCTGCAGAAGTTTGCTTCTATCTGCATAATGTTTGCATTTCAGATTTGTCTTTGGTGTCAGTTTTCAGGGGTGGAAAGGACACGCTGGGTGTTGAGACTTTGTTACTCATGTATACCAAGTTGTCAGATACCTGTTTATTATTTCTCACGTAAACAAAGAACAGTAACTCAATACAAATATTTACTCCTGATGTTATCAGTTGAGTTTTTTTTTACCCCACATTTTCTATTTTAGAAAGGAGTTACTGTTGGCATTTGCGTGTTGTATATTTTTTACACTATATATGTGGTGATGTGGTGGTGATTTCATTGTTTACATACTTTCATAGGAGTTAAGAATGTTTTTACCCTTAACACTGATGCATGTGTCAGTGTGTGCCTGGGAGCATCTCCTTCTAAAAGCAGGTACCTGTCATTCACATGACTTCTGTCTTCCTTTGAAGTGCACTTATGAAGCTGTATTGCACCATCACTCTCTGTCTTGGAGTGTCTGGATGTTGTCTCAGGTGATTTGGGATTCTGTCAGCAGATTGCACTTGCTGTGGTGTGTTTATCTGAGTATGTTTATATTTGTGCTCACCCTGTTGTCGAGCTCTGAGGGGTACTTAGTCTGGAAGCGGCAGACGGTACCTTCACTGTAGTCTCTCTGTATAAACACCTTTGTCACCAGCGATGCATTGTGCCTCAGTTCCTGGAGATTATGGAACTAAACAAAGAAAAGGGAGAGAAAAAACAATTGAGAAACACAAATGAGAAATTTGGATTCATTGTGCTACAAAATAGCATTTTTTTTTCTTTATTTTCTCTTTTTTTGGAGCAGGGGCTTTCTTTTTGCTCCTGACGAGATTTGTTTTTTTTTTATAGTTCTAGAATCTCATTCTTAGGACTCTCTTTGGCATTTTATTCCCTTTCTTTTGCACACTACTTACACTTAAAAGGGCTGTGAGGACTTTCCAAGTGATCCTGAAATTGTCTTATATCTAGATATACGCCTGCTCATAATGCCCAATATAAAATGAGGTTATCAGCGCGAAAATAGGGTATTTCTAAACACTAATTCTTAGCTTCCTGATCGGGACTAGAAGAGTCAAACTGATTTACAGCACGCCTAAGTCTCTATGACAACACCACGTTGACTAACGAGGTTTACCAATGAGAGGAGAGATCTGTGTTTTTGCTGTAAACGATTTCTGTCATTTACTTAGTAGTGATAGTGGACACTGGAGCTGGACTATCTGACAGAAAAGGGACATAATAGCAAGAGAAAGCTAAATAGGAGTGATACATTACTTAGATTGGAGTTTGCACAAGTCTGACGGCTGAAGGGAGTCGCTGCAATATACTTTATATGGACTCTGCTCACAGTCACATTGAGGGATATAAGGGCATAGCTACTTTAAGACTGTTCTAATAAGAAAGAAAATCATGTAATAAATTCATTCTTGAAGAAGTAAGTTATTTAGTATGTTCCACAAGTCCAGTTGTGCAAAATGGCTATATGGTATGGGGAACAATATTATTGCATCAAGAATACAACAGGACTTGGCACACTCCCTCCCCTCCTACATTAGCAGACCAGTTTGTGGTAACAACAAGCTTTTAAAAGACTCCTCTTCACAACACTGTGGTGCTGAGTGGCATTTTACACCCAAACAGGCCTCCCCTGAGGAGAATCCAGCAGCAAGCAAGTGGGCAAGAGCAACTTTCCCCTGCTGATCCAAATTACTCCCCACAAGAGGACGGCAATTAGAGAGCGAGTGGGAGAGTGGGAGAAGATTAAAACATGAAAGGTGGAAGAAAATACAAGCAAAGTAGCTTGAAGCTGTCAAAAATTGAAATGTTTTTTGAACTCAGAGAGCTGTCATCTCTACATAAAGTATTTACTCCACTTCATTGTCTTAATAGCACAGTCTGGCCTTTTGATGTAGTTTTGTTATCATCAAAAGCAAGCAGAGGTTCTGTTTATGTTATTTGAAAGTTTTAGCCCAAGTGAGCCATTTTCAGAAACCATAGTACAGTACCAGCCTCTCATCTCTATATAGGGTACACTACGCACACCCAGAAATAGCATCCAAGTAGCTATTTTCATCAGCTTTGCGCGAAAGACATCTCACAGGTACTAGATCTTTCTGTCTGCCAGAGCTTTTTATATCCTACTTTCAGCCTTCACTGTCTTTTTGCACACCCCATCCTCCTTCCCTGCTTCCTCTCTATGTCCTATCTTCAGGCCACCATGATGAACAACAAGTGACTCTATTAATAGAAGCAATTATCAGCACATGATCAAGCAGCTAATCCAAATTAGGATCAGACAACCTAGAGTGAGGATTGTTAAGATAATGTCTAAGAAGATGTGTGCGTAGATACACAAAACAAGGCACTTTGAGCAAACATTTGACATTCAGGGATCAATAAAGTACATTTTTTCATATCTTAGTTATATGTAAAGTAGAAACATGAAACATTCTTTTTAAGTAAAGGTTTTGCTTCAGGTTAAATTTTGAGGATTTTTCCTTTTTTATATTTAGGAGATTGGACATTGATTAGAGCACGAAACCAGGAAAGGGAGTGAGGTGTGACATGCAGAAAAAAGTGCTGCTGGTTGGAACAGTGCCCAGGGCTTGTGCTTTAGGGCTGCAGCCCCTACACAAGAGGCATGTCACTTAACCACGAGACCAAACCTGTGCTCCTTGCATTCGGATTTCTAGATGCTTGTGTCTAAATTACTAAACAGTCAAGAAATGGTTATCAGTTGTTCAAACCAAGACTTCAGTTGATGTGAGATGTGGGGGGTTGGAAAGAGGAACACAGATTTTGAGTTAAAAAATAAAATTCTATCAAAATAAGAAAAAGCAGTTAGGAACATTAACCATGACACGAGGAATAGTCCAGCAAAGAAAAATCAGAGAGGAAAGAAAGAGGAAGCTGATGCTGTGCCTGATGCAGGATTCATGGTTTCTAATCCAGACGTGTTCACTGTGGGTCTTCACGCTGTGTTCTGTTCTATTACTGACCCTCTGACCTCGGCCTCATGTTGTGATGCTACATGGACCTCGCTGCCAAACAAAGCTGGCAGAAGCTACATGTCTGTGCTGCAGCCAATAAAACACTGATCTTGTTTGTTTCTTTAAAGTCGGCTCTCTGTGGATATCTTTTGATAAAAAGGTAAAAGACTGACACAACACGTTCAGCAAGTACCGCAGTGTTATCGTGCACTGATTATGTTCTTTCCAAGCACTTTAAAAATTACATGGGTTGGCTGACTGACATGAAACATATTTACTTTTTAATCTGTTTATGCGTCTGAGTTCTTTTAGACTTTGCATCAATAAATGTTGGACCACTATGAACCATAATGTGTGAGAGAGGTCCATTAAACTCATGTTTAACATCTAAAAGCTAAATATCAATCCATTACTCTTCATTAAATCCCCTCTTAAGTCCCTTAACATCTAGTTTGTTTGATACATAAGAGCTTTATGAAGTATTTCTTTCGTTACAGGTTGTTGATGTTACATGGCTGGGTGTCTGAGCTTTTAAGATAAATGTTTTGTGGTAGCAGAGCACTAATGTTTACTTTCCCAGGTAGGAGAAAAAGGATCAGATCCAGTCTATCTATTACTGCATCTAAATATAGCTCACGAGCAGACAGCAATGGTAAAGTGTCACAGAGATCACACAGGACTCTATTAGGAAGCTCTACACTGTGGTGCACCGTCTGACTCTCCTCCACCCACACATCTGTTCCTTTTAGTTTCATTTACATTTGTCTGCACACTGTAAACACAGAGATGGAATAAATAAAGTGAGAATAAGTCTCAGAAGAAGGACTCCTCAACTGTTAAGGAAAATGGATGCATTAAGCCAGTAAAAGATTGAAAGATGTGCAAAACAAAACCAACTAAAACAGTGTCTTGGGTTGTTTCACACCAAACAGGCTCCTCTACAATTTCAGTTTGAAACACAGAATTTTAATTTTTCTATTTGAGCTTTTTACTGTTATTTGTATTTTGTCCAAAGTCATGACTTTGACAATGACCAGGAATTCAAAACAAAGCAAAGCACTCACATTTGATTATGTTTTCAGTTTTTTTAAACATTATGTCAATCAAACTGCTTGAAAAACCATGAACTTTTAATGCTGATTCATCGTATTAAACTCTGATTAAGTCCATTCTGACTTTAGACACTAATACGAAAAAAATGGAGAAGTTCACGGTGGGTAAAATGAAAGCAAGGTACTGAAAGTAATACATTTCTGCATTGACCATGACCCATTTACACAAGTTTATATGAGTAAAAAGTTAGCCCAATATGGATTCAAGCTATTTACAGTACAGTCATAGTTTTATCTCCAGGGGAGTTTATATTGGCACACAAGATCTTCACTTTTTAAATTCTGAATGCAGAAATTGCCTCTAGCCAGGCAGAAAAATAAATTCTAGCACTGGTCTGTGTAATGTTAGTTTGAACCAGAAGTAAAATATGCAACATAATGTTTCACAGATTTCACAGACCTGTTGCTTAAATGACAGGTCAGCACATTCTACATCTCCTCCTCTTATCCTCCTACCATAGTCGTTCCCTCCAGCTTTCATCTGTAGCTCTGTGCATCTCTCATTGCTCTGACATGTTTCCTACTTTAGTCACTTCAGCTTAAGGAACACATAACGACAGCATGGCCGAGTGCTGCCAGTGGGCAGACGCTGCAAAGGGCACACACACAATTACAGCATGCACAGTAAATGTTGGACATTTCCATTCCCCTTACAGTTAGCTCTCTCTTTTCATCCATCCCTAATACAACTGGTTTTCTGCAGCTGAATTAAACGTATTTACTGCCAAACTGACGCATACAGAGGTCCATAAATCATTGAGATTAGACAGTGTTGACAAAAGAGTCAAATTTCCTGACATTTAGATGGAAGATCAGTGACTGTAGGACCAAAGTTGGAAGAGGTGGTTTTCTTTGGACAAAGGTGGTGTGTTGTTTAGGAAGAGAGAGGAGCATGTGCCAACCTTTGGGATGATTCCTGAGCTTCCACACATTATTCGTCAACTGTCTCAGGCTGGAGCCAGGGCTCGCCTCAGGACTGAGAGAAGGATCTGGCAAGAGTGGACTTAATGGAACCAGAGAGCGACCATGCAGCACAGACAGTCTGCGGTATGAGCCCACTCTTACTTGGTCTCTCAACATTTGCTGACTCAGCATACAATAAACATCACAAAATGAGCTCTATTATCAAAGGAGACAGGGGAAAAAGAGCAGGAGAAAGGGACAGATGGATAATAGCATGAACAGGAAGCTGTGATGCCCATCTCAAACTCCAATCACTGACAGTTACAAACTGCAGCAGCCTGTCAGCATTAAATATGCCATGGATAATTGATGGACCATGGACATAAAATCTGTCCTGCTTCTACGCACTCTCCATGTTTGTGTGCGTGTGCAGGTTGTGTTCTCGTGTGTGCGCGTGTGTGTAGCTGATGGGGCTTGGACAGGGATACTGGCAGCTCACCAGAGGAAAATCAGAGCTGCTTTGCCAATGCCTTGCAGGCTCAGGGAAAAAAAACACACACACAAATCCTGCTTGGCTCACTGTTCATTGCACCTTTACCTGCTGCTTGAATCATAACTTCATTCACACAGGAGTTGTATACTTTCAGGTGTTGCAACAACATGAAAGGACACCCACACACTGTTTAATTGAAATGCAAGCTCATTTTGTGCGCCTAAGAGTCCTTAACTTGCATCAAAGTTAATAGCTGTCTCCTTTAATGTGGTCATTATTATTGTAATGAGGCAGCTGTGGCTTCAGCATTATGATGACACCACCAAGGACACAGAGGAGATGAGGAAAAGGTGCCGCTGGCCTGAGAGCCACCAAACGTTACTGTGGCTAAAAATACATCACCAAACACTGTTAATACTGGAGTAAAGGTGTGTACCTCAGGGGCAGCACTGTCAGTCATCAACTCTCAGAGATTTCTGTGGAGCTTTAGATCAAAACAACATTTATTTCATGCGAAAAATAATAATATCCTGGGGCAATATTAAGCACATTGGCTCATTTAAAAAAAAAATGACTGGGCTCTGTCAGTCTTTAAAAGTACAACAGAGAAAATAGCAGAGTTTCCCTGTCCATGGTGCTGATTGCTCCATCACCATCACTCTCCTTTCTCCTGAGCTTTGAACAATCTGAAGGTGCTCTTCTTAGATGAAAGATTCGTTATTTTTTTTTAGATAATGCCTAAAAACTATGGAGAGAGCGACAGAAGGAAGGAAAATATCAGTTTTCTCCTCTGGGGTCTTCCAGCCCGCAATAACAGAGCTCACAAACAGTGATGAAAGTAATTGAAGCTCCTTAATAAAAAATAAGAAAAGAAAAAACGCTACATGATCTTAAGCCTCAATTTTTAAATGAAGGATACATCCACGTGGATTTATTGATTGAAGGTAACATTTATGGTACAAATATCGGAGGTTTAACAAGCCATATATTCAGTTTACAACACTGCAGTTCTTTTTTTAAAAAAAACACATACACACATCTACAAAACAAGTGCAGAGTCATATCTCGGTTATTGTGCCAAATTTCTGACAGGATGCTCAGCGAAATATGACATTTTCTTACCTCTGTCGCCATATTGCAGTAACAGGCTTGAAGATTTGTCCCGAGCTGAAATCAACAACCGTTTGCTCGCGCTGTGTGGGACAACGAGACTACACAGGTTGGCGAGATAGAGGACTGACGGCACGAGCGAGCATGCACGTGCTTGTGCGTGTGCGTAACCGTGCTTGCCTGTCTTCGCGCGCGCTGGGACGCGCAAAGGACATACTAATGACTTGAGTTCCCTCTCAGCGCTTCTGCAGAGAGTGATTTCCTCTCTTATTTATTCCCCAGATCACAATTCAAACGAAAATGAGTGCTCTCACCCCTCCCTGGGATTTGTTTAGAGTATCCTTTGAGTGTGGCTTAGAAGACAAGACAACAACACCTCTAAGATGCCTCATCTTAAAGAGACTGTGAGGACTTTCTCAGTGATCTTCATAAGGTCTCATCTCTAGATATATGCCTGACCATAATCCCCAATTTAAATGGGTTATTTCTAAATACTTATTCCAATAGCTTTCCAAACCGGAATGGACAGGTTGAATTAGATTGGATTGAAGTCTGTATGACGACACAATGCCCACTGGCAAAGTTCCCCAGTGAGAAGAGAGATCTGTGCTTTTGCTGTAGATGATTTCTGTGATTTATTTAGTAGTAATAGTGGACACAGGAGCTGGACTGTCTGACAGAAAAGGGACATAAGAGCAGAAGAAAGCTAGACAGGAGTGTGAAAGAGTATGGGCTAGAGGCTTAAGCATGAGCTAAAAGCTAAAATACGGGCTTAAGGGCTGAGCTTTGGCAGGACATAATCAGGGATCACTAATGTTACACGGTACCAATACAGAGAACTGGGCTGAGCTACTTAACTATGGTACAAATTTGCAAAGTTGGCTTGTTCTTATGCTTCAAACAACAGCGCAATGAAACTGTTGATAGATACATTACCTCATCGTCTGGTAAAACATCGTCTTGAACAGAGAAAAGTAGTGTCAAACGTGAGATCTGATCTCCATTCATCTTTCAAAACAAATACACACCATTTCATCACAACAGTTAGTGTGAGTCCTTCAGCCAGCGGTGTCGCTAAAGTCCTCTTCAGACAGATTCTCCTCACAGCCACTTTAAGGCAAGAGATTCCCAAGATAGGTTTGACCAGCTGTTTTTTTCAGGCTGGGAAATATCAATATCCCACTGAGAAAGGAAATGTTATCATAACCTTTCCAAGGGGAATATGAAAGCAAATTCTGTTTTGCCGTTACACAGCAAAAATAAAAAGGTATCCAGATATCATGACAGAAATATATACCTATTAGATGGTGAGTCTCCAGGGAAATATTAAATCACTTGTTACACCCAGCATGCAGCCAGGCTTAAGTTCTCGTCAAATTAAAAGCCTATTTTCATTTTTAGTCAGCACCATAAAGTCATCCAGTAGGCGTTCACTGCAGCCAACACTGTTATCCTTCAAGAGCAGGTTGGTTGTGGTGCAAAGCGGTCATGCAGCAATGACTCATACTGGAGCCCATATGTTTAATGCACCATTAGCGAGTACTCATATAAAACATTTATCACAGCCCACTTGGCTGTTCTACATTTCCCTCCTTTTTCTCCTTCAACGAAAAGCAAATTCTTTCAGTTCCCTAACAGATCAAGGTCTTACTGGGCTTGAATATTTCACAAGGTCGGTTTCAAATTCACAATCAGGACTGTGAAAAATATGGCAGGCGGTAAAAAGAAAAAAAAAATGTGTTATTGCTTTCGACTATCCCAAGGACAAAAAATATTTAGCTAAAGAATGAGAACGTGAGATAAGTAAACTACTTTGATGAGGCTATTTTTAGGATAGGACTCTTATTTTCTTCAGGAATCACGAGTCATGACGTGCAGAAATGTGTCCTTTTCACAACACTCATAGATTGCCCGAGGTGGGCACATTCACAAACTGGCTTATACATTTTTGCCACGAGATCCACAAATACATGGCAGCTCCAACCCTTATGAATGGAAACAGAATCCAAAAATAAGATGGAAGAGCTTAAACAAAATGAGAATTATGCAGAACTAATATCATTTGCCAGGATCCTGCTGCTTGCTCCAGATTGCTTGAAAAGATGCGTATCTAATCACACACTGGCACAGATTCCTTTAGGGCGAGTGTGTTTCAGCTCATGTTAATGTGTGTGTTGGTGCATCAGAGTGTGAGTGTGCGTATTCCCCATTCAGATTTCTCTGGTGTAGCATCTCCTCAAGGCTTGTTGGCATAAACACACACACACACACACACACACACACACACACAAAGAACATCAAATAAACAAAAGCCAAATACATCCCCCTATATAACAGATACACCTCATTATGATGGCTTATTATACTGAATGTGTATGATGTGTAGGGAGTAGGATCTTAAATAAGAATAAAAAAAAAAATCCTCAGTGGCAAAAAATAAGGCTACAGTGCTCACACATTACAAACAAGACTACAAAGGGTGGAATTTTTTCCCCAAGAAGCCTAAATTATTCATTGGGGCACACAAAGTGGTCCACACAAAAAATGAGTGGTAAATGAAGAGAGTAAAATTATTATCAATAATAAATCAGCCCTGCATTATGTTCACAAAGGGTTATGAAACAATTTCTAAAATTCTGTCATGCTGTGTTTTAAAATAGTTTTTATGTTCATATATACATACAATGTAACTACCAACGAAAATGAAAGCAGTTTCAGTGTTTTGACTTGAAGATCAAATTTTTACGCCATGAAAAGTAGTGGTGGCCACAATAAAAGTGCAATGGACATGAGCAAAGTGGAGCATGACATCAATGTTTCCACTGAAAACTCAGGCTTACAGTTTACTGGCAACGGTGGAATGGCATTTCACAACAATGAAACATATGATGAAACAAAACAATACCTTTGTGTTTCATCCTAAAACTGTTGTCATGCAAATGGTCCCTAAGACGTGGGAGACAACATACTCCAAAATGGCAGTTTCCCAGCTTTTGCGACACATAACGTATTATTCTAAGTTCCTTCCTATGCTTGGCTCATAGGTAGGAGCTTAGAGTAAAGTACTGTCATGTTACTTTAATTCTATTCGACACAAGGATAACACTGGATTTGTCAACTGAGCTATCTGGGAGGATTTTTTTTTAATGTTTCAAGTCAACTGCATCATTTAAAAGCACAGTGGTGTTATTTTAAGTTACAGTGGCAGAGAAACTAAGGAAGACATTGTGGCAGCCTATTTTCAACAAAATATATTAGTTTTAAACCTTCATTGCATTCCACTTTTTGTGTTAACACTGCCAGCCCTTATATGAATGTTTTCAGGCCAAATCAAAAGTTCTCTATCTTTGCAAAATAATCCAAAAAATGTTACACAAATATTTTCAGTTGAGGGAATTTCTGATTTTTGCCCTTCAATTATGCACAGATTTGTAATTGGTTCTGCAATGAAAACTTACAAGGGATAATTTGGCAAACCATCGTCACAGTTTTTAAGAATCAAATAAACCAACTTCTTGTTTGTATAATTGCAAACCAACTTCAAGACAGTACTTCAGTGTTGAGCAACTCTCACCAACCCCCCAGCCAAGCTAACTAGTGTGGCTTCAAAGACGGTACATTCCAAGTAAGTGAGGGGACAAAGAAGTTGCTGGGGTGTTATATTGTGGCTCCAGTGTGCTTTTTTTCAGCCATAGTGTGTACGTTTGTGTGTTCATGTCCAGTAGTATCACAGATATTAGCACTTAGTCGGAGGATTGACACAAAAATGTATACTTTGTTTGAACATACATTTGGTATTGGTTTGGAGTTGATTTTCTTTAAGGTTAGTGGTGGATGTAAGTGGACTGGAGAAAATGACTGGGTTATTACGTTCAAACTCCCATCATGGCTGAACATAAGCATTCCTATTCATATTAAGGAAATGAAAGAAGACGCCAGCATATTACATCTCTCTCTGCTCCTTCACTGTGTCTGATTCTGCACTTCAGCAGAAAATAATAACTGCCACAGCCTTAAATTATCATAATGACCTATACCACTGTCCACACACACACACATAGACACACACACTCGCCAACATATACACAGAGATCACACAAACAACCGCACACAAAATCTCCTTTTTCAAATTTCATTCTTCATGAAATATTTATTTCAGCAAAACATTCTTGGTTTCCGCTTTACTCCAGATCTGTCATTTTTCATTTGAAGCCTGTGCTGTGAGATGTTGAAGACATTGATACTGACCCTGCAGAGAAAAGAAAAAAGGGGTAAAGAAAACAGTAACTATTACTGCGGTTTCTCCGCCTGGGTGTCTGTAGACTCACAGTGTTAACATAGTATTAAGCACTTTGAGGGGTTTTCTTGGTTGATGTGGTTTTGACATGTTGGGTTAATCAAACCATCACCTTGGCTGTGGAGGAGAGTTCACTGACCAACACTATGTTTCATAAAATACATCCTGTCTGACTTTATTCTCTTTACCATTTTTAATCTTTCCTACTGAGTCTTGAAAAAATAAAAACTTAAACAAGCGTCTCATGCTGTATGTCACTGACCATCTCATGTCATGTGGATAAAAACAATGAGCCAAGCACTTCTGAAATAAAAGGCTAAGAACAAATACAGTATACAAATTCGAAAGTAGCATCATATAGCAGTCAGTACAGGAGAAGAAAAACTGCAGCTCCTTCAGTTTCTGCTTGAAGGCGGCTCTAAAAGCCAAGGAATCCCTGTTAGGTTCAATGTTAAAGTACTTCTAGCAGCAGAAATAAACATGTCAACAATCTGGTTCAAACAACTTACTTTTTTATGTCACAGACACTGTTGCCAAATTTTCCACAGGCTAACATTTTGATAAAGATAATCAAACAAGCAGTTAACCACAACAGAAATAGATAAAGTTCAGTTTTACAAAGTCTTTGCAGAAATCTTTTTCCCTATCAAACATTTTGCAAAATTGTGCTGTGATAAGCATATTAATACTTGGCATTCTGAGAAAATGTTGACAAAAACCTTAAAGTTAGACCACCAACACTGAATCACTTTATCCCTACATCGACGTGGATATTTGTGCCAAATTTAAAGGAATTCCCCCTGGCATTACTGAAATATCAAGTTACAGGAATGGCAGCACAAATCCCAACACCTCCATCTGAGGCTGTTGCAGGAACATTATTTTAAATTGTACCAGAGATCTTCTACCATGTAACAAGAGAAGAGTATACACAGAAAAATAAAGATATGTCCACAGATTTGATTCTGGTAGTCTCATTCTGATTTTTCTTTTTGTGTGTAAATCTGCTCCTCTCTTATGGGGATCGGTCTACTTTCCTGGTAATCACATCAGAGCTGGAAACAGAAGATTGTAACTCCTAGGAGGTTTGCATTCCTACGGTAGACAGTTTAAATTATCCTCTGCAGCAGAGATGGGAGCCCTGGAGCAGACTTGTTTATGTTGTGCAGCTTCTGTGCCTTTCGCAGGGTCATCAGCGTCACTGTTTGCATGCACACATTACCTGTACAAGAGCCTGATGCATGGGATTTGTACCCCGGCATACCATGGTGTTTTCTATCTCCAAGATGTCTGGGCTTTGTGCCACTGCAAACACCCTTCTCCTATTGACTTAACCACAAGTTGAGAATCTCTCTCACACACACACAAATATGCAGATACTGTCTGAAGAGACCATGTTCTCTTCCAACATAACAGGAAACAAGAACCCTAAGACCAAAAACATATATTAACTTGGAATCTTTCAAAGCAAATAAACATCTCCTCAAATGCCTTCAACAATTTGGACACTAAAGTGGATCTGAATAAGACCCTACTACCTGAAAACATATGCTTGATCTTGCATAAATACATGCTGAATCATCTGCCGTAGTTTTGTGTGATGTGTCAATGGTTGGCCTTGTCCTTTAGGGATGTAGATTCGTCCCATCAGAGTTGAAAAGTTTTTTATTTCAGAGTTAGATATATTGATATCAATACTGGCTGAGATAAATTTTACATACCAGCAAGGATATTGGTCCTGTTGGAACCAGACACTGCCAAAGTACCTCATTGGCTTGCATTGCATGTCCACACAGGACACAAAATGCAAGAAGAATCTACACATACTGATAGAGGGACAAAAATCCACAGCTGCAAAAGAACAGTTGAAGATGAGAAGATGAGAAAAAGTATGAAAAAATAACAGAGAAAGAAAAAGGCTAACGACTGGACACCCACAGGTCCCGAGGTAGACCTGTGTTCAAGAGTTGTATAAAAATGAAAAAGAGAGCATTTGGAGGAAGAACAAGTAATAGCAATGGCTGCAGATAAAACAAAATGTGATCTCCATCCTTGTGTCCTCCCTACTTTATACAAAATGGGCCAGAACACAATCAGAATAACTAAACAACTCCTCATTGAAGCATGATTTATGACTGTTATCCAACATCAGCTTATATGTGGAGAGAAAAGTCACTCATGAAGAAAGAACAATACCAACTCAACTACTCCAGAGAAATGTGTGTTTATTCCAAGTGGGGCTAAAAATATCCCAACTGTACCAAACAGAACAGCTGGAGAAAGCAGAGTGACACGCCTGAGGCAAAACAGATCTTCCTCTAATAAATATCTGATCAAGGGAAAGAAATCAGCAGATTCGAGCTCCTCTGAGATATTACAGGCAGGGTATAAAAAAAGAGGAGGAAAAACAGGGAAAGGAAAAGGAAGATTAAAACAGAAACACGGAAGACAGACAGGATGCAATTTGTGTTTGCTGTAATCCCTTGTGAATAATAACACTGTTAATTAAGCAACGATGGAGATGATTACTAGCAAGAGATGATACTCCCCTGCCAGTTTTAATAGGACTCCTGGAGTGACTGATACACCTATTATTTATGAATATGAGTGTAAATTGGGGGTAAAAATTGCTTGGGTAATCATCATCCTGCTCCCATTAAATATGGCATCCCCCAGGGCTCAGATTTAGGGCCTCTAAAATTTTGATTACATGCAATTCCCCTAGGCTAGGTTAAAAATACAACCTCTTGTATGGTTATGCAAGTGATACACATATTCTCTATTTCTTTTTTAACTCTTTGGCTTCTCTTAAAAGCTTTCATGTTGTGGTGCCTTTGACACCCCCTCTGGACAATGCAGTAATTTTTGTATTTATGCCATTTTGTTTTGTATAAGTGACAAGCATTTTGACACATCTTGATTTGAGTGATTTTGTGTTGATCTGACTCCTGTCTTAACTGTAGATAATTTTTCAACAGTATTGGTTGATCACTGCACTGTGGATGTGGAAGACACTAACTCATTATTCTTCGTACAATAATGAGAAATGACAAGACAAACACAGGTTTTGATTATATTTTGACACAGATACAAACACTTCATCCACCAACCACTTCAGATGCCAAAAATTATATCCTTGCAGTCCCATTAAAATGATGTTTAACAGGCTTTCACTGTCTAACTGAATAATAGTATTATGTCTGTATGCCGTAGTGACAACTGTGGTCCTTCAGCGTACCCACTGCCAGAGGGAAAGAAGATGAGAGGAATAAGAGGAGCCAACAGATTCTAGCCTAGATCGCTCATACATGCACTGCTGCACAGCCATATAAAGACACATTCAGCTTTGTTTAAAGACACACACACACCAAGGAGAGCCGTTCTGCCCCACTGGAAGATAGTCTCATTGTGAACATGTAAGTCTTGGCTCATCTTCATTCAGTGCCTATGTTTATCCAGCTTTAATCTGGAGCTTTGTAAAATAATGAAGCTAGATTTGTAAACAAGCATGCAGCGCAGTGAAAGCCCCAAATCCGCAGGGCTTGTATTCTCACTTTTGCTTCCAATTAAATGATGAACTGGCTGTGGCTGCAGGGATGAGGAGACTTTTATTTTCTCATTTGTTTTATCTGTTTTGGAGAGTAAAACCAGGTCTCCTGGCTCTCACTGGTTGGACACATGTTTAAAGGCATTTCCAGCCTTGATGGAGGACTGAGACTCAGGTACCTTTCCATCCAGCAGGAGGAACTTAAATCACCCTCAACATACCAAAGCTTGTTGCCATGGTTTCACTTACTTAAAGCACCTTGTGCTGTGTCTTAAAAAACTTAGAGTGAATCATCAGAAGAATTTTTTCTTTTTGGGGGGTTTATTTTTCTCCTAATTCTCAGTGCAGCAGAAATATACTTATGAATAATTAATGACTTAGCTTTACAGACATATTCACTCTGGTGTTGCACTGAAACTTTACCTGAAAGTGTTTTGTGTCTTCTGGCCCATTGAGTTACACTATTTTCAGCAATGAGCCTTAGGACCTAAAAATAAACGCTTTGTGTCTTTGCTGTCTTTGCTCATGTTGTGCGGTCTGATCAAATGCAGCACCAACATCCCTCAGAGCCAAACATCAAAGCCACTCTGCATGATTATTAAACAGCAGCCATGGCCTCACAAAAAACCACATTAATGCAATGATGTGATTTCATGCTTTGGTTGGGAGATTCTGCAACATTTGCTCTTTTGCTTTACGAGGATGATGCTGGCCAAATCTGCTTTGTATTTACAGAACTTTACATTCTGAAGAAGGTCTTTCTAGATTAGTTTGGTTGGGGATTTCTTTACCGTTTATGTAGACACACCCATGTAAGGGTCAGGTGTGTGCTAGAGGCCTCCTATACGTTTTTGCAAAAGGATCTGAAAGATCCAAGAATCACCTTGGATTATTTTGGCTTGATTTGGCACAATTATGAGAAATGTAGATGCATTGCCAGCCTTTTCAATTAATGACCCTGGTATAAAAAGTTGGTGACAAAAACAAAACTGGCAAAAATGGTACATTGATGTTGGCCATAGGAATAATTATCCGACTTTTTGAATTGAAAGCACATCCATTTTAGTTATTGCAGTTTTAACTACCTCAAATGAAGATCTGCCTTCGGGTTTTAACCTAGATCATGCTCAGCAGCATTGGTAATAATGAGAGAGAGAGAATAAATTATTCAGATACACACTCACACACACACACACACAGGGGAAGATACATGCAGCTCTTTTTGCACTTAAGTGAAAACAACGCAAGAAAAAGGGTCTCATTCCAATAACCAGAGACAGCCTTTAATAACGAGTGAGGGTCCTGCCAGGAGAGAGGTGATGCAGCATAAGTCTTCACTGAAGGGGGGAGAGATGGAGTAAAGGAGGGGCAGGAGAAAATGAGAAAAGACTGTTTTTCTTGCACAAGAAGTGATTTTAGAGAATTGAGACTCCCATGTCCACTCCATCTTGATGAACACCGGAGTGAGCAGAGGGCAAGAGAAATAGAGATAAAAGAGTTCTCACCGAGTTGATGAGAGTCACAGGGTTTCTCTTTTACTGTTTTGTGTACATAGGACTCCTGCCGCAGCATGGGGCTCTGAAAATACTAGTGGCACACAGTGAGACAGCAGACACAAAGAGGTGACTTGTTAAACATACAGAATTTATGAGCTCTCAGGACTATGCTCAGTGATAGCCTGTCAGTGATACTGACAGCAGCGAGCGTGAAAGCTGCTGGACTCAGCTCCATGATAGAGTGCTCTGTAATGTAGTGGATTGTAATGATACCACCACCAGCAGCCGTCCCACTGAGAGAAGAAAAATGAGCCTGTCAGTGGAAAGAAAAGAGACAGATGAAGAAGAAGGAGCAGAAGAGGAGAAAATTCCCTCAGAAAGTTCTGATGTGCTGTTTGGCTGAAGATCTGCTTTTCACAGCCAAGTCTCTGCACAGATTAAAATGCATTTATTCAATCAAACATCCAGTGGAGAAGCTTGCCAGGTATCTGGCTGCTGTTTGTTTCCAGGGTGGAAGGATCCAGAGCCTACTGTATAAAGACAGAAACTTCAGTTCAAAGAATAAAGGAGCAAAAGATGCAAACTAAGCCTTACAAAAGTTAAGATGAGTTATTCTCTGTGCCTTGGTGACAACCTGCGATGATGTTAAAAGATTAAACTCTCAAAAGTTTTGGCTGACAAAATAAATCTTTAAAACAAGTCTAAAAACTGTCAAATGCTTGGAAAATGTGTAAATGATGGAAATGTTTATTTCACAGAGTTTATTCTTTTTAGTTACTTCATTTTACCTGCAGCTGCGCTGATATTTTTTCTTCAAAATGGTCAAAGTCTAATTGCATCAAAGGGCCTTTGGATCTAAAAAACAAAATATTTTGGGTCAGGTTAATTAAGCAAGTCCCAGCTTGGGGTTATTTGGATTTGTTCATGTCAAGAAACAAAAAACAAGAAACTGGTTTTCTTATATGTCAAGAACAGGATAATTTAGTGTAGTGAAGCATGTGTGTGTGCAAGTGGGGCCCCTGCATGATCCCAGAGGTAAACCTATGTTGAGTGCAGAAACACCTAATTTTGACTTGCTATCATATGTTTTTTCTTTGTAAAAAGTATAATTTGTGAAATATCTGTCCTGCACTTCTGAACATTTGATAATTCTAACAGTAAACTTGACTTATGCAGATTTCTAAATATAGTGTTTGCATATATGAATTTACTGCACAGGAAACATCACACTTTCACTCGTGTAATTATTCATCAGCAGCATTACAGCAGCAGGTCCATGTAGAACCATCGCTGAGGAGTATGCAACAAGACAAAGCTGGGAGACAGACCAGAAACTCTGTTATTGCTGTCACAGTAAGGATCCTAAGCATTAATAAAATAAGCCTTATCATAGCAAGAAATCACACCTCAGAAAAACTGATGGAGGAAAATCCTCTCACTCCCAGCATATGAAAATGACTGTAATCATAAATAAAAGTGAGGATTCAGACCACAAGCCAGGAATGTGGTGTCATAGCCCACAGTGAGAGCAGGATTTCAGGCGGTGGGGAAGCTCATTTCTTGCTGTGGCTGGAGTACAGAACAGGCTGGTGGAGTCTATAGTAGACAGTAAAAGGAAGCCAGCCAGCTTCCTGTCTTCAGATGGCAGAGCAGATGGCACAGTCCTGAGGGCCGAGGTTTCTGCCTGTCATCTTACTCTCTAGCAGGGGAACTCACTTCCTCATTATTTAGTGAAAGCAGGTACGACTTAGCAGCGCTTATACACACACTGAGGGGAAATTTTGAAGTGAAATACCACAAAATATGTGCTATTCATGAGAATCTGCTCTCTCCAGAAGGCATCAGGTATCAAAGAAATTGCTGCTGCTTTATTAGAGGCATTAAGGCAATTTAACATTGTATAGCTCCTTGGATCTTGGATCATTCAAGTAGCAGAGGTCACCAAGAGGCCAAAGATCAAACTTGTCCTCTGCTCCCTCTGGTGGACAAACAAACGTGAAATTACACATGCGATAAGAGTTAAAAACAAAACATCAAGTGCAGCTCTAAGATTTAGTGCTATGCTTTAAGATTTTTGTTGAAATTTCCACTTAGATAAAAAGAAACTCAATCAGTGACTGATTATCTCATGCCAATGTTCTGCAATTTTTTCCCCATGTATCAGCATTTGGGATAAAAGGAACAAAACTTGAGACTAATAATGGAAAGAACAGAGAGGCTGCCATTATTCTATCATGCAGGCAAAATGCAGAAGGAAGTTCATAAATCCAGCTGGGTTGTCTTTGCCTGTTTCCAATAAACTGCCATCTTTTCTTTCAGAGCCACAATTAATGTTTTAATGGTTCAATCAAAAAGTGCACTTGGACCCATTACAGAGAAACAGAGCCTTAGTCATCAGGTTGTGGACCAGGAATGCTGAATATTGACAAGTTATTTGTATTACCAGACTTAGGCGTCTCACACATGATCAGCAATAAAACCGCATTGAAGTGTAGCAGTGAATGACTGTACTGTCTGCAAATAAATGAACATTTGTTTGTGGAACACAGGGACAGGTATAGTTGTATAGTTTGTGAATAACAGTGTCCTTGAGTTCACTGTTGATTATTTCAAGAAATCTAGAGGTGATATCCTCAGCCAGCTCACTCTTTGGTGTGCTCAGTAAATCATTTACAACTTTTTCTGATTGTTCCAAAGCTCTGTAATCTCTGTTTCATAAATACACAGTCCCAAGTGTTGAAAGCTTTCAATCTGTTAATAGAAGGGGCTGCCTTCTTGTCCACGGACTCAATAAAATTACCAACTGAAAACCTATTTTTGTGGTATTAATTCTCCCTTAAACCTAACTGATAATCAAAAGTGCATCTGATACCCATGTATGGCAAGTAAGGTAAAGCCTGTTTGAAGTTAAAACGTAAAACTTTTATCATGTGAAAGCTTCTCTACCCCCCGAGAGGAACCTGGGATGTCAGATCTTGACTCTTAAGATACACAACCAGAGCCACTCCTGGGATACCTCCTGTCAAAAAAGTCAGAAATATGAGGAAACAAGACACCCCAGTCTCATGTGAGATGACTGGCAAAAAATAAAAGCGTAAACCAAAGAAGACAGGCACGCCAAGAGCAACTCCCTGCAACTTTCAGGCTTTTAAAAATGAAATAATGAACACAAGCTGCACTCTCAGTTGGGAGGTAAATGTCAGACCTCGTCATACACACAATCACAGAAGCTTTTTTAGCCCAAGCAAATGAATTAAATAGATACCCAGAACTTTGTCTATTAACATGCATGATCATGCACAGACTCACATACACAGGTTTGTAAAACTGTGCCCACTTCTTCCCAGAACTGCTGGCTTGTTTATTCAAGCTTAGTCAGAGAAAGTGCAGACAGTGTGTTTGAAAGAGGGAGACAGACAAAAGCATAGACCTGCCTGGTACAATTATTGTAATTTCAGTCATTTTTCACCACTAAAAATCTCTAATAATTGCCCGGAAATCCCACCCTAATCAAGTGAACATCAATTCTCACAGAGCAGAAAAACTTGACAATAGGATACAAAGAGAAAGAAAGAAGTTAATAATTCCAGCATGCAGTGAATTCAATTTTCTTCCTTCCTCTTGTCTCCACTTCTCTCCATGATGTGTGTTTTGG
The DNA here is from genome assembly GCA_008086565.1 of Thalassoma bifasciatum. Classification (NCBI taxonomy): domain Eukaryota; kingdom Metazoa; phylum Chordata; class Actinopteri; order Labriformes; family Labridae; genus Thalassoma; species Thalassoma bifasciatum. The sequence continues at coordinate 560,610 of RPOG01000103.1, forward strand.
AGAGACACTCTGTTTCTCTTGTTTCTCTATGCGTGCTGCCGCTCTCTCTCGCTATCTCCCCAGCCATCTTGCTGTCTTTGCCAGTCTTCTGTTGCTTTGAAGTGCTTTGTGCTTTCCTCATTCAGACAGCCTTCCTGCCCTGTGCTGGGCTCCTGCCCAAACCTGACAGGGAAGAGACGAATGCAGAAATGCAGCTAATTACAGCTGACTGTGTATGTTCTCTCTCAGTGTGTAGTTTGTGTGAGTGTGTTTCTGCACCATCAACATCTCCAAAGGCTTGCCATGTCTAATTAAACCATGCAATGTCTTCTCCTGTCACTTCCAAGCTGCAACCTCCTGGGCTGAGAAAGAGGCCAAATACTGTAGTTCCTCAAGAAGCCACATGAGGCTGACTCCAAAGGGGAGTTAATCCTAATTAGACCCATATTAAAATGCCCTGTGATATGTATGTAGTGTGTGGTCTCTTTGAAAGACATTGAAATACTGTTAGCTTTCTACCAAGTATTACCTAGTAATACTCAGGATCCGCTTACAAAGTGTGAACTCTAAGCACTTGGCTATTTGTGTTGAGCTGAGCAAAAGTCCATCATTATCTCTGGGGTCTTTCAAACTCTTGTCATGGGGTGAACTCAATCAGCTTCAAACCTACTGCGCAGATGGGTGAGACTTTGAAGATGAAAAATCTATCAAAAGATTGTAAAAAACTCAAAGGGCATGGCTGTAGCAGCTTGTCAAAGTTTGATGTTTAAAAAACTGTAGATTCCTTTTTTATCTCCTAAAACACCTGTTGGGTCCTTTCATGGTAGCCACCAGTATACCAGTGCAAAATTATTCAATTCCATTCCAGTATTTTAGATGGTGCTCAAAGAAGCAAGTGACTGCTACCATGACACTAACATGTCGGTTTTACAGGGCCATAAGAGACCATACTTGGACTGCAAGGTGACACTAAAGGGGATTAGGAGGTTGAAAAATAGCAATTCTAAAGGCGTAACAGTCTAGGTCTGTGGCTACTTTATTAGCTTATATCTAATGGACCACTGTGTTCCACAGGGACAAGATTACAACTTAAGTTAAGTATTCATTAAAACAAAGAAGCCAAGAATAGAAACTTGCAACAGTTTTGCTCCAAACTCCATAGGGAGAGTGCATCAGGTGAGGAATTGAATGTCCAGTCATTAAAATAAGCCTGGTCTATTAACAAAATGCCAACACTAATCCTGGGTGATGTCATCACGGGTACAACCATCATTTAAAGAGTCCATGGTTACTCCCCTCTCCCCCCTAATTCCTGGATCATCCTATAAATGCATTTTAGTATTTCTCCTGTGATGAATTTTCCTTTATTTTTCTTGGAGTAGCTGAATATTAAGATGATCCATAACACAAGCCATCACAGCAAAGCCTCAGTCGACTCACCAATCTGCTCACGGTGGCCCCAGACCAGTTTACACAATATCTTGGCTCAGGTGCCTTTAATCAACCAGACATTTTCCAAACTGTAGCAGCGAAGCCAGATTATTTTTAGAGCCCACCAGAGTCTTAAACTCAGGAAATTGCACCTTCTCCTGTTCTCTGACTCACAGGAACATGAGCCCTAACTGTCCTCCAAACGTCCCATCACCTTCTAGCAGTGACAGAGACAGACCTGCATGCTTTTGAGGCATCAGCAGAAATCCCTTTGACATTTTCAAGGAGTAAAAGGGTGGAAAGAAAAGTGAGAAACATAAAGGAGAGGTCGTTTTGTGTAATAATGTTCTGGCACCATGTCCAAATGACAGAAAGACATGGTTTGTATTTACGCACAGATGAACGGGATAACGCAAGGAATGGTATGGTTGGACTCGAGGAGCCGACGCTGACACCATTTCTCGTAGACTCTGAAAAATTTGTCTGGAGTCTTGGAGGATATAAAAAAAGAGAATATTGAATGTGGATCTGTAGCTGACTCAAACCCTGCCAAAAGGTCTGAAGTGAAAGAATGGGTTTTCAGAAGAAAAACGCTCTGTTTCCAGTGGTGACGATCAATGTAATCGATGACAGTTTCCAAACAGTTGTCAAATTTAAATTGCCTTTTGAGTTGGTCCAAAATGAAAGACCAAAAGACCTGAACCACATCAGAATCCCCTTCTGCTTAATTTCCAGGCAGAAAAATTCAAGGTCTGATTTATTAATGGGTAGATCACAGAATGAAAAGATGGATGACGTGATAGCTCTCCAGTACTAGAGCCAAAGTATTTGGAGTTACCCCCAACTAGCTGCAGACTATGTCATAAAGCTCACCTTCTGTTAACAGATGGAAAAGTGATTAAACTCAAATGGCAATCTTGGGATGTGAGGAATGAAGCATGAACAGAAGTGCTAAACACGGCCTTTTTTTGAGACTTCGTTTTCTGGCCACAGGAAGACTGAAAACCACACCAAGTCCAAAAAAAGCAAGATTTTTTTTTTTTTTTTTTTTTTTTTTTAAGTATGGAACACATTTATATCCAGATGATAAAATGGCTTTTGTCTGACTTTTGATTGGCACACACTGTACAGGGTGTTATCTTTTTTTATCGTATAATTTTAAGTTATCTGTGACTACAATGATATTAATTGTATACAGAGCAAGAGTAAACTGTTACGGTTTAAACTGCAATGGTTTAAACTGCAATGGTTTTAACTGCGTACATGCTACAAAACTGTCACCAAAATGTCATCACCTTTGTTTTAGGGGATGTTTTGGCTTCATACTGGTACAAAAAGGGATAAAGGGTAATATTGTGCATTTTGATACACGATCATTGAGGTGAATCAATTTCTTGGGGTTTCTTAAGAAGGACTGTATGTTCATGGTTCCACAGCACCATAGCTAATGAGTTATATACCATAGCTAATGGAAATAATGAGTGTCATAAAAAGGCCATAGATACAAGATGACAGACATCAGGTTCAGGGAGGGAGGATTCTGTTTTCTCGAAATTATAACATATGGCACAAAGTGTAACCAGACTACAACAATAATCAAAATGGTGACCCAGGAAATGAACGTAGACGAGAAACAATCACAGACGGATCAGCATGAGGAGGGAGGCCAAGAGAAAGATCAATGAAACTTTTCAGTGCCTGTCATACAGACGGGGACACAGAGGGAATCTGTCGGCACCAATGGACCTGAATAAATGGAGGGAGGAGAACAGCTGTCTAGTGACTCAGAGCTTGTCCTCAACTCTGCTGTCACGAGAAGGACAGTTGTGCTGTTAGAGGAAAAAAAAAAAGGAGTAATGAGAGAAAGAGCCCAAAGGACATAGAGTCTAATAGCTCTGTCTTGTAGTGGATGGAACTGAAACCATTCCCCATCTGGATAGATTTAGATTAATTACAGTAAGTACTGAGTTTAGCCGCCTAATCTAAAATGACATGAGAGAGCGAGAGAGAGAGAAGTCAGAAACTTGTGTCAGGGAAATAATATAATAGAAACTTGTCTCCTTGTAATTCCATTTAAAAGAAGAGCTTAGATTAAATGATGTTTTCTGTTTTGGAGGGGATGGAATATGAGACGCATGGCAGCTCAGAGAGTTTTCTCACCTCGTAGAGACAGTTCTTTAACCTGGGTCATCCAGTTCACTCACATTACCACCTACTGCTCCTTACAACCTCAGTTTGCTCTGCTTCCAAAGTGCTTCAAGGCTTAGTTAAACAACTGGTTAGACAAAGGGGAAAGTTTTGGCTGGTGAGGAGTTCTTGTTTTTCAACACAGAAGTCCTCATTGTTGGCTTAGGCTAGTATTCATTTTGATAATGAAAGCAGGATCAGAAATTAACTTGATCAATCCATTTTACATCCAAAAATAAAATGCTGACAGGCTAAAAGTTAATCTTTGATAAAGATTGAGGCGGGTATGTGCAATGTGTTTGTCTAAGTAGGATACATTCCTGCAAGTTTGACAGGGTCAAAGGGGGTACACTTCACTTCCATTTTCCATATTTCTGTCCTATTTCCTGATGACAAAGCCTTTGTCAGGGATCAGGGTGATCATTTTGTGACCTTTCATGTTTGATGTTTTGTGTCTGCTGACTCAAATACCCCAGCATCAAATAGCGGGGTTTTCCATGTTTTAGAATATGTGGAGAACATATGTAGTTAAATGTTTTAGAGTTAGGATCAATTCTAAATCAGCAATGATGAAAGTGTGGTTGAAAGAGCTTTGAGAAAAAAGTCTGTCACCACAGGGACAGTTAATGACCGTCATAAAAGTGCACAACAACCCTTTTGATTCCTGCAGTGGCACACGAGGTCAAGTCAGACATGTGTCCAAGACATGGAGAAATAAATATTTCTATAGTGGCTCATAATCTATTAAAAATTGCTCAAAACTCAATAAGATACTCTTAGGGTGGTTCAGTCATACATACGTGTCATCCAATATGGATTACATTATTTCAAGTAGGCGCTGTTAGGGATCTTTCTTTCTCTTTTTCTTGCTTCCCCTTTCTTCATCTTCTTTGCCATTAAACTGTCTCACAAATTTAAAAGGGCCTGATAATAAAAACACATTTGATCTGGATTGCAATTTATCTTGAAATGTTTATTTGAATGTTCACATTTATTTGTAGAAGACTGGACTGTCAAGTGGACAAGAGCCTCTGTTGTACTCAGTGGCTGTTTTCATGCTCAACACAAGAGATCTTGGGTCTGTTAAACAGATCTTTCCACACTACTGAATCCACCCAAGGATCGCCTGAACAGTGCAATAATGTTTCATGTTCTCCTTGTTACACATTTTTGCACCTGTGAAATTGGTTGGGTCGGTGTAGATTACCTTGAATGAGACTTCAGCGAGCAGAGCAGCAGGAGCTGCCCTGGAGTCGGCCCAGCACATGCCTGTCTAATGGCGGTGATATGTGAGTGGGACAGAGCACGCTTCGCACACTGCGGCTCATTGATGAAGACGGGAAGATTTTCCTCTGACCAGGCATGGAATAGCCAGGTGGTCTGCCCTTGACATATTTCATCCGTGCAAATTCGTTATGTGTGGGGTAACATGCATTAAAAAGAGAGAAACAGTCAGTAAGTGAGGAAAAGAGGAGAGAATTATACTTTTCCTTTTCCAAAGTTTGTGTTGTCCAAAACCAGCAAAGGTGTGTGTTAACCCGACTGGAAGAGGACAGATGAAGTGGTTTTGGAACAGAGGACCTGCTGCCAATGTGAGAATGCTGTTCTTCCACTAACACGGTACAGTAGCATGTCTGCCCAGTGGAGTGGTGAAAAGCACCATTGTGCTTAACAATTAAGCAGTTTGTTCTTACATCCATTCATCTGGGCAGGGTTTGTTCTGGTGTTATGCAACATGTCACTTTCCTTCACGCATGCACTTTTCACTTTTACCTCCCAGACGTCCACTGCTGGTCATATACTGCTCTGATGAAGGACCACATATACAGTAGTTCTTATAGTAATACCAGTGTATAGCAGTAACATCTGAATCACACCAGAAGTAGCAAATGGGGTGTCTGTAAAGTTAGAGCTTGTTACAGTTTTGTTTGTTGGGGGAACCATACACATTGGGAAATGTTCCTCCAGGTGTTTTTATTTAAATTTTTACAAAACATCTATTTCAGACTTTTTGGAATCAAAGTTTTTTTTCTCAAACATAATTAAAAATTTCTATTCCATCTTTGAAAGGTTGTCTTTAACTTGAGTAATAGATTAAATGAAATAAAACATGATAATCTGTATATCATCATTTTACACAGCATCCCATCTTATTTGGAAATGTGGATTGATGATGAATTTTGGAGAACAAAACATAATGCCACATGAACATATTTTGACAGCAGTTCACATATTGTTAATTAAAGATCAAAAAGAGGATGCTGGAATACAAATGTAACTAAAGATTTCTGTCAGTTTTCCGATCTGTGATGTGAAATACACAGCTGCATTTAGTTAATGACTTGTTTTGTTCTTAAGCCTTTTGAGCCTCTTTACGTCTTCATCTTGAACCTAAATAACCCGGAGTGCTGTCACTCCATCCATAAACTTGATTACTGGAGAAGATCCAGAAATTTTATTGTGATTGCACCATAAAAAGAGCCCTGACTCTTGTTTTTAACTTTGTGTCAGAGCTGTTTGTGTTGATAAATGAGGAGGGTTGTGAGCATAGCCTTGTGAGATCTGCACTGCAGAGGGTTTAGTCTTTACATAATAAACTCCTCACTGAGGTGCAAGGGAGGAAAAGTGAAAATATGCAGTTGCTCTGTGTTTCTGGGCTAGATGACAATGTTGTCAAAGAAATGTAATATGTTAAATGCTTGTTTCGGCGAAGCTGAAGTTTTATTTGCATGAGCCAACTTTATTAAACCGCACAAGTCATTTAAACTATCAACTTTTCTTTCCAGATAGGTTTTTAAAAACACCCTGAGGAACTTTCTTTCCACAATAAAGCAGCTTTGTGTGCTCAAAGACACTATTAATCTCAGGAGATTCAGTTATTTGACAAAACTGTGGAAGGCGTCAGGGTGCCAGTAGTTAAAGATCTTTCTTCATGTTTGAAAAATAATGGCCTGACATAAATGCCAAGACCTTTTCTCCCATCAGCCCAAAATTGTTATCAGTGATCTTTCACTGAGATACAGGAGAAATCCTCTCCTGTTTGTTGAAACTCCTATCAGAGTGTTTCTCAACAGAGGTGAGGTCTGATCCTTAACTGATGACCCCGACCGTTGCAGAGACACACATAAACAAAAAGATGAGGAGATAGCACGAAGGGAAAGAATGGGTCCTGACTATCCTCTCTGACATATTTGGGATTTTATGTTGAAGGACGAGCAGATAGATCGATAAACACCTATATACACACAGGCAGCCGACGTATCAGGTGACAGGAAAGTGTTTAACAATGATGATCATAAATCACTGAGGGACTTGGAGTTAGAGCCAAAACACAAAACTCACTCACACTTAGGCTCAAGTTTCGAAGAGTTATACTTGAAACAATACCAAAGGCTCACTCTTAAGCTTAGTTCTGACTGTATAAACTTATTTTGTTCTTTCACACTCTACAGGGTTAAGTTTCACATAATTTATTTGTTTTAATCTAGGCTTGAAATGGAAGAAGCTATATTGGGCTACAATATGCAAGCTGTAGTATATCTTATTTTTCTCCTGATTTTCACATTTATATCAATCAAATGTGTGTTCCTTAATCTCTATGTAGAATATGTGTAATAAGATTTGGTAACCCAGATCATGACAGACATGCGCAAGCCTCTCCACTGTGTGCGTCATTCTCACAGCAGTGGCTCAGTACACTGCTTCACCTTGCCAACCAGAGCAATTACTGCTGCCTCTTCTGTTAACAAAAAGGACCACTTTTTGTTACCTAATCAGTCCAGGTCTTATAAATGCTAATACAGGGCCAGAAAGAGTCAGAACAGGCCTGGAATTAATTGCAGTGTTTATCTAAGGTAGAGATGGGAAATACATGTGAGGTTCATTGTGATGTGATTTTTACATTGAGATTGTGTGTTTATAACGTGAATAACTTTCTACTAGAAATCAACAGAGACTCACAGACTATATATATATCAAGTATGTCCAAAGTCAGCTTTCATCTTACTCATTATTTATGGCACGGAAATGGATTGTGTTCTAAATTATACTTGAAATTGCGATTTTTAACAAGTGTACAAACAAAACCAAAGTATATTAAATAACTTTCACATGCCAGAAATCTGGGTGTAATGTTGGGCTGACCCAGGTCTTTACAAGCATGTTAAGTTACAAAGTTGGCCAACTATCACTTTAAGAATGTGGCTAAGATTGAGGGACAAAAGTGTCAGCAGGACCTGGGAAAACTGGTCCATGCATTTATCTTCAGTTGACTTGATTATTGTAAAGCATCAGGTCGACTTGAACAGTCAGACAGATATATCCGGTTCAGGATGCTTCTGCTTCAGTCCTCGCTAAGACCAAGAGAGTGGATGACATCAGTCCAGTTCTGAGGTTTTTACACTGGCTGCCTTTCAGTCAGAGGATAGATTTTAAAATACCCCTGCTAGTTCATAAAGCTCTGAATGGTTCAGAGACAAAATATATGACTGATCTTCTACTCCAGTAAAATCCATCAAGACCACTCAGGTCATCTGGATAAGGTGTGCTTTCAGTCCCCAGTGTCAGAACGAAACATGGAGAAGCAGCGTTGAGTTTTTATGCACCAAATATCTGGAATAAACACCCAGAAAATATCAGGTCTGCTGAAACTCTCAGCTACTATAAATCCAGGTTGAAGACTCATGATTTACAGCTGCTTCATATTAGTATATGTTAACAAATTATAAACAAAATCTATTTTTTTCCACAACTCTGCACCACAACTTTCATGTTTATATTTTAACAACTGTTTTTGATATATTTTTATTTCTATTTATATATTTTGCCTGAACCAAAATGTTTTCATCTCCTTACTTTTAATTGTTTTCTTTCGTGTGTTTTGCTGATGTCTATCTGCAGCACTTTGAATTGCCTTGTTGCTGAAATGTGCTACAGAAATAAGCCTGCCTTGCTTTGCCTGATGTCTCAAAAAACTGAGTTAATACTGCAAATGCAAAACTCTGACAGCTGACATCTGACATGTTTAAAGAACATAAAAGGAAACACGACCAGATTGAACTAGTGAAATGTTTCAGAAAAGGAATAAAAAAATGTGCAGAATGCAAGATAAGAAATATTTAGGGCATAAAATATTGTTTTCAAAATCATCTAAAGAACATCGTAAAAACAGTTCAGATAAAATCCAGATCCTGATCCTGTCAGGAGGAAATCCTGAGATATTTTACCCTTATCGCCCCCTAATGGAGAACATTTCCTTGGTCAGAAACTGAGTTTGCTGATGTTTACATGGCACGAAACTCTGCAGAGAACTGTCCCCTTATTATCTGGTGCCAAGGGACAGCTGAGGGACAGGTGAGGTTTTATTTCACAAGTCCGTAATGATGGCACCAGTATGTTTGACCACACACAGTGACTGATTTTTAAAAGAAATCACTAAAATAAATGATAGTTGAACAGAGCTTTCATGTGTTACTTTATTAAGAGTAAATGACTGTCAGTAAGATCTGCTGGCCTTTTGTCATTTCTACAAAACCAAATGTGGCACTCTTAAGAAAAAAGTTTGAACACCCCTGGTTTATATTGATGGAAAGATGGATGAGGTCAAAGAGCAACCTGGTGAGTTTCAAAACGCACCATCCTCTATTGAAAACACTCAGTGTATCAAAAAGCCCCATGCTTATTTTTACTCCAAATTTCCACTTGATGCTGATGGAATTACTGGGGCTCAGCCTGACCTGTGGTTGCTTTGAGAATTTGAATTAAGATAAAAAAGAATCCATTACGGTCCAGTTAGGTTTCACTGTCTGGCCCCTAACTGCAGTCTGTGCTGAATCTAATCAAATTTCCACTTTGAAACAATCCCATCCCATTTTCTTAAAACTACACAGATCAAGTGGTGAACAGACGTCATGGGGTAAAGGTTACTCTTAACTTTGTCCAGCTTGTAATGAAGTTAGTGAAATCCCTCAGAAAGGGTTTCTGTTTTTCTAAAGTTGACTAAATGTGCCACGTGTAAAGAGATCTGTGGAAGTTCATTTCCTCCAGGGGGTGTACTCTCGCCATTGTTCTCTTTCACTTCTCCCTCATCTTATTTCTCATCTTTGTTGCTGACTGAGCGGTTAAGCTACAGGTTCATACATCCATGCTTACATGGCTGCGGATCCTACAGACAGAAATCAATGTGCTTCTTAAAATGTGCTGACACGACTGGAGCTTGCATATTCCAGTCAGAGGAAACATTTTTTTTTTTCCATGTGGAGATATTGCACTGGATATGTAGCTTACACACATGAACCAAATGTGTGAATTCTGACACCGTGGTAGGAAGTTTTACCCAAAAACGCTGACGAGAGCCGTCATCTCTGGCTGTGTTTCAGAAACAGGAGGTATGCGGCTGCTTGTGTTTGTACGTGCATCTGTGTGGCACAAGATTCAGTAAAGGCATCCTGTCAGTCAAAAGCTTTTACTGGAAGCTGACCACACACACATACTTACACACAAAAACACAAAAAAGGCCCTCTGCCCCAGTTTGGTTATCCCTTTTGCTTTTCTGTCTCGTTACATTGGGCTCCATGACGGTGATCTGGTCAAAGCACTTCTACAAAGACTCGCATTGGGGTGGGGGCAGAGGCTGGTTGTAAGGGCTGACAGTGAAAGGAGGTGTGTGTGTGTGTGGCTGTGTGTGGCAGAGGGGGAAGAAATTGTCACATCTTTTGATAGTGTGACTAAATTTTCTTTTTGACCCCATGTGTGAGCTCTAAAAGCTCAGAGAGACGCACCGGATGCTGAGACAGAGAGAGAAGCAGGAGTAAAAGTAAAAAGCAAAAACTCCAAGCAGAACTTACCTAAATATTTAGAGAATTTGTGCATAAGAGGACTGAAGACAACAGAAAGCAAACCCCTGTCAGCATGTCTCTTCTCAGCTGTCTTCTGTGATGGACGTACACGGGTTTAGCACTATGTGACTGTGTGGTGCTAAAGTCGTCCAACATAATTTCATCACATTTCAGCGACTACGTGTAACAGTCTCTACTAACCTGTGGCTCAGTGAACCAGCTGGACTCTAGCAGAAAGCAGTCAAACTGTATAAGCCGAATACTTCCCTGTGTCACTCGAGCTGCCAGGTTTTGTGCAGGTCTGCGACATTCTCAGAGAGCTAAAGCTCCCTGCTGAAGGTTTATTTTGTTTGTTTGTGTGTCTGCATGAGCAGGATTATGGATCTTTATGCATTGTGGTGTTTGGACTGGCTGACCCTGAGAATATTGTTTGCAAACCAGCAGGATAAAGGGGCAGACTTTCAGATTATACAGCTCATTTGGAAAACTAGAAAAATTTATGAAGCCAAAATGCTTTGGCAGGAAGCAATTTTGTTTTTGCTTCTTTGCTGTGTGATATTTACAGGGTCCAATTTTTCTTTCGAAAATGTTATTGCTTAAAGAGGGAGAGGGATAAAATCAGTCAGGAAGCAAACACATGGAGTGCTGTACAGGTAACAAACAAATGATGCGAACAAGCTGACAATAAGTTTTGGTTTCGAGATGATTTTTTTTTTATTTCTGAGGTTAGAAAAAAAATCAATATTGTTCAAGTTGTGTTCATATTGGCCCTACATGCTGGTGAAATAACATTCTCTGGGAATTTTAGTTTACATAATCCGAAGTTCAGGTCCATCTCTGTACTTTCCCTTTTGCACTTTATTCTTATTTAATCAGATAAAATCAGGATTTTAAGATAGTTATTCAGCACACTTTACCAACTTTGAAATAATTACTTTTCTAAGTAAAAAAATGTGCTTTGATCGTCACAAGTTTAATTTGATTTTTGAACCATTATTTCATCACATTTGTTTATCCATTAGCTTTGACCTAATGACAGTCAGTAGTTGAAGTGACTCTCTCTCTCTCTCTCTCTCTCTCTCTCTCTCTCTCTCTCTCTCTCTCTCTGTCTCTGTCTCTCTATCTGTGTGTGTGTGTGTGTGTGTGTGTGTTCTGGAGAAAGAAAATAAGACACAAACTATTTGTGGGAGGCACTGGTCGCTGTGTTTCACACATGTTTTGACAGTTCTGCAAGCTAATCTCTATAGTTGCAGCTTTGCAGGCTGGGAGGTGTGTGTGTGTATGTGTGTGTGTGATGGTGGGGACTTCTCTTGGAGAAAACCTGTAGCTGCGTGGATAATGCCTCTGTGCAGAGCATTTCTCCTCCTCAACATTTCTTTACAGCGTAGTCCCAAAGCTTTGTGTGGATGAGTCTCCTTTTTGTGCACAGTGATGCATTGAATGTGTTTGTGAAATGTGAAAGGATTTCTTTTAAAGCAGCCAAACTGCTTTATTTCAAAGAGGACCTACAGTAAGCTCTTAATTTCTTTTTATCTACTTGATTGACAGTAGAGTAATAGATTATGGAGCTGAGGATGTACAGTGTATGGTGAGGTAGGGAGGGGATATTTTCCATGTTCAATCATGCAACATGCAACATGCTCCTGTGTCTGTTGTCTTTCACACTCACTCGTCTTGTGTGGTTTGGATTTCAAACTGCGCTTGGACTGCATATCTGGGCTGCTGGCCACCTCACACACAAGCTTTTCCACTTTAGAATCTCCCTGATACACACACACACACACAGACAGACACACACACACAGACACACACACACACACACACACACACACACACACACACACACACACACACACACACTACATACACCATCTCCACTCACACATACAATTGCTGAGACACTCTTTTCAAACCATGCTAAACCTTTAGGCCCAACAATACAGGCAGGACCTAATCTTGTGGACCTCGTCCAATCAAAGGGCTGGAAACTGAAGAGTGGGAATTGATTGGCCTGCAGCCACAGGGGCCAGTTAGGGGAAGGAGAACAAGAGGAGACAACCATTGTTGATTGATTACCATGAAAGACACTTTTGTTAGCGACTTGAAGGCAGTGCACTGTGCCTGTATCAAGAGGAAATGCTAGCAGTTTCAAAATAGGTCACTGCTCAAACGTGTGTTCAAGATACGAGATAGTGAGGTGTGCACAAGACAAGCACCACCCCAACAAGAAAGAGTAAGGTTCACAGATTATTAGCTGTGAGTTGTATTGATTAGCTGTGGAGCAAAGGTTAGCTGAGCGTGCAAAGCACAGCACTTTGGAGACGGAAAGTAGGAGCTGAGTGATGGGAGAGAAGAAGCGAAGAAATTCTCTCCAAAGCTTTGCCATAAACTTATCCAGCCAAATCATCACTTCAGAGAAACTGAAGATGCTTTTTATAAGTGACGACATCTCAGGGTTGATTACAGCTCAACACCATCCATTCTTTCCACGTCGCAAGTTGTGAAAACTTCTCCAAGAGGTGATTGAGCTTGTTTGTTCTTCTGGCAGCAGTTCGATTCCCAGAAAAATCACTCTGCAGTGTTTGCACACACCAATAAGTCAACAGGGATTTAAACTGTAGTACAGAGAGATAAGGCTGAAAGAAATTTGTCTCAGTCCTGAAGTTAAGAAATGATTAGATGTTGAAGTGATTTAATTCATAATACTCTGACTCTGGAAATGAGTGACTGTGTGGTCAGCTTGTTATAAAACTATATGGCTGCTTGGATAAAATCAACTGAAGGGTTTTATGGATGTGCCGCGCTGTCTGATATTGAACCACATTGCTATTTGTGTGATTTCATCTTATTGAATTAAAGTTTATGGACTGACTGCTGTTTCTGGAATTTTATCTGCTGCGCTACAGGCGAAGAACAATACTGTCCAAAACTCCAGTCCAAGTGCACCTCCAACTGCTCGCAAAACACACTCTCACAGTCTCACTGTTTGTGCTGCCCCATACGGACAAAAACAATAACCCAAAGGTCTCATCTATTCTCCTCATTCTTGTGTCAGTACTGTGGTCCAGCTTCGCCTTACATTACAGCTCTATCACTCCCAAATTATCATCCATCTCTGACTAATACACTGCATGAGTCTGCATTTACACGCTGTGCACATGCAGAAAAGCATCAACGCATGGAAAAGATCAAACGTAAGATGAAAGAACAACCTTCATGTGAGCCACGAATCCCACATCCTGCTCAAACCACAATACATTGTGAGTTTGCTGCCAAGGCTAAGGCCCTCACTGAGTCAGTGGCACGGATAGAAAGAGACAGAGAGGCAGTGCACTTCTTTTCACATCCAACACACTCATTAGCATAACTACCACAGCAGGGATGAACTACCTGGCCACCTGTAACTGCAACAGACACATTGAAGAACCTTGACTTTTGCACACTCTTGTTTCCCTACTATCACTCATTTCTGAAGGTTGTGATCACATGCAAGCAGGACCAAGGACCATTACCTTTCACTGCAATTTATGGTCATTACTGTAAACTTTTGCTCAGTCACTTACCAAACAACTTCACACATCCACTGAAGAAGTGATTTAAAGGGAATTATTACAGTTAACCATTGTCAAATCCTGATATTTTATGACTCTAAGATTATCAGACGACTGCAGGCTACTGAAGTTGTTTTCTACCTCTTTTCAAAATGGCTACTCTCATGAAATCATCAACACTTTTTTTACAGGAAATTTTAAGGAGTTATACAGGGTACACATATGAGCTAAAACTTGGAGCAGGGTAATGGTGGCAGTGACAGAACAGAGGCAGAGACTAGAGATGCTGCAGATACAACTAACAGGCAAAATGGGAGGATTGTCCAAAGTTTGGTTTGTGATCCTGAGAATGACAAGCATGTTGACTTGTTATGAAATTTGAGGCATAAGACATGACAGGATTAAAACAAATGAAAACAAAAATCAAAAATTAAGAAGCACCACTATAAATAAAACTACTACCTCCTCTGAAAACCTTTCACACACAAAGTCCTGGCAAACATCCAGGTCCTGAAATTGTCTGGACTTTCCCTTTTACTCATACCACACAGCAGGAGGTGGTCGGTGTCATTGTCTCCCTCACAACTCTAGTCGAACAGATTGAAGGTAGGTTTCAGCATAAGTCCTGCCATCCCAGAAATCCTTCAAGTTAAAGACGAGCGGGCCTGAATGAGAAGCAGTCATTATCTGTTATCTGCTGGGAGCCTGTTGAGGAAATGTTTGGGCAGTAGAAAGTTTATACACATTACCAAAACAGCATGACTAGGACAAATGTCTTGAGTTTGTGGGTGTGTTTCTGACTGAAAATTTGTGCATATTTGAGAGATGAATAAAAAAAATGCAGCTGGAGAAGCTTGCCAGAGTTCGTTCTCTCTCTCTCTCTCTCTCTCTCTCTCTCTGCTGGAAACTTGTTTTGGAGGAGGGGTTTCTTGGAGGATAAGGGGCAGGAGGAGTGTCCTGCAGGCCAGTGGGAGCCTCTCCCGGGGCTTTGATAGGCTGAGGCTGCTGTGAGTGAGTGGAAGGGAGGCCAGTAAGAAGGTGCATGGTCTGAGAGCCTGTCAGGGGGGCAGGCAGCTGCTCAGAGCAGCCACCACTGCCTCTTAAAGCCTAAGGTAGTCCTCATTTCAGCTGCAGACTGATAGACAGACAGGGAGCAGGGAGGGCAAGAGACAGGTCTGAGAGAGGGAGAGGGAAGGAAAGTGAGAAACTGAACAGGGAAAGTTAGACTGTGAGTAGTCCTACTCGAGTGTCCACTCTTCCTTCCCTCTGCACTACCTGAGGCACACACATACACACACACAGTGAGGTGTTTCAGGGAGGCTTAGAGGGCTAACTCTCCAGGGAAGAAGGGAATTAAACTCTTTGTTTTTAAGTTCTTAGGGTCCATACTCAGGACAAAACAAAACAAAAAAGGATTACAGCTTGTTCGCCAGCCCCACTTGTTCCTCTCTTCTCCCAGATTTTTGTCCTCACTGAGTCACTTTGGAGACTTTGGATACAACCTTCTTGAACTGTTGGTTGGAGCTCAGAGAGGCATGGCACACGGACAAAAGAGCCCCAGGTGGGCATTAACCCAGGGCTCCTTCAGCTTGGCACTGGGCCTGTCGCTCTTCTCCCTCCTCCTCCTCCTCCTCACCGTCTCAGCCGCAGATGAGTACGACTACTACAGCTGGCAGTCGGACAACTTCCACAATGGCCGCTTCTACACCAAGCAGCCGCAGTGCGTGGACATACCAGCTGACCTGCGCCTGTGCCACAACGTGGGCTATAAGAAGATGAGGCTGCCAAACCTGCTGGACCACGAGACCATGCCAGAAGTCAAGCAGCAGGCAGGCAGCTGGGTACCCCTCCTGGCCAAGCGCTGCCATGCTGACACCCAGGTCTTCCTGTGCTCGCTGTTTGCACCCGTGTGCCTGGACAGGCCCATCTATCCATGCAGATCGCTGTGCGAGGCAGTGAGGGACAGCTGTGCTCCGGTCATGGAGACCTATGGCTTCCCCTGGCCAGAGATGCTGACCTGTGATAAGTTTCCCATTGATAACGACCTCTGCATCCCCATGCAGTTCACTGGGAACCACGCCACCCAGCCACCAGGTAGGTATCATGTATGCACGTGCATCCATGTTAACACACCCTTATGCAAGCATGCACACACTTGAGAATCTGTGCACGCTTACAAGTTGAAAGTCCACAAAGGTGTAAATTACAGCAGGACTGACACCTTTTCATTCAAGAATGTCTCTGCATAAGAGTCTGATTTATTGCTGTGGGTAAAGGGTATTTCTGAAATGACTTTTTAAGCATGACGCTCTGTGACTTTAAATTGTGAATCATGTAGCAGTAATAATTCACTTAAAGATGAAACTTAATTGTCATTAAAAAAACAAATAAATTTTTTCAATATAGAAAGTATTCTATGTCTAGCTGCATTGGCTGTCGATATTCTGTCAAAAACATGGTTGTAGTTGTTTGAATATTTTTACAGGTAATAAGGATTTAAATGAAATGAGTTGAAAATTCAAATTAATGTCATGAGAAAGTAGTTTTAAAGCTTTCAAAGTTCTAAAGAAAAATTAAAAGCAGGCGATGAAGTAAGTTTTTGAGAAGGTATACAATTTCAAGACTTCAATTTTACTTCTTTAAAACAATACTTGAGAGATCTCAGTGTTCAAAAACCTGCAGGCTCAGATACACTCAGAGCTAGAAAATGCCTGTGAGGATCACATGGTCTCCCCGCACGATAATGATGACAGACGGAGATTTAATTGCAAGAATATCCAGAGGAGGTCACTGAGAAAGGGAGAGACGTGGAGCTACAGGGGAAAGTACCCAGAGTGAGCGGACAGCTCAGGACGGCTCCCTGCCATCTCCACCCGCCTCAGGGAGGGACAGAGACAGGCCAAGAGAGACAGACAGGAGACTGAGAGACTCCGGCAGTCAGATCGCTCCCTGAGTTAAGATGAATGGACTGTGATGTTAAACACATCAGTACTGGAAAGGTGAAACACACTCACATGCAAATACACACACACCTTTATCAGCAGGCATCAATCAACAGGTCATCAATCAATCCAACAAGTGAGTGAATGTCTTATTTCAAGCTGTCATGCCTAAAGCCGGTCTGCAGAGTGTCTAAAAAACCATGAGGGGGGAAACAAAATCATGAAGGTTCCTTTAAAGGATCTGATCCACTAAAATGGAAAAGATGATTCGATTTCCTCAGACATTGGGTAAGAGAACGGACAGTTGGGGCAAGTTTGAGAGGAAGAGTGGGAACTAAACAGAAAGAAATAGGTGTGTGCATGTGTGTGTATTCACAGACTACTTAAGCAGCCTCTTTACAAAAGCAGTCAGCACCGAGAGGGGGAGAGAGGGAGTCGATGAGGGTCTTTAGACAGTGGAAGGGGGGACAGTCCCCACTGTGTCCCAGCCTGCTCGCCTTTTGTTGGGTCTGGCAGCCAGTGAGCCAATTAGCTAGAAGGCCAATTACTGAGCTCTGGCTAATTAGTGGACATGACAGGACAAGAGAGGCAGCGGGAGAATGGGGATGGCTCAAGTGTGATTGTTCGTGCATGGAGAGGAGTGAAAGAAGAAGCGAGAGGCAGACAGTGCTGAGAAAAGGAGAAAAGCTTCCTGAAGTTTCCTCGCTTTAAGTACGAAATGCAAAATCCACTTTATTATTCTCTCTAACACAGCTCATGCATTAATGCTTTTATAGCCACGCAGTTTACAACATTTCTGATCCAAACAGTTTGAATTGTTTTTGCATGAAAATTAATTTTATTTGACTTGACAGCCCAAAGAAAATAAAAGAGGAGAATCATATTTAAGGTAAATTGGCTTCATTGCAAAACTTTGGTGAAGTTAGGTGATGTTTCTTGAGCTGATTCTAATCATTGTGACATCGGTTTTTATGTCATACTATTTGGCTTTTTTCGTTTTCAAACCAGGCCTAACACTGTCATTCTCATTAGCTTGAATCTTCTCATTTAACAACTAAATCCAATTTCTTGCACTCAAAAAATTAGTCTTTCTTATCCTGTGAGTCACAACCATCAGTTCAACATATCTTTGCTTTTTATCAGCTGGTGTTAACAGCAAGCTGATCTCCAACTATCTGCTGAACTATCTCTCCTAAAAGTTGGAAAAAAATACTTCCAGGATGCAGAGCTGACTTATTCCATTAGGAAAAATGGCTGCTCTGTTTTTCTAGGACTGACATCAACTATGTGACATCTTGGCTCTGCACTGCCATAACTCATTCTTGTACTCGCTCCCTGAGAGGGAGACAGCTCAGACTTTATCTGTCACCTCCTCAAAACAGGAGAGTGTTTGTTGATGCTATCTAATCAAATAATGATCAGTGGCGCTTAGATTACAGATAGGAGCGCAGGATGAGGGGGAAAATGCAGAGGGGATTTTGCTATTGAGCAATTTTGTGCCGAGAGGAAAAGGACGTGGATGTGTTGAAATAGGTTATTGGGATCTGAATAAAACATGGAGAAGCCCACTGGTGAACTTGAAATGATTACATCTGAGTGTGAGCTTGTGTGAAAGGGTGTGAGTGTGTTTTTGAAACTGAGAGTGAACCCGTATCACTTGTAGCCCGCAGGCTCAGTCACTGACATTTTGTTAAGAACCAGAGATTCTCAGATGTGCCGACAGGGCCATACCGGGGACAGGATTTTGGCTGTGCAGCAGTCACGCGCACAAACACACACACATACAAAAACACAGCCAGCAATAATAAAAAAGAAATCTCAGCTTAAATCTATCAAAGGACAGCTTCCTGGGAATACTCTGTGTCAAAGGATGAGGATGAATCTCTTCATATCGGATCATGTGAGGACTCCGACAGTAATCCAGGTGAATCTTGGTGAATCAGATCAAACACAGGAATTAAGTGCAGTTATATCTCCCTGTCCGGGAGATCCCAATGCTATTTGAGCTATTCTGAGATTACATGATATAGCATGGCTTTAGAGCAGCTGTGGAAACTAACACAGAGTTAGGTTCACTTTGTGTCATTGTATGTATAGAGAAAAATTGAGAGCTCAGAGTGACCGGCTGTGCACTGGTTGTGTGAGTTTGTGATGGGTTTTATCTATGTCTGTGTGTAACAGGGTCAATATGGCTGTGATTAAATGGCAGATATTTCACCTGGAGAGACAGGCAGTGGGATGTCAAAAGAGGGCCAAAAAAGAGGCAGCTGAACCTCCTCTGTAAGTTGACGTGACCCATCAATCCAATATTTAATGATGCTACCTAATGCTACTTTTAGCATCTGCAAATCAACAGGCATGAAGCACAGAAAGACTAAACTTGGGGTAAACTTCATAACCTAGATTGCATGTTTCATTGAATCCTCAGACAATACGAGCGTTGTCCAGTGAAAGTGGTAAAATTGCATGGTGTGAAAGATATTGTCTGTCCTCGCTGTATCCACTGATGCAGCTAGTGTAAGTTACAACCATGCTAAAGGAGACAGGCAGCACTGTCAGGTCCCGGCAGCACAATGGGCTCTACTCATGTGGCCCTGGCTGCTATATGAAAGGGAAAATGTGATCCAACGCTTTGTGCATGGAAGACTGCTTCAGTCTTTTGAGGATGTATTTTCTCTTCTGTATAGGATTCCTACAGATGCAAGGAGCGCGCTGCATTTCAGGGGCCCCGGGGGCTGCCTGTGGGCCCTATTTAAGTCTTCCTCTGTCTGCTTGCATGCCGCATTAAAACAGATGTTAGGACCTCCAACATAAATCACACGCTGCATTTCATCTCCGACACTGTACCGTTTTATGTCATAAGTGTTGCTGCTCGTAACTTAAAGGGCCCAAATGAGGCGTGAGACAGTGACCCGCGCATACTTGAAATGGAACGTTCCTCACATAAAACAAAGCACAAGACATGTTCGGGATCATGAGATGATGCGGTAAAATGGGGTTATTTATTTTGTGTTGATGTGTGAAAGACAGAAGATGAGATGTGGAGTATATTTTTTAAACAAACATGACGAATATTGAAAACATAAGACAGGATTCACATCCTTTTAATACAACTGTTTTAAAAGGATTCTTGAGTGTCACTTGAGTGTCATGACAGATGGAGTGTGAACGGATTCAATTATGATGAGGGCGTCTGCATAATTAAATAAACTGCACAAAGCCATTTCCTATTGCACCATCGTGAAATAAAAATATCTTCATTTTGTTGTCGGGCTTTCACACTTTGGAGAAAACATCTTACTTTGTTGCTACTTTTAGGGGCTTATTCTTCCCCCCAAAATGTCATTATTTGGTGAAATGAATCTTGAACTTTATTAAATTACTTTAAAGTTGTTTCACAAGTTTGAATAGCTACTTTTTAATATTTAGGAGATTTAAATCTGTCCGGGGATAGTCATCCTCTCTTTCTTTTTCTTTGAAAGAGAAAAGAAATTGGGAGTAGGGGAGAAGGAGAAAGTGATATTCACTTCAGAGCTATGACTAAACAAGTTGTGTGGTAAAATTACTGGACTCCTGCCGTACGTCAATTCCACTGAGGCTTTCTGTTTGAAGATTAACAGGAGAGCTTTCCAAGGAGACCACCTCCCTGCTCCCTCTGCTTCCACCGTCCTCTTCTCCTCATCCTCGAACATACTCTCCAGACCTCCTCTTCCTCTTTAGCAGCAGCTTTGAGGGACAATATTTAAACATTTATCGCTTTGTTTGGGAACATTAGAGTGCCTGTAAGACAGCCAAGGTTAAGTGTATCGCAGCAAGCAGTGACAAAAAGCAGCACACAAGAGGTGGTCCAAGTCCAACATCAGCCTAAGTCAGAACATTGTGCACACAATTTTATCACAAAGCATGGTAGGAAAATTCTTCAACTGTTTTCAGACGATGGCAAAATATATGAATGAGCTCATGTCTAAATATTTGCTGGATAGTGATTCCCAACAGAACATGACGGTGACTCCCAAGAGAGAGAGACAGAGAGACAGAGAGAGCAGAGCGTGATGAAGGCAGTCATACTCTAATTGATTCCTCAACAGGAATCCAAATGGTGGTTTCTCGCTCTGAGCTCAACCGAGTTTCACGTAGAGACCGCTTTCCCTGACACATGCTCTGGCATCCACACAACTGGGCCCCCTGCCAACATACTACCCCTACGAAACCAGAGCCAACTAAAGTCTGAATGAGACGTAAAAGCTTCAAGAAAGTCGTTCAAAACAGACAAATGCAGAGTTCTGGAGTTGATCTTCTTCAGTCTTTAAGTGTGTGAGTGCGCGCGTGTGTGTTTCCGTGCCAGTCTTCATGTCAGCACCAGACAATTAGAGGCTTGACCCTGCAGGCCTTTCAGGTTTCCTGCTATGGAAAGCATGGGAACCCTCATAGGAGGAAGACTGGCAGTTACTCCTCAAGAACATGGTTCAACTCTCTCCACACACACACATGAACGCATACACACACACACACATACATACACTCAGTGGCAGTTAGGGGGTTCACCTCCCCACGACCCATGCAGTGAAGCATGCTAAACTTTGACCCCTGTTATTATCTGCCCAGACGTTGAGGTTTGGGCTGGGGTGATAACCTTTGAACTCTGACTCTTAACCCAGGGGCCTGAGCTGGACTATGCTTGGATAATCCTGTGTTTGTGCGTGTGTTTGTGTGTGATTTTGTTGGTGGCACTTTCACAGGAAAAGAAAGTTTTGAAGAGAAAGAGTCTTCAGCGTATCTAGGGTTTGCTGTTTTCCAGTTGTCTGCTCACATAGGCATGTTTTCACTCCTGATATGTCTCTGCCCTGGAGGTTCACTGTATGTACACGTGCTGCGGGGAAGACTTAAACACCACATCCTTCCCCCTTCTATGACTCCTTCAAATATTATTCCTTGTTGTCTGGGTTGGCCCAGGGCTCTGTTTACAGATGAGTGGACTGATATTAGATGTGTGCAGCCACAGCCAGACCCCTCTCGGATTACACGGAGTTTATGTCGTAATTGTCATAATAAAGTTTTATATTGAAGAGCCTTTGGAGAAAATTGCAAGGTAGTATGAAGTCTGTGTGTGTTTGTGTGCCTGAGAAAGAGGAGACTGAGAGCTTCCTCTGCACAGAAGAAGAGTATTTTATTTGTCCGATGTAATGATGATTGGTAATGATCTTTTTTTTCACATTTCTTGTCACATTTGGCAGTTTTACCCTTTTACAAAACAGGCGTTAAAGTCCTTACTTAGGCAAGATTTCTTTACTGTGATCGTATGCAATGACAACACAAGCCCAATTCACTGTTCCCAAGGTGAAACATGCTTTTGAGTAAAGCAGACCAGGCCACAGATTTGAAGTTGAAAATAAACCGAACATGTTGCTCTGGTTTCCTCATGCTGTTTCACAGTTTGTGTGTGCTGTGAGGCCTACGAGCTGCTGGCTGTGACTGTGTGCAGAATCACTTCTCACCCTGTTCAGCTGCTCCTTCTGCAGCATTTACCTTTCTGCACAGCCATGACCACGCCTGCACCACCAAAATATAAACGGCCCAGAATGAAAACATTTTGTGCAGTGTAATTGGAAGGCAAACATCAGCCAGCCTGCTGGACTGCATTTTCACCCTGTGGCAAATAGTCTCTGACACCGTGGAGGGGGGCTGCGAATAAGTGCTTCAGAAGTTCTTAACGATTTCACACTGGATGGTTTCAGTTTTGCTGACTGCACCGGACAAACATTCACCTTGATTCAGCCATTTATTCAAACATCGATTCGGTGTTCTTGCTAATGACTCAATTTCTTTGTCTTGCAGCGGTGGCCAAGGTGTGCCCACCCTGTGACAACGAGCTGAAAACAGACAACATCATGGAGCATTTCTGCGCCAGTGACTTCGGTAAGTAGAGATTCTTGAGAAAACTGAGACCTGCTCATAGACTCCTCCAAATCAATTTTGAATTTAAGCCATGAGACAAAAATTTTCCACACTCTAAGGTATAAATCCAACAAATGGAACAGATGCAGCCAAAAAAAGTGAAATTACATTATTTTGACCTTTAATGTATCAAATCACACTTGCAGCTGTCTATGCTCACTCTAAAGTAATAGGTTTTATTTAAAAGGAAATTTCACAGAATGTGGAGCAAATGATGCACATTAGATTTTTTTTCCACCTCATTATAACGTAAAAAGCAGATATATGTTTTTTTTTTATCGTATGGTATTTCACCCAGAAGCTGCCACTAAAAAGCTCAAGTCTTTTCCCCAGACACTCTCAGTTATGGCTGCTGTGAAGCCACAATGCAATTTGAAATTTTCCCCCAAGTCACTCCATTGTAAGCAGCCACTTTGCTGCACAATGTAGTAACTGGGATTCAAATAAATGCAGACCAAGCTTGCTGGAAAAGCATTTTCCTACAATATATCTGGATCAAAAATGGTTGCATAAATAATCTTGCATAAATAATCTTGCAGAGACCCCTCGATTTATGACTTTCAACTAGAGCAGGAGGGTGGCGCAACACAAGGCATCAACTTTCAAAGTCACTGTAAGATAAGCTCACCTGCTACACCAGAAGCTTTACATTGAGAAAACAGATGATCCAAGAAAGAGCTCAACAGCTGCTCAGAAACTGTGTGCTGTAGATGTTGCTGAGTGCACTGGGAATCATCATGCAGGAAGACAGTTTGAACCCTTTTTCCTCTGAGAGACCCCTACAAAACAGCCTGCATCTTATTAACCTGTTTGAAATATATCCTGGAGTTTACGGTCAAAGCAAAAAAAAATCAAGGAAGTCCAAAGGAACAGTTAGAGCCACTGGGAAATTTACAGAAAATATGAAAAAATTCAGAGCAAACTCTATGTAGAAAGAACATTTTAATTTCAAATTTTCTTATAATATGATAGTACAATAGTTACAGAGGAACTTTTGTACAATGCACATCTGCACACAGACCGAATTTATATCAACACTTTCATCTGCTTGGTCTTTATTTTCTTTTTAAGTATAAGCTCACTTCAAAAAAATAAAAAATGCAATAACTAAATTCTTGATTTGATTGGTGCTTTAATGCATTTATTTAGTTGGAACTAAATTCATTTCTGAGCATTAGGAAACAACTGCTCACACACAAAGCAGCACATCAAACATTGATTGATCACCGTCCCTGTAATCTTTTTCTTTCTCATAAATTGATGACTTCTTCGAAAAGTTTTCAGTCCCTGGGTTAGGTCCATTCAACACGGCTTTCCAAACTTTCCAGGATTCCACTTTCACCGCAGTTATGACCCCCACACAAAGCCAGAATATAATTATTTCATTATTTCTGCTCATCAAGGCTTTGGCCCATCACACTCTGCAGCAGCTGAGTTTCTGCCTGAATGGACGATCGCCTCAGACCTCTGAGTTACTAATGAACTGTTCTGTATTTTCTCTGCTCAAAAGATCCTGAGCTCTGAAATGGCAACAAAAACTCATCACCTGGGGGGCTCTTACAGACCTCACATCTAATGTTTCTGAATGGATCAGTGAGTGTCACAGTGTCCCACAAAGGATCAGACTGCAGTTTCATTATTATTCTTTTAGTAGCTACCCACACCTATAAAATGTCCTGAATATAGATAACATGACCCATTATAAATCATAACTTCACGCACACCCAACATATCATATCCAACTACAACAAATCCATCTTTACGCTCATCGCTCACGATCAGAGCTGCAGCCAAAGTGTAAGCTCATCTCAATTATTAATCATAACTCCAGATATTTATTTGTCTGTTTAATTTAGGGATTACATTATTCAGACTTCCTACATGTGGTGAACAGAAAACAACAAAGAGATTCTTTCTGATCATTATGATGAAACATGACCACATGTGTGAGTACATATCCAGCTTTACGTTGACATTTTATTGGCTATTAATGGATGTGACACAGGGATGAGTAGAGATGTCAAGATAATGGTGACGTATGGATCTGGAGATCAAGGCAAAAATGACTCCACAGTGTTTTTATATAAGGTGTTGGCTGATTCCAGCTTGATCTCACGCCTCCTGAATGTTGTACCTATTCATCTTGGAAGTAGATTTCCCCTCAGAGGATGTCACACTTAGTTTTTCGTTACAGTCTACTTTTGATGTCTGAGCTCTCCACATTCTTTGTTGTATGATCCAGAAGCAGATGACAAGAGCAGAGAAGAAAGGAGAGAGGTAGTGGGTGTAGGGAAGTGTACACCTGAGACACTTTTATTGGTTAGAAAAGCACGCTAAAGCTAAAGTTAGATCATCAGATCTCTCAAAGCTGTCTCTTGTGTAACCTGGTAGCATTAACTTGTGCTTGATGCTTTATTCCTTATTTGCAACCACAACCACAACCCACTGCACACGACCTGGTGCAATTAAAGATGTGTCACAAGCCATTGTGGATTTCAAGTTGCTGCTTCATGTAGTAATACAAATGATGTGGATGTGGCTGTAAATTGACGTTGCAGAGCAACAAAAAGTCCTTCTCATGTATGCTATCATTTGGTGTTTACTTTACAAATATCAGAGTGCACCAAGAGACTGCAACTGTAGACAAGCAGCAAGTAATGAAAAGGGCGAACTTCCAGCAGACTTTGGTACATACTGATGTTTCATACCAACCTTACACTTTTGCCCAGTCTATGATTAATGTCTTCTGTCAAAATCTTCATCCAGAAAATTCTTTCCACAGAATCTCTCATGTGTTAAGATACAAACTTAAAAGAAAATGGCTCAACATGCGATGCAAGTCAGGACTTCTTGAAGTTGTTAAAACAGGATTTTACTGGAACTGAGCTTTTCATATCCAAACTAAAAATGGTGTTCAGAGGTCATCTACTTGCACACTTTGTTTGAGTGCATAGGATTGTGAGCACGAAGCAAGAACAATGTGCCAACACAGCAGTGGATGGGTGTTAACATGTAAAGCTTCAGATTCCAGAGTTGCAAAGTGAAATGGATCACATGGGGAAACAAAGCTATGAAGACTATCTCAGAATTTGACTCAGGTGAGGGTGAGAGCCAATACAACAAAGAATTGGGCCTTGTCTTGGACTTGGCTGTCAGCAGGCATGACGGATTCCAGAAACAACTCCCTGTTGACTTGCTGATGCCTAAATTTGACAACAAATACACCACAGTCCAAGACTTTAAATTATATTAATGGTATTTTCTTCTTGTAGTTTACATCTTGTTTTTAACTTACAAGCAATGTTTTGATTTTTTTCCTCACAGAGTTCTAATTAAGAATGCAATAATAACAAAGCACTGGCTGTAGTGCAGAGAAATGCAGAGGCAAAACAACCCTAAAACAGACATGGCTAACACTCGAGAAGAACCCAGGGCAAAACACTTCACACAATCCAGAATGCTAGCTGCCCAAAGCTCAATTAACTACATCAAATAGAATACAACATGAAATGACTTGATACGTCTTCTTTTTTTCTCTTTCAGTCCTCAAGATGAAGATCAAGGAGGTGAAGAAAGAGAAGGGTGACCGGAAGCTGATTGCAGCACAGAAGAAAAAGAAAGTCTATAAGCAGGGTGTTCTGAGGAAGAAGGACCTGAAGAAGCTGACCCTGTACATCAAGAATGGTGCCAACTGCCCCTGCGCTCAGCTGGACAGCCTGGGGACTAACTTCCTCATTATGGGCCGTAAGGTGGACCAGCAGCTGCTGCTCATGTCCATTCACAAGTGGGACAAAAGGAGCAAGGAGCTCAAGTTTGCCATCAAGTACATGAAATCCCACCAGTGTCCAACCTACCACACTGTCTTTCAGTGATGCTTGCCTTAATGTTCACACAACTCACAATCACAAGCCACATTCCAAGTAAAACTTACTCTCCTTTTGCTAATACACTTCAGAAACTCAAATCCCAGCAAGTTATGTTAACAACCCACAACTCAGTTATCAAAGGGGGCACACAGTGATAAAGCTCAAGCATGAATCTGGTAACCAAAGGGCCCATCCTGATCTGCTCCCATCAATCACATATTTTACAGACTCTAAGATGGGCAATCTGCACCATCTCTACAGTAAGAGAAACTTTGGTGCAATTGTTTTATTTCTCAAAGAAAAAAAAGACATGTAAAACATTATCCCCTTGAGTCTGAATAGTATTCCTGAACAATTCTATTTTCTCTTCTGATATAGAGCTTACAAATCATTTGTATGTTAACTTACAGAAACCTTATCAGTTAGACAGTATCAGAATAAGAAATATGAACTATTTGAGTCACTTATTCGGGGGAAATGTATTTGATAATATCTTGATTATAGACTTACAGAGCAGGAACAGGGAGGTTTGTTTCTGTGTGAGAGGATAAATGATGCCCTACATTAATGTAGGCTCTGCTTGGGCACAATGGCACAGAGCCCTGAGATGCAACATCAAAGCAGAGAAATGTAGATGATCCACGTAAATGTATGTTTTGATAGTGTACAAAGTAGGTAATTCAGAGGAATGCTAGACGATTAGATAACTGAGCTTTTTTATTTTATCCCTGGCTGGGGAGAAGACTGGTGGAAGAAGACAGACTGACAGACTGGATGATGCTTCCACTGACTTTGTACAGCACCGTTTTTGTGGTCTGAAAGAGAGAAACTTGAATATATTTGCTTTTTCAGTTGGATAGAAGGAGGTTAAAGAAGAGAAGACATCTTCCTGAACACAAATGGAGAACAAGAGAGAAGAAAGAGAAAAAGAGACTCTGGACAGAACCAACAGTGTTGGCTTGTTATGTCTTCGGTACTTGCTATTTTTCAGTATAACTTCTTTTTTTGTACTCAAATTTTTAAATTTGCTTCAGTTACACATATATTGTATGAATGCAGAAATCATACACACAGACATAGCACCTGAATTCACTGTTGCTGTAGCAATAAGATATGAGAATTTAACTTTGCTAATCAATTAACCTGTAATTAGTCCTGTTACTGAAATACAACTCTGTTTTACAAGAAAGTAAATGAATAAAATATATTTCAAATTTTTATAAGGAATATGTCCTTGAAATGTGCCGTTTCTTTCTCACTAAGCTTGAACCACAAGAAGCATACCAATCTTGACTTTATCTTTCAGGCACTGTTTGCTTACTTAAGAAGACATGAGTACACACTTCAGTTACTTACAACTTCAGGAGAATCATGGTTTTCATTAATTTATGACATTTAACATTTTCTAAGTAGAACAACATTCCCTGCTTCTTTCCTATCCAATGAAATGCAGTCAACACTTGGCGTTGATAGGAAGGAGAGATACTCCAGGCAAATGTTCTTTGCTTTTATTTTATAAACCCAGTGGTCCAGGCTGAGTGCATTCTTATGACCGGTCTCTAAGTGGAAATGAATCAGAGAAGAGCATTAAATGAACCTTTTCAAAGTTCCAGCTTTTTCCAAAAACTCTGAGAGGGCATTTAAGATTGTATTATTGCTGTAGCCTGCAGTCTACCTTCATTTTTTCTTTCGAAGGAAAAAAAGAAACTAGGTAAATCTCCAGGACTCTGTGCTATGCCAAAATCCTTCAATCCACTCCAGGCCTGAGGCTTTGCACAAAGCCTGGACTACAAAACCACCAGCATTTAATTATTCAGAGTAAAGGGGTGACGCAGATAGACAGCAGGCTGCAATGTAAGTGACCAACTTTATCAAAACCACCCAGAGCTTAACCACTCCAGATGCACACGTAACAAATTCATGGCAGTGAAAGAATTTAGCATCTCTGTCAAGCAAAATGGCAAAAAGGGATCAATTGTGAAATCGTAGGACTTTTACAGTCTTCCACCTATTTTTCCCAAAATGTGTAGACTTTTGGAGACTGTTTAGAGCGTGAAAGCCAGTGAAGTTATGTTCTATTTCCATCTGATTTTTGAGAAAGAGCATGCTCTGGCTCCATGCTGTGGAATGACTGAAACAGGACGAGACGGGAATAATGAAATTACATGTGTTAGACACAACTGTCTTTTTATGGACTCAAAAATCTTAAAATCCTCTGTGCACGATAAAACAAGATGAAAAATACACTCACAATTCATGTGCTACACAAGGGAAGATTACATGCAACTTAAAGGTATGCGATGAGCAGTCTATGAAACGAGATGGAATAAAGCAGTGAACTCAGTATGGGGCAAGACAATGAGGAGGGAAGCTGAAAAAGGAGAGGAAGGTAAAACTTGGCGGGATCCCAAAGACATCCATCAGCACTCCCTGAAAGGTCACTTAGTTTGGTTAATAAGGGCCTGATGAGGGACCGGCAAAACACAAAGAAACACAGATGTACACACACACACATACTCACAAGACACACACGTTGGAAAAACTTTATAACAAGGTCCCATTGTCCAACCTTTCCCCAACAAGATCTCAGTTAGAGTTTGACACTTATATCAAATATACATTAACTGCAGATCTTGTGAACAGTGGAGAATAATGCTGATAGATATCCCCTCCCACCCATCCACCAAATACCCACACACACATATATATAAAATCCTTGAAGTAATTCTGACACAAGTTAAAGACGAATTAAATGACATTGATTTGTAAAAATAAAAAATGTCCTCTGTTTTGTGTCCTCATTACATGACCATGTGAAAATGCTTGAGGCCCCTGATTAATATGTCTTCAAGTACAAACACACATACACACACAATTAATTAATTTTCTGTTCTTGGGAGATAAGAACATTGATAAGAAGGTCCTAACCCGTGAAGAGCTTTATGAATCAGCTTCATCCAGTGGATGTGCCTGTGCACCTTCAAGGATGGCTAATCTGAGATTGTGTACAGGTTACAGTGATGAGTGAAGCCTCTAACAATTTGTCTCAGGACATAGTGGGTCAGGAGGAAGAACACACTCATTAATAAATTAAGAATTTAAACATGACAGTCTCAAAGCAGTGTCTAAATGAGACCATACACAAACCTGAATCCACTTTCTTGGACATTCAACATCAGGTACATAGGTCTACTGTCATCGTTCATTTAAAGCCTGTTGTATTAGGTTGCCCTTGGTGGCTGAATTTACATCATAAACAACAGAAAGTGTCATGAGTCTGAAAAGAGTAGTTATGACATTTTCAGTAAAAGAATCTAGCAGAAATAAAACTTGTTTGACATTTTATGCTATGCAAGGGCGAAGCCCATCTGGGTTGCGTACCATAACACATCATCTGTCCTCTAAATACCAAAGTTAAATCAAACATGATTACAAATTCTGGTCTATCTTCTTTCTTGTGGCTTTATTTCATCCCCTAATAGACAACGTAAGAGAGACTAAAACCCAGAAATCCAATATTCCTTATTAGATTTTCTTCAGTTTTTAGTTTGAGAGCTGAGAATGAAAAACAAAATGCCTTTATGCTAGAAAAGCCTTTCTCTTTGATTCTGGGTTACTGACAAAACCAGCCCAACATTCTCTGCTGATGTTGTGTAATTCATTGTGTTTGGGGAAATTATTGAACATTGGGAAAAAATTACATATTTAAAAAAAACAAAAAAAAAACAAGTACAAACGCTTCAATGACTGAAATTGTTACCAGTCCATTTTCAAAATGTTAAAAACCTGGCGTAACCTAATTTGTTTTTCCTTCTTTTCACCAGTACTTTAATAAAGGAATGAACACACACGCAGACACACAAGCTCATGTACATGTTAATCAGATTTGAACAGCCTACCTCCACCAAAAAAGACCATTATATAACCTTCTTGTGGGTCAGAAGTATTTGTATCAGCTGCAGCATGCCTCCCTCTGCCCACCACACAAGGTACCATTAAAACAGCATTAGTAAGTAAGCCAACATCCTTCTGGTCTGAACCACTGGACCACCTGTCTGCAGGAAGGGAGGACAGCTCCCAGCAAGCTGTACATTAATGTAAAAGAAGAGCGAGAATGGAAACAGCAGCACATGGATAGACAACTGTACTGGCTCCGAGCCTTGGCTTGCCTTGCCCGGCGAAATGCATTAAAGATGTTGCATTTTGTTGTTGTGTGTGTTTTTGTGAGTGTGTTTGCTTATGCGCATAAGCGTGCCATGTAGACTCCCTTTGAAAAGCCTGAAGCGAGCCAGGGAATCATTTTCTCCCTGTAATAAAGTCAGAGAAACTTTCTCCATGTGGTACACACACAGCGAGCAGGCTGCTTTCCACAAGATTGCTCTCATCTACATGCGTATTCGCCCTGGCTGAAAAGTCAGTTTGAGCTGCCTGAGTAATTTTCTCAGTAGTGATGAATGTGAATTATAAAAGGGGATTGTTTCACTCATTCCAGCTTTGAATTACTGCAACGAGGGGCCTGAACATCTTCAACAATGCATATGGAATATAAAATCACTTCTCTTCAGCATCAGAGGAATAATTTGCTGCTCTCTGTGACACTCACAGTTCATTTAACATCCTGTTCAATTATGTCAGACCGGTAATTGTGAGTGTCTGCTTTTCATTCTGCTAATTATTCTCACTATGCTTCTCTTCATCACAGCCCCACAGGTGCACAGATGTATCCTTTGCAGACATTTTGACACAAGCCTCCAATCAGAATCTGTTCATTGATATCTCAGCTAATGTGATGTGTTTGAAGAACAGCAAAGGCTTTATAGGAAAAGGTTTATAAATGATTAATTATACTGATTGATATGCAGAACTGTGAACCAGGCAAATTACCTGTCAGACCAAGGGATGTTCCAAAGAGACTCATTTCCAAGTTATTGGAATGGAACTCCAAATGAAGACAAATCAACAAGTCTAAAAGTACATAAACAGAAAAAAGTCTAACTTAACTTCATTCTAGTTAACACATCTAGAATACAGATTTCAGAGTCTTCAGACAAACTATGTTAAAATTGTTTGCCACATTTGGTTTACATTAGCAGATCTAGTACCACCAGCATTTGGTACTCCTTGCAGGTTAGAGTCCACTTTCCTAATAATGGTCACACAATGCTTCAATCAAGTTGGTAGATACTTGTTTAACCAGACAGCCTACATACAACTTACCATCCACACTGTGATATTGCACAGCACTACATGGAGCAATTAGTGCTTGTGGAACATTATGGCATTATGGCAGCAGCAAATAATCTGAGCTACAGCCCCAGGTAATGGCAGGTTGCTGTGCGACAGCTTAAATGCTACATTTGACCAGCACTAATATTCGGCGATTCATACGCACATCATTAGTAAAAGCAGAAGCAACAGTGGCTCTTCTTTTATACTGAGGCTTAGAGGCCATGAATGTAGAAGAGGCCGTGAAATATGATGGGGTCCAAAGAGGACTCCTTCTTTGTATAATATTCTTGTGCAAGCTCCTGCTGCTATGTAAATGAAATGATTGGATTTCCTTCTGATCCCTGGATCTGTGTGATGCTTCTCAGTCATCTTAGCATCTCTCATTATGAAGATGTTTTCACATTTGTTTGTGTATGCTACGTGCTATGCCGCCCTGAAGCCTTAATATGTCAATAATTAAAATTCAATCAGCAATCCTTTAGATCAGAACGTTCTCTGTTACTCATTAATACTCAACCAACAATTGACTTCAGCACATTCGACGGATCCAGTCTCCTCAAAATTATGCAGGAGTGAGCGAATTCCTCCACAGCTCCTCCACCCAGTGAGTCATTCAGTCAGTGAATGACTTATGTGAACAGTGTTTTCAAAATAAATAATATATTGAAGAGGTTTTAGAAAAAAAACCTTTGTATTTCACTACCTATTGAGCCACTTTATCAAGGTGTTCAACAGGACTCTGTATGGAAGGACACTGGGGACACAAACAATGTGTATAAACAGGGATTAAAATTTAATATATTGTTGTGTATTGCTTCCTCTCAGAGGGGAAATAAGGTGAAGGCTCCTATTTAGAGAACAATTGCTGTTACCCTGTTCCAGATTTGTATAGTGAAAAAGGCTGATGTTTCTGTGTTAACTCACTTTCACCTTTTATACACAAGTCAAAAAAGTCAAACAAAAGTGATATTTGTCACACTTCAATTCATACTGAGAAATATATGTACCTCTGTTGCTCAAGATTATGAGTTAAATTGTAAAGTCCCTTGTTGAGGGTCTATCTAATAATAGGCCCTCAACAGGTGTACAAATTTTGCATGGAATCTTAAACCATCTCTACATAGTAGAAAACCTGTTAGCTGCATGTTCAGAGCAGCCAACTGAGCGTTTTCAGAGAGCTATCCAATAAAGAGGGAAACATGAAGTGGGTGAGTGTGAGAGGAATAATGAGTGACAGTCACATATTAGCGTTTCTTTGTTAGACTTGTGTTCCCCTTTGACTCAGTGACACAATGACACTGTGACAATGACATTCAAAGCCTGTCAGCTGAAGGTGATAAGGTTAGAGCCACAGAGCACACACATACACACATGCACATACACTCACACACACTACAACACTGACAAGGGGAAAAGAGGGTAGGGGGACAGAGGGGGCTCACAGAGAGACTGAGGGGGGAGAGAAGGGATTGGATAAGAAAACACCCAAGCAGCTCTCAGGGGACTTTGGCTCTTGGAAACAATCACATTGGTCTCAGTGTCTCCTCCGCAGTGGAAAATGAATAAATTAATAGGTGGGGTAGAAGGCCTCCCATGGGCAGGGTCCTACAGCCATATGTAAAGGCCATCAGTGTGTCCCAAACCTGCTGTTTCCCCACTGAACCAACATGTCAGAATAGAGATTTACAGCTGTATGGAAACTAGTAACACACACACCCACACCATAGACTGCATGTAAAATGGACAGCGTGGCTCCGCCTTTCACCGTTGTACGGTTTTGGGGCTAAAAGACCCCTGCCAGAGATGCTGCCATTGTGCAGCCAGAGTCTGTGTATTAAAGAATCTGAGTGGGGCCAGGTGACAAAAACACATGTTTATTTTGTTTTTATTAGAAAATAACATAGTAAAGTTCAATGACTGATTGAAGCCAAAAATGAAACAAAGCCAACACCGAAGTGCAGTTCCTCGGCTGTCCACTTGGTGCTAGCTCCAAGAGCCATGGAAATCCCATTTACACCAAAGTTAAATTCCAAATTGACATTATTAGCTAGCTCTAAGTTTAGCAAGTACTCATAATCAGGCATGTGGTTTACTTGACTGACAGGCTGATACATTGCAGCTTACAATTAGATGTTTATACCATTTGTGTCCAGCGAGCATGGTTTATGATCTATACTGCAGCCAGTCAATAAGGGGAGCTCATACTTTGGCTTAACTTTGTGGTAACCGTCATGTCATCCATCTTTTTATACAGTCTGAAGCACCATCACATTGATTGAAACAAAGTTCACACTCTTCACACACCCTGTGCTCAAACCCTTGAAACCCTTGACTGACGCTGAGATTTACGCCCATTTGGAGAGACAAGCATCAGCCAATGAATAAATCGGTTTCCCTGGAGACCTGTTGACCCCTCCCTCTCTCTTTTTGTCGGCAGAGGTCAAGGTTAGGCTGGAATGAGTAGAAGCTTAGAGGGATGCTATAGTGCATTGATATGTGTGCACAGTATATTAAGGTCTTCATGCACACAGACACACACACTCAGACTCAAGCATGCACACAGAGGCAAAGCCCTCCTTGGTGGCTGGGGGTTAGCAGCCTCTATGTTTTGGCAGTCAGGTCGTGACCTCTGACCCCATCAGACCCTGAGAGACGAGGCAGTCTTGTCAGGAGGGATGGTGGCCACTAATTGACATAATCTCCCATCTCCTACTTGTCAATCTCTTTTCAGATGGAGCAGGCTAATCAGTGTAGCTCAGCGAGGGTGTGTGGCATCTGCTATTGTTAGCTGGAAATGGTCCCTGTGCCATTGTGAGCTCTGCCATCATGTCCTACCCTCTGTCCTCGAAAAGTGAACACAATGGGTCCTTAGACTTCACACTTACCCACTGGTTTGGGGTATTAATGATTTTTACATAGAGTTTTTAATTGAAGGAATCAGTTGGGAGGGACTAGTTTCAAAACCAATTGGCCTCTGGGGGCTGATTGGGAATTTGAAACATTTCAATGCAGCCAGTGAATAATAAATAACCTGAAGTCATGACTTTGTAACCCTTGTTTACAGTCCAATTGGCAACCTGAGAAGCATATGTGTGTTCATTCATCCATTTCTGGTGAGACTCGGTTCACTGCATAATAAATCACACAGAGGCTTAACTTTGTCATACTTGAGCATTATAAACCCTGAAGGGAACTACTTTTTGTAGAGTATATTTGCAGTTAACAGCGCTAAGGTTGGCCAGAATAACATGATAATAAGTAAAAATGCAAGCTTTGTCCAGTTTGTCCTCAAAAGGAAAGGCAAACAATTTAAAGGGAATACTGTAAATATAGGTCATATCAGGCATTTCTGATGTGATTTACTGTAGAAAAGCTGATGTAGCACATTGTGGTCTAAGGAATCCAGGCATGCTGTCAAAAATTTACCAAAAAACAATATTTGGTTCAAATTGTAGATAAAACTTTCTCTTCAATATTTTTCTGTCAGTAATTATGTGAATTTGCAAATCTGCTTTTCTTCCTGAGTAGCTGCATGTTTACCCGATCAAGAATCCAAGTCACATTTTGCATGTTTACCCGATCAAGAATCCAAGTCACATTTTGTGAAAAACAGCGTTTTAGTAGCAATCTGTTCTCTCATTATTTGATTTTGCAATATGCTCAGCAGAATGATTTGCATCAAAATTCTTTTTTTTTTTTTTTTTCAACTATGACCCAAGCTGCAGTGAACACTGTGAGCGAGGTCAATTCTTCTTGACCTGCTGAACGGAGAGATGATGAAAAATAAATCCTGTGTTTTTCAATTTGCACAAACAAATAAAAATGTCAGAATGAAGATGCAGCTTCATATTGAAGAGGTCTCATATTCTTAAATGCTTCTGGTCAACTGAACCATTTTTAACCTTGT
The DNA here is from genome assembly GCA_008086565.1 of Thalassoma bifasciatum. Classification (NCBI taxonomy): domain Eukaryota; kingdom Metazoa; phylum Chordata; class Actinopteri; order Labriformes; family Labridae; genus Thalassoma; species Thalassoma bifasciatum. Next base: position 596,493 of record RPOG01000103.1, read on the forward strand.
ACACTGACTGAGAAGCTGGATTTCCTTTTTTTCCTTTTTCCTAAATGGGTTTTATACTCAAAGCCAAACATAAGCTTTTCCCAGCCAACCCTCTCCATGCACTGATGACAATCCATAGTTCAAACTATTATTCACTTTTACTCAAAGACAATAAATTATTTCATTGTACCATTATCACTGATCCCCTTTTGCTTCTCTGCCAAGTTTTGCTTACAATAAATCTCCATCATCACAAAGGTCCCAGAGATGACAGAACATCCATCTGTATTGTAAACTACAGGACTGCAGACACTCTTCACAGTTGGATATTTCCACAGTTTTCAATTAGCAGCCTTGTAGTGGTGCTTGAAGAAGCAATGTTTGTCTGGCACTAAGGCTGTAGAGAAGAGATTGTGATTGAGTCATAAAATAGAGAAGATGAGATTTAAAGTTTGGATCGAAGCACAGCTGGATATCTCTGAGGCAATGTGCTCGTAAAATGTGCTCAGTATTTGAGATATGCCCCTGAATCATAACTTTGAAATTCAGCAGAAAGGCCTTAAGTTTTCTAGAAGAAATTCTTTACCATGAAACCCTCTGCAATAAATATACACATAAATCTGCAAAGACCAAAGCTCTTAAATGTTTCCCCTTGTTATGTCTCCTTGGTGTGCATACAGGCTGCTCAGACTTTATCATCTGACTTCTTTCCATGAGCAGATTGTTTGCCCAAAAAATGCTCTGTTCTCTTCCCCGCTGCCTAAAACAATAACCCCACCAAATGCAGCTCCATCGAGCCAGCTCCACAGCAATCTCTCCTCAGCGTTTGAAGTGTTTATGGACATTAGTGATCCAACAATTCAAAAGAGCAGCACATGTTTGGCATAGCAGAGCTCGGGCAGGAGGAGAAGGCATGTTTGAGTGGAAAAAGTTTCATCAGCGAAGTTGGGTTGTTTTGTGTTGTGGGATCTGAAGGTTGTCAGGGCTGTGTGGTCAGGTCGGGTGAGCGCCCCCGGGGAGGCAAAAATATCAACCGTCTGACCACAGAGTCATCGAAGATATGCAACAGAAAACAGGTGTGTAAGTACCAGTGAGAGCATCTCCACAGTGAATACAGATGTTAGAAATACAGATGTCATGATATGCACCAGTCACACCTGCAGGACTGGACTTAGTTAGAGAACTTCTTTCAAGCACAGTTGCCTTTGGTTAAAGGAAATGAAATACCGTGACATTAACTTTTTTTAAAATTCTTCCTGAGTCCCAGGTTTTAGATTTGAGCATGTAAGGTGTTCTGGTTCCTGTTTGTAGTTTTTTTGTTGTAAAAGAGGATTTAACTAATGACATATCACCAGCAGGAGGAAACAGCCAAAGGTTTTAAGGAGCAGAGTTTTGTGGGTAGTATTTTTCTGGTAACTTTCTGATTCACTTCCTCTGTTCTAAAAAAAATCATCTGTTATTTTATTGCATTTACAAAAAGAGGCACTCAATTTAGCTTTAATACATCTGGAGGAAATTATTGATTTGATTTGGTTTGTCTTTTATGCCATGATGCACAACATGTTGAACATCCAGGTCAGCATCACTGAAACAGCCTGTTAAATCACACATTTACGAGATGTTTCCTTGACATGTCATCATGTTATAAAATATTATGAGATGAAACAGAAAGGAGAGAGAGAAATGAAACTAAGGAGAGCATGTAACTAATGGTTGTACAAACTTAAAAAGGACTGTTAACTGGAAATCAGGTCTGAGGGTTCAAGGGCTTATTTCATCCAGCTTTCAAGGGGCATAAGAAGGGTTTTCACACTGAGGTGTCAGCAAAAATAATTTTGTTTGACAATTTGGATAAATTGTTTATTTTAAGGGTGAAAAGAGGACAGGCTTGATTACTATGACTTCTTCCAACTTATGTTCAAGCTGCAATTTAAATCCCATCTCTGCACTGATGTCATTTCAACACATTTTATTTTCTTATGAAAAATCAAAAATATAGCATTATGGGCTGTGGGATGTTAACAAGAAAGCTCAGAGAAATCATAACAGAGCCACGTACTGCATTTCCCAGAGATGGAAAAAGATGTGGCTGTGCAGCTCTAAGTATGAAGACAGAATGAAGACAGAGAGACCCCAGGTTGGCAACAAAGGTCAATTTCAACCAAAAGTACTGGGAATGGTCAGAATCAGGAATCTCTCATCAGTGAACTAGATGGTGTTAGTGTAACCATTTTCTGCATCCCAAATTTGAAATTAAGTTCAAACTAGTGTATCACTAATGCATCTCTGTGTCGGGAGACATTTACAATCCACAAAGTCTGTCCTGCTCAAGACAGCAACTCCAAAAATATCAGTACTCTTCCCATCTTTGGATTTGATCACCATTCTATCATCATTCTATCATAATAACTAAATTTTTTGCATCTATTTAATGGAGAAATGGTGTCAAAACCTTTTGTTCTTTCTTGTAAACTACTGAAACCTCACTCACATGAGGTAAAAAGGCCGCAGCTGAAAGTAATATGGTGCTGCACAGCCTCAGCATGTTCATGTGTAGATACAATAAAGGCATCTGAAAGCACTTAAATCAATCTTAGAGTGATGAAGTCATTGCTCTGCGGATTGCTTAAATAGCTTAACTGATAGGAAAAAGCAGTGAAGTCGGCACATGGTGACAGAGCTGGTTTGGACCACAGGATGAAGAAGGCTTCTGAAGTAATCAAAGGCACAGCACCATATCACAATCAGCCGCTTTAATTAAGAGCACACTTACATCACGTAATAGTCCTTTAAACACCCCATGTCTGGTATTTCTGGTATTGTGCTTCGTCTTCAGGTAGGTCTGGATTTTGGAGCTTATACACAATAAGACCTGAAAGCCCTGCAGGCCAGGTACTGTATATGGATGTATCTTTTATTTAACGAGCGTGTCTCCTTCTCTCTCTTTTAATACATATTTCATTATGCCTCATGGTATTTCTCTCACTCATGCTCGCACCCCACCCCTCTTCCTCCTAAGAGGGATGAAGTATTTGTTTAGTTAGACTCTGTGAGATCACAGAGGGAGCGGGTGCAGCTCTCCAGACCACATGGTGGGACAAAACACTGCTTTTTAATTACACTGCATCACACGTTGTACATTCGGGGTGATCCGATGTAACCCATGACCTGCCTTACATGAGCTATATCTGCAGGGGATGGATGGATTTTGTTCTGTAAGTAAGAGAAACTTCTCTCGCTGTCAGATGGACCACCATGTAGTCTTTGCGGTTTTCTCAAGGACTTAAAGGGTGTTATGAGCCCAGGGGATCATGGGATAAGCATGATCTCTTTCAAAAGCCACACAACAGGCAATACAATCCTTCTGCTTGCATAATGTAAATGCAAGAGGCTTCTGCTCTCTCTTTGCAATGCTTTGTTAGAACTGTCAGTCACACTGTTTTAAGCTTCTTCTTGGACAAAATCATTGTAAAAATGTACAAATCCAGATTAGGTGCAATAAATCAACATTCCAGTCTACAGTGCCTTA